>CM042140.1:75945988-75968488 GCA_023376005.1 Doryteuthis pealeii | reverse complement strand
TTTTATATAATGCTTTTTGTTTCCCCTACATATGAATTGGCAAAGCTTCCTACATTTGCTTGGTTTGCATTAAAGTAAGGGTGAAGTCTTTGTCTGACAAGTTCATTTCATCAGACAAATCCTATTTCCTGCTTGTTAGATGTACAAATAACAAATATTGTTGATATGCTGGAACTGCCAGACAAAACAAACCGTCAAGTGAATCCACAAGGGAGGCAACTTTGTAAACCCTAGAATGAAGTCTGAAGCCAATATATCGAAGTTCTATTAAACTTACACTGACTCGCTGACTTTGTTAGCTGTTCATCAAGATGTCTGGGGGATATTTTCTAGGACTGTGCCAACGTTTTCTCTTGGTGATACAATACTGAATGTTATTTGAAATTTATCCAAACTTGAGAATGCAAGCTGTTTACTTTTTGCCTATATTTTATATACTGTTTTCATCTTTGTCAATGTTGTTGTTTTTAGTGTCAAAAAAACTGAGGAAACTTTGGAAGGTGAAGGTTGTACCAATTGTAATTGTGCCCTTGGAACGGACCCAAAGCTCTGGAAAAGAATTGGGTGAATTGGAAATGAGAGGAAGAAATGAGACCATCCAAACTACAGCACTGTTGGAATCGGCTAGAATACTCAGAAGAGTCCTGGAGACCTGAGGAGACTTGCTGTCACTCAGCATCCAGTGAACCACAAGCTACAGTAGGTGTGAAAACCTCACAATAATAATAATGATAATAATTTTCTTATTTCATGTAATTATAATTGATTAATTTGATGTTCTGTAGATGTGATATTACTACCTAGGTATTGTTGATGTATACTTAGGAAAGACATGGACTGCTATAGACATATTATTAATCATATAGAAATCTGATTTCACTGATAGGATAAAGTGAGAATTCTTCCAAGCCATAGCTGTATCAGTGTTACTGTATGGCTGCACCACCTGGACCCTAATAAAGCACACTCATAAATCACATTCTCCTGCGAACACCTACACATGGACACAACTATGTAAGCTGACCAGCAAAAGCCTACACCAATCAGCTTTATACAGATTCTGGATGCAATGTAGAAGATCTGCCAGGAGTGATAACTGATAGGGACAGTTAGCAAGAAAGAGTCATGGGAATCCATGCTGACAATGCAACAGGATGATGATGATGATGATGATGTTGATGAATTAGGCATTATATTCAATAAATAAGTTGAATAAAACTTTTGGAACACCCTGTACATTATGGAATGAAATAAAAAAAAAGAAATGTCTGTATACACCAAAAGATATAAGTTCACAACAGTCATTTCCCAAAGAAGGCAGTAGAGCCCACATTGCCACTGGTGGGAGGTAAGAAAAAAGAAGGTCAGTAGGGGCATCAGAATCAAGGAAGAATTTTTTTTTAGATAAAGTCTTTTTTTTTTTTTTTTTATAAAATCCAATACAAAAGGGTATCTCTTTTTAATTTTCTTTAGAAAATTGACAAAGGAAGAGCTTTTTTTTTTTTTTTTTTTTTTTTTTTTTTTTTTACAAATTGATGACAAAAAGGAGAATTTCTTTACAAATTATATGACAAAAAAGCACATTTCTTTTACAAAATTGACCAAAGGAAGCAAAGTTTTAAAAAATTTTTTTTACAAAATCTATGACAAAAGGAAGAATAATTTTTTTTAGAAAATTAGTGACAAAAGGGAATATTTTTTACAAAATCTAAATGGTAAAAGGGAGCATTTTTGCTAAAAGCGAAAAATGCATTTTTGAGTAGAAAATGATGATAAAAAATATGAAGAAAGTCATGAACCCTGAACTTTAAATTTTAGCATAAAAGTTAACAAAGTCATTGTTTAATTTAAGATGCTGTCATTAAGTAAATAAATAGTTACTGATATAATGGTTTTGGTATAAGTTGTGTTCGTATAAGTATGTTATATGATTAGATATAGATAGATATAAACAGACTGAGATAGTTATAGATAGATATGAACAGACTACGATAGATAGATCTGAGGGAGATCTCAAACAGATCACAAAAGCAAATGAACTAAAACCATAAAATATACCTTTTTTCACATATTTATCACACAATTCAACACAGCACTTTGTTTCTCAAGGTTCTTTAATGATACCACAAAATGAATGAGACGTTTTCAGGCCTACTTATTTAAGGTTTTTATCAATAAATAAATCTTCCTCTTTTAATTAACGTGTTAGTCATGGTCCGAGTTGTTAGAAATCTTTGTTATTATCATTATTATTATATTTTTTATACTAAATTCCAGACATCTAGCTTTAAAAAATATTTGTTGGCATCAGAAAACTCATTAGGCTTTTCAGCTTTTTCCCTCCTTTTTTACATGAAATTATTTGCATGAAAATAATATATGAACACAACTAATACGAAAACCCTGGGCATATCCCATGGCTGCTTTCATAATTTTTTTCCTTTCTTTTTTTTTTACTGGATTAGGTGAACACAAAGTTACAGGGAGCTTCCACAGAAAATAGCAACAACTGAAGGCCAGATAAAGTGTAATAGATGAGGAATTGAGAACCTCCTGCCTTTAAAAACTACTCCAACAAAAAGCATCAGGGATTTTTGGGATCATCCTAACTGAACTATCCAGAGTTGCTTCACTTGATGAACTAGGAGAAAGTTACCTCCCATTATGGTGCATTGTGGGTACAAGACAAGATGTGAACAAAAAAAAAGAAGTGGCCATGGCACACAGTTTGAAATGCACTTTATTTGTTCTTCCACAAGTTTGTGCTTTGTGTGTTGCTTTTGGTAGAAGTATTAGTTTTGCCATTAAATGAAACCATTGTTCATTATATTTACCAGTGTCTTTTCATTTAGAATTATCCTTTCTTGTACATAAAAGTGTAACAAAGATAAGTATATAAGCATTCTGTTTTAAGATATAAGTGAAGCTGCATATGTTGCCTAATCTTCTTAAATCATTCTATCAACTTCATCTTCTATATTCCATTGGATGTGTTTGTTCTTCATACTGGGTTGTATTGGGTTGGGCATCTATCTCTGGTTACGGGGGTGTCTCTCCATGTGGATTCCATTTTGTGATGTTTTATATTCCCCAGATAGATTCTTAACCCATACAATGAGAACGCTGTTCAAGATGAACCTGTGTTGATATTTTGATTTTCCACTGTTTACCATTATTTCAAATTACTCTACACAACCTACAAAAAATGATAGGCTATCCCTGTCCATTTTGTAAAACATACAACAAGAAGTGAAAAGGTTTAAAATGAGTGAATAGAAAGAAGCTTACCATCCAGTTTTTCAGTGCACAGAAAAGTAAGTCCTGAATCCATTGCCTGCCATAAGAGTTGCACATTCTTTGGGCAACGGGGCCATTCAGGTTTGGCACAAGTTAAGGCCTCAACTGTCACACTGAAAAGAGGAAAATATATATTATGTGATTAGAAAAGGGGAAAAACAAAACAAAAAAACAAAGCACTGAAAAATATTTTGTGAAGAAAAGAAAACATATCATATATCTTATTATAATGGAGATTGTGTGTTTGTATGTCTGTAACCGAAACTATTCCACTACTCAAGTCACAATTCCTTTAGATATTTACGTCACATTCTCCATGATGTTATTTCTATTTAAACCTCAATTATTAATAAAATTATTTTACATTATTAATACTGTTGGCGCTATCTACATTCTACTAACAATTGCATTTATATATACAACAAAATAGCAGTTTACAGTGTGAATGGGAAGGCTAATTTGCATATTGATATTAAAAATTTGATTTTAATAGATATGTGCTTGGTATTATTTATTTCTAATTGTTTGGTTTCATCTTGGTGAATTTGAGCAAAAATCTCGGGGATAAATCTAAAAAAGAATCCATTAACAAAAAGAAATAACTGTAATTTCATTCATTACTTCCTAATTTAAATAAATAGTTAAATTAGTAAAAATTAGCAATGAAAGACGGGAGTGATAGAAAATGATGGAAGAGTTAGTTTCAAAGTTGTTCTATTTTTCGATTATACTCCCCTCTGTTTCAAAACATTTTATTTGCATTCTTATTTAGTTTCATTTGTGTTTCTAATTTAATATATTTTATTACATCAAAACTTAAATACTTGCACCGGAGGGTGCATATATTTTTGCTAGTACTTGTATAATCTTAAGGGAACAGGAGTCCATTCACATGGGATATAAATATGAGGAGTGAAGGATTGAGTAAATCCGACAAAATGTGGTTGAAAATAGTGGAAAAAGTGGATAAAACATTACAGAAATTAAATTCAATTGATATTTCACCTTGGTTTTTAGTGAGGCTTCCTAAGAATTTATTGAGAGACAAATGCTTTTACAGTCTGCTTTTATGCTGAAAAGGTAATTTTTTTTACCAAACACCACAAATCAAACCCATCCTGCCTTTTTTAATTTCCCTTCTCTATACCACATGCCCAAACCCTCTCCTCTTTCCATCCCTTACCTACACAAAAAATACCTTTCCTGTATAAAAAAAGACTGTAAAAGCATTTGTTTCACAATAGATTCTGAGGAAGCCACACAAAACCAAGGCAAAATAACAATTAAATTTAGTTGCTGTGTTGTTATATCCACTTTTTCCTTTATTTTCAACCACACATACACACACACACATATATATATAATATATATATATATATATATATAAAGGACCTACATGAATCACAACTCTTTACACCTAGGTTTAACCCGATTGGTTTTCAGGATAATTCTGACGAAGGATTGTTAAAATATATATATATATATATATATATATATATATATATATATATATATATATATTATATAGAGGTACTTGTGGTGTAATGGTTATCATCGTAAACAGTAGAACCAGCTACCCAAGTTCAATTCTGGGACAAGGCTGTTTGCATTTCAATTAGTGCTGATATCCATGGGAAAAGTATGCATCCAACTATTCTCTCTCTAGTTATGGATTAAATACTAAGACAGACTAGGCTCTTTAACCTTGGTTAGGCAAGCAGTCTAGAAGAAAGAAAATTCTGAATTCAAACCTGTTAAATTCTGCTTAAAAGATTGACTGTGTTACATCCTGCTCATGCAAAGGGTTTGGTGTATGTGTGTGTGTGTATATATATATATTGTATATATATAAAAGGGTTTTGTAATTTGCTTGAAGCATTGTGTATATATTGGTTTGTTGGTTGGTTTTGAAGGCTGTCACAATGCGAGTGTAAAGAAAAAAGAAGGTAACTATGATGTTTTTTTGTAACCTGTCATTTATTTCTCAATATTTCGGGAAGAGACTCCCATCCTCAGAAGAATACTGGAACTGAAGTTGTCTTAGCGGCTGCTGAGGATGGAGTCTCTTCCCGAAATATTGAGAAATAAATGACAGGTTAACAAAAAACATCATAGTTACCTTCTTTTTTCTTTACACTCGCATTGTGACAGCCTTCAAAACCAACCAACAAATGTATATATATATTTATAAGGTTTGGTTTATTTATTAACATATTTGTATATCTTTTCATATTCTACTTACATTATGAGAATGGAATCATTTGTTTTTCCTATAAATAAGGTCTGATGAAACCTTGGAAAAGGGTAACAATGAGATCTCACGTGACTTGTTAATTCAACCTAGCAATTGCTAGTTACTCTGTTCACCTTGTATCTTTGCTTAGTAAACCTTTTTCCCTATCCTTAATACTCACTGTTTCTTCCTATAATTTCTCTTAAGTTTGATACTTGAGTAACAACATTATATATATGTGTGTGAATGCTATCATTTACCTATGGAGTATAGGTTGTAATAGATAGCTAAGAAAGACATAATTTCTCCCTTGGCGGTTAGAGTATTCCAGTAAAACAACTAATAGTGTGATAGTATCTTAGTGATTAAGGTTTTTGAATTCATGCCTTTCCCCGTTAAATAGTGATTAGAATATGAAATGATTTCACTGTTTGATTTTTTAAAAAGTTCAAACAATGAAGCTACTTAATCTTCATTGTTGACTTATAACCAAAATTCAAAAGTCATTTATCATATTCTGCCTCACTCATATTTTATTTACATTTATATTACACACACATATTTTATATATATATATATATATATATATATAGATATATATATAGATAGATAGATAGATAGATAGATAGATAGATAGATAGAGAGACTTTTGGAGGAAGAATATATCGTTTGATGGATTATATTTTTAATCCAGACAAATTCTATAAAACATCAATTTTGTGTAAATTTGTCCATTTATAAACCAAAATGTCTGTATTCTAGCATCTTTGTCCTAAAAATAATCTTCAGGTGAAATTAGATGCAATTTCTTTGTCCTCAGGAAGCTACAAGATCATATTAACCCTTTGAACTATTCAAGGCCAATGCTAGGATCTCATGCCCTCTATGATACAGGATCCCCACTCTACTACATGGTAATTTTCATAAAGTAGTTGTCTTATAAAATATATGAACCCTCACTCTACTTCATATCAATTTTCATAAAGTAGTATTTGCTGGAAATATATGAAACCTGCCCTTCTGGGACCCCAGAGCATACTTGCCCTGGCCAGGTCTGTGGTAGTACATGCTGGCTTTGGAATCTTTAGCTCCTTGGCTATTATAGGAGTAGAAAAAAGAAAAAGAATAGGAGAAAGAAGAAAGAATTGGAGTAAAAACTAGAGAAAGAAGAAAGAAAAAAGAAAAAAATAGAAGAAAAATAAAGAATACTACCAGTTTCTCAGCAATGCGATTCTCAAATCATGTTGGTTTGAGAATCACATAGGTGAGAAACTGTCAGTAACCAAGTGGCGTTGACTTTATGTCCATGCTACCCTAACCTTCATATATACATACATACACACACATATATGAATATATATATATACATGTGACTAAAAAAAATACCACTTCACACCTCCCAGAGAGAGGCTGTATCATCATCTCTTCTTCTCATCTTTGTCTCGAGCAACTTGTGCCATGACCCACCAATGTGACACTTTAACAGTCTCCACCTGTTCGCCATTTCTTTGAACATATTCTTGGAATCTTCTATAGATGTTTTCTAGCATCCCTTGGCATATTTCCTTTGGATGATGTATTTTTAAAAAAATGGTGTTAACATATTTTTGAAGTGAAAATAGCATAATAATTTTTTTCAAGCAGCCTATTTTAGCCATTTATATCAGTATCTGATATGATCTCTTGAGCCTGCCAATTAGCAGATTTATGGAATTATAAAATAGCATTCAGATAAGTCTTTATATAACTTTGATTTCTATTATAATATTTGTACATATGTTACATAATTCATAAGTAGCTTATGATTCGTGTACACACCTGTAGTAGAGAATATTTGAATAAAAGTTTGTTAGATTCAGAATGGTGGGGTCCAGTAGAAAGTTACCTGACACTTGTACCTAAATTACCATAACACTTCACACAAAGGAACTGAATGACAGATTCCCTAAGGGATTTCTTCCTATGAGTATAAAATAAAACTGGTATAGGAAAAAGAATGGTGATAGCTTCTTTATTTGTGAATTCCTACTATACATGGAAAATGTGTGTGCAGAACAAATACACAGCTAACTCATTGAATTTATGAACCATGTGGGGATTGAAATAAAATTAAAATTAAAAAAAAAACAACAACAAACTCCCATGAGCCTTCACTGAGAGAACCCTCACGCATGCACGAGAAAAAGACCAACTTCCAACCCCCAAAATAATCTCTCAGCCATCTAGTTGAGGCCTTAACTGTGTCTAATTGCTACTAGTGGCCAGGGAGATATTTCCTTGCCACTTATCGGCTATGACCAGTGAATAAAGCCGAAGTCATAAAACTACCTTTTGTCTTTGTCCTCTTGAATTCCTTCCTTTTTAGCGCGACCATTAAATGAGATGGGGTTAAAAGCAGAACCTTAAGAACACACACCAAAGAATAACCAACTAGCTTTTAAACCTTAAACCACTTGCCACTCCATAAACTTCTTCGAATGGAAATGTTGATATTTGCTCGAAAAGTTTAATTTACACTGGCTGTATTTACATTATACCTAGAATCAATCAAATTCATTATTACGAGACTGACATGCTATTATTATATTTCATTGGGTGTATGGAGATTGAACTATAGGTCACCTGATCATGTTCAGTTTATCGAATAACTGATTTCTTGTCAAAACTGGAGATTCACACCCCAAAAATCTAATCTCTCTCTCATCTTTAGAGTTTATTGTTAAAACTCCAAAACTTTTCTTTTTGTTTATTTTCAGTCTAAAACTTTAAATATTTCTATGAACATTTTTCTTTATCTCCACAAAAGGCTTAAAAACGCTTTTTATCAAGTTGGTATAAAAAGACAGGGTGTTTTCAAAGTGTTTAAGGAGAAATGTTGTGGAAAGAATTTTTTTGCCATTGATTTGACTCTACTTTATGGAACATTAATTTATGTTTTGCCACAGGCTGATGCCCTAGCAAAGATTGCCGCTACTAATCAAATGAAGCCAAAGGTTCTTTGAAGTCCAAGATGGCATTCACTTATTGACCAATAAGAAGGAAAAAGTAAATTCATCACAATAATTTAAGGATCGTTGCTCATCTGATAAAGCTTTTGATTCTCTGACATTAAATGATGAATTCTCTACCTTTAAAACTGGGGTCATATAAATAATAAATATTTCTTTTTTTTACTTGTTTCTTTCATCTTATTTTTAGTTTTTACCCTAACATTCTAGGTCAAAGATCAATTTTTAGGATTGTTTGCTTGGTTTTATGTTATCTCATCCCTTTTACAAACAATTATATTGTTTCAACAGATAGAGATACAAAAATATATATACAGTGGGAAAGAGATTGTAATTAAAGAAAGAAGAAGGAAGTGATCCAGAAGATGTCCTCAACCCAGCCAGTAGAGAAGATAACAGAATAAAGAAGAATACAGCAGCAAATAATGGAATAAGAAGTATTCAACTAGGATAGAATTCGTTTTTTATAAACCTATATTCTATTTCACATCATCCTTTTGTAGAGAAGATAACAGAATAGCAAATAGAAGAATGTAGCAAATGGATAATGTAATAAGAAATATCTAATGATTTTAATCCATTTGTCTTCCTCTTAATTCTTAACTTCCCATTCCGCCTGGTTCTGCCCGAAAAAATAATTCCTGTATTCCCAAGCCGCCTTGTTCCACCTGGATTATATACCCATTAAATTTCATTAAAAACATATTTTCAAACCTCTTTTTCATGAAGAACGGAGGTGTTTATTTACTTGAATTAAAAAAAAAAGTTCCTGTTACTAATCCGCCTGATCCATCCAGATTCATATACACTCGTAAATTTCGATAAAAATCATGTTTTTCAATATTTCTAAGCAAGGGAGAGAAATCCGTTTGTTACTGAAAGGTTCATTTCTCATTTAGAATGTTTCTCTGTCTTTTTAAACCACTTTTTCATGAACAATGGAGGTTTTTGTTTTTTTTATTTACTCGAATTAAAGAACAAAAAATTCCTGATTATCAATTCGCCCGGTTTCATATACATTTGTTAAAATCAATTAAAAATCATATATTTTTCTTTTTGTTTTTAATGGGTTAACAAAGAAACAAATACGCCAAGCAAGTACTTCTTCTATAATCCAACACATTGAAATGATTGTTGGCAATGATCATATGGTCTTTGGCAATTACTATCAGGCAATAAATAAGTAAAGTCGTCAGGGTGCCTAAAATCAGTATCAGTCATACAGCGAGGAAGTCTATCCTCTTTTCACTAGTGCTAGACCAAGGAGATTGTTTTTGCGTCTGAGGAGGAGCGATACACCTTCCATCAGCTCTTTACTTTCCCACACCATCTCTGTGCTACTCATAGCTGAGTTGGAGAGGGCCGGTATCGAACTGAACCTTCTAGTTCCTAGGCACACGCTCTACCAACTGAGAGGGATAGACTCCTTCACTGCCTGGCTAATTTACGGATTGATGCTAATGGCTGGTTGTTTTACGCATAATCACAACTTTTCAGCTCATTTAATGCTGAATCGTCATTTTGATAAACAAAGGACTCAGGTTGCTTATAGTACCTACTGTTGCTTAAATGGTCACTCAATTAAAATATCAAACTGGCTCATCACTGCTTACTTTGGGGATCTAGCAGGAACTGGTGCTTTTAATATATCTTGACTATAAGGGATGCTAATGGATACCCTACCAAATATTAAGGTTTCATAAATTTTTTCTAATTTGTCATAAATCTGAGATAAATTTATTTGAAAATTCATTATTAATCTCTGAAGGTGATTTTTCTAAATTATTTCAATAATGTAATTGATGGCAACTCGGTACTATCTGTTAGTCAGGGTATCAAATAGAATCTCCTGCTTAAAGCAATCAGTGTCAAAGGTAGTTCACTGGCAGTCACTCTAATGGTGGACAATTATCGAATATTAGAGTTTGTTGCCAATTCACTTCCTTGCGCTTTGCCAAGAGTTCCTTCATCCCAACTGTTCAAGGGAGATACTCATAATCCACAATCAGTACTCAGAAGCTGTTTTAGTCTGGGAGGGTTATTTCAAGTTTTACCCCCACCCTGCCTTTTTCAAAAATAAGGTTATTATCGATGTACAATTTGGCAAATAACTTGGGGCAGGGGAGTGATCAATCAAGTTTCGAGTTATCATCTGACAGTGAAGAAGAATTTTTGTAATGAGGTCACATTGATGAGTTATTGGATACAAAACAAGCTTATAAATAAATATTTCATAATAACTTCTTCAATAATACTGAGATGAATTTCTGTTTGCCAATTTCATTAGCATATGCCCTAGTTTAGGAAATCATTCAGAAAATAATTCCAGCAATTTGACTAGATCCAAAAAATAAAATAAATGAAAATAGAAAATCAAAAAAAAAAATCAAAAAAAAATCTTTAGATTATCATCAGGAATGGTCCGTTATTGAAACTCAAATTATCAATAAAAAAGAAGAAAAAAAAAAAACAAACAAATTTCCTTCAAATCAGTGATCATTCAGCTTGTAATCTACCATGTATGCGCCTTACAAGATACCTTTTAACCTGAATAAATAAAATGGAAACCATAAATTCTGTGGGTGAAGCTGAACCAAAAAAATATAACTATAACCTAAAAAATTATCATAATTGGAGAGTAGAAAATTAGACAATGTTGTTAATACACCAAGGCTAGTCAGTCATATTTTGTGGGTGTATGTTTCCTCGGCACGATTGCAATAACTCAGGGTCATACTATTAATAGAGTGGTATTTAATTGGGTGTAGTAATATTAAAAAAGAAAATTGGATTATGTTAATCACCAAGGCTAGTTCAGCCATTATTTTGTGGGTGTGGTGTCCGTCTAGACGAGGAGCAATTGCAAGTTCAATTTCCTGACAAATCTGTTGGAATTTCATTCAGGCGCTAATTACCCTTGGGAAAGGTTTGAACATTCTTCCTCCAGCTATGGGTAAATAGCAGGGCAGACTGCGGACTCTTTAACCATGGTTAGGTAACCAGTCTAGAGGAAAACTCTGAATTCAAAAAAACCTGTTTAACTCCACTTAAGAAATTGACCTTGTGTCGCATCCTGCTTTGCGGAGGGGTTGGTAAATATATTATAAATGCCCCCCCCCCTGTAATAGTATGGACCCCAGAGGTTATTGCTCCTTCGTTCTAGAGGAACACCACACCCAAAAATATGGCTGACTAGCTGGTGTATTAACATCATCCAATTTTTTTTAATATTACTTACACCCAAATTATACCCACCTCTATAATAGTATGACCTGAGTTATTGCAATCGTCCAGAGGGAAACATACACCCACAAAATATGACTGACAGCCTTGGTGTATTAACAACATTGTCTAATTGCTACTCTTCAATTAATGATAAATTTTTTAGGTTATAGTTATATTTTTGTTCAGCTTCACCCCACAGAATTTATGGTTTCCATTTTATTTATCAGGTTTAAAGGCATCTTGTAAGGCAGCATACATGGTAGATTACAAGCTGAATGATCACTGATTTGAAGGAAATTTTGTTTGTTTGTTTTTTCTTTCTTTTTTATTGATAATTTGAGTTTCAAATAAACGGAACCATTCCTGATGATAATCTAAAGATTTTTTTTTGATTTTTTTTTGATTTTTCTATTTTCATTTATTTTATTTTTGGATCTAGTCAAATTGCTGAATTATTTTGAATGATTTCCTAAACTAGGGCATATGCTAATGAAAATTGGCAAACAGAAATTCATCTCAGTATTATTGAAGAAGTTATTATGAAATATTTATTTATAAGCTTGTTTGTTATCCAATAACTCATCAATTGTGACCTCATTACAAAAATTCTTCTTCACTGTCAGATGATAACTCGAACTTGATTGATCACTCCCCCTGCCCAAGTTATTTGCCAAATTGTACATCGATAATAACCTTATTTTGAAAAGGCAGGGTGGGGGTAAAACTTGAAATAACCCTCCCAGACTAAAACAGCTTCTGAGTACTGATTGTGGATTATGAGTTATCTCCCTTGAACAGTTGGGATGAAGGAACTCTTTGGCAAAAGCGCAAGGAAGTGAATTGGCAACAAACTCTATATTCGATAATTGTCCACCATTAGAGTGACTGCCAGTGAACTACCTTTTGACACTGATTGCTTTAAGCAGGGAGATTCTATTTGATACCCTGACTAACAGATAGTACCGAGTTGCCATCAATTACATTATTGAAATAATTTAGAAAATCACCTTCAGAGATTAATAATGATATTTACAAATAAATTTATCTCAGATTTATGACAAATTAGAAAAATTTATGAAACCTTAATATTTGGTAGGGTATCCATTAGCATCCCTTATAGTCAAGATATATTAAAAGCACCAGTTCCTGCTAGATCCCCAAAGTTAAGCAGTGATGAGCCAGTTTGATATTTAATTGAGTGACCATTTAAGCAACAGTAGGTACTATAAGCAACCTGAGTCCTTTGTTTATCAAAATGACGATTCAGCATTAAATGAGCTGAAAAGTTGTGATTATGCCGTAAAACAACCAGCCATTAGCATCAATCCGTAAATTAGCCAGGCAGTGAAGGAGTCTATCCCCTCTCAGTTGGTAGAGCGTGTGCCTAGGAACTAGAAGGTTCAGTTCGATACCGGCCCTCTCCAACTCAGCCTATGAGTAGCACAGAGATTGGTGTGGGAAAGTAAAGAGCTGATGGAAGGTGTATCGCTCCTCCTCAGACGCAAAAACAATCTCCTTGGTCTAGCACTAGTGAAAAGAGGATAGACTTCCTCGCTGTATGACTGATACTGATTTTAGGCCACCCTGACGACTTTACTTATTTATTGCCTGATAGTAATTGCCAAAGACCATATGATCATTGCCAACAATCATTCAATGTGTTGGATTATAGAAGAAGTACTTGCTTGGCGTATTTGTTTCTTTGTTAACCCATTAAAAACAAAAAGAAAAATATATGATTTTTAATTGATTTTAACAAATGTATATGAAACCGGGCGAATTGATAATCAGGAATTTTGTTCTTTAATTTCGAGTAAAAAAAAAAAACAAAAAAAACCTCCATTGTTCATGAAAAAGTGGTTTAAAAAGACAGAGAAACATTCTAAATGAGAAATGAACCTTTCAGTAACAAACGGAGTTCTCTCCCTTGCTTAGAAATATTGAAAACATGATTTTTAATCGAAATTTACGAGTGTATATGAATCTGGATGGATCCAGGCGGATTAGTAAACAGGAACTTTTTTTTTTAATTCAAGTAAATAAACACCTCCGTTCTTCATGAAAAAGAGGGTTTGAAAATATGATTTTTAATGAAATTTAATGGGGTATATTAATCCAGGTGGAACAAGGCGGCTTGGGAATACAGGAATTATTTTTTTCGGGCAGAACCAGGCGGAATGGGAAGTTAAGAATTAAAGAGGAAGACAAATGGATTAAAATCATTAGATATTTCTTATTACATTATCCATTGCTACATTCTTCTATTTGCTATTCTGTTATCTTCTCTACAAAAGGATGATGTGAAAATAGAATATAGGTTTATAAAAAACGAATTCTATCCCTAGTTGAATACTTCTTATTCCATTATTTGCTGCTGTATTCTTCTTTTATTCTGTTATCTTCTCTACTGGCTGGGTTGAGGACATCTTCTGGATCACTTCCTTCTTCTTTCTTTAATTACAATCTCTTTCCCACTGTATATATATTTTTGTATCTCTATCTGTTGAAACAATATAATTGTTTGTAAAAGGGATGAGATACCATAAAACCAAGCAAACAATCCTAAAAATTGATCTTTGACCTAGAATGTTAGGGTAAAAACTAAAAATAAGATGAAAGAAACAAGTAAAAAAAGAAATATTTATTATTTATATGACCCCAGTTTTAAAGGTAGAGAATTCATCATTTAATGTCAGAGAATCAAAAGCTTTATCAGATGAGCAACGATCCTTAAATTATTGTGATGAATTTACTTTTTCCTTCTTATTGGTCAATAAGTGAATGCCATCTTGGACTTCAAAGAACCTTTGGCTTCATTTGATTAGTAGCGGCAATCTTTGCTAGGGCATCAGCCTGTGGCAAAACAATAAATTAATGTTCCATAAAGTAGAGTCAAATCAATGGCAAAAAAATTCTTTCCACAACATTTCTCCTTAAACACTTTGAAAACATCCCTTGTCTTTTTATACCAACTTGATAAAAAGCGTTTTTAGCCTTTTGTTGGAGATAAAGAAAAATGTTCATAGAAATATTTAAAGTTTTAGACTGAAAATAAAACAACAAAAGAAAAGTTTTGGAGTTTTAACAATAAACTCTAAAGATGAGAGAGAGATTAGATTTTTGGGGTGTGAATCTCCAGTTTTGACAAGAATCAGTTATTCGATAAACTGAACATGATCAGGTGACCTATAGTTCAATCTCCAATACACCCAATGAAATATAATAATAGCATGTCAGTCTCGTAATAATGAATTTGATTGATTCTAGGTATAATGTAAATACAGCCAGTGTAAATTAAACTTTTCGAGCAAATATCAACATTTCCATTCGAAGTAGTTTATGGAGTGGCAAGTGGTTTAAGGTTTAAAAGCTAGTTGGTTATTCTTTGGTGTGTGTTCTTAAGGTTCTGCTTTTAACCCCATCTCATTTAATGGTCGCGCTAAAAAGGAAGGAATTCAAGAGGAGACAAAGACAAAGTAGTTTTATGACTTCGGCTTATTCACTGGTCATAGCCGATAAGTGGCAAGGAAATATCTCCCTGGCACTAGTAGCAATTAGACACAGTTAAGGCCTCAACTAGATGGCTGAGAGATTATTTTGGGGTTGGAAGTTGGTCCTTTTTCTCGTGCATGCGTGGAGGGTTCTCTCAGTGAAGGCTCATGGGAGTTTGTTGTTGTTTTTTTTTTAATTTTAATTTTATTTCAATCCCCACATGGTTCATAAAATTCAATGAGTTAGCTGTGTATTTGTTCTGCACACACATTTTCATGTATTAGTAAAGGAATTCACAAAATAAAGAAGCTATCACACCATTTCTTTTCCTATACCAGTTTTATTTTATACTCATAGGAAGAAATCCCTTAGGGAATCTGTCATTCAGTTCCTTTGTGTGAAGTGTTATGGTAATTTAGGTACAAGTGTCAGGTAACTTTCTACTGGACCCCCACCATTCTGAATCTAACAAACTTTATTCAAATATTCTCTACTACAGGTGTGTACACGAATCATAAGCTACTTATGAATTATGTAACATATGTACAAATATTATAAATAGAAATCAAAGTTATATAAAACTTATCTGAATGCTATTTTATAATTCCATAAATCTGCTAATTGCAGGCTCAAGAGATCATATCAGATACTGATAATAAATGGCTAAAATAGGCTGCTTGAAAAAATTATTATGCTATTTTCACTTCAAAAATATGTTAACACCATTTTTTTTAAATACAATCATCCCAAAGGAAATATGCCAAGGGATGCTAGAAAACATCTATAGAAGATTCCAAGAATATGTTCAAAGAAATGGCGAACAGGTGGAGACTGTTTAAAGTGTCACATTGGTGGGTCATGGCACAAGTTGCTCGAGACAAAGATGAGAAGAAGAGATGATGATACAGCCTCTCTCTGGGAGGTGTGAAGTGGTATTTTTTTAGTCACATGTATATATATATATTCATATATAGTGTGTGTATGTATGTATATATGAAGGTTAGGGTAGCATGGACATAAAGTCAACGCCACTTGGTTACTGACAGTTTCTCACCTATGTGATTCTCAAACCAACATGATTTGAGAATCGCATTGCTGAGAAACTGGTAGTATTCTTTATTTATTTCTTCTATTTTTTTCTTTCTTTCTTTCTTTCTTTCTTCTAGTTTTTACTCCAATTCTTTCTTTCTTTCCTATTCTTTTTCTTTTTTCTACTCCTATAATAGCCAAGGAGCTAAAGATTCCAAAGCCAGCATGTACTACCACCAGACCCTGGCCAGGGCAAGTATGCTCTGGGGTCCCAGAAGGGCAGGTTTCATATATTTCCAGCAAATACTACTTTATGAAAATTGATATGAAGTAGAGTGAGGGTTCATATATTTTATAAGACAACTACTTTATGAAAATTACCATGTAGTAGAGTGGGGATACTGTATCATAGAGGGCATGAGATCCTAGCATTGGCCTTGAATAGTTCAAAGGGTTAATATGATCTTGTAACTTCCTGAGGACAAAGAAATTGCATCTAATTTCACCTGAAGATTATTTTTAGGACAAAGATGCTAGAATACAGACATTTTGGTTTATAAATGGACAAATTTACAGAAAATTGATGTTTTATAGAATTTGTCTGGATTAAAAATATAATCCATCAAACGATATATTCTTCCTCCAAAAGTCTCTATCTATCTATCTATCTATCTATCTATCTATCTATCTATCTATATATATATATATATATATTATATGTGTGTGTAATATAAATGTAAATAAAATATGAGTGAGGCAGAATATGATAAATGACTTTTGAATTTTGGTTATAAGTCAACAATGAAGATTAAGTAGCTTCATTGTTTGAACTTTTTAAAAAATCAAACAGTGAAATCATTTCATATTCTAATCACTATTTAACGGGAAAGGCATGAATTCAAAAACCTTAATCACTAAGATACTATCACACTATTAGTTGTTTTACTGGAATACTCTAACCGCCAAGGGAGAAATTATGTCTTCTTAGCTATCTATTACAACCTATACTCCATAGGTAAATGATAGCATTCACACACATATATATAATGTTGTTACTCAAGTATCAAACTTAAGAGAAATTATAGGAAGAAACAGTGAGTATTAAGGATAGGGGAAAAAGGTTTACTAAGCAAAGATACAAGGTGAACAGAGTAACTAGCAATTGCTAGGTTGAATTAACAAGTCACGTGAGATCTCATTGTTACCCTTTTCCAAGGTTTCATCAGACCTTATTTATAGGAAAAACAAATGATTCCATTCTCATAATGTAAGTAGAATATGAAAAGATATACAAATATGTTAATAAATAAACCAAACCTTATAAATATATATATACATTTGTTGGTTGGTTTTGAAGGCTGTCACAATGCGAGTGTAAAGAAAAAAGAAGGTAACTATGATGTTTTTTGTTAACCTGTCATTTATTTCTCAATATTTCGGGAAGAGACTCCCATCCTCAGCAGCCGCTAAGACAACTTCAGTTCCAGTATTCTTCTGAGGATGGGAGTCTCTTCCCGAAATATTGAGAAATAAATGACAGGTTAACAAAAAACATCATAGTTACCTTCTTTTTTCTTTACACTCGCATTGTGACAGCCTTCAAAACCAACCAACAAACCAATATATACACAATGCTTCAAGCAAATTACAAAACCCTTTTATATATATACATATATATATATACACACACACACATACACCAAACCCTTTGCATGAGCAGGATGTAACACAGTCAATCTTTTAAGCAGAATTTAACAGGTTTGAATTCAGAATTTTCTTTCTTCTAGACTGCTTGCCTAACCAAGGTCAAAGAGCCTAGTCTGTCTTAGTATTTAACCCATAACTAGAGAGAGAATAGTTGGATGCATACTTTTCCCATGGATATTAGCACTATTTGAAATGCAAACAGCCTTGTCCCAGAATTGAACTTGGGTAGCTGGTTCTACTGTTTACGATGATAACATTACACCACAAGTACCTCTATATATATATATATATATATATATATATATATATATATATATATATATATATATTATATATTTTAACAATCTCCTTCATCAGAATTATCCTGAAAAACCAATCGGGTTAACCTAGGTATAAAGAGTGTGATTCATGTAGGTCCTTTATATATATATATATATATATATATGTGTATGTGTGGTTGAAAATAAAGGAAAAAGTGGATATAACAACACAGCAACTAAATTTAATTGTTATTTTGCCTTGGTATTTAGTGTGGCTTCCTCAGAATTTATTGTGAAACAAATGCTTTTACAGTCTTTTTTTATACTGGAAAGGTATTTTTTGTGTAGGTAAGGGATGGAAAGAGGAGAGGGTTTGGGCATGTGGTATAGAGAAGGGAAATTAAAAAAGGCAGGATGGGTTTGATTTGTGGTGTTTGGTAAAAAAAATTACCTTTTCAGCATAAAAGCAGACTGTAAAAGCATTTGTCTCTCAATAAATTCTTAGGAAGCCTCACTAAAAACCAAGGTGAAATATCAATTGAATTTAATTTCTGTAATGTTTTATCCACTTTTTCCACTATTTTCAACCACATTTTGTCGGATTTACTCAATCCTTCATTCCTCATATTTATATCCCATGTGAATGGACTCCTGTTCCCTTAAGATTATTACAAGTACTAGCAAATATATGCACCCTCCGGGTGCAAGTATTTAAGTTTTGATGTAATAAAATATATTAAATTAGAAACACAAATGAAACTAAATAAGAATGCAAATAAAATGTTTTGAAACAGAGGGGAGTATAATCGAAAAATAGAACAACTTTGAAACTAACTCTTCCATCATTTTCTATCACTCCCGTCTTTCATTGCTAATTTTTACTAATTTAACTATTTATTTAAATTAGGAAGTAATAATGAATAAATTACAGTTATTTCTTTTGTTAATGGATTCTTTTTAGATTTATCCCGAGATTTTTGCTCAAATTCACCAAGATGAAACCAAATAATTAGAAATAAACAATACCAAGCACATATTATTAAAATCAAATTTTTAATATCAATATGCAAATTAGCCTTCCCATTCACACTGTAAACTGCTATTTTGTTGTATATATAAATGCAATTGTTAGTAGAATGTAGATAGCGCCAACAGTATTAATAATGTAAAATAATTTATTAATAATTGAGGTTTAAATAGAAATAACATCATGGAGAATGTGACGTAAATATCTAAAGGAATTGTGACTTGAGTAGTGGAATAGTTTCGACAGACATACAAACACACAATCTCCATTATAATAAGATATATGATATATGTTTCTTTTCTTCACAAAATATTTTTCAGTGCTTTGTTTTTTTTTTTGTTTTCCCCTTTTCTAATCACATAATATATATTTTCCTCTTTCAGTGTGACAGTTGAGGCCTTAACTTGTGCCAAACCTGAATGGCCCCGTTGCCCAAAGAATGTGCAACTCTTATGGCAGGCAATGGATTCAGGACTTACTTTTCTGTGCACTGAAAAACTGGATGGTAAGCTTCTTTCTATTCACTCATTTTAAACCTTTTCACTTCTTGCTGTATGTTTTACAAAATGGACAGGGATAGCCTATCATTTTTTGTAGGTTGTGTAGAGTAATTTGAAATAATGGTAAACAGTGGAAAATCAAAATATCAACACAGGTTCATCTTGAACAGCGTTCTCATTGTATGGGTTAAGAATCTATCTGGGGAATATAAAACATCACAAAATGGAATCCACATGGAGAGACACCCCCATAACCAGAGAGAGATGTTCAACCCAGTATGAAGAACAGACACATCCAATGTAATATAGAAGATGAAGTTGATAGAATGATTTAAGAAGATTAGGCAACATATGCAGCTTCACTTATATCTTAAAACAGAATGCTTATATACTTATCTTTGTTACACTTTTATGTACAAGAAAGGATAATTCTAAATGAAAAGACACTGGTAAATATAATGAACAATGGTTTCATTTAATGGCAAAATTAATACTTCTACCAAAAGCAACACGTAAAGCACAAACTTGTGGAAGAACAAATAAAGTGCATTTCAAACTGTGTGCCATGGCCACTTCTTTTTTTTTGTTCACATCTTATCTTGTACCCACAATGCACCATAATGGGAGGTAACTTTCTCCTAGTTCATCAAGTGAAGCAGCTCTGGATAGTTCAGTTAGGATGATCCCAAAAATCCCTGATGCTTTTTGTTGGAGTAGTTTTTAAAGGCAGGAGGTTCTCAATTCCTCATCTATTACACTTTATCTGGCCTTCAGTTGTTGCTATTTTCTGTGGAAGCTCCCTGTAACTTTGTGTTCACCTAATCCAGTAAAAAAAAAAAGAAAGGAAAAAAATTATGAAAGCAGCCATGGGATATGCCCAGGGTTTTTGTATTAGTTGTGTTCATATAGTATTTTCATGCAAATAATTTCATGTAAAAAAGGAGGGAAAAAGCTGAAAAGCCTAATGAGTTTTCTGATGCCAACAAATATTTTTTAAAGCCAGATGTCTGGAATTTAGTATAAAAAATATAATAATAATGATAATAACAAAGATTTCTAACAACTCGGACCATGACTAACACGTTATTATTATATTTTTTATATAATTAAAAGAGGAAGATTTATTTATTGATAAAAACCTTAAATAAGTAGGCCTGAAAACGTCTCATTCATTTTGTGATATCATTAAAGAACCTTGAGAAACAAAGTGCTGTGTTGTGATCTGTTTGAGATCTCCCTCAGATCTATCTATCGTAGTCTGTTCATATCTATCTATAACTATCTCAGTCTGTTTATATCTATCTATATCTAATCATATAACATACTTATACGAACACAACTTATACTAAAACCATTATATCAGTAACTATTTATTTACTTAATGACAGCATCTTAAATTAAACAATGACTTTGTTAACTTTTATGCTAAAATTTAAAGTTCAGGGTTCATGACTTTCTTCATATTTTTTATCATCATTTTCTACTCAAAAATGCATTTTTCGCTTTTAGCAAAAATGCTCCCTTTTAGATTTTGTAAAAAAATATTCCCTTTTGTCACTAATTTTCTAAAAAAAATTATTCTTCCTTTTGTCATAGATTTTGTAAAAAAAAATTTTTTTAAACTTTGCTTCCTTTGGTCAATTTTGTAAAAGAAATGTGCTTTTTTGTCATATAATTTGTAAAGAAATTCTCCTTTTTGTCATCAATTTTGTAAAAAAAAAAAAAAAAAAAAAAAAAAAAAAGCTCTTCCTTTTGTCAATTTTCTAAAAAAAATTAAAAAGAGATACCCTTTTGTATTGGATTTTATAAAAAAAAAAAAAAAAAAGACTTTATCTAAAAAAAAATTCTTCCTTGATTCTGATGCCCCTACTGACCTTCTTTTTTCTTACCTCCCACCAGTGGCAATGTGGGCTCTACTGCCTTCTTTGGGAAATGACTGTTGTGAACTTATACCTTTTGGTGTATACAGACATTTCTTTTTTTTTTTATTTCATTCCATAATGTACAGGGTGGTCCAAAAGTTTTATTCAACCATACTTGAATATAATGCCTAATTCATCAACATCATCATCATCATCCTGTTGCATTGTCAGCATGGATTCCCATGACTCTTTCTTGCTAACTGTCCCTATCAGTTATCACTCCTGGCAGATCTTCTACATTGCATCCAGAATCTGTATAAAGCTGATTGATGTAGGCTTTTGCTTGTCAGCTTACATAGGTGTTCGCAGGAGAATGTGATTTATGAGTGTGCTTTATTAGGGTCCAGGTGATGCAGCCATACAGTAACACTGATACAGCTATGGCTTGGAAGAATTCTCACTTTATCCTATCAGTGAAATCAGATTTCTATATGATTGATAATATGTCTATAGCAGTCCATGTCTTTCCTAAGTATACATCAACAATACCTAGGTAGTAATATCACATCTACAGAACATCAAATTAATCAATTATAATTACATGAAATAAGAAAATTATTATCATTATTATTATTGTGAGGTTTTCACACCTACCATAGCTTGTGGTTCACTGGATGCTGAGTGGCAGCAAGTCTCCTCAGGTCTCCAGGACTCTTCTGAGTATTCTAGCCGATTCCAACAGTGCTGTAGTTTGGATGGTCTCATTTCTTCCTCTCATTTCCAATTCACCCAAATTCTTTTCCAGAGCTTTGGGGTCCGTTCCAAGGGCACCAATTACATTGGTACAACCTTCACCTTCC
>CM042140.1:75830988-75940988 GCA_023376005.1 Doryteuthis pealeii | reverse complement strand
GGGAGTCTATCCCCTTTTCAATAGCGCTAGACCAAGGAGTTTATTTTACCGTCTGAGGGGGAGCGCCACACTTACCATCAGCTCCTTACTTTACCGCACAGATCCCTGTGCTACTCATAACGCTGAGTTGGCGAGGACCGGTATCGAACTAGGAACCTTGTGGTTTCTAGCTGAACGCTCTACCGACTGAGCTAACAAGGCCCTATATATATATATATATATATGTGTGTGTGTAGATACAGAATCAACAGTACTTAGTAACTGTGTGTTTATATATATGTACATGTATTTTTCTATGTCTATATATTTGTGTGTGTCATGTTTCAGTGTGTGTGTATATATATATATATATATATATATATATATATATATATATAATGTGTGTGTGTGTGTGCATCTATATATTTGTGCGTATGTATGCATATATATATATATATATATATATATATATATATATATATATATATATGCTTGCTTTTAAAAAATCACAATAAAAAAATAGAGAAAATAAGTTTTCTACAAGGCCAATTATTATGACATTTCCAAATCTGAATACAAAATATACATAACTCATTTAAAATGATACCATTTAAAATATTTATCAGACAACCCAGTGACCGATTGTGTGAACCTTTGCAAGAAAACTGATACATTCTAATGTGACCAGAATGATCATTACATTTTCTCAATGGTATTTCTATCATTTTTCTCTGGAAATTAAAAAAAAAAACGTCAGTTTACACAGCAATATGAATATTGAGATAATTTAAATGGGTTTTTTTAACAGATATTTCTGATTTTCTAATGAGTTTTTTCTTTTCCATTTCCTTTAATTGATACGTATTGCTTTTTTGGGGTTTTTTTTCTTTGGTTTATCATTTCTTTCTTTTCATTTATCATTTCTTTCTTTTCATTTGTCTCCAGTTTCTCATTTCTTTCTTTCTTTCTTTCTTTCTTTCATTAGGTTTTTCTTTTTGTGTCACTTCAGTCGTTTTTTTCCTTCTTTTCCCTTTGCATTCTCTCAATGTTTCTATTTGTCCTTTCTATCTTCCCTTTCAATCTTTCACTTTTTCTTTTCAGTCTTCTCCTTTTCACTCTCACTCTCTCTCTCTCTCTCTCTCTCTCTCTCTCTCTCTCTCTCTCTCTCTCTCTCTCTCTCTCTCTCTCTCGTTTCAGCTGTTCTCTCTTTTTTACAAACTTTCTCACTATCTTTTCACTCTTTCTATCTTTTATTTCAGCCACACACTCTCTCTCTCCAATGAATCCATCAGTTTCTTCCATTTGCTCTTTAATAAAAATGGAGTTTGTTGTTAAAACATTAAGATTTATAAATTGATAATTATGAAATTAAAAAATAATAAATTATAAAATTATTTTAACATACTTATCACAGCTTTGAGTTAACAAAGAATAACAACAAAATACAGAAATCAAATAAATATTGAAATAAGATTTGTCTGGAACTTTTTCCTTTCATCATCCTTCTGAATATTCTGTTTCTTTCAACCACTTATATAACTGTTTTATTAATTTTCTAAGTACAGCAGTGAGAAGTTTGAACTGGAAGGTATAAGTTCCATTCTAGCATGGGGCCTTCTATTTAATGATGATCTTTTGAAATCCTCTTATGCCCTCTTGATCAGTAGCTTTTTAAACTTTTGGGATCCTGAACTGTTGGATTGTTTTGTGCTATAAGGTGTGCTGGAATCCAACATTTAAACTTATAGACTCTGCGTATGTGCATGGATTAAAGCCAGCCAATCAACAGCTCGAATATGTAGTTAGTTAACTATTCAATTGCTGATCTTGAAAGCCTTTCATTTGCACATATTCGACTGGGACGAATGAATCTTCAACCAAAGACTCTGCTGAACCAAAGGATTCTAACCAACACTAAGGAAAACCGAGGGACAACCAAAGGATTCTACCCAAAAGTAAGGAACACTGAAGGACAACCAAAGGATTCTTCACTAAAGATCAGCCTCTGTTTAACACAAGGGATCTCCACTGTAAAGTACTCTTACTTGAAGCCTAAAAATGGCCACAAAAATCATAATCCTTTCTATTTCAAGGTCTATCCCATGTAGACAAAGAGTTAAGTAGTGATGTGCCTGCTCACTACTTAGATGGGTGGCCACTTAGGAATATCATGTCTGTGTGCAAGACCAAGTTTTGTTGGCATCCTGCCTTCTACAAGAAACGATGGAGTAGTGTCCATTGCTTTGTTTTTTTGTGGAACTAGATAGCCTGTGCGGTTTGGTATGGAGGACGGGCTGTTGCCCAGACAGCAAATTCCCCCTCTCCACACTGCCACTGTGATCCAAAGGAAAAGTAAGAAGCCAATGCAGTTTGGCAGTGGTAGTGTTGCAGGAGTTGCTGGATTCAGCATCACACCATCTTAGGGAATCCGGCTCCAGATTTGTTTCCGGTGTTTACTCTCCTAGCCTTTCATTTTCCAAGTAAATATTCCTATATAATTCTTATAATTCAAAAGTCTTTGTATGATTTTAAGTAATTTTTCTAATATTGATAATTAGTACACAATTCCATGGTTTCAAGTATTCCTATCTAATTCTAATAATTTACGAGTTTTTAAATGATTTTGAGTAATTTTTTTCTAATATTGATAATAACATATAATATCCCATGTGGGCAAATAGTTAAGTAGTGATGTGCCTGCTCAGTACTTAGATGGGTGACCACTAAGGAACATAAGGTCTGTATGCAAGACCTAGTAAAGCTTAGTAAATTTAAAAAGTACATTGGTTGATGGATATTTTCAGATATGAAGTTTCCAGTTCACAAAATCCAGAATGAAAAATAAAATTGCTATATGATGTCCATGTCAGCAAGAAACATATTCCTTTGCAAATTGCTACTTAGACATTCTCCTGCCACACCCATATGTTAATCATAAGAGCCAAGCTTCTTTTCTATGATACTTCAAAGATCCATTACGATAGGAAAAACAGTTATCTTTTCTCCATTCATATTAATCTACTTATTTTTTTATGATAAATATTCTTCCATCATAACTTAGAACAATTTTCTTTTTCATAAAAAAAATTGTTTTTCTTCATCTTATCCTCCACTATCATTTATTGTTATTTTTCCCTTTTTTCTTTCTTTTTATTATCATCTCCGCTTTGAAAGAGAGTCTCTGTGGTGTAGTGGCTAATGTTTGGGACTCTGACATCGTAGGTAGTGAATTTGAATTCCACTTGTGCTATTATGTTCACTTTCAGAGGATTTATTTGTATTGGCAAGTTGAGAATGCAGGAGCATTGGTCAACTGAAATCGTTTAAAGAGAAGGAAATAGAAATTGAAAAAGAGACAAAAAACAATAGCATACAAATGGTAGAATGCCGATATACAGAACGCGATATTGTGTTCTTTTTCATTCTCACTGTTTTTCCCCTTGATTTTTTTCATTCTTTTTCAAAAAAGCATGAGAAGAAAAACAGTAAAAACGAGTTGAAAAAGAAAGTGAAAAAGAGAGAACACAATAGCACTGAGGACGTAGAAAGGGGGAGTCCTCATGCCCTGATAACAAATATGCTGGACTGGCACATTGTAGTTTGAATTCCAGTTGCGCTATAACGTTCCCTTTCAGATTAGCACCTTTAGGAAAGTTATGAACCCCACTTCTTCCAGCTATGGGTATAATAATATCACTACTGTTTTTTTAAAAGGTTGGTGTTACCATTAAATAACCCGCAAATGTTGATATGCCATCAAACAAAGAAACGAAACCAAATCGAATACATTAGTCATTCATATTAAAATTTCTTCAACTAAATATTCATTTAAAAAGAATCTTAAAAGGAAATTGTTGATTTTAAGTAACAAGTAAAGATTGTCTTCTACACTTAACATATTTATTTTCTATCTTTATTCTATACATATATATATATTTCTATCGTTATTCTATCTTTGATATATACATGTGAATGTGAGCATATATGTATGCAGATGTGTGTGTGTGTATGTGTACTTGTATAACTGTATGTATATGTATATTTATTTATCTAACATTTTTGAAATTTGTAATGTTACACATATTGTTGAATTAAATTGATATTTCTTGTTAATTCGAATAATAATAAAATGTTTCTTTGAACTTTTAAGGGAGCTCTCTCCTCTTTTTCCAATTAAACTACTTAGAGAGCTTCACCTTATACAAAAAATCTGGAGGTGTGTGGTGTAATGGTTAGTCATGGGAAATGGACTCATCAACCCAAGTTCAAATCCTGGACGAAGCTGTTTACATTTCACACAGTGCTAATACCATTGGGAAAGGTATGAGTCCAACTACTCTCCCTCCAGCTTTGGGCAAATAGTAGGGTGGACTGGGCCCTTTAAACCTGGCTAGGTAACTTGTCTAGGAGAAGGAAAACTCTGAATTCAAACCTATTAAACTCCACTTAAGAAATTGACCTTGTGTCACACTTTCCTCATGCAGAGGGCTTGGTAAATATATATATATACTAAAAAAATCTTGTAACCAAATTTAATGCAAAATGTACCTATGTATGTTGCTTATTAAAAAAAATATTTTTTAAACTTCTGATTTGAATAGTGTTTGTTTCAACTAGTTTTGTTTTTAGCTCAGATTTAAGTCAATGTCTTCAGATGTTAAGTACTTTTCTTAAAATATTTTCACTTCTGAGAATTACCGTATTTTGGTAAATTGAAAATCTCTTGGGTTTGGTATCCAGTACACCAATGACAATGAGAATATTGTTTGTGCTTAGAGCCCCTCCCCCCATCTTCATGATCGTCTAACCTTTAGTTCAGCATAGTACATAATTTCCTCAGTTTCTTTCTTTGTCATCTGGTGTTCCGCTGGGATAGCAACACCACTGATGAGACAATCTCATGTGCCCTTTTCAACAAGATTTCGATTTGGCCAATAATGATGGATAACATGGTCAGTCTGTACACTGAAGTCCCACAAGATTTTTCACATTCTCATTCTCTACTACAGTTTCTTGTTCATTCTGGTACCTCTTCTTCTTTGTCTTTGTCTTCTTTGTCTTCTTTGTCTTTTTCTTCTTCTTGTCTTTGTCTTTGTCTTCTTCTTCTTCTTCTTTGTCTTTGTCTTCTTTGTCTTTGTCTTCTTTGTCTTTGTCTTCTTTGTCTTCTTCTTCTTCTTCTTGTCTTTTTCTTCTTCTTCTTTGTCTTTTTCTTCTTCTTCTTCTTCTTCTTTTCTTTGTCTTCTCTTCTTTGTCTTCTTTGTCTTTTCTTCTTCTTCTTTGTCTTTTTCTTCTTCTTCTTCCTTTGTCTTCTTCTTTGTCTTCTTCTTCTTCATCTTTGTCTTACTGCTTTGTCTTCATCGTCTCATCACCTTCTACTTCATCACTTCTACTTCATCTTCATCTTCTTTTTCTTTTCTTCTTTTTCTTCTTCTTCTTATTATTATTTCCCTTGTGAGTTTTTCTTATCAGTTTTAACTAGTGGTCTTGTATTGGAGTCTGAGTGACAGCAAGTCTCCTCAGGCCTTCAGGCCCCTACTTAATATTCTAGCTGATTTTAACAATGCTGTGGTCTGGAAGGTCTCAATATCATCATTTTCATTATTGTTCACTAGAGTCAGACAGCAAATCTTTTCATGACACTTTTAATTATCCTTGCCAATCTTAACAATTTGTTGTGTGGTGGTCCCTATTCTTCCTCTGATTTCTAATTCATTCAAATTTGTTTCCAAACTTTGGAGACCATTTCAAGGGCACCAAATACAATTGCTATGACCTTCACTATCCACAGTTCTTTTCAGTTCTCTGGCAAAGTTCAAGTTTTTGCCAATCTTTTCATTTTCTTTCTTTCTTCACTCTGTAATTTGCTGGAACAGCAAAATCCAAAAGATGACAAGTTCTCTTTTTAAGATCAAAGTGTAGCTTCTTCTTCTTCTTCTTCTTCTTCTCTTCTTCTTCTTCTTCTTCTTCTTTTCTTCTTCTTCTTCTTCTTCTTCTTCTTTTTCTTCTTCTTCTTCTTCTTATTATTATTATTATTATTATTATTATTATTTTTGATATTTTCAAGACAGTTTTAACTGTTGGTCTTTCACTGGAGTCTGGGTGACAGCAAGTCTCCTCAGGCTTCCAGAACTCTTGTGAGTATTCTAGCCAATCTTAACAATGCTGAGGTCTGGATGGTTTCCAATTCCACCAGTCATTTTTCCATGCCTTTGAGGACCACTCTAAGTGCACCAACTACAAGTGGTATCCCTGTCACCCACTTGTTCCACAGCTTTTATAGTTTTCTGGGAAGGTCCAAGTATTTATCTTTTTATGTTCTTTTGTGGTCTATTGGAATGACAAAATCCACTAGTTCATTTCTTTTTCTTGTTAATTAATACTAGAACTGGCTGGGATCAGGTGATCTATTTGTATCTCATTGTCCCAGAGAATTTTATGGGTCTCATTTTCTATAACATATTTTACAAGTAACATTTATCAGTTTAGTCAAACTTTCATCTCTTGTGCAATTCACAGTGGATTACTTCTCCCCCTGAGTCATGCCTAGTTTTTTTATTCATTTTGTTCCAGTTTACTGCATTATGCGATTAACCATTTCAGTATTATGTAGTTGTTCGGAGGTGCGTGGTGTAATGGTTAGAGTCATAGGAAATGGACTTGTTGATCCAAGTTCAAATCCTCGACAAGGCTATATATTCTCCCTCCAGCTATGGGTAAATAGTTGGGCAGACTTGGTTCTTTAACCTTGGATAGGTAACCAGTCTATAAGAAGGAAAACTCTGAATTGAAAAGCCTGAGGTCAGTCATTGATTGGGTTTGTGGCATTCCTTGTGTACCAATTCTTTCCGATCGATTGTGCCAAGAAGTGCGGATGGTCCAACACAAGCCTTCACCACCATAAAACACTGTGTGGATTGTTCAATTGATGAACCCTCATGCATCAAAATCGACAAGAGAGTCCATAAATCAATAATGAATTGTGTAGTTGTATTATACTGGTAGGGCTACTGTTGATCAAGTTATAACAAGGATCTGAGACTGAAATCCCTTTTTTCAGTATGCATACAGTACTCAACAGAGCTGATCTTTGCAAAGTACATAGATTGTATTTAACTTGAAATTGGTCTAATATGCTTTTCAGTCTAGTTTTTGAAGAACCAATTGCTCCAACCACCAAAAGTATAACAAACAAATTATTAAGATTCTCAACATAAATGATAATAATAATGGAAAAAGAATTTTATTGTGCATTATAACATCTATTCTTTGTGTAAACATTATTCCTGATAAATTTACAGTTGTTTATGCAACAATAATGTTTGCCTCAATCTTGTTTATTACTAATAGTGTTGGTTGATTGGATTTTATGGCATGTCAACCCTTGTAGGGTTATTTTAGATGGATATGGAACATTATTTTTTAAACTCTTTAAAAATCATCTTTTCTATTTAACCTATAGATGGTACCCTAACAGGTACTACCACTCCGACAAACAGTAATAATAGTGATATATACTGTACTCAGAATTCAAAGCTTCTAGGGGCCGGGTTAGCTCAGTCGGTAGAGCGTTCGGATAGAATCCACAAGTTTCCTAGTTCAATACCGGTCCTCGCCAACTCAGCGTATGAGTAGCACAGGGATCGGTGCGATAAAGTAAAGAGCTGATGGTAGGTGTGGCACTCCACCTCAGATGCTACAAAAACATTCTCCTTGGTCTAGTACTATTGAAAAGGGGATAAACTCCCTCGCTGACTGGCTGATACCGAGTTTAGGCCGCCCCGTCGAGTTTACTTTACTTACTTATACTGTAGTTGGTGCCCGTTCTTGCCAGTTCTACATTTAGCTTAGATTACTTGTCAATCTTCTTTCGATTTCTTTCACTGCAATATTCTTATTCGCAGGAATATTGAAAGTAACCATTTGACATTTTCCCTGGTTAGGCAAGAAGATCACAATGTCCAGACAACAGTGGTCAAATGCTTGATCTATTTGAAGGTCATGACTGACCACAGAATTTATTTGGTCAAGTGCTGAAAATGCTGTTGAACGTAAATATTTTGTTGCATTGCAAAAGGTAGCAGCATTTTGACCATCTTTTTGAGACAACAATGGATACTCAGAGGCCATGTTAAGTCAAAATGATTGTGGTTCCTGTTTAAACTGAATTTTCATAGGCGTGTCCTAGTTGTTATAGAATAATTGGTTTATGTCCATTATAGTGTAATGGTTAGCAAGCTAGTCTCGCAGATCCATTACTACTGAATAGCACTGGTTTCTGCTAGATCACTGAAGTTAAGCAACAATGAGCCAGTTCAGTACTTAATTGGGTGATTTAAGCAAGAGTAGGTATTGTAAATAGCCTGAGCCCTTTGTTTATCAAAATAACTTGATTCAGCATTAAATGACCCCAAAAGGGTTGATATACCATAAAACAATACAACCAACTAACGACTGAATAGTGACTTAAATCACACTAGATACTCTCTACTTGCAAACAGGTTGGGTAAATACCAACATTTTAGGGAGCACTTTAGGGTTGGAAAGTGAGTCAAATATGCGTGAACATTTTAAAGCATCTAAATATTGGCAACCCAAGTTCAAATCCAAAATGATGATGTATACATTTCATATAATGCTAATTCCTTTGCTGAATGTATGAATCTGGGTAAGGGTCATTAGTAGGGCAGACTGGGCACTCTAACCTTGGTATGGCAACCACTCTAGAAGAAGGAAATCTCTGAATTCAAACCAGTTGTACTTTGCCTAAAAATGTACTTTGTGTCGCATCCTCTGGAGGGGTTGGGTAAATGCAGACTCCTTTTTTTTAAATCTCCAGGATGAGAAACCGTTGAAAGAAAATTTTTATTTATATATATCAAGTCTTGAAAAAAGTAATATCATTGTCCTTGTGCAGATTTTAAATACCCATGACACTTTTTTTTTTTAATAAAAGTCACAAGAAATTATTAGATCATTAGATTTCCTGTTAAAGTAACTACACCACAATTATTTACATTTTGGCAAGATTTTCACATTCTCATTCTATACTCCTGTTTTTGGTTCATGCTGGTATCTCTTCTTCTTTGTATTTTTTTTTTTTTTTGCTGTTAATAAGAGCAGTTTGCCTATAAATTCCTCTTAAAAATGGTTTGGAGCCCTTACTTTCTATAAATAAATCAAGGAAAAAAACTTAAGATTGAATTTCGTAGGTTACAGGAATTGTACGTTTTATTCTGAAAATGCAATTTTTTTTTATTGTATTTTACTTAGCTTAGATTATATATATATATATATTGTATTCTAGTTAGCTTAGATTATATATATATATATATATATATATATACACCCACCCATACATACATACATACATAAAGTATTTTACTCATATATTATTGTTATTTTCTACTAAACCATTGTATATATATATATAGTGTGTGTGTGTGCATATGTCTAAAATCAGTATTAAGAAGTCATAAAATTGTCCTATTTAGTTTTAAGATGTTTAAATCTTTATACATATGTATATAAGTATATTTTATGCATAAAAAGTGACAATCATCTGTAGATTGCAGGTTCAATCCTGACCACAGGCGAGTATAACATAAAATACTAAACATAGCTTAACACTTGTACCCGGTCATGGTTAACGGAATGAGAACAGCAGTCTACCCTATTCGATTGAATAAAGGGTTCAGTTTCAATTTCCGTGAAGACTACCGAGTACACCAAGAAAGGTTCTGAGTTGAAAGAGAAGGCTCCTAAGAGCAACAAGAAACACTTGAAGAAGGCCATAAGGGCAGATTGACTGAAACATTGTGTTTATAGATAAATAAGATAATAAAGATGAGGACAACAGTCTGAAAAATCCAAATAATCCAAATTCTAAAATCTTGTTGAGAACTAATCAAGGAGATTGAAAAAAGGTGATCTCACATTGCAATTTGGAAGTATTGCCAAACAATCGGATAAATATGGATCTGCATCCCTCCCCCCACACATACCCAGAGACAAAAATAGATATTCTGCATGTTCAATTACATATAATCAGTAATTTATATAGCCTTTTATAAACATTACCCTAGAGAAAGTGTCTATTTTTGGTTATTTTGGTGGAGAATCTTCAAAGGTACCAAATCTCCAGTGCTGTCTGCAATTTCTCACTTGGTTGCCATCAGCCAAACATCATTACTTTTATGTAAATATTATTGATTTTTTTAAATGGCATATCAATCTTTGTGGGCTATTTAATGCCAATTTTTTTTTATACATATGATTTTTAAACGGATAGTTTGTAGATAATATTTCTGTTTTATTTGGTAAAGTAATTTTTATTAACTTCATGTGTATTAATAAACTGGTAAAAATACATTTTTATGTTAGTTTTTCCTTAATTTCATGAATATTAATAAATTAGTTTAGAGAGACAAATATATGTCTCAAAGAGGAAGCTGGAGTAGCTTGTAAGTCATTCAAGCATCGTACAGTTTCACAAAAGCATCTGGAGCTGCTAAATTGTGCCTCATGTTAGCAAAATATTGCAAAAGTTTTGACTCGCCCTAGTATTGTGATGAATAAGAAGAGTATCTACAGAAGACAAAAGTAATGTTTTACTGAAACATCCCAGAAACACTAGAAAAATTTCAGGAATAAGGTAAAGAAAGCAAATGCTTAGAACAGATGGTAAAATCAGAGAAAGATCCTGAAAATGACATTAAGATAATGCATAATGATAGATTGAAAGGCATTTGGTAAAAATAGAGCTATAATGATGGGCACCTTAGCCATAAGTTTAGAGCTTAAAAGATATAATCATTGTATAATACCAGCTATGGCATATGGATGCAAAACATAGAAGCAAACAAAACAACAAGAAACCAACTACAGATCAATGGAAAGGGCAATACTAGGAATAACTCTAAGAGATAAAAAGAGATCAACATGGATGAGAAAGTAAACTAAAATAAATTATTAAAAAACTGAAATGGAATTGGGCAGGAAAAGCAGCAAGAAGAGAGGATAACATATGGTGCAAAACATTAGCAAAATGGTGCCCTTGGAATAACAATTGTAGAAGATAAAGACCTGATAAAAGATGGAGAGATGGATTAGCGGAATTTACTGGTAAGCTATGGTGCAGGCTGGCACAATAAAGGCCACCATGAAAGGTATAATACCACGATTGGAGTTCGAACTTAATTACTGCAATGCTGCTTATCTGATACTCTGGTAAAATGAGATGATTTTAGAGATGTCTGCTCTTGTCTAAGGGATTATCTCCCTTGCTTTAGTCAGTCAAAAACAGCCATTTTGTTTGGACAAGTGCATTCTTCAAAGTTCCATGATGTCTCCCAATTACAATAAGAAGGTTCCTGAGTTCAAAAAGAAATAACTGAAGAAAGCCAGAGGGCACATCGGCCGAAACGTTGTACAGATAACGAAGATAAGCAGGTTGATTGTGTTTTACTTCATGCTAATGGCCCTGGGAAAGAGATGAATGCATCTCTTCCCTTCAACTATGGGTAAATAGTAGGGCAGACTGGGCACTTGGTAGGGCAACAAGTCTAAAAAAGGACAAATTGAATTCAAACTAGCTGCAATGTTTAAAATTGACCTTTTGTCCTGCTCATGGTGGAAGGATTAGGTAAATGCACACTTCCTTTTCTCTTTCTGGCCATGTGACTTCCTCAGCCAATCAATCAGCACCCAGTTTTCCTATTTAATTCAGTTCAAATTCTTTGAACTTTCAGCCATCAATCACCACCAAAGGTGTCTGATCTCGGGAGGTCAAATTCTGTTACTTGCTCTGTATTTGGTGACACATTACATGACACCAGGATTTGAACTTGACTTGCCAAGTTCACTTACCATTGCAATAACCATTATGTCACGTTTGTAATCCTGAATCACATCATACAGGGATAGTAATATTTTACCATGAAATTGTAAAAAAAAGGAAAATCAGCAGTCAAGATAAAATAAGTTTGGTTTGTTTGTTTTACGGCATATAAACCTCAGTGGGTCATTTAATGCCAATAAAGTTTTGAAATAAATCAATTCTTAATGTATAATACAATTTTTTCATGAATACATTTTTCCATTTAACCCATAGATAGGACCCTAACAGGTACTACCACTCCGGGTCAGAGTGGACCAGGGAGCAATGATGATGATGGAGTGCTCCACATTCCCCAAACCTCCAAAACTGGAACCTCACCATCAGATAGAGTTTAATGTCATTCCCAGGACATGTAGACCCACAGCCACCACCTTTAGCACCCATATGATAAAAAAGGGTTGGGGCTTGCCATAAGGGGCAATAGGGTTGGGAAAATCATATAGGTGCCAGGGCTTGACGTGACCAGCCAATCACCCGTCTAGCCCAAGATAGGCCAAAGTGGAGTATTGCAAGTCATGAACTGCTCATCCACCTGGGCTCTATCCTTAAGCATCACGGGTCGCCACCCACGGCCAACAGGTGCCCCATTGGGGAGTCTTACCTCTCTGCAGAGATGCAGTCGGTGCATTCTAACACCCCAGCCGACAGGGTGGGATAAAATAAGACTTTGAAGTACAAATAACAGAGGTTAACACAACCAAGGTTGTCCTAAAGTGGATGTAAAATGACTTAGGGTATATATCAAGTTAGGGTAGCTAGAAATAGTCTAATGGTGCTTGGTGACTCGGTTTATTGCCTATAAAATTATCTTAGTCCAATGATTGCATTGGCAAGAAAATGACAGTCATGGAACATTATTGAATCTATGTCTACTCTATCCTAACTTAGATATATATGCTCTATCACTGATATTGAGCACTCTTTAGAAAAAGATGGAAATAAATCAAACAGTATGTTAACATAAAGTATGAAAAAATAAAATATTCAGAAGTTATTCATATAAAGAATAGATTCTCTGAAAATTTTATTTTTTCATTTATATATATATGTGTATATATATATATATATATATATATGAGAGAGAGATAGATAGATAATGTAATGCAATTGTTTGTATGATTGCATTACAAACCAATGTTGTTGAGCTTTATCACTCACACTTGTTCCAAATTCATTGAATAAATGTCATATATATATATATATATATATATATATATTTTCAAATAATTTTTATTCAGTTAGTCTCTTAACCAGTAGAATCTTAAAATTCAAATATGCCAATGGTCCAGTTTATTGTCTGATGCCTGCTCCCACCCCAAGGGAGGAATGCCAACAGAGCCAAGCAACTTTTAGCACTGCACTCAACTATGCATCTAGGTGTGTGAGGACCCCTATCTAAAATTTTACTTAGTGTCACATCCTGCTCCTGCTACATATAGTTTATATCTTTATTCCTCAAATCGTATTGATTGTGGAGAGTAAAAGTGTGTCAAAGAGGTTAGGATTGCATATGCAGAGCTCAACTCTGAATTCATCAAAATTTAGACTGGTTATTTAGCATTCTGGACACCTACACAACCTTATTTGTGGACACATCTCTTCTAGTCAGAACACCTACACACTTCTCATGGTCATGTCTTCTACCAGTCACGATGTCTACGCACTTTCGCAATGACTTCTTTCTGTTTTTGTTTATTTGTGTTGGCATATTTTGTTTTTTTGTTTATGTTAACTCTAGAGACTTTTTTTTTCTGGTTACATCAACACTGCAGAAATAAAAGGGTAAGTTCTGCTCTCAACCAATATTCAACCCTTTTTATCAGATATATGCTAGAAGGTGGTGGCTGAGAGTCTTAGTGTTCTGTATATGACACTAAACTGCATCTAGTGATGAGGTTCCAATTTTGGAGCTCTGGGGAGTGCAGAGTACCCCTTCATTGCCATAACTCTCAGGTCCATTCTGACCAAGAGTGGTAGAACCTGTTAGGTTCCAATCTATGGGTTAGATAGATCTGATTGCCAGTTTCTATAGGTTATTAATACACATGAGGTTAATGATAAATCTAACATGTCTATTTCTACTAACTTATTAATACTAATGTTAATGTGAAGTTAATGAAAATTATATATACTAATTTTTTTAATGCTCATTAAAAAGAAAAAATAGTTAAAAAAAACTTTGATTAAAAAGAATTTGTTTAAAAAAAAAGAACACTTTTAGTTATATAAAAGAAATTTGATCAAAAAGTATTTGGTTAAAAAAAAACATAGAATTTATTTAAAATTAGTTTTTCAAACAAAAAAAATTTCATTGAAAAGAATTTGGTTAAAAAAAACTTTGATTAAAAAGAATTTGTTTAAAAAAAAAAGAACACTTTTAGTTATATAAAAGAAATTTGATCAAAAAGTATTTGGTTAAAAAAAAATAGAATTTATTTAAAATTAGTTTTTCAAACAAAAAAAATTTGATTGAAAAGAATTTGGTTAAAAAAACAAACTTTTACTAAAAAGAATTTCAACTGGTTGATACCCCATGAAGTTAATGAAAATTATTAGTTGCTCATGAAAAAGAATTTGTTTTTTAAAAATTGTTAAAAAAAGGGAAAAACTAATGCTCCAGTTGATACTCCTTGTACGAAAGTAAGCTACTCTTATTAGGTGACTGTCCTCATCTCTGTATTTTTAATAGCCATATAACAAGAAAGTTTAAATGAAATCCAGACACTACCAAATCAGACACTTCAAATAAGATTTTGGTCCGAAAGAAAAGACAGAAAAGGGACAGAAATAAATGAATAAAAACAAGAAAGAAAATTCACATGTAATTTTTATACCTCAATGTCTGCTCAATAGAATGTATATACATGTCATTCAAACTTTGAGCAATGTATTTATAACAGTTGAGAAAAAGTGAAGACAAAATTCAAAGGAAATGGTGATATGAGAGAAAAAAATGTAAAGACTAACCCAGGTAAAAACTACAGGTAAGAAAATAATAATTTAGAGGGAAAAAACCAATTATTTTTGTTCTCTATTTTCTTTTCATGAATATGATCTGAACATGAAAATATAAATAAGTCTAGAGAAATTCACAAATCTGTGTCATAGCTTTTCATGAAAAAAAAGTTATGAATTGCTACAGTAACAATAGCAACAACAGTAATATTATCAATATTCAGATTTTCTTTTTCACTTCATATTCTGTAGCAGATGCTGTATAATAATTAACATGGTATAGTAATTTTTAAAGCAATAAAGAAAAATGTACAGAAGAAAATTATATTAGACATGAGCACACATATATTTATGAAGTTTCTTGTATATATATATGTATATATATATATATATAAATATGTTTATGTTATAGTATATATATATATATATATGTTATATGTATATATATATATATATATATATATATATATATATATATATATATATATATATATATATATTTATGTATATTTGTGAGTATATATATATATATATATATATATATATGTATATGTATATTTGTGAGTATATATATATATATATATATATATATATAGTATATATGTATATATATATATATATATATATATGTATATTTGTGAGTGTATATTATATGAATATATATATATAAATATATGTTTATGTATATTTGTGAGTATATATATATATATATATATATATATATATATCACTAGACTATGAGTTTAATTGTATATATCTAATTATATACATATGTGTATGTGCATTTATACACCTATATAGACTTTTCTTATATATATATATATATATATATATATATATAATTATATGAGAGACATTCAATAAGGGAAAATTTTCTTTAAAAGAGGAAAATAAGTTTTTTCTACAAATTTGCCTATGTGCATTTCTGCACATATATAACTTTATTTATATATATATATATATATATATATATAATGTCATAAGGAAAATTTTTTTAAAAAAAAGCAAAATACCTTTTTTTCCATAATTATTTTCTATGAATGTAAACTCTGAATGGAATTGATTCATTGCAAAAATATTTGTTTGGAGGCTATCAAAAATGGTGGCAAATCAAACTGAGTGCTCTTGGGTTGAACAGATTTCTTCATCAAATTTTTGGTGGGTGAGGATTGCAAATCATACAAAATTTACAGAAGAATGTGTGATGATCGTAGAGAAACATGTTTTAGTCAAATAATATTTTCAAATTGGTTAAACATGAGTTTTGCCCCTATGAGCCTGTGACCAAAGGCACACTGACTCTCCAGTAAGAAAAAAGTTCCGGGTGCAGTGATTTGTAAAGAAGTTCATGTTGACAATCTTCTAGTACATTAAAGGATCCATCACTATTGATTTCCTTAAAACGTTTTGTATCTGTAAACAGTATATATACATATATAAGATGTGAATGTTCTTATAATAAGCTGGAAGGCTCGAAGTAACCTTCCAACGTGGGTACATATATGTACATGAAATAATCCGAAAAAGAAGTTATATATAATAACAAACATAGACTTTATTTAGTGAGCACGTGGAGAAATACATACATGACAGGTATACACATGCTCATGACAATGGTGCAGTAAGATATGAAGAACAGATACATAAACATACATAAAGAATGTAGGACTACATCCTAAAGAAGTGATATAGATTTACATGTAGTCACTTACTGATAGTGGCAAAGGGGCATGAAGCACCTAACCCATGTGCTATGGTTGCCAGACCCAGAGAAAGAGAGTGATTTTCTCTGGGGCTCCTGCCTAAAACTCTAGCCACCTATCGGCGAAAAACTTGCAGCAAAGGAAGATAACCCTATTGGATTCATGTCCATCCCAACACATATATGCATATATAACTGCTTTTGCAATGATGAACTTTGACTTGTCACCTGTCAAATACACCTCAGTAAATGTGCACCTATTGACTCAATTCAGCAAGACTTGTAGGTAGGCTAACTGAATGAGTCGGGCATCATCTCTTGCATGCTCAGTAATGGACACATTGGGTAATTGTCTAAGTCAAGGACATCTTGCAGAGCATGTTGAGTTGTTTGGAGACCATGTTGAGTGGGACATATCCTGAGGAAACAGCATTTTGCTTTTCTGTTGCAGGAACGTATATATATATAATATATAATAAGTCATCCACAGAAACAGTGCTTTGGCGTTTCACGCCTCTTCAGCGTGGCTAGACACAACTACCTATGGCCAGGGTCGAAATCTGACTGACTTTTTGTCTGCCCAACTTCTTAACCTCTCAGCCACTTGGCAGCTGCTGTAACAGGGTGGTGTTTAAACTATTAAATACATACGTTTGTTTATATATATGGGCAATTCTATGTCAAATAATCCAGAAAAAAAGTAAAATTGTCACATATATATATATATATTATATATATATATATATATACACATACATACACACACACACATATGTGAGTGAGTGTGGATAGTCTTGTTGAATATCGCCAAAATGTACTAAAGGAGGTCATTAGTAATGTTACTCCAGTATCCTTACAGATTTTGGGTTTTGCAACATTATATCTGTCAAACTGGTAATCCTGTTACATTGATATATATATATATATATATATATATATATTATATATAGTCAAAAGTAAAAATATTATACTAAATATATATATGTATGTATATATTTTAAACATGTTTTGTTGAACTCAACAGACAACTCTCTGGCCATCTTTTTAATATCCAGGTGGAATTGGGGTATGAATCCACCAAAGGTTTTACCATGAGCGCTTTGTGCACAACTTATTGCCATCATCATATATTTACATATGCACACATACAGACATAATTATTTATATTTATGAATATCTATATAGAGGGAGAGAAAGAGACAGACAGGGAGATTCTAAAAGGACACACACACATATAGAGAGAGAAAAAAGAGGGAAATATTTTAAATATTATATATATATATATACATATATATATTGTATATATATATATATATATACATATATATATATTATATATATATATATTATATATATATTATATATATATATATATATATATATATACATATATATATATTATATATATACATATATATATATTATATATATACATATATATATATATATATATATATATACATATATATATATATATATATATATATATACATACAATATATATAGATATATATACACACAACAAATAACTAATATGTATATATTAAAAAATAGCTCAATAAGAGATATTGAGCACTCTCCTAATAATACAGTATCAGTTGGCTCACCACTACCTCACTAAGTAAGATAGGGATAATCATACACTGTTGTTATATATATATATATATATATATATATATAAACACACACACATACAGCCTTCTGCAGGACTAGAATGTGACAAGGCCAGTTTCTTAAGCAGAGTTTAACAGATTTGAATTGATATTTTTCTTTCTGCAAGAGAGAAAGAGAGAGATACAGGAAGATTTTAAAAGGATGCACACACATAGAGAGAGAGAAAAGGGACAATTTTAAATGTTATATATATTATATATATAATATACAGAGAGAGAGAGAGGAGAAAGTAACAAAAAATTCCAAATGATATATATATATATATATATATATATTATGTGTGTGTGTGTGTGTTTTGTAGGGAAGAACAATATATAGAGATATTCAGCAGAATAGAAAGTAAAATATATCTGAAAGATAAAATGAGCAGTGGGTTATGAGAGAGCAATGCTGAAAATAGGCTAACATATATCGAAGATGAAGATGTAAAACCTATTGTGGTTGAAAAAGACAGGATAAAAATTTGTCTACCACATTGTTCTGCATTTAGCTATAAAATATATATTATTAAAGTATACAATATTGCTCTAGTGATATGGAAATTCAAAATGGTTAAAAAGAAAATGGAGATATATTTTATTAAGATTGTGACTACCAATGCATTTGAATAAATTGCATGCCCTCAAGTAGTTTTCTTTTTCTTTTTTTTTTTTTTTTTTTTTTTTACTGCTGAATTTCAGGTAATATCAGTATTGGACAGACATTATAATATTTTAACTGCATATCCGCTTACATCTATTTTCCTGCCGATTTTCCTGGGTAAATGGTGTCGGTTATCATCATTGAATCTTTCTTTGCTTGTAGATCAGACTTTGTATGACTACATTTAATTTTGGTTTTATAAGAAATTCCTCATCACCACCAAGTTGAAATTCTTCTTTGTATCTCCCTCTGTTCATAACAAGAGATCGTTAGATATCAGTCTACTTGTATCTTTATATTCCTCAGACTTCTAATAATTCTCTATTCATAAAACTGCAAGTATATCTCTGTGCCTCAGATTGGTTGTATCTCTCTGTCTGTTAGACTGGTTGTATCTCTCTGTCTATTCGATTGGTCGTATCTCTCTGTCTGTTAGACTGGTCATATCTCTCTGTCTGTTAGACTGGTCGTATCTCTCTGTCTGTTAGACTGGTCATATCTCTCTGTCTGTTAGACTGGTCATATCTCTCTGTCTGTTAGACTGGTCGTATCTCTCTATCCTTCAAACTGGTCATATCTCTCTATCCTTCAAACTGGTTGTATCATTCTATCCTTCAGACTATTCATATCTTTCTGTCCCCCTAGACTGGTTGTACCTCTCTATCCCAGACTGGTTGTACCTCTCTATCCCCCTAGACTGTTGTACCTCTCTATCCCCTTAGACTGGTTGTACCTCTCTATCCCCAGACTGGTTGTACCTCTCTATCCCCCTAGACTGGTTGTACCTCTCTATCCCCAGACTGGTTGTACCTCTCTATCCCCTAGACTGGTGTACCTCTCTATCCCCAGACTGGTTGTACCTCTCTATCCCCCAGACTGGTTGTACCTCTCTATCCAGACTGGTATACCTCTCTATCTGCCAGACTGGTCATACCTCTGTATCCCCCCAGACTGGTCATACCTCTCTATCCCCCAGACTGATTTTATCTTTTAATCCCCAGACTGATTGTATCTTTTAATTCCTGATACTAGTCGTATCTCTCTATCCATCAAACTCCTTTTAGTTCTCTATCCATCAGACTGCTTATACTTCTATATCCATATATCTATAACTGCTCATATATCCGTATCCATCAAACTGTTCTTATATTTCTATCCATCATTCACAGATTGCTCATATTCTAATCTATTTATCTTTCTTTTTTTTTCTTTTTATCTGAACTTTGTGAATCTTTGATGCTCATCAAAGACTTTTTACCAATTCTCTGGAGAATGTCAATTTGATTTCTTTCTTTTTTTTTCCTTTCTTTTATTATTATTTTTTCATTTTTAAAACTTCAGCCACTAAAAGGCTACTTTAAGTCTTTCATTTATTGCTTGTTTTGTTTGAATATTTCTTTTTCTAAACAATTATAAGCTTTGCATATAAATCAAGAATTTAATAGTTGTGTTTTTTGCATCTGTCTGCTGCAAGTTTGGCCTCAAAGACCTTGACTTTTCCTCATTAATTTGGATACATTTCTGCAGACATAATTCATTTCTAGTTCTGATTCACCCACTTCTCAATATAAGCAGTAAGTGGTTTCATCGACAACGTTTTAGAAGGTGTGGCCTGTTTATACACTATTATTCTTAATATTTATGTTAGCATATTTTGCTGGTAATTGTTGTATTTAATGGTTAACCTATTGCAATTTAATTCTTCTATTTGACTGGTGCCAATGTCAGCTGAAATTTGTCCTAATGACTTTTATATATATATATATATATATATATATATATAAAATGAGGTAACATAAGGAATGAAAGAACAAAACTCAGACAAAAATGTGTAATATATTTTGCTGGAATATTGAATTCCGCTTTTCCAGCTTTTATTAAATCATTAGGATCATACAAGTGTTTTATAGAAGGGGGAAGTAGGTAGGTGGGTAAGTTTTGTGGTGAGGGAAAGTTTTGATTGGTTATAAGAGACATCTTTGGGGGACATCTGAGTTTTGTTCTTTCATTCCTTATTTTACCTCATTCTGTTGAATACATTCCAACCCCCTTTACCTCATATATATATATATAATATATATATATATATATATATATATAGAGAGAGAGAGAGATAATAATATAAGTAGTAAAGCACTTTGCCACATAGATCCAAGCTGTGCTATTTATCTGCTGAGTTGGCGAGGGTGCGTATCAAACCAGTAACCTTGTAGTTTTTAGGTGGATGCTCTACCGACTGAGTTAAGTGCTCAAAATCAGTGATAGAGCTTATCTAAGTTAGGTTAACGTAAACTTAGTCAACAACACTTGGTAACTGTCAGTTTCTTGCCTATTATAGAGATACAAGCAGTCTGAATATCACATAGGTGAGAATATATATATATATATATATATATATATATATATATATATTTTTTTTTTTTTTTTTTTTTTTTTTCTATTACGTTATAGTAAGTTGTCAAAAATACCTTGACAAAGGTGAAGGTCACCCAAAATATTAGGAGAAACAAAGCAAACCAGGGATAAAACAACAGTTAAGTACTGCAACTTTTTTGTTCTGTTTTTTGTTCACTTATACATTTCCTATGCTTTAGCCCCGCCCAACGGGTGGGGATTGCTATAATTAACGGCGTCGATCCCATGGGGCCATCCCCCCAGGCAATACCTGCCCCCTTGATTTAAAGGGACAGGGCTGGGTTTATTACCCAGCGCCTGAGGCGCCCCCTTGAGGGGGAATGCCGACGGGATCGACGCAATTTTTCACCTGCCACCCCATGAGTCTCGGCTTGTGGGTGGTCCCACATAAACAGGGCCTTTGTGCCTGACCCGTACAAGTGGGTACGTGGAAAATATTATGCTTTCTGATATCACAGAAAACGTACAGAAGAGCAAAATTGATACACAAATAAATAAATTATATATATATATATATATATATACCTAGGTAGTAATATCTCATCCACAGAAAGCGATGTTAACACTCAAATAGGAAAGGCATGGTTGGCCACCAACAAATTATCAGTTATATGGAAATCCTGTCTCCCCAACAAACTAAAGAGGCGATTCTTCCAGGCTGTGGTTGTGTGTACTTCTGTATGGTTGTACCCCTTGGACCCTAACAAAGCGTCTTGAGAATAAGCTAGATGGGAGCTGTACGAGAATGCTACGGACGGTCCTGGATAGGTCGTGGAAACAGCACCCCACAAAAGAGCAACTATATGGCCACCTGCCCCCCATCTCACAAACCATACAGTGAGACGGACTAGACGTGCAGGTCACTGCTGGAAAAGCAAGGACGAGATCATAAGCAACGTACTATTGTCGAAGCCAGCGCATGGGCGCGCTAATGTGGGCCGCCCAGCCAGGACCTACATTGACCAACTATGTAGGGATACTGGCCGCTGTGCAGAGGAGCTGCCGGAGTCAATGAATGATAGGGAAGGCTGGCGAGAGATCATCATGGATATCCATGCAAACTGCGCGACATGATGATATATATATATATATAATATATATATATATATATATATATATATATATAGCATCAGTGGTGTGTCCTTAGAAATATGCTGGGATATGCAAATAATACTGTTAGAATCTTGCAAGTGGAATAAAAGATAATTAACAGTAACTAAAAATCTATATATTAATAATCTTGTTACTTAATCTTCCAACCGGTATCATCTTGCAACACCCTCTGATTAAAGATGAAACCTTCCAAATTGTACAAGATGAAATGCAAAAATATAAATCATGGTTATCTGGTGTCGCTTATCCACCGAATTCTTATTTCTTATGAGTGTCATCACCTCATCTAAATAATGGACCATTCGGTTTTTATTAGAAAGAAAGAAAGGGAAGAAAAAGTAGATGCAATACAGAAAAAATTTTTATTAAAAATGAAAAGACTAGGGGAAAGATAGAGAGAGGAGGTGAGCGTGCAGAAGTGATAACACTAATCTGTTTCAATCGAACATAATGAAAAGAAGTAAAGAAAGAAAGAAAAGAGTAAGAGAGAGCGAGTTAAATCAATATACTTTTACAATATTATCTGCGTTATTCGGACTATAGTCCCCATCTTCATTGTTATCTGTTCAGGGTTTACCTAAAGAAGGCCGGAGGGCATATCGGCCAAAATGTTGTACAGATAACAATGAAGATGAGGACAATAGTCTGAATAACACAGATAATACTAATCCTCAAGCCTCAACTCAAACATTCAGAGAAATAGTATATAATCATGAAGAAGGCTGGAGGGCATATCGGCTGAAACATTGTACAGATAACAATGAAGATGAGGACAATAGTCCAAATAATGCAGATAATACTAATCATCAAGCCTCATCTCAAACATTCAGAGAAATACTTTTCACAATTATTCTTTATACAAATTGAAGTATTTAGCATTAGCTCTTAAGTAAACATATCAAACATTGTAATAATTAAATTATTATACTGTGGTATATCCTGGGTATGATGTTAAACTGCATCTAATGGTGAAGATCCAGTTTTAGAGCTTTGGGGAGTGTGGATTACCCCTTCATGACCATTACTCCCAGGTCCACTCTGACGCAAAGTACCTGTTAGTGTCCCAACTATGGGTTGAATAGGAGAAAATTTTCAATACCCATCAACAATGAATAAAACAAACTCTCTTCGATATAAAATAACCCAACAAGGTTTGACATGCTATAAAATCCAACCAAGCAACCCTGATATACACATTTCTTTGAAGGTGACTAACAAGAAGCTTGTCACGAGTTTTCTATTCACTTTTCTTTAGCACACACAAGTGAAATCTTTTGAGGTGCAGGGCATATGAACAAATTGTAAAAAAAATTTGCTTTTTTCTTACATTTTCAGCTAATCCATAAGCCATTTTCAAGGAGACTTGTAGGAAATTCTCATATGAACATTTTGTTTCATGTATTAGAATTTATGTTGATGTGTAAGAATTGTTCTCTTGTCACTAGTTATAAAGGAACCAGAACATTGTGGCGTAAATTAAGAGATGTCGCTGAGATTAGAGATCTGACGCAAAAAGTGTATGAAAGAAGAGTAAATATCTGTTCAGTTAAAAATAAGTCTGATGTATTAAATAATAACTCACCTGAAGATAGAAAGCGTGACACTCTGAGTTGTGAGTTTTTATCCTATTTTATATCTTATTTTTATATTTTTTATATTTTGTGATATTGCTTCAAGCACCGAGCACAAGATTTTTTAATTAAAAATGCTTTTAGTATTAGACTCTGATTATGCAAGGTTTATCAAAAAAGTATCGAGATTTTTTGTACTTTTTGACACACCTTGTATTCGGATAGATAAAAGGGTATGAAAACACCCAATGTTGTTAAAATGAATATATTTTTATATAATTTTCATTGCTAATATTGACAATATTTCGATTTATAAAAAATCATCAGAGCATAATGATAATTAGGTCCATTTTTAGATGCAAATTTTTTTAATCCGGACTCATCGAGAGAGAAGCAGAAAATAATCAAAGATGAGGCGATCAAAGACGAATCGATCACTTAGCTTACATGCATTTTGGGAAAAACAATGCTTCCGGTTTGAATTTAGATTAATTTTCTGCTTCTCTCTCGATGAGTCCAGATTAAAAACATTTACATCTAAAAACAGACCTAATTATCATTATGCTCTGATGATGATTTTTTTATAAATCGAAATATTGTCAATAATAGCTATGAAAATGATATAAAAATACATTCATTTTAACAATATTGTAGGTTTTCATACCCTTATATATATATATATATATATATATTATGGAAGACAATGTACGAAGTTGAAGTGAAGGTAGAATAAAATCCTTGTTGAAGTTGATAGCTGCCCTGTTCTGTAAGAATCTTTGCAACCATTGTTTCCATTCAGTTTGGTTGAAAGAAATTATTTTAGTTTAGATAAAATCTGCTATTGTGTTTCCGTCTAAACTTGATTCTTCTTCTGATAATAAAATGGCCTACACTGTTCTGCAAAGATTTATCATTGTATAACAGAAATGAAAAAAAAAAACAAAGGAGTGGACGTAATTTTAGGAAGGCCTCAGGAAAAGTTCCTCTTGCACATATCTATGTTTCATTTGTTGGAGTTGTGATGTTCCTGCCACTTTATTTCTCTCCCTCACTCAACCCTACCCACCATCTGGTCAGTGTTATGTTAGATAGTCATGGTTACAATTATGAATTGATTGGGAGCATAACTTTTATAGATTAAACACACTCATACAGTAATATCATCCAACTTACTCACACATGCACACTTGTCTATTATTATGGACTCTCTCGTCGATTTTCGACACATGAGGGTTCATACAATGAACAACCCACACAGTGATTTGTTTATAGTGGTGAAGGCTTGTGTTGGACCATCCACACTTTTTGGCACAGTTGATAAGAAAGAATTGGTGCATCAAGGGTTGCCACAAACCCAATCAACGACCGACCTCAGGAATTTTGAATTCAGAGTTATCCCTCTCCTAGACTGGTTACCTACCCAAGGCTGAAAGGCCCAGTCTGCCCTACTATTTAACCCATAGCTGGAGGGAGAATATATGGATTCATACCTTTCCCAAGGGTATTAGCGCTATGTGAAATGCCAACAGCTTCGTCTAGGTATTGAACTCAATTCGACGAGTCCATTTCCCACAACACTTGTCTATACATATATATAATATATATATATATATATATATATAATAATGGAGATTGTCTGTATTTCTGTCTGTAACAAAAACTACATTATAGCTCTACGTCACAATATTCTTATGCTATATACACCGAAAATTTGAGTAAGCAATTTTAAAAATTGTTTTTTACTCTCCTTTTTTTTTCTTTTTTTTTCTTTTTTTACAGTAACAAGAAGTTAACTAAAAAGTTTACAAATAAATAAATACCTACGATTTTGTGGAAAATTAATGTGGAAAATATTCAAAATAATTGTTTGATTATTACATGCATGCAATATTTTATTTCAGTTTTCATTTCAAATTGTTTTATTTTTTTTACTCCTTTAATAAATATGAGGATTTGTCTTACTTATGATACAAACCCTCTGACATTGAATTTTTAACTCCCACCCTCTCAGGCGATGTCTTTCAAAAATTAATTTTTACGACGCCCGGAAGGTGTTTTCTGTTGCTAGTATATATATAAAAGCACAAAGAAAAACATAAGCACGTCCATTTGTGATACAAAACTCTGATGATGAAGTTTATGCTTCGAAATCGATAAGACAAAAACATGTTTTTATTTTTCATACGCATTGTATTGGCCTTCAAAATATTAATATATTATATATTATATATATATATATATATATATATATATATATGCATTTATCCAACCCCTTCACATGAGCAGGATGCAACACAAGGTCAATTTTTAACCAAAGTTTAACAAGGTTTACAATTCAGAATTTTTCTTCTCCTAGACTGGTTGCCATACAAAGTCTACCCTACTACAGGCTGAACCAAAAAAAACAGAAAGCAAATTCTCTTTTTTTTTGGTCACCTTGTTCAAACTATTTCTGATGCTAACTACCAGAACCCAAATTCTGGGGGGGTGGAGTGGGGCACCCTGTATTTTACCAATAGATGGAGGAAGATTATTTGTATTCATACCTTTTCCAAGGGTATTAGTGAAACGCAAAAAGCCTTGTTGAAGATTTGAACTTGTGTTACCATGTTCATTTCCTTTGATAACCATGACACCTCAGGCACCTCCAAAATATTATATGTATATATATATATATATATATAATGTGTGTGTGTGTATATAAAACTATTATATATATTTCCTGAAGACAACATTTGTTTCCCACCTTTTGTGATTGAGTTTTTAAGATGAACTTGGTAGATAGTGTTGTTTTTTTTGGTTTTTCTTCCAAATTCTGTCTGCTATTTATCACAACCCATTTTAAATCATCAATTCTATACCCCAGAAGGGCAGGATTCATATATTTTCTATCAATACTACTTTATGAAAATTGACTTGTAATAGAGTGAGGTTTCATATATTGTATATGAATACTACAGAGTGATCTGAAAGTTTTGTCTTCCCCCTAAATATTTTTTACAGGTAAAATAATTACATAACTTATATATCATTAAAACAAAAATTAATGAAAGTTAAAACAATATGTACGGATGACAAGACTTTCATACTTCATAAAAATTGTTATGTAGTAGAGTGCTGCCTTATTTGATATTTGGGATTCCCTGTATCATAAATCTGAAGGGATCTCATGAAACCCTAGCACTGGCCCTGGATATGAGTTTGTATCTCATCAAAGGGGCTAATTCTTTTTTGTGATGCATGCTGTTCTTTTCTGTTATAGAAGTGACAACTTTCAAGTGAGTTGCCCCAAAAAGCAACTAGAATTAGGAAACTGAAGAATAATAAGAGTAAAAAGAACAGCTACTGTTCTTCTACAAGGATGGCTTTGGCATTAGATGACCCATTAAGGTTGATAAAAGTTTTTATTTAGGAGATTCATAGTATTTCTCTGAATTTTTTAGATGAGGCTTGATAATTAGTATTATTTGCATTATTTGGACTATTGTCCTCATCTTCATTATTATCTGAACAAGAAGGTTCTCGAGTCCAACAAGAAATACCTGAAGAAGGCTGGAGTGCACATTGGCCGATATGATGTACAGATAGCAATGAAGATGAGGACAATAGTCCAAATAATACTGAGATTAATAGTATCCTATTTTACAAATTAGTTTAGTATTTTAACTTTTGAAACCAATAAAAATATCAAAAATTCCTTCCACTGAAGAATGGACATAATATTTATTTTTCTCAAATAATTAAAGTTATCACAGTATAGGTGTTTGATCATTTAAGTTTGTTACCTGGAAAAAGAAAGATGAACTTTTAGTTTTTAGATCTGGTCTCTTCAAACAGACAGAAATAGTCTCATACATCAACAGCCAATTATAACACTGTGATGACAGCTTCAACCTGCTGCAGACAATAACTTCAAATATAGTTACTGCCCTCCATGGACCATCTGTTACAAAAGGCCAGGTTCATATTGCCAGAGCATTGGTGTGTGTGTGTGTGGACGAGTGAAATGACCTTTTAGTGACTAGCTGTCGACTTGTCTTCTCCAGTCTCATTAACTAGGAAATGGTTAACTTCAAATGTATCATATTTTAAGTTGAAAGATTCTATCTTTTCCCATGAAAGGGGACTGGAGTTTTCTTGACATATTCTGACTGTCTTGCTTTTTTTTTTTTTCATCAATCAGTTCAACTAAAATGAGAAATTTGAAAGTGTTGTTTCAGCTGATCAATCAGCCCACCCCAGCAATAAGTTTTTGTTTTTTTTTAATGGAGAAGTATTAGAATTATTTGGATTATCGGACTATTGTACTCATCTTTATTGTTATCTGTACAATGTTTTGTCCAGTGTGCCCTCTGGCCTTTTTCAGGTATTTCTTGTTGGACTCGAGAACCTTCTTTTCAAACTCGGGAAGCTTCTTGTTTTAATAGGGTTCCTGAGTACAAGAAGGTTCTCGAGTCTGATATGAAAGACCTGAAAAAGGCCGAAGGGCACATCAGCCAAAACATTGTATAGATAACAATAAAGATGAGGACAATAGTCCAAATAATCCAAATTATACCAATTATCAAGCCTCATCTAAAAAATTCAAAGAGGAGAAGTATGTTGTCTGTTGTTGTTGTTGTGAGGGCATTTCCCCCTGAGTCAGTTGATCCAGCTCCATCCAATGAATTCACCTTATACCGTGTGTGTGTGTGTGTGTGTATGTGTCTATATGTGTGTGTGCATATGAACTGAAAGCTTTTAATATTATCCATTAATTCATAAACAATACTTTTTGATAGATATTTTTGTTTTTACTACTTACCAATGTTCATAGTATTCTATAATTTAGATTGACCATGGTTTGTTTTCTTATGTGTCTACTAAATAGGGGCCGGTTTAGCTCAGTCGGTAGAATGTTTGGCTAGAAACCACAAGGTTCCTTGTTCGATATCAGCCCCCGCCAACTCAGCGTATGAGTAGCACAGGGATCTGTGCAGTAAAGTAAGGAGCTGATGGTAGGTGTGGCGCTCCACCTCAGATGCTAAAAATAATCTCCTTGGTCTAGCGCTAGTGAAAAGGGGATAGACTCCCCCGCTGTCGGGTTGATACTGACATTAGGCCGCCCCGATGACTTATTCTAGAAATAACTTTCCTTTGTTAGCTGCTGGGGTGATTTTCATTTTTATCATCAAAAGCAATATTCACCTTTATCATAATTGTAATGACACGGACTTGAATTCTGGAACCCTAAGCTCTCCAGTCTACTGATCTATCTTTATTTTCTTTTTTATAAAACAGTGTTGGATTAATAGGATTAACTGATCCTATCTCCTTGGAATTTTGTGTTGCCAACAATGCTGTTCATCTTAAAATACAATTAAAAATGAATAACTGCAAAAAGATAAAATGTTTAAAAAAATCAAAAAAATCAAATTAGATAAAGAAGAAAATAATCTGGAAGACAAAAATTGTATCCTAAAATGGTTTTGTTGTTTAATTTGACTAATCAAACTTTGGAGACAACAATCTTCAGGCTGGAATTAGAGAAGAATGATTTTTAAAAAAAAGAAAGATGGCTGAAACATTAAAAATGTTGATTCTTTTAAAAAAAAAGTAAAATAAAAAAAAACAAAAAAAAACAATCAAGTGAATAAGTTGACATGATCACCTGATCTAATCACATGACCTAACCCTGACCCCTCTCCACCCGTTTAATCACTATTGTTCTTGTTTCTACCTATGGTCCAAACATGTTCTTTTCATCTGAATTCTCTTAGTTCTTGCCATTGCAAAGGTTTCCTGATCATCAGGCATTATCGATTAAGAACTTGTCCTAAAGTCAGAGACTAGACTCCATTGGTCTACTTCCTGTGTTTTGTTTTCAAGTATTTTTTTTTTTTCCACATTTTTTTCTGCCTTCTGTCGTATTCACATCTTTATTTTTTTTTTCATTCATAATATTCCTTTTTTTAGCTGCTTTGTTCCATTGACTTTTTTTAAATATCTTATTTATATGCACTTTCTATCGCAGATGAACAGACCCTTTCTCAGACTCTTCTATTCACTCTGGTTATTTACGGTTTTTCAGAGAGAAAACATAGTAAATGTCAAATAAAGGTCGAAATCTATACAGATAATCTATGGCATTTCAATCAAAGTTATTGACTCGAGTTTAGGCTTTTAAAATAGAATGCCACTTTTATTTTTGGAGAGAAAGAATTTTTCAACATATTTGACTTGTGTATTCTCTGAATTTTAAAGAAAAAAGAAGCAGCAAAGAAATAATCTGTTTTTTTTTTGTTGTTTGATTTTTTTGTGGCTTTTTTTTCCTATTTTATTATCTTTTTAATTTTTGACTCCAGTTCAGTTCATTCCTCTTTATAATTAGAAGGAAGTGATCTAAGGGGAGATAAATCTGAAGTAGCAAAACTTAGAAGTTTCATCAAATGTTTTATTTAAATACAGAAATAAAATTAGAGTTAAAGTTATTTATTTCCAGGAATTATATTTGACATTCTGAAATTAGCAATGACATCATATTGTTGTATGTATTTGATATTTGTCATAATTTTGTTCTGAAATATACATTATACATACAACCAGGTATAAAGAGGTTTGGTTTCTTTGTCTAATAGCATATTAACCTTCATAGATCATTTAATACCAAAGCTATCCTTGTACAAGAACAGTAGTGGTACAATTTAACCAATAGCTGTGGGGATTCATACTTTTCTCAAGGGTATTAGTCCAAAAGTATATACAATAGTGCAAACTGGATTTCAAACACTACAATGTAACAGTCCAGTATGTTAGCTAGTACACCATGAAGACTTCCCTGGTATGAAGAGAAAGAAAAAACTATTTTATCATTATTGTTACTAGATGATCTGCAATCCTGATAGGTTTTTATTGTAATAGTGGTCCATGAGAAAGTCAATGCTTCTATTTATAAAGGAGTAAAGGATTCTAATTGGCATTTCATAGATATCTCTGTGTCATATTGTACCTAAACAATGAGATTGGAATTGTCTATTTTTCCTATAATTGTCTGACAAAACCCCGGAAGAGAGAAATGATGAGATCTCCTGCGACTTCTTAATTCCACCTAGCAATTGCTAATTATACTGTTTACATTGTATCTTTGCTTAGTAAGCCTTTTCCCCTTTCCAGTATTAAGAAAAGGGTTTGTGTTTATTCCTATTATTTCTCTGTTAACTCTGATATTTGTTATATACTCTTATATCACTAATCAGAAATGTCTTTAGCATGAATGAACGCTCTACAAAACTAGAAATCCTCAGGTGGAGGAGAATAAATTAACTTATGCTTTTCTCAGGGGCATTAGTACAAAGTGAATGCAAGCAACATCAGCAAGAGTCTTTTTTCAGTGCTACCTACACATATTTAGATAAGAATAAAAGTAATAAAAATGTTAATAATAACTGTCATTTTTTATGAACATCATCGTTACAGACTGAATCTTGCAGAGAAAATCTAAAAAGAAAAAATCTGGATATTGCCAAAAAAAGAAGAAAAAAATTCCAAAAATTGTTGAATATAAATGTGACATTTGCACTCATCATTCCCAGAGTTTTTGGAACTGTCCCAAATAATCTTGCCAAAAGATTTGCAGAACTGAAAAGTCCATGGAAGAATTGAAACTATCCAAATGACAGCATTACTAGAACTGGCAAGAATGCCAAAAAGAGAGCTGCAGTATTGAAGAAATGTGCAGTCACTTGATCTAAAGCAAGAGTAGAGGTGGATTATGCCGTGGGGACACTGGGCAAAACCCTGGTGAGCCAGGGTGTCTGTAAAACTGATACCACCTGACGCTTAGTTATTAGACTGATAACCTGAGAGGCCTCTTGAGTTTCAATACTATTGTAGAGAGACAAAGATTATTGTCTTTTTTTGAATTGTAGGTGGGGATTTCCACATCACGTGACCAATGGACACGTGATAATTCAGTCCCTTGAAATCTACTCTTTTGTTCCCTTTCTTCGAAGGGACAACACCTATTTCATTTCAGTCCTCACTCGTTGAGCAAGAAGGACATATTTCTCAACTCTATTTGTAGAGCAGAGTAGAGACAATAAGTCTCCAACTTTCTCACCAATAGTTACACCTCACCATCAAAACTGTTTTTTAAAACCTTTATTACTAATTTCTGTTATTTGTCTGAATTTTTTTGATGAGGCTTAATGTGTATTATTTTGACTGTTGTCTTTAACTTTATTGTGGTATGTGAAAATACAATGTTGTGTTTTTGCATACCATGATAAAGATGAGGACCACAATCCGAAAAATCAAAATAATACTAATTTCTAGGGGAGGGGGTTCATGCAACATATGTATTCTGTTATCTATTGTTATGTTATGTATATTAAACATTCATATGTGCATTGTTCTTGCAAGTTGTCTTTCCTTGCCGAATGTTCACTGTTAGTGTATCTATGGATGCACTAATGTATTATAAGGACTTAGTGTTGGTTATGAACTAATACTCATTATTCTTATACCCTCATGTACTACTGAACAACCTCCTACATTCTAAATTAGTTCTAGTTATCTGCATATATAATTTCATAATCAAATTCATAATGTCCTGGTCTCCAGGTCCTGTAGTGTAAATATCGTTGTTGGTAACCTATTACAACTAATTTTTTTGTTGGGGGTAGAGAAATATGATTTGATGAACTAATCTATTTATAAATGGCTGCCCAATTTTGTACAGTTTATTATTCTAATCATATTATTAAATTATGTTTGATTATTCCGCTTTCTCTAAAATGCACTGCTTAGATAAAAGGTGTGTTAAAAAAGTATTGAGACAGAAACTGTAACTGGGGCAGGGTTTCAATTTATGGAACGATTCTACGGCTCAGTATCACAGTCATTGGGTTGGATGATACCAAATATAATACTATATTGTCTAAGGATTATTCTATGCTGGCCGTAGCACTGATTATAGTACTATAGTGTCCTGAAGGAGAGCTGTGATATCGGTCAAATTCCATAATTTAAGGAATTTATTGGCCTACGTGACACCACTCTTTGTTTGGATAAATTGAAATTTTTAATATAATCATTATTATTATTATCATTGTTTTTCTTATTTTTACATTTTCTTTTCTTAAAGTTTTTTAAAACTTTTAACAAACTAACCTAATTAATAATTAGGAGTCTCATTAAGTTTGTAGGTAGAAAAATTATTGGAAAAAAATTTGATCAGTTATCTGCCCTTGGCCAAATCAGCCAATACCATAGATTGGTGCCAAAATTGAATGTTTGTCTAGTGCCTCTTGTAGTGTTGAGGATCACAGCAGCAAGACGTCTAACTCTAGTCTCTCCCAGAACTAAATGGAACTCAGCAGATAAGTCTGGCTGCAAATGCCATTGTTTGTAAATTGTATTTTTTATGAATATGTTTTTATTTTCATTTGCTTGTTGAGTCTTCAATTTAATTGCCTACCTGTTAATTTGGGAAAAGATCTGGTGCCCATACAATAAATTTTTGAAAAAGTTTGGTCTCTTTTTTTTTTTTTTTACTACACCTTGTAGATATGAATATAGAGAATATATTGTGGTAGATATGACTGTGATAGATAGTTATCTATCTTGAAAATAAACCACAGCAATTCAAAGCAAAACCGGATGTGAGAAAAAAAAAAATTAACAAATACGAAAGGTCAAAAAGCAAGTTATAAAGACACGCACATAACTCAGCATAAGGAAAACAAATGCAGTCGGCTACTTTCCTCTACACTGTCTGAAAACAAAACAAATAGGTAAAAAAAGAAAAACATTCTTTATTTCATTCACTTTTTTTTATCAACAATGCCAGTAACAAGATGTATACTGATGGTCTGAAAGAAACTAGTGTCTATCAATCAATTCTGAATATATATTATATATATATATATATATATATATATATATATGTGTGTGTGTGCGTGTGTGTAAAGGGCTGAGAAAAAGAGATAGGCAACAGCTGACAATGAGGGATTTGTTTAAGACACTTAAGAAGACTCCTGATAAGTATGAGAAAACTTTGAAAGCAAAAATAAAAAGAAAAGGTTCAGGACATTTGTATTTTCACTTGAGAGTGAAAGTTATTGAAAGAAAGTATCGTCATGAGATAGGTTGGTGAAAAATCACACTTCTTAATGTTTTATCATGTTGCTCAGTGGGAAGTGTCATTTGTTTCAAATCAATGTGGGCACTTTTAAAAAGGCAAAGTTATGACATCACCATCATCGACTGATGTACCATTATCTCTAGTATGCATTTACCTACCATCCACCTTCGGGTGTCCCATCATAGTGTAAGGGTTAACAAGCTAGTTTGCAGATCATTTACGACTTAATAAATTGTTCCTTACTGGATGCCCCATACTTACGACTTTCTGTCTGATCTTGCCCATAGCAAACAGATTGGGTAGAAAGGACATCCCATCATAGTGTAATAGTTTACAAGCTCATCTTGCAGATCCATTACAACTGGGTAACAAGTTCGATCCTTGCTGGATTCCCCATACTTTTCACCTTATGTAACATTCTACCTAACCCAAACCCGGCATGGGAGCAAGATTCGACATAAGTCTGAATTAATATGAGGACCCTCAGATAACCCACTTTCTAGGCACTAGAAGCAAAGGTTATCCTAGTCTTGTTAGCATTCTCCATTATGGAGATGCCTCAGACATTAGGCAATATACCCAACCCTAGCCCTTTTTTAGATGATGAGGTTAACGTTTGGAATGAAAAGATAAATCTATAAGCTTTGCTATAAGAATAGCTACTTAGGAATCTATTCTTTAGCAAATCAAGTCAATTTAATTTTCTATATTGTCTGTCTTTTTTCATATATATGTTATATATATGTCAGTACTACTGTGTGGCAGAATCACTTTAATATGAACAAATCATCCGGAGAAAAAGCTAGATGGAAACAACACAAGTATGCTACGTGTTTTTAACAAATCCTGAAAACAAATTAAAAAATAAAAAACAGCTGTATGGTCACTTACCTTCAATTACACAAACCATCCAAGTAAGATGAATAAGACATGCTTGGCTCTACAGGAGAAGTAAAGACAAACTCCTTATGTTACATAATTATTGGATCCCTAATACTTATATAAGGTAGTGTAGAAACATAATGGCGATTAGTGCAGCTGATGGCCTTGAGAGTGAGTGACGGCGCTTGATCTCACTCTCACCTTGCCTTCCGGGGATAAATCATGAGAACCGGAAGGCATAGAAGACCCTGTCTTCCGGTTTAAGGATAATAAGTAACTCCGTCAGTTAGCAAGTAGGAGCCGAGCTCGTAGGATGTGCGCAGATGTCTGGTTTGGAGATTTACAAATAAAGTAACATCAAATTAAATCAAAGTCTTGTGTTTATTACCTAAAAACTAACAATGACACAGGGCTTCTGATAAGGAGAAATCCCTAACAGAAACCAGACCGGAAGTCCCCAAGAAAGTCCAGACCTTAGAAGAGACCAGACCAAGATAGATGATAGAAGAACCAAAGCCGGCCAGAAGAATAGATGTCCAAGATATAGAAGCAAGTAAGAAATAAAGAAGTAATGAAGGGTATACAACACTTAGCTACATTTCCCTATTGAGTCTTACACATCGACACACCAATATTGACCAATCAGCATTATATTATTTAACTGTAAAGAAGACCTACCAATAGTAATTACATATATAGGAACAGATGGGGAGAGAGAGTCCAGGGTATCAATGCTGCAAGCACACCTTCATGATGATGATTATTTATTTTCTTCCAATATTCCTTATCAATTATAAAATCATTACTGCATTATTATATGCAAAATTCTTCTGCTTATTCTTTCCCATGTTTTAAATGTTATTCCTTCAGTAATAACAGAAGGGAAAATTACTTCAATAACATACATGTTTCTTTTCTGGATAATCAGGAAAATTCAATTCGTAGCTTCGAACAATAGACATGACTTGTAGTTGTTCCACATCTAATGAAATGAAATTTAATAATATTAGGGATCTTATCAATCATATGCTGACAGAATCCAGCTTTCTGCAAGATGTACATGTTATTTTAAGAAGGGAAATAAATATGAAACATAATTGGAAAGGCAACGTCAGCTGAATTACAGCCAATCCTCAGTGTTTGCAAAGAGTATACTTCCATGCAAAAATACAAGTACGAGATGCTTACAATGTGGAGATTAAAATAGAATTAAAATGAAAAATTCTTTAGAAAACTACAAAGTCCCATGAGCTTTCACACCAGTAGAACACTCAGAGCATGTGTGGGAAAAGGACCCACTTCCAACCCCCAAGATAATCACTCGGCCATTCGAACTTAAGTTTTATCTGGAACAAGACACTAGTACTGGCCAGGGAGAAATTTCCTTGCCACATGGTGGCTACAACCGGTGTGCCCTCTGGCCTTCTTTAGGTATTTCTTGTCGGACTCGGGAACCTTCTTTTTGAACTCAGGAACATTCGGGAATAAATGGTTGGGTTCAAAATTACATGATGCTCCTGATTAGGACAAGAAAGAATTTTTGAGATGAGGCTTGATAATTAGTCTTATTTGCATTATTTGGACTATTGTCCTCATCTTCATTATTATCTGAACAAGAAGGTTCCTGAGTCCGACAAGAAATAACTGAAGAAGGCCGGAGAGTACATCGGATGAAATGTTGTACAGATAACAATGAAGATGAGGACAATAGTTCAAATAATCCAAATGATACTGTTATTTTTGTTTTGGTTTTTAAATAGATTAAAAAAGATTTTTAAATGTTTAATTTAATACAGATTTTTTGAATTAATCTTATTTTTTTCTATTTGCTTTTTAAATGAATTCTGGTGAATTGAATTCCTTGAAACTTCTGATTTTTAATGAGAATAAACGAAAGAAGATATCAATTAGCAATGGAAAAAAAGCTAAAAAGATTTTTAAAAAACAACAAATAAATCAGACTTGTTTAAATATTCAACAGAAATGTAAATGAAACAGACATGAATAATTCCATTATTTATGATAGGTAGTACACTTACTATCATAAATATTACTGTTTATATTTGGTAATTTATGAGGAAGTGCATCCCGGTCTCCTGCCTCAAGAATTGCTACCCGGTGATAATCAAAATAACAACCCCAGCTCATCGTAATTCTTGTTTATTTGTCGTAATTCTTGTTTAGATATGAAGATGGATATATAGTTTGGAATAGACTTAGATAGATAGATAAACAAACAAAATAATATACATAGATATGAACAAATGGAGATAGATATTTTCAACAAGTAAATGTATTTGGGGGGGGGGTCGCATCTTTTTTTGTCGTAATTCTTGTTTATTTAAACTAAAGACAAGACATTAAACAAACATGAATAAAAAAAATCTTAGTATTTAAAGTAATTTAGATAAATATGAACAAATTGAGATAGATAGATAGATATGAAGATGGATAGTTTTGAATAGACTGAGCTGGGTTGTTATTTTAATAGTCACCGGGTAGCAATTTTTGAGGCAGGAGAGCGGGACGCACTTCCTCATAAATTACCTTATATTTATTACCATTTTTCACAGTCTTATAATGATTTTTTTTAATTATGTGTTGTCAAATGAATATTCACTAGGTCCTGCTAGATCACCAAAGTTAAGCAGCAATGAGCCTGTTCAATACATAGATGGGTGACCATTTAAACAACAGCAGGTACTGTAAGCAACCTCAAATTAAAATGACTTGATTTTGCATTAAATAACCCAGAAAGGGTTGATGTGCTGTAAAACAAAACCAACCAACCAACCAACCAAATGAACATTGAAATAAGATTTTTCTGAGTTTTATTTTTTTTTTTGTATTGATATTAATCTTATGGAGAAATGTTTTTCAATTTGGCAACTTTATTAGTTTATTTCTAAATTTGCTCAGCTATTCACACATCATTTAAATTTTAAGCAGACGCTCTTCCATTAGGTTAGTTAGTTGGCAGTGAATTGCCATAGAATGAGCATTCTTTTTGTATGAGTGTTACATTCTGAGTGAATATGCATTGTTTTGCTTGAAATTAAAACTGTCATCTGCGGAAAGAATTCAAATGGTTTTAGAAGGCATTCAGGAAGGATTCAATGAGGGAAGCTCAGATAAAATATTCATACTAATTCTGCAGACTTTTCTTGGAATCTCTTTAATGGGATCCACATCTGGAAATCCTTCAACAACCAAAAAATGTTAAAGGCTGTACAGTCAAAGGAAATTTGTAATCAGAATAATTCCATCAACAGTATCCAACTTTTTGAATATCTTGTCATTTACTGTGGCATGCTTAGAATTATGGTTATCATCAGGAAATGGAATTGGCAACTTGAATTCAAGTCCTACTTGAGGCTGATAGTATTGAGGCTGTGTTTTTCTTCACTCCAACACCCTTGAGAAAGACATGAATCCATCTCTTAATAGTTGGGCAGACTGGGTTCTTTAATCTTGGTTAGGCAATCAGTCTTGGAGAAAGAGTTTGCTAAATTCATATTCAAAAAGAGTAGCCCTGATTTGTTTCCCTAAAAATTCTGGCAAAAATGATCATTAAAGAAGGATTTTTTTCTGTGCATAAATGAGGTTAATCTCATGAAGCTGTTATGGAGATCCCAAAAGATTAATTTTTTGACTGGGAATTATCTTTGTCAAAAGTATTCTGGGTTGGGTGTATGAGTTATTCAGGTATAGAGCAGCATTTTTGCCTAGGATAAGAGTGTAGTAACTGTGAATTTGGCCTAGGATTAAAGTTTCACCCCTTGGCACTTTTGCCTAGGATTAGAGTGTATTATCTATGCATTCTACCCGGAGGGTACTTTAAAGGGAAGTAATCAGTTTGTAAGTCAAAATATGTATATATATATATATATATATATATATATATACTTTGGTGTGGTACCAAGTTTCTTGGTACAAGGTGATTCTAGGCGGGTCCTAATTCTCTACCAGTAGTTTGTTCTAGAGTTCAGGTTCCGTAGGAGAGCTCAATGTTTAATTATTGTAAACAGAGCAAAGTTATTTGTGAATATTCCCAAATATATATATATATATATATATATATATATATAAAAGGTGTGTCAAAAAAGTATTGAGATTTTTAAAACTTTTTGACACACCTTGTATTCTGAAAAAAATAACGTTCTATTCATTAATGTTTTTCAGAATACAAGGTGTGTCAAAAAGTACATAAAATTTCGATACGTTTTTGACACACCTTGTATATTTGAGAAAAATGGAAATAATTCCAGTGCTATGGGAATATAAGAATATGAAAAAATAAATTATTTAGAAGATTTATTTATTTATAACTGATAATATGCCAATGTTTAACATCTCTTTTTATTAAACCATCTTTATGTTAGAGTGCTTCATCCAAAATGCATTTGAAAATAATTTTCAGATGAAGCGTTATGACATCAAATTATTATATCACACTAGAGATGGTTTGATGAAAAAAATAAAATGTTAAACATTGGCACATTATCATTTATAAATAAATACATCCACTGAATATTTTATTTTTTCATTTTATTTCTATGTATACAAATACATATATAATGTATATGTTTATCTGTAAAAAATATGTATAAGCATCTGTTCTCAAAAATATCTCTTTACATATATATATATATATATAGTTGGGGCGGCCTAAAGTCGGTATCAGCCAGTCAGCGAGGGAGTCTATCCCCTTTTCAATAGCACTAGACCAAGGAGATTGTTTTTAGCATCTGAGGTGGAGCGCCACACCTACCATCAGCTCCTTACTTTACCACACAGATCCCTGTGCTACTCATACACTGAGTTGGCAAGGACCAGTATCAAACTAGGAACCTTGTGGTTTCTAGCCAAAACGCTCTACCAGCAGAGCTAACCCGGCCCCATATATATATATATATATATATATATATATTTATATATATAACGCACATCCACACATATATCAATCTAGACCCCCCTCTTAATGTCTCTGTATTTCTATGCTTTCTAAACTTTCAATCAAATTTTTTGCTTTAGAATTTTGCACATGTATATGCATTTTCTCATGGAAATGTCTTTGAGTACCTTGAATTGATAATCATTTTAAAAAATACATATTTTCCTGGACAACTCCAGATCATCTTACTAGTATTTATTATTTACTAATAAATATTTTAATTTTTTTTAAATTCTCTGTAATACTGCCAGGGGATGCAGGCAAAAGACGTCACTTAAATTAATGAAAAGAAAAAATATAAGAAGTCCTGGTAGCTAGATGAAAGAAAGAAGGAAGGGAAAAAATGACTATATTTTCAATATTGAGCAACCATCAAAATGTAGTTGCACTAATATTTAACATGAAACCATGAAGGAAATTAAAAGCAAGTGAAAAACTTCTTGAAATGTCTCAAAGACAAGATCATTGGAATCATGCAACTTGTATTGCGCATCAGCATCAATATTACCATTTTTTTGTCATCCTCTGATGTTCTTACAGGTATTTTATTTTCAATTTATTTTTCGGCATTCAAATTCAATTTCAGGAATTCTATAAATGTCTTAAGCTTTCAACGTATATTTTACAAAAAAGAATGTTAAAAGAAAAAAAAAAAACTATGGTAGAAGATTTATGGAATAAAAAACAAATAGAATAAAACAAAATTTAAATGGTAAATTTTTAACATACCTTCAGGTGAGGTAGAAGCAAAAAGCAAGAGCCTAGAAAATCATTTAAGAATTTTTTTTTTTTTTTTTTCTTTATAATTCTTTGAATGTCTGAAGACAAGGAAAGTGTAATCCAATTTTTAGAACATCTTTTGGAAAAAAAAACAGAAAAGTTAAAATAGTACCTTCACTTAAACTTTCTAATGTTGACTATTCCTAAAGATTTAGGCATTGTTCAAATCTTCTGATTACCTCGGGAGATTTTCAACTTTTAAAGTTGAGTAAATAAAATGCTATTAAAAAAGGGTGGGTCGGGGGTAATCAGATTCAATAAGCATTTCTTAGCAATTTCTTTACATTTTTTTTTTTGAAAACTGTATAAAAATGACGTATAGTATCATTATTGTTATATGTCCGTTTTTATGAGGGATTCTCCGATAGCAAAGCTTTCTATTTATTTCTACAGAAACTAAAAGAAGCAGCAGAATAATACTGTTTGATAGAGCATGTTTTCTGCTAAAGAAACTCACTATTTTCCTCACATAGTCAGCCTGGTTGATTATGCATTTTTGTCAACTTTAAACAAGTGCCTGCATGCCGTACTTGTAATAGATGTTTTAAAGTAGGACACTAAATTGTATCTGATGGTGAGGCTCCATTTATGGAGATCTGGGAAGTATTAGTACCCCTTCATTGCCATTACTCCCAAGTCCACCTTAACATGTAGTGGTAGTACATGTAAAGGTTCCATCTATGGGTCAAATAGATCTGTTTAAAAATCATTCATATTGCAAAGGAAAAAAACAAAACTTTTCCAAGACTATTAGTACTATGTTAAAAACAGCCTTACACAAGATTTGAACTCTGGTCACCTAGTCTATTTCCTATAACGCTAACCATTACATCATGCACCTCCCACCAACAGACCATTATTTTTTTGCCTTGTTACAAAAGAGCAGCTGAGAAGCAATCAGACAAACTGGCATCTGACATGAAAGTATAAGTGTATCATTGAATTCCTTCATGCAGAAAAAAATGCACCCATTCATATTCATTGTTGCCTGCTGAATATTCATGCAGACCAAACATTGGAAGTAAACAGAAGCAATGCACTGCAGAAGTGGCATGATATGTAAGCTCTTACTCCTTCCTGACGAAAATGCTTAGCCAATGGTGGTAACTGGGAAGATTGTGTTCGATAGCCGAAAATGTTCTCTATCTAATGGTGTCATTTTGCTCTGTGTTTCTGTTGTAGTTTCCATTCAAATACCAGGATGAGTCAAAAGGCGTGATTTGGCAGGTCCAGGTGCTTTTTGTCAAGGTCATGAAGCTGCCAAACCATGCTAGGCTGTGATACGCTGAGCTTGCTGAGACTCTCTGATAATTGAAGGACAGCCTTTATAATCCACAGTTTTAGCCCTACCTGATCTTGCCATCTGAGCAACATTTATTCAATTACTGTACTGTGATCATCTGTGCCTTAACCTTTCACACAGCAAATGTTTTTGATTGCTTCTCTTTAGTGTGCTTAGAACTTGTTTTCTAGTTGTTTAATTTCTGCATTAAAAAACAAAAACATTTAAAACATCAAATTATTTTCAAACAAAAAATTAAGGATACTTCTAATGTAGCAACAGGCCTAATTGAATAATGAATTACTTGTGCCATACACAATTTCCTAGTAGAACGAGCTGTTTAGCCATGATGCCATTATACTCAGAAATATTCTCATAAGAAATTTGAATATTTAAAAGTAACTGGATAATATTTCATTTTTTTTTTTTTCATTTAAGATAAATATAACACAATTTCTTCATAAATAATGATTGGAAGTATGCGTGCTATGCTTTATTTATTTGAAACGATATAATATTAATACATATATTTAGAGCATCTTACTAACCATCAGAAAAAAAGTAAACAAAAGAAAGGAAAAATTTAAGAAAAACATGTTCAGCCAGCCTAGTTTGTTGTATTTAAAGTGTCATATACAAATAATCGTCTACTATGGTGGGAGAGAAAAAATCACAAACACAGGCTTACGGCGTGCTATATATATATATATATAATATATATATATATATATAACACTAGGAAAGATTAATGTAATTTTAGCTTATTTCAATGTGGAGAAATGATTTGCTTCCCAGAATTCTGGCCCTTATGGCAAGCCCCAACCCTTTTTTATCATATGCGTGCTAGAAGGCAGTGGCTGTGGGTCTACATGTCCTGGGAATGATGTTAAACTCTATCTGATGGTGAGGTCCCAGTTTTGGATGTTTGGGGAATGTGGAGCACCCCTTCATCACCATTGCCCCCTGGTCCACTCTGACCCGGAGTGGTAGCACCTGTTAGGGTCCCATCAATGGGTTAAATAAAAAAAAACATGAGTTTATAAACACAATTGTATTATCTATTAAAAATGAAATTATTTCAAAACTTTGTCAGCATTAAACATTTTTTTTACCCATAGAAGTATTCGGCATAAAATGACATGCCATAAAATCCAACCAACCAACCAGAATTCTGGTCCAGTTTGATCCATAAGTTCCTGAATTAGACTAGACTGCACGTTCATCTGTGTGGCTTTGAAATCACACATGGAGTGATGAAATGCACTATATGTCAGTGCAATAACTACCATGATATTACCAAACAGAGTGGGTATCTCCCATGGCTTTAACTGTTTCCATCACATGATAGACATCCCACAAATTAAACTGGTAGTAAAATATTGAAAAACTTTTGGCTCATCCCAGTTTCATTTTTATATCTTTGAGTATATCATCATTGTTCAAAGTTCTAAATTGAAGTTGTTGCTTTTTTCTTAAATAATATTATATATATATATATATATATATACATATTTTGACTTACATTAGTTTCAATTGATCATCATTTCCAAAAACAACCCCACCCACCCCAAAAAAGCAGAAAAAGAATTGCCTGCTTTCTTAAAATATAAGTGTTATTTATTCATTCATTGGAATAATAAAAGGAATCTGGTAGATCCAGATAAGATTTTGTTTTAGATAAGAGTATAAACTGGCATATATCCATTGAAATGTTTGGCTGATTCAAGTCAGATAAGGATTTAGATTCTGAGGAGCGGTTTCCATATTTTAAATTATTGTTAGCAGATATAGATTTAGTGAGCAAATAAGAATTAAGATAAAAAAGTTTGTTGCAAAACTAGCAAAGTATTTATTCATGTGATACAATCGTGAGGATTGAATTAAAGGGTTGGGTTCAAAGTTCTGTGTATGGCTCCCGATTATGACAAGAAGGTTCCAAAGTTTGACAAGAAATATCTGAAGAAGGCCGGAGGGCACATTGGCTGAAACGTTGTACAGATAACAATAAAGATGAGAACAATAGTCTAAATAATACTAATTTATTCATGTATTTACCCAACCCCTCGGCCACAAGCAAGAAGCATCCATCTAATTGTTCTCCTCTCAGATATGGGTAAATATTAGGGCAGGCTGGATTCTTTAGCTTTTTTTAGTCAACCAGTCAAAAAAAAAGGGGGGAACTCTGAATTCAAACCAGCTTTACACTGCTTGACAATTGACCTTTGTTATAAACAGGGTTAGTAGCAAGTGTATGGTCGCAAGGAAAAACAAAACAGATTTTAAGTTTAACAATATATTAGCAAAACACAAAAGGTTATACAGTTGAAAATGTTTTTTAAAAGAGAAAGTCTGATATTGGTGATAGTCAGTGCGATATGAATAGCAAAGTCAGTGAAATGTCCGGTGGCCGAATCAGTTGTAGTGTAGGTGGTGATGTGGGCTGATGAACCAGTGATAGTAGTTAGATGTTGGTTAGGTGAGCAGAATCTTGTGTTTTAGTAGTATCGGTTGATAGCGGGTTTGTATCGTGTATGATAGTTGGCGTAGTCCTGTTGTTGTAGGATGTGGAATCATTCGCCCCTTTAACTCCCGGTCGGTCAGGGTAGGTGATAGAAGTAAGTCCACTGCCTTGTGATGTATGTTTCGTTTTGCGAGGTCGGCCCTTGTTGATGTTCTCGGTGCTGTCGCCAGGATATCTCCTTGTGTCACATCCTGCTCATAGTCGAGTTTTTGGGTAAATACATACACATGTAAGACTGTAATCCTAACTGGTTGTGCGAGTATTTTCTAAAATGCAACACAGAAATTATTGCGGATAATTCCTGAAGATAAAAAAAGATGTGAAGATGCCAATCAAGTTTTGTATAGAATGCAATTAATGTCTCCTAAAAGAAAGAAACATTTCAGGAACCATATTCCAAATAAGAACAATTCCTTGTTGTTTGATGGTTGCACAGAGTGGAGTGTTGGTGTAAATTTGGAACATCATCTTGCGTTTCCAGCTGAGATAACGTTAACTGCCCAGCATCCGGATCTTCTGATCTAGTCAATTAATTCAAATCGAGTTTACATCATTGAGTTAACAGTTCCCTTTGAAGAAAATATTGAATGGGCACATAAATGCAATATCTGGAAAAGTGCGAAGATCTGTGAAAGGAATGTGCAAGAAACGGCTCGATGACCAATATGTTTCCCATTGAAGTCAGATGTCGAGGTGTTATTGCCAATTTTACATCTGCATATCTGACTAAACTTGGCTGCTTGCCAGTAAAAAAAAAAAAAGAAGAAATATAATCAAGAGCTTTCAAGATCTGCTAGAAGCTGCATCTGCATAAATCTGACTCTCCTTCATTGTGAAATAAAACTAACAAAGCCTGGTGATAATATAAAATACTACTGGGGCATTCTGGGTTAATGGTAATGATGCTTCAGTGAAAAAATTACCTTGAATTTTTTATAGTAGTACAGCCACCCTGATGATGAGCCATTTCTCATGCAGCCTGCTTCTTGAAAATGATTGCCCATGCTTTCTGGGAGAATCCCCATGGCATAATGACTAAAGTGCTGGACTACAAGATCATAGCAAGCAAGTTTGACTTCCAGAATTTCAATGGTATTTCTATGAATATTTTGATTTTTAACTCCTTTGCAAATATAAATCAAATCTTCATAATTTTGCACAAAAATCAAGATCTGGTGATAGTGAATGTGTGTATATATTTATTTTGTCATTGTTTTATTTTCATAGTTTCCTACATATGCATACATATACACACAACTGCCCTTATATATATATATATATATATATATATATATATATATATATATATATATAGGGCAGTTTGTGTGTGTATATGTCCAGAGGAAACTATAAAAATAAAACAATTAACGACAAAGTAAATATATATTTTCATTCACTATCACCCGATCTTGCTTTTTGAGCAAAAATAATGAAGATTTGAGTTATATTTGTAAAGATAATTAAAAATGAAATTTAAATGATCACAGCATGGAATCTTTTTTTTTTGCATTTGACATTGTAAAGTAAAAAGTAAAGTCAAGGGGCGGCCTAAAGTCGGTATTAGCCAGTCAGCGAGGAAGTCTATCCCCTTTTCAATAGCGCTAGACCAAGGAGATTGTTTTTTAGCATCTGAGGTGGGGCGCCACACCTACCATCAGCTCCTTACTTTACCGCACAGATCCCTGTGCTACTCATACGCTGAGTTGGCGGGGACCGGAATCGAACTAGGAACCTTGTGGTTTCTAGCTGAACGCTCTACCGACTGAGCTAACCCGGAGTGGCTGGATCAATGTAAGATCTTTTTTTTTATGTAGGATCCATGAGGATCCAACAATAATGGATATACGAAACTACTTTTTTTTATCCACCCCAACCTCTACCCAGGTGATGCCGGGTAGCCGCTTCTAGTATATATATATATATATATATATATATATATATATTGTATATAATTCAATTTTTTTAAAACACATTTTTTTCTATTTAACCCATAGATGGGACCCTAAAAGGTAATATCACTCATGGTTAGAGAGAACCTGGGAGCAATAGTGATAAAAGGGGGCTCTTTCCCATCTTTCTTAGTTTTTAGTCATGGAAACAACACAAAGGCATATTTTTGTGTACATACTTTTTTAATCCCCTAATATATTCTTTGCTGACTCACACATGCAAAGAGCGGATACCCATAACTACATCTGCCTGAATCAGATGCTTAGTCTCTAATTGACTAAATTCTGATCTATTTTCCCAGAATTGACTAATCCCATGATTCTCTAGGCAAATATGAGCCATGCTTCCAGATGACCTCAAGGTGACACTCTATCAATCAAACTCTTTGATCCTTGTCTTTTTTCATTTGGTTTACTGTTATTTTAAAATCTACACTACCTTACAAAAATGATAAGCTTCTGCCTATCACCCATTTCTATTTAGAACCGCAATTAGATAATAACAAGAATTTGTATTAGTATTATTTGTATTATTCGGACTTTGTCCTCATCTTTATTGTTATCTGTACAATGTTTTGGCCGAGTCAATACCTGAAGAAGGCTGGAGGGCACATCGGCTGAAACATTGTACAGATAACAATAAAGATGAGGCCAATAATACAAATCAAGTTGCAGGTTTGTGAGTTTGGGTTACGAATCACCACATTCTATGTTCAAATGCTACTCTGCTTGCTTAGTATATAATGCACATGGCTAAACTAAGATTTAAACCAGTTGTTCTGGGTATGACATTAAACTTGTACAAGTATTTCTCTTTCAGGCAATTGTTTACCAAAAAGACAAAGTAATCAAATAGTAATCAAGTTGACTTATCACAAGGACATTGACTTCATATTTAGTTGCCCTTGTAAAACATTTCATATGGTTATGTTTTTTAATAAGAACGAAAAGATAGGAACAAGAGAGATGTCAAGAAACAACTGAAATTCAATTTAAAATTTTCAATCAGTCTTTGTCTTTCAAAAAGCTCCAACAAAAGAAAAAAAGAAACAATGGAAAAAAAATACAAAACATTTTAAGAACCTCAATGGAACAATATTTTAGTGAAATTTAAGAAAAAAAGACCACCATCTAATTGTTTTCGGTGCAAAAGTGGGGAACATTTGAGCTACACAACACCCCTCAAAAGATAAAATTTGATTAGCTGATTTTAGCTCTGTACGTTTTAAAATTGAATTTTGAAATCTCCAGCCCTTTGTGATTTTTAAAAACAATTTGCAATGGATGTCTTATTCTACACTGTAAAATTATGTAGACAGACGAACAAAACAATTTGTTTTCTTTTAACCGGAACTAAAATTCTTTTATCTCCAGCCATCTTATTATTCAATCTGCTTGTTTGTTGCTATCTATGATGTGGACAGACTGACCGGGATCTGGGCTTCTAGGCACAAAGGCAATTATGTTAGTCAATCAGTTATTTAGAAATAAATGAATAGAAACTTAGTTGCTCATAACTTGGTTTAAATAAGTGTTGAAATAGATATCAACATTTTGGGCAAGTCTTTTGGTTCTCAAGTCAATTTGTGGAAACATGAATATAGAAAAAAATCTATAGTCAGCATATTTGGATACTTGTAAAATCCTGTGATTCTTATGGGGTATAAAATGTTATATAACTGTTGTGAGGTGTGGTTTTGTGTTCCTTGTTACAATAGTAATTATTCGTGCTTAGTCTTAGCACTGGGTTCGGCTTCTCGTAGCTGACCCTTTAGTCCCCTAAAGTGTCTCTATATATGTCCTGCAGTAATACACATATGTAAATGAGACAACACGCCATTGGCTATCTCACTACAATAACACTGTTTATTTCTAATACTCTCCATCTAGTAATATTAGATTCATTAAGTTTGGCTCTTTCTAAAAAGAAATTTCCTTTTTATCCATGTTTATTTCTTTGGTTATTTTCAATAAGTCTAACATGATCAAAGGGGAACTGATAAATTGTTGACTTGACTGATAAATTATTTATTTATTTTCCCATTAAACTAACCCTAAACCCAACTTCTTTTTCCCTAGTAGATCAATAAATAAATAAATAAATAATTTACCAGTCAAGAGTGGTTCCCCTTTGATCATGTTAGACTTATAGGAAATAACCGTTTCTTTTTTGTTTTTAGTGTGTGTATGTGAGTTTCACATTAAAGTGAAGTTGCATGCTTCCATCTAATTGATTGTTTTCTAAAGATTTGTTATATAACAAAACTATGACAAACAATATTAATGTCCTTCCTATATATAAAGTCAAGTTTGAAAGACCTACCAGTCTGATAGAGAGGGTTACAAGGATATCTGGTATATTCTATTTTAGTCTTTCCTCTCAGAAATGAATTCTTTTGATTTAGAGCTGGTCCGTAGGTGTCTATTAAATAAGAGAATCAAAACTACTGGACGGAACATGTGATATCTACATCCAATCAAAGATAGGCTCTCCTTTTCTTAACTCCATATATAGAAGCATACATGTTTTACTTACCAATGAGGGTAATTAGTTCCTTAACCCATTCAAATTTAACATCCATTCCATACAGATATGTATAATCTTCATCAGACATCTGTCTCTGAAGCTCCATGTCTCAAAACATATAGATATATTAGGGTGTTTATTTTCAGTTCTTTATCAAGAAAAAGATTTTATATATATATATATATCATTCTTTCTATTTTCTTAGTTTCAATGTAGAGCTTTATCAGATTTAGCACATTTATTTATCAAGAAAAAGATTGTATATATCTATTCATTCTTTCTATTGTTTTAGTTTCAATGTAGAGCCTTATTTATTTAGAATACTAGCAAATATATGCACACTTAAGTATTTAAGTTTTAATATAATAAAATATTAAATTAGAAAAGCTAATGAAACTAAATAAGAATGAAGATAAAGATTTGAAACAGCGGGGGGGATATAAAAAATAGAACAACTGAAACTTACATCTTTCATTGTGGAATTTTCCTAATTTAACTATTAGTTAGATCAGAAAGTAAAGAATGAAATTTATTTCATGTTACTGGATTTCTTTTAAGATTTATCCCCGAGAATCTTTGCTCATATTCATTTAGATTAAACCAACCAATTAGAAATCAATAATACTAAGCACATATTTATTAAAATCAAATTTTTAATATCAATATGAAAATTAGTCTTCCCGTTCACACTTTAAACTGCTATTTTGTTGTATATATAAATTCAATTGCATGTTATTAATATTTAGATATGGTCAACAGTATTAATAATGTAAAACAATTTCATTAATAATTGAGGTTTAAATAAAAATAAAATCATGGAGAATGTGACATAAATAATTAAGGGAATTGTGACTTGAGTAGTGATATAGTTTCGGTCACAGACAGAACAACACACACTCTCCATTATAATAAGATGTTTTAATACATCAATTCATTCTTCTTTTTATCTTAGTTTCCATATAAAGCCTTATTTATCAAGAAAAAGTTTTTTTATATATATCTATTCATTCATTTTATTGTCTTAGTTTCAATGTAGAGCTTTATCAAATTTAGCACATTTTTCATTGTCAATGCCATCAAAATAAATTTGATTATCAAAATTAACAAAAAAGCATTAGAAGAAATTTATTTTTATTTTATCTCTACTTATTCAACTTCTTGGTCCTTAACCTCCCAATAACCCTCAGCTTTCTTTACTAAGAACAATTTGCTTGGAACAGAGGGAGATTAATTGGCCAATTGAATCAGTTTAGTTGGCTCTCATAACATCTCTGTCCATGGTCTGATGTGTGCAGCAGCACCTCCCCCCCACTCTTGCTGACCCCTTTAGCTCATATAATAAAGTGCTATGAATCTTGGACATTCAAATTAATTTATCAACCAGATTCGATCAGTTGCTGAGCTGAAAATACATTAGATGCAACTAAGGTTAATTAAGTTGGTGAGTATGTATAGAAGAATGAAAGAAAAGTCAGAAGAATGTATGTATGTATACTTTGCTTTGCTTGGTGTAAGTTCGTTTTATAATTTTATGGATATGCTTGTGTAAAAGCCTGAGTAAGGTTGAATGGAAGACAAGCAGTCTTCCTTCTACACAATATCAATGTTGTCAAAAATAAGGGCAATGCCCGATACAACTTGGTACTGGTGATATTCCAAGACTTACCAGAAACCAATATTGGAATTTATTAAGAACCAGACTCCTGATAAGGAGTTCAGCCTTTCTCCTATGGTATATAATTTGCCTTTTTATATCCCAGTTTATAAAAAGGGTAACTGTGAGTTCTTTAAGCAAGAATAAAACAAGTCAACACACTCTGATAACAGGATAAAAACTGAATTTTATTTCAAAGATTTGGCGCCCGTTGGTGTATGTATGTGTGCGCATGTCTGGAAATGAATCCTTTATTTATAAAGTTACAACACCTGGTTGTCTACAAAAGCTAGAGGACCCAGTTACTCGACTAGTTTCTCCAAGGACAAAGTCAAAAATAAGGCAAGGCCCCATAAAACCTGGTTTTAGTGTTGTCACAAGACTTACTATAAACCAATGTTTGACTTCATTAAGAACCCTGACTCCTGATAAGTAGTTCAGAGTTGTAATTCTCCTAGACTGATTGCCTGCAAAGGCTAGAGAGCCCAATTGCCTGGTAGTTTCTCCCTTGCTGGGAAAAAGTTAATCTTGCTTTAATTGCTTAATCCCAGTGTCTAAGTTTTTCTTTCACTCACTTGTTCTCTCTCTTTTTCTTTTACTCGCTCGGTCTCTCTCTCTCTCTTTCCTTCACTCACTCACTCTTTCTCTCTCTTCCTTCTTTCACTCGCTCTGTCTTCTCTCTCTCCTTCTTTCACTCGTTCCTGTCTCCTCTCTTTCACTCTTCTCTCCCTCTCTCTTTCCTTCTTTCTTCTTCCTTCCCTCTCTCTTTCCTTCTTTCACTCGTTCCTGTCTCACTCGTCTGTCTCGTCTCTCTCTCTTTTCTCTTTCATTCGTTCTGTCTCCCTCTCTCTTTTCTTCATTCGTCTTCTCCCTCTCTCTTTTCTTCTTTCATTCGTTCTGTCTCCCTCTCTCTTTTCTTCTTTCATTCGTTCTGTCTCCCTCTCTCTTTTTTCTTCTCTTCACTCTCGTTCTGTCTCCCTCTCTCTTTCCTTCTTTCACTCTCGCTCTCTCTCTCTCTTTCCTTCTTTCACTCTCTCTCTCTCTCTCTTTCCTTCTTTCACTCACTCGCTCTCTCTCTCTCTCTTTCCTTCTTTCACTCACTCGCTCTCTCTCTCTCTTTCCTTCTTTCACTCACTCGCTCTGTTCTCCCACTCTTCTTATTTCACTCACTCTGTCTCTCTCTCTTTCTTTCTTTTGATCCATCTTTCTTTCACTCACTCTCTTTCACTTACTCTTTCTTTCACTCACTGATGTACTTGCATTTTTTTTTTTTTTCACAAATTCACTTTTCATATGAGCAGCATTTCTGTGAACCCATTCTAAACTATTCTTCATTGCTAGCCACCCTTTTTATTTTCATTTCTTATCTCTGCTAATTTTTCACAGACCAATCTTTTAGATTATGACGGGAATCTGGCCAGACAGGCAACATACAACTATACATTGTAATTATATCATAACATGATCTATAGAAAGGGTAGATAGGTGAGTGGTGTGGAGTGGAGGTTTGAAATGAGAAAGCTGGTTTCGAAGTGCCTTGAAAGGTCAGACATGAACCAAACAAACTCAACTGACTGATTGTATATGTATCATTAGAAGGGTGCATCAATATGTCCAATACAGTATTAGTACCAAATAAACATTATATATATATATATATATATATATATATAGTCTGTGTGTGTGTATGTATATATTAGATTATCTTATATTCAATTTTTTTTCTTTGGACAACCTTCTCTTTGTATCGATGATATTGTAATCACAGTTTCGACCATTCTGTGTTATGGGTATGACATTAAACTGAACCTGTCATAAAGCTAAAGCCGGTTTCATAATGGGGGGGAAAAAGGGGATATCCCCCCCCCACTCACAAAAGTGGGGCAGCCAGACTTCCTTTATAATGCAAACTGAAAAATATAATAAAGTTATTTTTACAATCAATAGAATTGAGAAAAATAAAATCAAACATTTTCTTGCAGGTATTTGCCACAAGAGCAATTTTTCTTGATTATCATATAGTTGCTAGGACTTGACATGACCAGCTATTGATCAGTTTGAGGCCATTCCAACTAACTGTCTAGTCCAAGTCAAGGCCGAAATGGAGTGTTGAATGTCATAGGGTTACTTAGTACCCAGGTCACAGACCACTCAGCTATAATCTTTTTTTTTTTTTTTATTATATTTAAACTCATTGCACGTACAGTTTTCCGGTTAACACCGGGGGTCCAGCGAGCTTTGGCCGCTGGACTTGCCGAGAGTTTAATAATAGCGTCGATCCCAGGGGGCTATCCCCCAGGCAACGGCGCAATTTTTGTTCTTTCCCACCCATGAGCTTCGGCTTGTGGTGGGCCCACGTTAAAACGAGGCCTTGTGCCCAGCCCATACAAGTGGGGTATGAGGCAAATACCCACAGACCACTCAGCTACACCACAATCCTATCCTCAGTCATTACAGGTTACCACCTACAGCTAACAGGGATCCCATTAGGGTAGGGTCTTACCCCTCTGCATAAGTGCAGTCAGCATATTCTACAGCCCCAAAGAAGTGATTGAATTGTCCTGAGAAAAAAATACTGGTATGTTAATAACTCTTTTCAAAGTTATTGATAATCCATTTTTTTTTCCTTTTTCTTCCTCATAATAAATTCAAATCAAGATAACTCTTCCTTCACTTATGATGACATCTTATTTTCTTTGCATCTCTTCTAATTTTAGAGTCAGTTCACAAGTGATGATGTCATTGATAAGAAATGACCAATCACAAATAAGTGATAGATTACTCAATGCAGCTTCAGAGATGGTAAATAGAATATTCATTAGTTTTATCTGTTAAAGAAATAATAATATATGTGTGATAAATGAGAGAAATATGATAGATGATTATTTCTGGTTCAGATAATGCAAATAAACAATCTACTCTCTCTCTCTCTCTCTCTCTCTCTCTCTCTCTCTCTCTCTCTCTCTCTCTCTCAAACACTTCTTATTGTTCTTCTGTAAGAAGTGTAGACTAGTTTAAAATTAACAGAAAAGAGTGGAAAAAATCACTGAGTTTGATTGACAAAGTGGGTGGTAACCCATGATGCTTAAGGACAGATTCCTGGTGGCTGAGCAGTCCATGACATACAGCATTCCACTTTGGCCCTTACTTAGGCTAGATGGGCAGATGCAGTGGCCCCATCTAATCAAGCAGCTGGTCCCATCAAGCCCTAGCACCTATATGATTGTACCAACCCTATTGCCCTTATGGCAAGCCCAATCCTTTTCATCATGTATGTGCTAGAAGGCAGTGGATGAGGGGTCTTGGTGTCCTGGATATGATGTTAAATTGCATCTAGTGGTGAAGTTCCAGTTCTGGAGCTCCGGGGAGTGTAGAATACCCCTTTATTAGCATTACTCTCAGGTCCATTCTGACGCGGAATGGTAGTACCTTTTAGGGTACCATCTGGAGGTTAAATAGAAAAACATGAGATTAAAAAAGAATTGATTTAAAAAAACAAAATGTCTTTGTCATAAAATAACTCAACAGGGGTTGACATGCCATAATATCTAACCAACCAACCAACAGTATGGTAGCTGAGGGATTAATATTATTGACTTTCCAATTATTTTTTTCCCCACCCTTGAATTTCCCATGTCAGTGTATACCCAAACGTATGTTGTTGTGAAACCCCACATACACCTATCCAAAAACTTTGCAGCTTTTATATAATTTTCACAAAATCACAGAAACCTTATATTCCAAAATTCAGAGAAAACATACCAGTATTTTTTTTCTGACAACCACTCTCACCGAATTCATTGAAGGAAGCAAAAAATAATTTTAAAAAATGATTTATATAAGAAACATATAATAAAGAAACTTTCTTATTTTTAGTAAGTAATTTGTTATATATTTGTAATTGTTGTGAAAAAATTATTTAAATCAGAGTAATACAGGGAGATGCTGGTTGAAAATTTTTCACTTCTCCCCATTTCAGAGATAAAAATGATTCAGATATATATATGCGTGTATATATATATATATATATATATATATATATATATATATATTGTGTATCAACTTGTATTTGTGAAAGTTTTTTGGGGGATATAATATATATATATATATATATATATATATATATATATATATATATATATATATATATAACATTTTTTTTAATATATATATATATATATATTATATATATATATATATATATATATATATATATACATTTTTTTAAGTGTTATATATATATATATATATATATATATATATAAGTGTATATATATATATATATATAACATTTTTTAAGTGTATTATATATATATATATATATATATATATATTATATATATATAACATTTTTTTAAGTGTATATATATATATATATATATATATATATATATATAACATTTTTTTTTAAGTGTATATATATATATATATATATATATATATATATATAACATTTTTTTAAGTGTAATATATATATATATATATATATATGTATATATATATATGTAACATTTTTTTTAAGTATGTATATATATATATATATATATATATATATATATATTTTTTTTAAGTGTATGTATGTATGTATATATATATATATATTATATATATATATATTATAATATTTTTTTTAAGTCTATGTATATATATATATATATATATATTATATATATATATAACTTTTTTTAAGTCTATGTATATATATATATATATATATATATATATATATATAACTTTTTTTAAGTCTATGTATATATATATATAATATATATATATATATATATATATATATATAACTTTTTTTAATGTATATATATATATATATATATATATATATATATATATATATATATATAACTTTTTTTTAAGTCTATGTATATATATATATATATATATATATATATATATATATAATACTTTTTTTTAAGTCTATGTATATATATATATATATATATATATAACTTTTTTTTTAAGTGTATGCATATATATATTATATATATATATATATATATATATATAATGTTGAAAAAATGTATACAAATTCATATAATATTATTTTATAAAAAAATATAAATATGAATTTACATATATAATATTATTTTGCAAACGATCATATAAATTTATGTATATAGTATTATTTTGCAAAAAAAAATATAAATATAAATTTATGAATATTATATCATCTTGAAATATATATATAAAATTTGTATATATTATCTTATTTTGAAAAAAAATATATATAATGGAATTTGGAAAAATATATATGGATATATGAATTTATATATATAATGTAATTTTGCAAAATATATATACATGTATTTGTATATATTATTTTGAAAAATACAAATATAGATTTAAAAAATGGATATATAAATTTATAGATATATTTTATTTTGCAAAAAAAAAAATATATATATTTGAAAATAGTGTGTGTGTATTTATCCAAACTCTCTGAGTGTCTTGCAGTTTTTTGTAGCAGCTGGTTGTCTACTGAGAAGTCATAGACTTAATGTCTTTCCCAGCCATATTTCTGGGTTGCCGAGAGATCAGCCAATAGGCTTTGCTATGTTTTGGTGAATCCTGATTGGATAGATAAATCTGTCATATCATGTGATATGTTCCCTAATATATCCATAAATGATAAAAAGTATCTGGCCTCTAAAGGCTTACAGCTCTTTGTGGCAGTTCGGTTACTTAGAAGTTAAAGTCCTATGTATCTGTGGGATGGCAAGAGGTTAATTGTTTTAGGTTAAAAGGTTGCTGGTTATTTTTGGTGTGTATTCCTATGGTTGCTTTTAACCCCATCATATTTAGTGGTTGTACAGGAAAAAGAATTCAAACAAAGAAAAGGTGGAAACAAAGACAAAAGGTAGTTTTAGGATTTAGGCTTTATTCTCTGGTCATAGCCACCACATGGTAAGGAAATTCCTTCCAGACAAGTAGTCGTGTCTTGCCCCAGTTAAGGCCTGAGTTCAAATGTCTGAGAGATTCTCTTGGGGATAGGAAGTGTATCCTTTTTCCTGCACATGCTCAGAGGGTTCTTCGGGTGTTAAGGCTCATGAAAGTTTTTGTTTTTTTTTAATTTTAATTTTAATCCCCATATATCTTTCTTAGCTGTATTTATGATTAGCCAAGAAAACAGCCAGAAACTAGGGCTTGGTGAGTTCAGATTGGTAAAAAAATCAGTCATATGACTATATCAATGAGTGATAAATAAAAAAAGTCTCAGACCTCTGAAGGCTTGCTGTTCTTTCTGACAGATGGCTAGTTATTCAGAAGTGGTAGCTCTGCGTGTCAGTCTCAGCTGTATTTATGGTTAACCAAGAAATTAGCAACCCTGTTGGTTGGGGCTTTACAATACACCTACTGCACCTCTGCAGAGGGGTAAGACACTACACCCAATTGGGACACCTATTGGCCGAGGGTGACAAGCCGTGATACTTAAGGATGGAACCCTGATGGTTTTGCAGTTCATGACATGCAGCATGCCACATTGGCCCTTATTTGGTCTAGATGAGCAGTTGGAGAGGCCTCCTCTGATCAATTGGTTAATCACATTAAGCCCTAGCACCTATATGATTGTCCCAACCCTATTGCCCTTATGACAAGCCCCAATGCTTTTTATCATATGTGCTAGAAGGTGGTGGCTCAGAGTCTTAATGTCCTAGGTATAATGTTAAACTCTACCTAATAGTGACATTCCGATTCTAGAGCTCTGGGGAATGTGGAGTACTCTTTCATCACCATTACTCCCAGGTACACTCTGACCCAAAGTGGTAGTACCTGATAGGGTCCCATCTATAGGTTAAATAGAAAAAAATGAGTTTTGAAAAAATGTGTTTAAAAAAAAAAGTTGAGTACCCATCAAGAATGAATAAAACAAAATATCTTTGTCATGAAATAACACAACAGAGGTTGACATGCCATAAAATCCAACTAACCAACCAATCAACTCGCCAAAATATTTTTGGTTAGGGCTAGGTGAGTTCTGATTGGTTGGAAAATTTGTTATCATGTCATGTGGTATATTCACAGCTACATCCATTATTGGTAAAAGTCTGTGAAGTTTTCCAAATAGTTCGATCCAATTTTTAGTTGAAGTGTACGTGTTGCTCTCTGTAGGAAGTGATCAGAACAGTAACAACATCTTGGTCGTTAGAATTTCTTGTCTGCTTTTCATTTATTTCCTTCTTTTTTTTTGGTTTTCCTCTCCAAATACTGAAACACGCTTCCTTTTCTTCTGCAGCTGGTGGCATATTTATCTGTTCTTATCACCAAATTACCAACAAAACTTCTTTCTTCTTTCTCCTCAATTTTTCTGTTTCCACTCTTCTGTTTTTTTTTTCCATCTTACATAAAATATAACTTCACATGTCATCCTCTCAAAGGAGCATAAAAGTGTCACAACCAAAGGCAAAATAAACAAGTCAAGTATGGCATACCAAATCTGGAAAGAAAAAAATAAAGTCAAGCACTATACCTTTTGGGATGAAGTCCAAATCATAGACAGGGAATGATTTTGGAAAAGTAAGAAAAATAAAGCAAGATATCAGAAAAAATGTACTTTTGGATTTTTTTTTCTTTGTTTCCTGATTATATGAGGGTGAGTTAAAAAGTAATGCCATTTTGTTTAGGACAGGTATAATTATCAATACAGGAACATGTATCATACATCAAAATGAACCTGTTCCTCTGTGGATCACATCCCTACTTCTCCACATAGTCACTGTTTCTCTCAATAGCAATGTTCTACTTTCGAATGAGAGCATGTATCCCTGCCCCATAAAATTCTGTTGACTGTTCTTTGAGCCACTTCACTACAGATTTCACTTCCTCGTCACTAAAATAATGTTTACCTCACAAACCCTCTCTCATGGGGATGAAGACATGATAGTCTGAAGGTGCTAAATCTAGTGAGTATGGAGGATGTGCTAAAGTTGTCTACCCAAATGAGGCGATTTTCTCCCTTGTTCTGATGCTTGTGTGTGGTTGAGTATTGTCATGCAGAAGGAGGACATTGTTGATTGGCAAGTTGGGTCAGATTCTTGCTCTGAGCCTTGTTAAATGTAGGTCTTAGTTTTATAAAAAAAATTTTTTTAAAGTTCAGATGAAATAAAGAAAATGGCATAACTTTTTGACTAATCCTCATATAAAAATTTACAAAAATCAAATCATTATACAACTAACTTCTGCACCATCAATAAACTTTAAAGACAATTCTAAGATTTCTCTAACATAGGATTTATCACAACTTGTAATTCAATATTCTGTAATTTGTTTCTAAGAAACTATTGAAATGTATTTACAGTTAGCTTGAAATAGTTTGGGAAGAAAAAAGAAAGACACTGGGACACATGGATATGATTTTACAGTCAACTTAGATTTTTGTGTGTCAGGGATGCAGGATGCGTACCTATGAGCATCTGTTTATGTATGATTTTAAAACCTGACAACAAAGAAACATTGAAAAATATAAATGGTTATGATTAAAATCAAACATTTACAAATGAATCAAATTTTGGCATTAAAAAACCCATAAGATGTTGATATTCCATTACCCAAAGAAGCTAAACCAAACTAGCCTTTTAAAGATAAACATTTCAGTTTACAGTGTTACTCGTCAATGAAGCGACCTTGGCACAGATTTCTGAGCCATAAAACTATGGGGTGGCAAGAGGTTTTAAGGTTTAACTCTTAATGTCCTATACCACCTCATTCCACCCAGCCGGAAGTCATTCATTTTTCTAATCTACCCCAAATGATAGCTTTGTTTCAATGTAAGATTAAATATATTTAGAAGTCTTTGATTTAAGGGAAATAACAGGTAAGTTTAAATGAAAAGGCCATTTTTAGTCATTTTCTGATAAATCGTTATAGGAATGGGGCTCTGGACTTAGAAAATTCTCAACAGGATGTTAAGAGTTAAAGTTGGGCTGTGGTTATTCTTGGTGTGTGTTTCTAGAGTTTGCTTTTAGCCCCATTTTATTTGGTGGTCGCACTAAAAAGGAAGGGATTCAAGGAATGAAAAAAAAAAGACAAAGATAGGTGTTTTTATGGTTTTGGCTTTATTCACAGGTCATGGTCACCACGGGGCAAGGAAATATCTCCCTAGCCAGTAGTAGTAGCGTCTAGACACAGTTAAGCCACTACTTGAATGGCCGAGAGATTCTCTTTGGGGTTGAAGGTGGGTACTTTTTTCTGCACATGTGTGGAGGGTTCTTCCAGTGAAGGCTCATGGGAGTTTTTTTTTTTTTTTTATAATTTTTTTTTCACTTTAATTTTATGTTCATCCCCACAAACCTAGATTTATGCATCTGGCCGATTACATACCGACAGTAGCCATTATTTGATATAACAGATTTTTAATGTAAAAGAAAAGAAATTAAATTCTGGCCATGTTTTGTTTTGTTCCTATTCTGGTCAGCCTTTCCATTAACCTGTTATACATCCAATTAAGATTCTTGAAGTCTGGCTGAATTAATCACAGATTTAGCAAATGAAATGATAGCGGTGAAAACCTTAACTCATTTAGAAATATTTTGAAATTCATTAAACAAAATAATTTGACTCTTATTAAATTCCGTTTGAATTACAAATTTGAAGCAAAATGCTAAATTAACTCAACTCTGATGGACACACAAGGCAAAATTACAAAATACTTTGGAATCTGTGGCAGTTTAATTAAAATGAAAATTTCCATTTGCTGTTGGCATTGTATAGAGTTATAAAAAGCTCAGTCAAGTTTCACTAATAATTATTCACCTGCAACAGAGAATCAACTAATTAATTAATATGATTAATACAATTATTATTATTAATTATATCGACTAGTAATTTATTTTCATCTTTAATTTTTGAATTATTGTTATTAGATTTGTTATTTTTGAAATTATTATGTCAAACATAAAAATCTGTTCCTGTAAGTAGGAGCCTCTTTACAATAATGCAGTAGATAAATTTCAAATGAGATACATAATTTAAAATAATAGATCTTTATTAAAACTAGCAGGACCTGTGGATAGACCACAGTATGATAATTCAATTATTACAATGTTTGATATGTTTGCAATAGCTTTTAACTATTGCAATATAGTTCAGTATGGAAAAAACTATAATAATCTTGATTTAACCCACTCTCACTCTTTTTTTCTTCTTTCTTTCCTTTTCATCTTTTCATTATGTTCAATTGCAATAGATTAGTGATATTGCTTCCAATAAAACAAACCTTCTCCCTATCTTTCCCCTACTATCTTTTCTTTCTTACTTATTATATTTTTTTGTAAAATCCAACCAACCAACCTTGTAGAAGAATAGTAAAAGTAAAAAGTAAAGTCGTCTTGGCGGCCTAATGTCGGTATCAGCCATGCAGCCAGGGAGTCTATCCCCTTTTCACTAACACTAGACCAAGGAGATTATTTTAGCATCTGAGGTGGAGTGCCAAACCTACCATCACCTCCTTACTTTACCGCACAGATCCCTATTCTACTCATATGCTGAGTTGGCGAGGGTGGGTATCGAACTAGGAACCTTGTGGTTTCTAGCCGAACGCTCTACCGACTGAGTTAACCCGGCCCTTTTATGTAATAGTAATGGTACTGATTAACTCATAGCTGGGTTGGGATGAGGAGGTTCATACTTTTCCCAAGAGTATTAGTCTAAAAGTAGATGCAATAGCACAACTGGAGTTTGAACTAACTCACTACGATGTTGCCATTCAGCAAATTATCCTTTATGCCACAGGGATTCACCACACCTTGCAGGTCCATGGAAAGTTCTTTACTTATTTATGATCCTGCCCACTACTGTTTTTTTCCGTTGATCCAATTTTGTGATAAGTAAAGCTCATTTTTAAATGCTTTGTTATTCATGATTATCTTGCTACTTGTACGTCTATCAAGATAAGTATTGAGGAATATCTTCTTTTCTAAAAACTTTAAGAATCTTTTCTGATTACATGTCACTATATATATATATATATATATATATATATATAATCCAAAAGTTCAGAGAAGAAATCTTCCTTATGACACAAGAGTTTTATTTAAAAAACCTGTCGCAGTTTGAGAGCTCAATGTGTGTTCTTACTGTTAGTCACAGAGCAAATATATAAGTAAAGAAATAACAAAAGACTTAGAGATTTTGCATTATAGTCTATTTCAGGGAGCTTAGACATATATATATATATATATATATATATATATATATACACTGATGAGTATTTCTCCGTCTTGCACAGAGCTAGGTCTAAGCAGCACCTAACCATTCTTGAAGCTGTTTACATTTTATTCTTTCGTCCCACTTTGTGTGAACAAAAACCCAAACACTCCCTTTACTTGTTAGGAGACATTTCCAATCCTAGTTTGACCTGAGGGTTTATATATATATCCGCCCCCATTTTTTGTCCCCCTCTGGCTCACCTCCATTCGTTCTTAAAGAATATTTCTTATACAATCGGACTTTTATTCATCGCCGGTGTTTATACTTGAAAAAGAACCGGTCGAAAAGGCCTTCGTATTCCCCACATTTTATTTTTTATTCTCGTAATAAAATATTACCATCCCGTAACTTGTATGATCTCCCTACATACATATGATTCCTCCAATTTTAGTACTATATATATATATATATATATATATATATTCAAACTCCAGTCGTGCTATTGCATCTACTTTTAGACTAATACTCTTGAGAAAAGTATGAACCTCCTCATCCCCACCCAGCTATGGGTTAATCAGTAACATTACTATTCTTCTACAAGGTTGGTTGGTTGGTTGGATTTTACAGAAAAATATGATAAGAAAGAAAGAATGAAAGAGAGTAGTGGAAAGATAGAGAGAAGGTTTGGTTGATTGGAAGCAATAACACTAATCTATTGCAATTGAACATAATGAAAAGATGAAAAGGAAGCACGTGGTGTAATGGTTAAAGTCATGGAAAATGGACTCGTCGCCCCGAGTTCAAATCCTGGATGTGGTAATTGCATTTCACTTTGTGCTAATACCCTTCGGAAAGGTATGAATCCTACTCTCCCTCCTGCTATGGATAAATAGTAGGGCAGACTGGGCTCTTTAACCTTAGTTAGGCAACCGGTCTAGGAGAAGGAAAACTCTGAATTCAAACCTGTTGAACCCCGCTTAAGAAATTGACCCTGTGTCAAATCCTGCTCATGTGGAGGGGTTGGTAAATATATATATATATATATATATATATATATCATCCATAAATACATACACCCAGAACAATTTTTTTCTTAAGTTTTTAAAAAAAAAACAGATACTAGGACTTTTTAAAAATTTCTTGTGAAACATTATACGATCAATATGAATATTATTAGGTATTATTTATTACCAAACTCTAGTGCAGATATGGGTAATCTTTTTAGACAAGCAAGCTGTATAAGATATTATTATCAAAAAGTAATTCAAGGTAATTTTTCATTGAAAATACCCCAACTATTTTCTCTACAGAAGATCATATGCGTAAGAATCTGCTTCAAAAATGTTCTATGATGATAACCATTACACCAGGAGTGCCTCCACAGTTATAACGCACAAAAATACAATACAAGGTGTGTCAAAAAAGTATTGAGGTTTTTTGTACTTTTTGACACACTATGTATTCTGAAAAGAAATAAGGTTCCATTCATTCTTCATTTCTATCTTGCTAAATACAGCTTTAAACTTGGTACTTTTTTTTACACACCTCATATTCTGGAAAAAAAATGAATGGAATGTTATTTTTTTCAGAATACAAGGTGGGTCAAAAAGTACAAAAATTCTCAATACTTTTTTGACACACTTTGTATGTATATATATATATATATATATATATATATGTACAAGGTGTGTCAAAAGAGTTAAATTGACACACCTTGTATTCTAAAAAAACTTAATGAATGGAACTTTTTTTTCAGAATACAAGGTGTGTCAAAAAGTACAAAAAATCTCGATACTTTTTTGATACACCTTATATATCAACAGCTTTTTTTATGAGTTATTTTTTTTCCTTCTTTAAATATGAGGAAAACCACAATGAGAATGTACATTTATGTTGACTAGTGAATGTATTGCACTTATGCCCTGTAGGCAGCTTGGTCACTTTGCTAACACCCATGGCCACTTTTACCTTAGAGCATTTAGAGCTTGCATATTACTTTCTGCCAAATATATATATAAGCTATTACATTACAGATTTGCATCATATATTGTGTAATATTTTACATTATAACCCTTACCTATTATCATCTATTTTTTAGCTGGTATCTTTTGCTTGCTATCTAATACCTTTTACACATTGTTCTTTACCTTTTTACTTTTTTATTTATCCATTCACTCTCGATGACAAGGCCATTAAGAGAAAAAGTTACACATATTTCCCATGACAGAATAAGCCATTATATATACTAGCAAATATATGCACCCTCCGGGTGCAAGTATTTAAGTTTTAAAGGGATAAGATATTATACTAAATTAGAAAGGCTAATGAAACTAAATAAGAATGCAGATAAAAAGATTTGAAACAGAGGGGTGATAATAGATAAATAGAACAACTGAAACGTACTCTTCCATCACTCTCACATTTCCTTGTTATTTTTTCTAATTTAAGTATTTAGTTAAAAGAGTAAGTAAAGAATAAAATGACAGTTATTTTTCATGTTAATAGATTTCATTTAAGATTCATTGAAGAGATTTTTGCTTATATTCATTAAAATAAAACCAAACGGTTAGAAATCAATAATACTAAGCACATATTTATTAAAATCACATTTTTAATATCAATATGCAAATAAGCCTTCCTGTTCACACTGTAAACTGCTATTTTAGTGTATATATAAATACAATTGCATATTATTCATTTGTAGATATGATTAACAATATTAATAATGTAAAACAATTTTATTAGAAATTGAGGTTTAAATAAAAATAAAATCATGGAGAATGTGACGTAAATAACAAAGGGAATTGTTACTTGAGTAGTGATATAGTTTCGGTTACAGACAGAAAAGCAAACAATCTCCATTATAATAAGATTTATATATATATATATATATATATATACACACACACACACACATATATATGTGGAGGAATGTGGAACAAACATGGGATGTTACAATGGATGGAAATTTATTAGTCGTAGTGTCAATGTTCAAACATTTTGGCTGATAAAGAAAACCTTCTTCAGGACCATTTAGTAGTAACTCGTCAAGGAGAAAAAAGATTTATGTAGTTAAAAAGATGGTGGATGTTTTGAATACATTGAGTTTGGAAAATGTGTGGAAAAATTTTGTAACCATTTGTTGATTAGCATTCATAATTGAGTGTTAATGACATGATTGGCATATGTGAAAGTGAAAATCAAAATGTAATTGGAACACGTGAAGTCGAAAAGCCAAGAGGTGATAATATATATATATATATATAATATATATATAACTTTCAATGAAAAAAAAACCTTAACAAACCGTAATATGAATATATGTTTGCACCTACAAGAGCATACAGTATAGTTATTCAGTGAGTTTTTGAAGATCCCAAATAGAATTATCCCTTACAACCAGTCATTTGGATTACCTTACACAGGATGGGTTACAAGGTATGAGTTAGACGGCTTTAGTTGTTTCCCCAGATGATAAATAAAGACCCTACAATCTATAAGAAATTTTAGTTGGAACCAATCAATTTTCCCGGGGACTCATTTAAAGCAAATATGTGCATCCCAGGATGCACTAAATCAAAAAAGCTCTCAGCATTACTGAATCCAAGTTAGATTTGCTTCAAAACATCCCATGTTATTAGTGCATTTAAAAGCCTGCAATGTGTCATATATCACTAAGAAATGAAAACTGAAATATTTATCAGCTGTTTACTATAGAATTGTTCTGTATGATTATTTTGTATTTGTTTGATTTTCTTTCTATAGTATTGACATTATTTACCTGTATTGCTTTATTGCATATAATGATTTTTTTTTCTTTTTTCTTCTTTTCTTATGTGCAGAATTTCTCAGTTACTCAGACTGCTGGAAGCAATCAATAGTAAATGAGACGGCTTACAACTGCCAGACGATGCTGCAAGATGAAATGCGGAAATACCAAGGCTTAGCTCAGCATATGAGTGGATATGAGAGGAAGACAGAAGGATGCAGGTAAGAAGCCATTAAAATAATCTTTGATTCTATCATACTGACTCCAATATAAGATATAAAAGATATATCATCTTTCATTAACGGTTATGCTTATCATCTAATCATGTTGAGAGCACCAGTTCCCGCTAGATCATCGAAGTTAAGCAGCAATGAGTATGTTCAATACTTAGATGTGTGACCATTTAAGCAACAGCAGGTACTGTAAGTAAACCGAATATCAAAGTGACTCGATTCGGCATTAAATGACCTGAAAAGCTTGATATGCTGTAAAACAAAACAACAAACAAACAAAAAAATTAATGGTTATGATTTTGGCTGTCTTACATGTTTTAATTGCCCTTTTGACAGAGCCTACAATATACAGAGGGCCGGTTTAGCTCAGTCAGTAAAGCATCCAACTAGGAACTACAATGTTCTGAGTTCAATACTGGCCCTCACCAACTCAGCGTATGAGAAGCACAGAGATCTGTGCGGTAAAGTGAGGAGCTAATGGTAGGTGTGGTGCTCTGCCCCAGATGCCAAAAACAATCTCCTTGGTCTAGTGCTAGTGAAAAGGAGATATACTCCCTCGCCGTCTGGTTGATACTGGCTTTAGGCCATCCCGACGACTTTACTTACTTACAATATACAGACTGTGTTCCTTGCAGAATTGTAAGAATCTCTAAAAACTATGTCTTAGGTATAACACTAAACTTCATCTGGTAGGGAGGCTCCATTTGTGCAGCTTTGACGAGTGTGGAGTCATCCCTTTGTTGTCATTACTCCTGGATTCACGCTGATCTGGAGTTGTATGTATTTACCAAGCCCCTCTTCATAAACAGGATGTGACACAAGATAAATTTTTAATCAAAATTAAACAGGTTTGAAATCAAAGTTTTTCTTATCCTAGACTGGTTGCCATAACAAGGTTAAAGGACCAAGTCTGCCCTACTATTTACCCATAGCTGGAAGTAGAATAGTTAGATGCATACCTTTCCAAAAATTATTAGCACTATGTGAAATGCATACTGTCTCCCCCAGTATTTGAACTGGGGTTGCTAGATCTCTTTCCTATGAATATAACTGTTATACATTGAGCGCCTCTTTTTGGTCACGTTTTTAGAATAGAGGTTTTGATCCTTTTCCATGTTTGAATGAGCAGTTTTAAAATGAAACAATGGGAAACAAGAATTTTAAGCATAAGAAATTGCTACCATCAAAATCTTTTAAAGTAATTTGTATTTTACAACATTCAATTATTCTATTAGACAATTTTCCTCAGTTATTATTCTTTGTTCACAACATTTTCGTCATTCTCTCTCATAAAAGACTATCTAGTTCATAAAGCAACCATCATGCGTTTTATTTCTTGTTTTATTTCTAATGTTTTCCCCTCCCACCTTCTTCTTTCTTTGATCTGGATTCATTTCCTTATCACCATCCCTCTTTCCAGTTCTCTCTTTCCCTCATCTCATCCACCCTGTCAGCTGAGGCATTAAAATACAATGACTGCACCTCTGCAGAGGGGTAAGACTCCCCCAATGGGGCCACCTGTTGGCCGTGGGTGGTGATCCATGATGCTTAAGGATGAAACCCAGGTGGCTAAGCAGTCTGACATGCAACGCTCAACTTTGGTCCTTACTTAGACTAGACTGGTGGGTGGAGAGGCACCCTCTGATCAATCGGCTGGTCATGTCAAGGCCTAGTACCTATATGATTGTCCCAACACTATTGCCTTTAAAACCGTTTTATCATATGGGTGCCAGAAGGTGGTGGCTGAGGGTTTTCATGTTCTTGGTATGATGTCAAACTCTATCTGATGGTAAGGTTTCAGTTCTGGAGGTCTGCGAAATGTGGAGCTCCCCTTCACACCATTGCTCCCTGGTCCACTCTGACCCGGAGTGATAGTATCTGCTAGGGTCCCATCAATGGATTAAATAGAAAAATGTTTATTTAAAAAAATTGAGTACCCATTAAGAATGAATTTATTTCACAACTTTGTCAGCATTAAATGACCCACGGAGATTGATATGCCATAAACCAAACCAAACCAAAATCTCATTTCTCCCACCCTCTTCTACATAATCTTCAGCCCCCTGTTAGCAGGGCTTAGAATATGTTGACTGTATCCCCTGCATAAGGGTAAGACCCTCCACCCAAAAAGATATGTCCTGGGTTTGACAGTAATTTACAACTGATAAGGTTTCAGTTCTAGAGAATGTGGAGTGCCCCTTCATTGCCACTACACCCAGATCTGTTTAAAAAGTACATTTATTCAATAGAAATACAAGGTGCTGTAGCATTGCAAGGTTCAATCTAAAAGGAGTGATGATATTGTAATGGTAATAGTAATAATATTTATCTTCTTCTATTCTCTTGGCTTGGATCAGGTAGGTGTCTGCTGTTCTGGACTAGAATAGCTGGTATCTCTTGATTGGTCATTGAACTGTCATTTTCAGCTGTTCTTTGAGTCTGGAAATTGCTTGGGTTGTCTTGAGGATGTCCCATCTTAGGCCATTGCTTAGTTTTTAACAACACAAGATGTTCCTTTTTTTTTTTTTTCGAGTTCATATTTTATATTACCCCCAAGTAAAAATGACTTTGAGAACAGACATGCATCTTGCATCTGTTCCCTCCAATCACTCAGCCCAGACTCCCAACTCATCACTCTCTTTCTCTCACTCTTCTCACCTTGTGCTGACCAATCAGAAAAAGTAGCCTTTCAGTCATCTTCTCATTATCCTGTTCTATTTCTCGGGGCTGGATCCAAGTTGCTGGTATTTCTAGATCGGTTGTTGGGCTGATATTTTCAACTGTTCTTCAAGTCTGGTAATTACCTTGGAAACTTTTGGGATATCTGGTCCTGTGCTGTTGATAGTTTTTTTATAACAACACAAGACGTTTTTTGTTTTCTGCTCAGCTCATTTATTTTCCCAAGTACAAATGCCTTGTGTAATAAACAATCATCTTGTGTCTGTTCCCTCCAACAGTTCAATCCAGACTGATCTCTCATCACTCTCTCTTTCTTTCACTCTTTTTCTTGCTTTGTCCTAACCAATAAGGAATTAAAAGGTAGCATTGTGTTGACCAATAAGAAATCAAAAGGTTGCCTAGTTACTTTCCACTATTATCTACACTTAGATTTTTTTCACTTTATTATATTACAGTTCTATATAACTGTAATTTTTTTGTATTAACAATAAGTACTTAAAGCTATAATAGTTTACTAAGGGTTATTATCACTTATTTGAAACCATATAACTGAAAACAAATGACTATTATTGAATAGAAATAATTACTTAAAACCATATAATTACTAGTATCAGATAGTTATTTACTAAGCTTAGCTTAGATGTGGCACAAGGCCATAAGTATGGGCACCCAGTAAGAATCAAACTCACTAACAAAGGTTTGCAAATATAGCTAGCTAATCATTACACTATGTGAGGTGCCCCTTATTACTAACATCAGATAGGAATACTTGAAACAATACAACTGTGTGCAAATTATTTTTTATTAGATAGGAAAACTTGATATAAAACTATGTTTAAAAAAACTCTCCTGAAATAACTACACAACAAATGTAAATATATATGTCTAACCTCTAGGCATAAAATAGTTGTATATAGAATACTCTAACCATCTTCCGTGTAGAGAGACCCATCCTCATAAAAGGCGTGTCCTGCGTAGGATACATTCTGACTCAGAGTGGATGTAAATGTAAGGGACTCATCTATTGGTCTAATGGATTTGTTTAAAAATATTCATATCCAATTTATGAGTACTAGATAGGAATACTTGATATAATTTAACAAAGCGGGCAAAATACTCTTAAGAAGCAACACAGATATGTAAATAAGTAAAAGTAAAGTCGTCGGGGCGGCCTAATGTCGGTATCAGCCATGCAGCGAAGAAGTCTATCCCCTTTTTACTAGCGCTAGACCAAGGAGATTATTTTTAGCATCTGAGGTGGAGCGCCACACCTACCATCAGCTCCTCACTTTACCGCACAGATCCCTGTGCTACTCATAACTCTGAGTTGGCGAGGGCGGGTATCGAACTAGGTACCTTGTGGTTTCTAGCCGAACGCTCTACCAACTGAGCTAACCCGGTCCATACGTACAATGAACATGATTTCCTAAATTCTGGACATAAAATAACCCTGGGTCGTTTGACATGCCATTGAAATAAATAAAACAATCAATCAAACAATATTTTTATTAGTCAATTTGACAGGTCAGTGACGAGGCCTTCTTAAAGTTATCTAGTGTTTAGATAGTATGGGAGAGGTAGATAGATTAATGTATTACAAGGATGTTAGTATCTAACAAACCCATGCAGCCTAGCTCCATTTTTTTAAAATGCCTTTCAAACCAATCAACATCTTCAGTTCTTCTTTCTCTCTAATTCCATGAACAATGTGGTGCGAAAGTCTTGTCATCCCTGCATATTGTTTTAACTTTCATTACTTTTTGTTGATATAATATAATATATAAGTTATGTAATTACTTACCTCTAAAAACAAATCTTTAAAGATTATTTTCTAGAATTTCGAATTGTATTATACAATTATTTTACCTCTAAGAATAATATGTAAGGAGTGACAAAACTTTTGGACCCCTGTAGTACAAAAAATATGTACAATGAGCACGATTCACTAACCTCTTGGCATAAAATAACCCTAGACGTTTTGAAATACCTTTAAAATCAATCAATATACACCTTTAGTTCTTCTTTCTATTTCTTGCTCTTTAATCCCCCTCTTGTAATTCTTCTTTTTCTTTCTCTTTCTATTCTTTCTCTCTCTCTCTCACAATTCATCATCTTTCTCCTCTTCTCTTGTTCATCACCCACCCACCACACTATTTTCCCCATTATAACCTTTACAACCAACAGTTTAACCTTTTCAGTACACATGATTCAATATACGCCACTGATAAAGTATTTAACAACATCCCTCTCTTAAATGTCTTAGTTATTTACTTGTGATTTTTCCCGCTTTTCCTCTCAGCAGTAATGCAGGTTCTGCACTGTTCAAAGCCAGCCATGTTGCAGATGTTCAATCTGCCTTAGATAAACTAAATTGAAGAGAGAGGCCTTCTTAAATAAATTAAAATATTCAAACACACATCAGTCTTGTTGATCTGCCCAACTTAGGAACAGCTGCAACTCTTAGAAGCAATATTTATTTACATGCAACAGCATAAATAAATAAAATTCATCTCACCTGACTTTCATTTTTTTTTTTTTTATCATGCTTTCTGAATCTCCATCAATCTGATCTAATAGAGTGGTAATTAGAAATCTATTCCTGCTTCACTAGTAAATACATACTCCAAATTAAAGCCTTATGCCAAACTTAGTAAATATAATTCATAGCATCATTATTCAGTCATATATTATTTTAATGGAGTGGTGACTAGTAATCTATTTCTGCTTCCCAAGTGAATACATATTCAAAATTAAAGCCCCATGCCAAACTTGATAGATATCATCTATCACAGCACAGTTACCTAAAACACTCTCTCACAGGTTCTCTGAATGGCATTCATAATACATACAGAGCTGATTGATGTAGGTTTTTGCTAGTCGGTCTATACTGGTGTGTCCTTGTATAGTTGTCCACAGGAAAACCTTACTTATAAGTTCATCCTTTCTTCTCCAGCAGTGTCCAGTATGTCTTTTAGTTCATAGCATCCTTATTCAGTCATCAATTGTTTGTTTTTTTTAAATAATTTCATGCTGGGCTTATAAAATTTTAACTATACTGAAAAAAAAAAATTGAAATGTATTTAGAATTCACATTCTGATTTCATGATTTCTTATTCAAAATTTATTTTTAATCCTTTGACAATTCTTTATTTTGTCTCCCATTGATTTGACGAAACAATTTGAGACAAAATGAAGAATTTATAATGCTGAACCAAAGTGGAATAGTGGAGTTGGTTATCTTAGATTTATTGGTTTAGCTCAGTCAGTAGAGCATTCGGCTAGGAATCACAAGGTTCCTGGTTCGATACTGGCCCTCACCAACTCAGCGTATCAGTAGCACAGGGATCTGTGCAGTAAAGTGAGGAGCTGATGGTAGGTTTGGCGCTCCACCTTAGATACTAAAATAATATCCTTGGTCTAGCGCTAGTGAAAAGGGGATAGACTCCCTCACTGTCTGGCTGATACCGACATTAGGCCGCCCCGACGAATTTAATTTTTACTTATATGTATTTACCCAACCTGTTCACCATGTAACAAAAGGTTGCAAGTATGGGGCATCCAGTGAGGATCAAACTCACTATTCAGTAGCAATGGATCTTAATACTTAACTTAATAGATAAATAATTTACTGATCATATGTTTGTGAACCTTGCTCGAGATCATTAACATTAGTTTATATTTTTTTTATTAAAATGAAATTTTAACTATATTAAAAGATAAATTGAAATGTTTTTAGAATTCATATTTCATGATTTCTATTCAGAATTTCTCTTCAATCCTTTGACAATTTGTTTTGTCTCCCATCGATTTGGTGAAACAATTTGAGAGAAAATGAAGAATTTACAATGCTGAACCAAAGTGAAATAGTAGAGATGGTTATCTTGGCTTTGTCACATCTCTGTCATTCATTGATCTGGTTGATATTTTGCAAAGGGCCCAGTGGCAAAGACGACAGACCAATTTTCATGCCAGCACCAAAAGTGTCTGAAGAGAAATGGATTTGCAATTGAATTCCATAAAGACTTGGTTTGCTGTTTGATGGAAGACGAGGGAGGTGCAAGGAGAAAGGAAAGAATGAAGAAGAAAAGGAATTAAGGAGAAAAGGGGATTTAAAAAAAAAAAAAGAAATGATGATATTCAGAATAGAAAGAAAAGGGAAAGAATGGTGACAAAGTAAAATAAGAGTAAAAAAAAATTATGTAAAGGAAAGGGAAAAATTTCATGATGCATAAATAAAGGAAAAAATATATATATAAGAAAAAGAAAAGGTGAAGAAACATGGCAAAAAGAAAAGAAAGAAGTGAAGAAGAATGAGAACAAAATAGGAAGAAAAAAGAACAAATGAAGAAAGGAAGAGAAAAATTGAAAAGAGGTAGAAAAAATAAAGAAAAGAAGGAAAATAAGACAAAAACTTTTTTTAAAAACAGATGAAGTAAAAGAAAAAGAACCATAAAGTAAGGAGAAGAAGAAGAAAAAGCAATAAAGAAAAAAAAGAGAACATGAAAGAAGAACAAAGGAAAAGTGAATGAAAAAATGACGGCAAAAAATTATATAGAAATGTGAAGAATATGAAAGGTAGAGATAAACAAAGAAAAAGGAAATGAAGAATAGAAAGAAAGAGATAAAGAGGAAAGAATAATAAAGAATGAAATAAGAAAATATTGAAAAAGAGGAAGATAAAGAGAAATAAAAATGTACATAACGTAAGAAAAGGAATGGAAGATGAGAATATAGGAAGAATAAAGAAAAGAAAAGGAATAAAGAAGAAGAAGAAAGAACAAAAGAAAAGTGAAAGAACATAAAAGGAGACAAACAAAGGAAAAATGAAATAAAAAACAATAAATAAAGAGATAAGAAGAGAAAGATAATGTAACAGGAAAAGAATGAAAAAGTGAAAGAAAAATAAGCATAATCTAAGGTTAAGAGAAAGGATATGAAAAGCAATAAATAGGAAAGAAAGGAAGAGAATAATATGAAAAGAAGAATAAAGGAAGAAAAAGGAATAAAGAAAGAAGAGAAAATGAGAAAAGAATGAGAATAAAGAACAAATGAAAAATTAAAGAATAAATGGAAGAAAAAAAAGAGGAAGAATGTAAAAAATCAGTAAAGAAAAAGAATAGATGAGAAGAATATGAAAAGAAGAAAAAAAAATGAAGTAAAAAAGAAAAGAAAAAAAGCTAATCAACAAATGAATGAAAAACGAAGCAAATTCAATTTGCTGTATTTTGCAGGCTCACATAATTATTTTCAAGAGATTTTATTATTTTTTGTTTGTTTTTTTTTTTGTTTGTTTGTTATGGGTTTTTTTTTTCACCAGGACAAGTGTGAATCAGTAAAACTGTCATCATAGAATTAGGATAACAAGAACAGTGATTATTAAAATCATACATTTTGGTCAAAATCATTATCTTAAATATTATCATTATCAGATGATAATCATCAGGAAGGTGTGTGGTGTAATGGTTATCATCATAAGAAATGGACTATTCAACCTGAGTTCAAATCCTGGATGAGGCTGTTTGCATTTCACATAGTACTAATACCCTTGGGAAAGGTATGCATCCAACTTTCTCCCACCAGTTATGGGTAAATAGTGAGGTGGACTGGCCTCTTTAACCTAGGCCAGCAAACTAGTCTAGGAGAATGAAAACTCTGAAATCTGTGAAACTCAACTTAAGAAAATGACCAAATGTCACATCCTACTTGTGCAGAGGTGTTGGTATATATATGTATAGTGATATATATATATATATATATTATATATATATATATATATATATATATATATATATATATAGTGAAAGGGTTATATATATATATATATATATATATATATATATATATATATATATATATATATCATATATATATATATAATATATATATATATATATTATATATATATAATATATATGGTATTGATTAGTTATATTCTATGGTATGGAATGTCTTCTATGTTGACTTTTTCAAATAGACCTTTCATATTGTTTGCATTAGAATGACGGTTTCTGATGTGAGCAAAAAAACTCTGGATTCTATGAATAAGTGTTTGATATGTTTCACACTGTGGTTGTTAAAAAGATACAATCTCACCATGAATAAATACACCCTACCAATTTTTTTTTTTTTTCATAAAAAGTTAGTTTTCTTCTAAACCAAAGCTACCAGGATTTTATGATATCTCATCATCCTGACAGCACAGATTCCCATGCTCTCTCTCTCTCTCTCCCACCACCTGTCCCTATCGGTCATCACTCCTATCAAATTCTCCTCACAACATCCAGTATCCACACAGAGCTGATCAATGTAAATCTTTGCTTGTCAGCCCACTTTGATATGTCCATGTGTAGGTGTTTACAGGAGAACGTCACTTATGAGTTTTTCCTTACTTATCCAGCATATATTGTTCTTAAATGCATGGTTGTGTGATTGGAGGCAAATGGCCATACAGTTGTGTTTTTGTGGAGTGCTGCTTCCAGGATTTGTTCAAGATATAATGCAACCTCCTTTTGTAGTTCCCATATAGTTTTTTTTTTCCAATCGTTTTGTTAAAGTCCAAATGGTGCAGTCATACAATAGCACTAACACGGCTACACCTTTGAAGAATTCTCACTTTATCTCCTCAGTGAGATCAGATTTCCATTTGATCGATAATCTGTTTATAGCAGTCCATGCTTTTCCTATGTGTATATCGACAGTAACACATGGTACTCATTTAGAAATTCAATTGTAATTATGAATAGCAGTGAAAGGGTTATGCTGTACATGTTTTTTGTTGTTTTTTTTGGTTTCTTTTTTAGTTACTAGTGAAACAAAATGGTGTCTTGAGATAAACTTTTAAATTAGATATGAATAAAGTCAATTTCATTTTCACAATTCGGTTTTTCTTGAAGTAAATTATCCCTGTGAACAAGCCTCATTAGCTGCATTATTGTCTCTTGAAGTTCTTATTAATTATTTTAAACAGAATACATCCCATCCCCCCAGGGAGCTTTCCATTATTACAGGTCACTAGCTATTCAATAAAATTCTCCTTATTTCATAAGACAGTATAATTGGTTCAGTGCTATTCAAGGTTCACTTGTGACTCGAGGAGCTGTCTGATTTGCATCATAAATGTAAAATTAATTACAAAGTATATTTTGTGAGTGTTTATAGATTTGATTAATCATTTTCCTCTTCTTCCAGCCCAGGACCGAAACACATTACTTTTATATTGTTTAAATTCTGTGCTCTCAAAGACAATGCTTATTATGGACCATTGTTGTTTTTTGTTATTTTTTCCTCCTCTTCAGAGCAAAGATAGTATCATAATGAAAACTGAGTATGATGTTAAACTGCATCTCATGGTGAGGTTCCAATTTGGGAGCTCTGAGGAGTGTGGAGTACCCATTCATTACCATTAGTCCCAGGTCCACTCTAAACCGGAATGGTAGTACCTGTCTGGGTCTTATCTAACATCTATTGGTGAGGTTCTCATTTGGGAGCTCTGAGGAGTGTGGAGAACCTATTCATTGCCATTAGTCCCAGGTCACTCTAAACCGGAATGGTAGTACCTGTCTGGTTCTTATCTACCATCTAGTGGTGAGGTTCCAATTTGGGAGCCCTAGGGAGTTTTGAGTACCCTTTCATTGCTTTTACTACCAGGTGTACTCTGACTCAGAGTGGTAGCATTTTTAGGAGTCCCATCTATAGGTTGAATAGATAAAAAAAATGAGTTTTAAAAAAAACTGAATACCCAACAAGAATGAATAAAATGATAATGTCTTTAGCATATAATAAACCAAGGGCTGACCTGCCATAAAATACAACCAACTAACATCAAAATGAAGACAACATCATAATGAAAACTGGGTATGACATTAAACTGCATCTAGATGTGAGGTTCCAATTTTGAACCTCAGGCGAGTTTTGAGTAATGGAGTTTGCCATTACTCCCAGGTCGACTCTGACCTGGTGTGGTAGTACATGATAGGATTCCAGCTATGGGTTAAATCTATTGAAAAAGAAGTTAAAAAAAAAAACAAATTGAATACCCAACAAGAATGAATGAAACAAAACGTCTTTGGCATAAAATAACCCAACAATGGTTGACATGCCGTAAAATCCAACCAATCAAGATCGAAACAAAGACAGTATCATAATGAAAACTTTGAATCCTTCAGATTCCTCTTCCATCAAAAAAAGAAAAAGAAAAAAAAAGACAAATCTTTTGAGTCTGTAGAATACTCCAGCCCATACACACAGAGATATGTAGCTAATGATTTGATCCATAAGTGATAACTCTTCTAGATAGAAATGATGAAAGTTACCCAACAGTTATCTTAACAGGCATCTTATGAAGTCCATTAGGAGATGGAGAAGGGCATCCAGGGCATATGATAAATATGGGTGGTTCACTTTTATGCCCATATATATAATCTTTCTGTATACATTTGGTTACATGTACATATGTAATTATATGTGAATTGATATACAGCTATATATCTGCATGTATATCTATATGTATGTTTGTTTGTGTATATATATATATACACACACACACCAATAATATATATATATATATATATATATATATATATATATATATATATATATACTACGCAAGCCCTCCACACGTGCAGAATATGACACAAGGTCAATTTATTCAGTGAAGTTTAATTCAGGGTTTCCTTCTCCTAGACTGGTTGCCTGAACAAGGTTAAAGAGTCCAGTTTGCTCTAATATCTAGCCATAGCTGGAAGTAAAATACTTAGATTCATACCTTTCCCAAGGGTATTAGCACTATGTGAAATGCAAACAACCTTGTCCAGGATTTGAACTTGGGTCAACAAGTCCATTTCTTACAACCCTAATCATTATCCAATGCACCTCCATATATATATATATATATATATATATATATATATATATATATATATATAGAGAGAGTGATGATTGATAGATAGCAAATAGACTGAGATAGATTATGAACAAATCAAAATAGATGGAGTGGAAGCTGGAGGCGCATGGTGTAATGGTTAAAGTCATAGGAAATGGACTTGTCACCCTGAGTTCAAATCCTGGACGTTGCAATTGCATTTCACTTAGCGATAATATCCTTGGGAAAGGTATGAACCCTACTCTCCCTCCAGCTATGGGTAAATAGTAGCGTAAACTGGTCTAGGAGAATGGAAACTGAATTCAAACCTGATAAACTTCTTCTTTCTATCTCTCTATCAATTTTCTTTCCTTTTCTTCTTTCTATTTCTCTTTCAGTTTTCTGTCTCTTTCATTTATTTCTCTCTACCTATTTTTTTCTCTTTCTCTTTTTCTCTATATTTCTATTTCCTATCTTTAAATTATTGTCTTCTTTATACCATCATTTTCTTCATATTAACAACTTTGTACTATATTATTTAATATAGATTTGATATAAGGTTGTAAAAAAAATACAGCAGCTTGTGAGGATCGAACTCACTACAAGTGGATCTGCCTGCCTCTGCTTACTAACCATTATACTACAATTGGATTCCCTGCTTATCACACTGAAGATAAAAAAAGTTATTAAGATGTTAATTACTAAACAATTATCTTCTTATCCGCATTTTTTCTTCTTGATTTCATTTTTTTTTCTCCTATTTGTAATCCTATTAAACAAATATTCTTTTTCTAAATATATTACCTCTCAGAGACATTTCCACCTATGATGTTCCTTTTTAAAATGTCTGTCTTAAAAAAGGTTTTATCTTTTTAGGGGAATGTATAAATCTAATAAGAAGAACATATGATTTCAAATTCACAAAGTTCTGTTTACAGTAAAACACAAAATCTCAAGAATATAAGAATGCCTTGTAAGCTGCCAATATATAGCAGATTTCAAAGAATTTTTATATTGTTTCATAATCTTTGAACTTGACAAATTGTTATTCAAAGGATCTTAAATGTGTAGAAAATAAATCAGATTTTGATTAATGTTTTTTTTTTCCTTTCCAGGTATATACATGCCCTACACACACACACACACACACACATATATATATATATGTATATATATGTACAAGGTGTGTCAAAAGTTTTGAGATTTTTTTAACTTTTTTACACACCTTGGCTTCTGAGAAAGAATAATGTTCCATTCATTCTTCATTTATATCTTGGTAAATACAGCTTTAAACTTGGTTCTTTTTTACATACCTTGTATTCTGAAAAAGCAAATGAATGGAACATTATTTTTTCAGAATACAGTGTGTTAAAAAGTACAAAAATTCTTGATACTTTTTTGACACACTTTGTATGTGTGCATATATATAATATATAATATATATATATATATATATATATATGTGTAAAGATGTGTCAAAAAAGTTAAATTGTGTTCATATTGTGTCTATATATATATATATATATATATATATCTAGAAGGTATAATATTATTTCATAATCTAATAAATTGACAAATTCTGGTTCAAATGATCTCAAATTTTAACCGCATGTATAAAAACAACTAAACTTTCATGTTTAATTTTTTTTTCTTTTCAGATATAAGAATACCCCTCACTTGAAAAAAAGAGACATTTAAACATAGAATTCTGAGTTGTTTCTACACATGTTGTTAAAATCTGACATTATTTGATCAAGAATTGGTCAATTATTAGATTTTGAAATTATATCAATTTTTCTCAAACACCCTGTACATCTCAAATGATGTCAAATTTCTGAAATACACAGTATAATTATATTGCATATTGAATTATGTATAATAACATTTTGTATTACAAAAGATATAATTATTTTATATCTATAATTTATTAGTTTTATTGAAACAAATAACTATATAATAAATCATTTTATCAAACATTTGATGTCAATCTTTCTTAAACACCCTGTACATTTAAAATAATATCAAATTTATTGAAAACCCTTCTATAATTATATTGTGTATCAAATAATGTTTAACAAAATTTTATATTATAGAAATTATAATAATTATTTTATATCTAAAGATTATTTTTTATCAAAGCAAATAATTATATGAATTATTTTATCAAACATTTGATGTCAATCTTTCTTAAACACTCTATACATTTCAGATGATATCAGATTTTTTGTGAAACCCTGTATAGCTAGTGATATTATTGAATGTAATATTCCTTAGGAAGTAAACCACTTTTTTTCTTTTAAAGTCGATCTTATTTCTCCTTGTCCACAGAGTTATCTACAAGTACATTGCTTGCATCAATAGCATTGACCAGTACTGTCAGAAGCAGGCTGTAAACCTACTTAGTGAGATGGTTGAGAGGATGGTGAAACCAACAAAGAACATCCTCCAGTGTGATCCTAAAACAGTTCTTGGTGAGTTGATCAATACTTTATTTATTTCTTTTCTTTTTTGCTTTTGGGAATCTCATACTAAAACAGCATTAGAAAATATCAAATATAAATTATCTTAGAAACCAAGCAGAGAGATTACTATACAAAAAGAGGAAATGCTTTACAGTTGTTTGAAAAATTTGAAAAATTAATATTGGCACATTGATGACTGTATGGGTCATGTTGCACCAATCACTATATTCCTTATTCATGGGGTGTATCAAAAGAGTTCATGCGTAACATCTGAAGGTTCTTCTCTGTTTTTATTTAAAGCTTTATGATTTATAACTGATAGTTGCCCATTTTTAAATTCTGTGAGCAGCTTTAGTGGCTTTGAGGCTCAGTTTAAGATAATGCCTCAAAATTGCCAGAATTTCAGTGCTTGTGAGTATTTACCCAACCTGTTCACCACAGGTAGGATATAAAATAAGATTGTGAGTATAGGGCATCCACCAAAGATCAAACTCACTATTCAATAGTAATGGATTTGTGAAACTAGTTTGCTAACCATGACACAATGATAGGCCATGCTAATTTCATTTTGTAACCTACCTAATGTTGTATACAACATACAACATTATAACACCTGAAAAAAAAAAAGGTGCTAGAGAGCTGAAAAAGTTCTGGAACATGAAAGTGAAACTGATATTAATTGTATTTGGAGCTTTTAGAACAGTTCTCAAGAAATTGGAAAAGAGATTGGGTGAACTGGAAATGAGAGGAAGAATCAAGATTATTTACGCAACACCACTGTTAAAAATCAGCTTGGATATTTTGAAGACTTCTGTGAAAAACTGACAAAGAGTATAAAGGAAAGTGAAAAACTAGATACATACCTGGACCTTACCAGGGAGTTTAAAATATGGGGAAAAATGAAGGTGACCATGATAACAATCATAATTGGAGTCCTTAGAATAATCCCCAAAAACCTGGAAAAGAGAATAAGGGAACTGGCAGTTTGAGGAAGACTTGAGATTCTCTAGACCACGGCACTGCTGGAATCAGCCAGAATACTTAGTCCTGAAAAGCTGAGGAGACCTGCAGTCAGACTTCAGTTAAAACCACTAGTTAAAAAGTTACTTTCAATATAATCTTATATATATATATATTTACCAAACTCTTTGCACAAGCAGGATGTGACACTAGGTCATTTTCTTAAGCAGAGTTTAACAGGTTTGAATTCAGTTTTTCTTCTCCTAGACTGGTTACCTGGTTTAGGTTAAAGAGCCCAATTTGCCCTACTATTTACTGATAGCTGGAGAGAGAGTAGTTGGATTCATACCTTTCCCAAGGGTATTAGTGCTATGTGAAATGCAAACAGCCTATTCCAGTATTTAAATTCGGTTCGACGAGTATATTTCCTATGACACTAATCATTACACCATGCACGTATATATATATATATATATATAGGGAAGCGTGTGGCATAATGGTTAGAGTCATGGGAAATGGACTTGTTGACCAGAGTTCAATTCCCAGACAAGGCTGTTTGCATTTCACATAGCACTAATACCCTTGGGAAAGGTATGAATCCATATATTCTCCCTCCAGCTATGGGTAAAATAGTAGGGCATACTGGGCTCTTTAACCTTGGGTAGGTAGCCAGTCTAGGAGAGGGAAAACTCTGAATTCAAAATTCCTGAGGTCAGTCATTGATTGGGTTTGTGGCATTCATTCACCAATTCTTTCCTCTCAACAGTGCCAAAAAGTGTGGATGGTCCAACACAAGCCTTCACCACTATAAACAAATCACTGTGTGGGTGTTCATTGTATGAACCCTCATGCATCGAAAATTGATGAGAGAGTCCATAATATGTGTGTGTGTGTGTGTGTGTAAGTGGTTGATTATTTGAAGTAGTCATACATTAATGTGTACCTAAAGTAAGGTAATATTTACCAAACCCCTCTGCCACAAGTAGGAGTAGACACAAGGTTAATTTCTAAGCAGAGTAGGACTGGTTTGAATTCAGAGTTTTCCTTCTCCTAGACTAGTTGCTTTAGAGAATTTAAAGAGACTACAGTCTACTCTGGGGGAAGAGTAATCAATATCTTTCCTAATGGTATTAATTTTGTGTGCAATACAAACAAGCTCGTCCAGAATTTAAACCTTGATCACTAGGTCTATTTCTAATAACAATACCAGTTACACCACAAATGCCCCCTGTACTTAAAATAAGAAATATCTAAAGGCCTGTAAAAAAACGAAAATACTTTTGATACACCCTAACATTCATAAATAGTCAGCATACTAATTTATTCTTTTTATTTTTTTAATCTTTTTTGTCACAAACCTGTACATGTGATAGATGCATTTTTGCTTGTAGTTTTTTTTTGTTTTTGTTTTTTTTTTTTATTGTTTTAACTTAAATTCATTTTCATTGCCACACAGAGAAAATGAAAAGAGAAAATAATGACCAATTTAGCAAATTTCTGCAGTTAATTGGTTTTTCACATTCCTAATTATATATACACACTTTGTAGTTGTGCATTTTATTCTCCCTCGAGATAGTCTCTCTTCTTGGCATCTAAATAATTTATATTTGGTGGGTAGAAGTTCCTAGAACTAAAACATTGTTTCCTTAGTACAATACTAACTTATAGAGTAAGATTTTATTACCTTTACTTTGTGGCTTTCTAGTGTTCAGAAATTAGTAATCTGACTAATTTTTTCATCACTGTTATCAAACAAAACTAACTTTAATGGAAACCAAAACTTACTTCACTACAGTTTTCAAAAATTGATGAGAACTTAAAGCTTTATTGTCAGCAAAATCTTTCTCTACTTCAGGGATCACCAAACTTTTTTAAAGGGGGGGGGGCGGATAATTGAAAAAATAATGAGTGCAGGCCACATTATTATTGTGTTCAATACTTGCTAGCCAGAACGAAAACTCTTTTGTGAAAAATAAGTATGCAATGATTTTTAACTTTAAATCGCAATTATTTCTTTCAAAGCAGATTACTCTAAATTAAACATTCCGATCAATTGTAATTTTATTAAACCTTATATATATTGAAAATATAGGGGTTGCCCTTCCCAAAAATGTTTGTCTCATAACTTTTGACCTATTCATTGCTTCACAGTAGCTCTTTGAAAATTACCTGTATTTTTCAAGCAGTCGTAACAAATGAAAATTTGGGATTGCATAAGTAACAAGTGAAATACTCCCATGCACAAAATTTTGTAACCTGCCTACAGTAGTCAAGTCCATGAAGATTTAATATGCTTAACATGATATTTAAATTTGAATGGTATCAGAACATCTCACGTTCCATACATTTTAACAAATTCAAGTACCATCGGTGGGCCTAATAAAATGCCTTATGGGCCATAGTTTGGTGACCCCTGCTCTACTTCATGAAATAAAAGACTGCTGTTAATGGTTTCTTTATTGTGTGATGTCTGGAAAAATAGATGTCAATTTTTGTTTGCTAGTTAAACTGACTCTTTAAGAAAAATGCTACAAATAAAATTATATACCATTAATATTGTCAAAAAGATTTTTTTTTTGTAAGTTTTAAAAATCTATTGCAAGGATATTTGAAATTTGAGTTATTTCCTGACAACTTGATCAATCCAATATTAAGGACACTGAAGTTAAGAAATGATAAGCCTGTTCAATTCTGTTATGGCTGACTATTTAAGAACAGCAAATTTGAGGCTGGTGTTCACCTGCAGAGAGTAACCCACCACCCCAAAAAAAGGTGGTGTCTAAAGTATGATACTAAACTACATGATAATGACGCTTCAGTTCCAGAGATCTGAAGAGTATGGAGTACCCCTTCATTACCATTAATCCCAGGGTTATTATGTCCCAGAGTGGCAGTATTTGTTAAGGTCCCATTTATGGGTCAAATAAATCTGTCTAAAAATCATTTGTATTCATCAGAACTATGTTAAAGAAAAATAAACAACCCTACTGTACAGAGGGGGTTACAAATTTATAAATACAAAAGAAAAAATATATCACATTATATATATATATATGGATGATATCAACATTTTTGCCAAAAATGAAAAACAACTGGAAACCCTGGTACAGACTATAACAATATACAGCCAGGATATAGGAATGGAATTTGAAATCAAAAAGTGTGAATTGCTCATGATGAAAAGGAAATAAAAGAGAAACAATGGAAGGAATTAAGCTACTAAATCATGAAAATGTCGTTATTTACTAAGCTTAGATTAGACGTGGCACAAGGCCAGAACCATGGGGCACCCAGTGAGAATCAAACTCACTAAAAATGGTCCACTATTCTAGTTTGTTAACCATTACACCGCACGAGGTGCCCTAAATATTTACTAAGCTTAGCTTAGGTGTGGCACAAGGCCAGAATTATAGGGCGCCCAATGAGAATCAAACTCATTAACAATGGTTTGCGAATCTAGCTTGCTAACCATTACACCATGTGAGGTGCCCTAAATCATGAAAATGTAATAATGCTTGGAGAAAAAGAATTTGGAATATTAGGAGACATCAAAAAACAGATGAAAGCAAAAAATAAGAAAGAAAGAAAGAAGGGGAAAGAAAAAAGAAAAAAAAGAAAGAAAGAAAGAAAGAAAGAAAGAAGAAAGAAAAAAGGGGAAAGAAAGAAAAAGAAAGAAAAAAGGGGAAAGAAAGAAAGAAAGAAAAAAGGGGAAAGAAAGAAAGAAAGAAAGAAAAAAGGGGAAAGAAAGAAAGAAAAAAAGAAAGAAGAAAAAAAAGGGGAAAGAAAGAAAAAGGGAAAGAAAGAAAGAAAGAAAGGGGAAAGAAAGAAAGAAAGAAAAAAAGAAAGAAAGAAATAATTTAAAAGAATAATAAGTAGAAACAGAAATAAATGTATACTAGACGATAAACTGAAACAAAAGAAAGAAAGAAAGAAAGAAAGAAAGACAGAAAGAAAGAAAAAGAAAAAAAAGGACAGAAAGTAATTTTAAAAGAATAATGGAGATGATTAACAACACAGATCAGATTACCCAAGCTGTGATACTCATGTATCAAGAAGAAGAAGTGAACCTTTAGAAACCAAACTGCAGCAGAAATCTTGTTAAGGGAATAAACACCTGCCATTTTAATATATGCTGAACCATTCTTAAAATGAACAAGAGAGGAACTCTGAGAAATGGAACAAAAGAAAAGTAAATTTATGACAATGTACAAAGCATTTCACCTGAGAGATGACATAGACATGAAACCAAGAAAATAAGAGGAAGGAGTCTCGCTAACATTTAGGATTGTGTAGATACAACAATACAAGGACTTGAAGAATACGCTAAAAAGAGCAAAGAAAGACAAATTACAGCAGCCTGTAACAGAAACTGCAACATATGGACAAGCAGAAACTGACAAAATTTAGAAAACTGAAATGACAAGAAAAACAACTGTATGGATAGTTCAAGCAATAAACTGGAGAGATTGCACATGAGAAAACTTAGACTAAGAAAGAGAAACTTCAAACGAGAAACTGAATCTCTTATAATAGCAGGTCAAAACAATGTCATCAGGACCAATTATATCAAAGTGAAAATAGATAAGATGCAATTGAATAGCAATCTTTTGATGTGGGAAGACAGTCTCAAAACTGTTAATCATATAATAAGTGAATCCACAAGAAATTAATCTTTGAACATACTACAAAATGGTACACGTAAAAACCAGAATTTGTCCTAGAAAATGAGACTCAGAAACTTCTCTGGTATTTTGAGATACAAACTGATCACCTAATCCTTGCCAGAGGACCAGAGCTAGAATTAATTACCAAAAAAAGAAAAAAGAGCTTGTCATCTGGTGGATTTTACCATTCCGGCAGACAACAATGAAATAAAGCAAAGAGATCGACAAATACTTTGACCTTGCTAGCGAACTGAGAAAACTGTGAAACATAAGAGTGAATGTGATACCAATTCTAATTACAGCCCATAGATTTGGATAAAAGACTGGAGGAACTGGAAATCAAAGGAAAAATAAAGATCATCCAGACCACAGCATTGTAAAGATTGGCTAGAATACTCAGAAGAGTCTTGGAAATCTGAGGAGACTTGCTATCCTTCAGACTCCATTGAATGACCATCAGCTATTACTGACAAAACTCACAAGAAGTGATAATAATAATGTTTCCAAAGGCCTGGAAAAAAGATGGAAACTAGAGATCAGAGACGATTGATACCATAGTGATGCTAAGACCAGCTATGATATATAGAAAAGTTCTGGAGACCTAAGGAGACTTGCTGTAACTTGGGCTTCACTTTAAAAACCAATAGTTAGAATTTGTGTAAAAGACTCACAATGAATAAAAAAAAATAAAAAATGATAATAATAATAATAATACCATCCTAGCCGACCACCAAGGGGAAAATGAAAGAAACCTAAAAGATAGACAAATACTTAGATGTTGCCAGAGAACTGAGGAAACTTTGGAACATGAAGGTGAAGTTTATACCAATTGTAATTGGTGCCCTTGGAACAGTCCCCACAGCTCTGGAAAATAATTTGGGTGAATTGGAAATCAGAAGAATCAAGACCAACCAAACTACAGCACTGTTGAGATCGGCTAGAATACTCAGAAGAGTCCTGGAGACCTGAGGAGACTTGCTTTCAGCCTCCAGTGAACCATTAGCTACAGCAGGTGTGAAAAACTCATAATAATAATAATAATAAGTGAAAAACCACCATTTAAAACTGGTGTGATAAACTCACACAGAGTAATAAAATACTTTATTTTTTAATCTTATATAATATGTATTTGATATCTTTAGTATTATTCACCAAATACCTTTTTATCTGATTTCTTAAAATTTTAATCTTACAACATACATTGAAATAATCAAGTTGTCATGAAATAATTTTACAAATTGACTTAACTGATTACCAAACTGATTAATGAAGCTACCAATTACCTCACATCTCAAATTCATTACTCATTTCACGAACATTAAGTCAAATGAAAGAAAGATTTTTTTTTTTCCTTTTAAAAAAAAAAAATAAATAAATAAATTTTAATGGGGTGGGTAATGCATTATACAAGCCACAAAATATGGTAATTTGATATTCGTAGCACTAAACTAATTGAAAGGTGTTGGGAGATAGACAAATATTTTGCTTAATTCTTTCCGCTTTTTTTCTTGAAAATTTTTTTTTTTTTTTTTTTTTTTTTTTTTTACATTTCACACTCACAGTTAAACTAATCAATTCTGCAAAAACTTGCTTGTTGCTTTTCTGTGCCAAAATGTCGAGAAAGAAATGCAAGAAAATTCTTCAATAAAATCATCTGCCAATTTGCTTATTCTTTTTTTTTAATTTTTTTTTTTTTGTATTTTTCATTTGTTTATTTTCTTTTTTTTTTTTTTTTTTCATTTTCTTTTGATTTTATTTTTTTTTTTAAGATTGAATTTATATCAGATCTTTGCAGACCAGAAATCAACAATTTTTTTTGTGTGTTTGTCTTTCTATATTGATTTTTAAATACTAGGATCATTACCATTCCATTAGGTGATATAGTACAATTAAGAAAAGGTACAACACTTACACACAACACAACAATCTAACTTTTTCAATAAGTTTCTGTGTATTTTTGAACGCTATCTCTTCTTAAATAAAATAAAACTTTTTTTTTTTAAATCATCAAGTAACATTTTCAGCACAGATTGATTAATTTTTTTTTTTTTTTTTTTAAATCTTTCTAGTGTTATTTTTATTTTTCCAGCTTTTCCCTACCCAACCATTAATTTTTATTTCTTAAATTCTTTTTTTTGAGATGAATTGATGAATGTGTTGATTTTCCAACATGGTGACTTAAGGGAGATAATTTACATTCTGTTTGCTTCCTTAAGACAATTCTAAGATGAAGATTCCAGTTGGAATGTAAAATACATAGAAAATTTCTGTAAGGGAATCAATGATTTATTCAATCAATTATATATCCTGAACAAAAGCATGTTGACTATAAGTGCATGTAGATGTGAATTTGATTGAATGGATATATCATTGTTTGTACCTACATTTTATAGGAAGTGGACATAGTTTGTTTCTAATTTCATTATTGTTAGATTCATAAAGTTATTTCTAATATTTGTTGATTCTGAAAGAAGAAGAATGAAGAGATGCTTGGTACAACATTTTTTTCTTCATCTTGGTCAATATATTTCAGAGTGCATATCAGTATATATATATATATAAAATCAACTTAGATTTATAAAGGCCCCAATTTTGGTCGAAATAAATTTATTATGGAATTACGGTGTTGAGTTTTTCCTTCCTTTCTAAGATAAATATTGCTCTGTATATAATCTAAAAAGTTTATTATACATTGAGCTCTCTTTAGTGATTTAAAGATTCACTGTATTTATACATACTGGATCATACAATAATAATACAGTGTATCTTAGAAATCACATATAGAATCATCCCTTACTACCAAGTTTTGGATACCTCTCATCTAATATATATATATATATATATATGTGTGTGTGTGTATAAGTGTATGTACATTGGAGATGTAAGGGAATCTGGACATACAAAAAATAACTTAATGTAACACTTAGTTTCTACCACCTCATTCAAGGTAGTCCACTTGATATTGGGTATGTATGCATTAGGCTAAGAAATAGTAGTGGAAAAGTCTGTATTAGATTTGGTTTGCACACAGTTTTTAAATGTTCAAAACTTTTAAATATCACACTATGCATACATATATATTGTATATATATATATATATATATATATATATATATATAAAATATGGTTTGCTATATTTATAAATAAAGAGCGCTCAATATCAGTGATTGAGCATATATTTGTCTATTTTTTGAATAGCATAGAAACTGATACTCACCAGGTGTCATTGACTCTTTGACTATGCTATTGAAACTTATATATATATATATATATATATATATAGTCATATGGTTTGCTATATTTATGAATAGATAGTGCTCATTATCAGTGATATAGCATATGCAGATCTAATTTCGAATAGCATAGAAACTGACAGTCACCAAGCACCATTGATACGGTATCTATGAGTTTCAAACTTATATAATATTAAATGTGGAGAAAAGTAGACAAACACGGGTTATAATATTAAATATATACATATATATATATATATATATATATATATATATGTGTGTGTGTGTGTGTGTGTGTGTGTGATGTTGGAAAATATAAAGGACCACTTAAAGTTGCTTGGAAATCTTTTCCATAACAGTGATCAGTATCCAAGTTAGACCGATTTGTATATTTGATTTTTAAACATATCAACCAAAACTGTTATCAATTCAAGTTCCTTATTTCTAATGCATTTGAAGAGCAGTGTTTTGTTTTTTGTTTTTTTTGTTAGATCCATTGATTTTTAATAGGAACTTCATCACCTGATGTTTGTGAAAATGACAGCTGAAATTAATGTTTGCATTTTAGGAAATTCAATATATCTATATAAATATCTATCTACCTATTTATCTATCTATGTATAAGCTAAATATTGAGAGGATATTTTTTTTTTTTTATATGATAATATGCCAATGTTTTGTTTTTTGTTAAACCATCTTCAGGGCGATGTTAGAATGTGATGTTAAAATGCTTCATCTGAATATTATTTTTGAATGAAAAAAGGAAACAATTTTTACTGTTCTATTATCATTAAGTGTTTCATTTCAAAATATAGTAACGGGATTAGTGTTCGAAAAAAATTGAAATAGGATAAATTTTTTTGCTATAGATTGTTTTTAAAAATTTAATGAATTTTATTTTTAATTAAAAACATAACATCTTTTTATATAATTTTGGAAATTATTTTTATTATCTTTTATTTATTTTTATTTCTTTAAATTTTATTATATTAAATTAAATAACGTCTTTCTTGTGATTTGCGATCAAAATCTAGTTTAGAAAATATTTTGGTAAAAGATCATATTGAAATTATAATATGTGTTTATATATATATATATATATATATATATATATAATTTCAACAGCTGGTTATTATTCAAAAATGTTTGGTTAAAGACCATGGAACATTTTTTATCTTTTTCTTTTTTTTTTTGTTCCTTTAGCACCCAAGCTAGAAACCAAATAAGATCATCAATAATATATGTTGTAAATATATATATATATATATATATATATATATATATATATATATGTAGGAAGAAATGGAAATAAATCCAACTGTATGTTGAAAAATAATTTTTTTAAATGTGAAAAATAAGTTATGAAGTTGATTTATTAATATCAATTATTAATCTTGTATTTATTAAAATTAGTCAATCTTTAAAATGTTTTAATTATTGAATATATAGCTATAATGTTCATTAGGACATTCATATATTGCCTGGTGACATGGACATATCTATTTTTCAAATGATATGAGAATAGGGGACAGAGAAAATTTTATGTTTGATTGCGTTATTGTTGACAATTTTGAAAGTGGTTGATAAACTGGTTGATTCAAATAAGCGTTCCTATTTAAAAATGCAATATGTGATTGGTATTCTATATTTACTGTATTTTGTTATAAATGCTAAACATTATTTGAAATTGATATATGTAATTGAAATTATATATCTTAAGCTATCTTAAATATTGTTTACTAATGAAATATCTAACATTAATTTAAATTTTAAAACAGACAATTAAATAGATTATCTTTCAGAGTGTCTGTGACCTTTTTTATGACACACCACCAGAACAAACTAGCAAAAGTTTTTTTTTATGTAGGGATTTTAACAGGGCATACTCCGAGGATCCAACTCATGACTCAGTAATAAGGGACCTGCAAAATTAACTTTTTGCCCCCACTTATTTTTCTAATCTCCCCTCTACTTAGGCAATGCCGGGTAGCCACTTCTAGTTATTTATATGTTTATATTTGTGATGCATCTGTTATGTAACCTTGCAATTCAGTTATTTGTATAAATAACACAAAACTAAGAAATATATCAACTAGATGGGAGCTGCATAAGAATGCTGCGTGCAGTCTTGAATAAGTCGTGGAAACAGCACTCCACAAGGAAACCGCTGTACGGTCAACTGCCCCCCATCTCACAAACTATCCGAGTGAGACGGACAAGGCATGCAGGACACTGCTGGAGAAGCAAGGATGAACTCATAAGCAACATTCTCCTGTGGAAGCCAACACATGGACATGCAAGTGTGGAGCGCCCAGCAAGGACCTACATTGACCAGTTATGTGAAGATGCTGGCTGCTCCGCAGAGGAGCTTCCAGGTGTAATGAATGATAGGGAAGGTTGGCGAAAGATTGTCATGGATACCTGTGCTGCATGCGCGTCATGATGATAATGAAGAAATATATGTATTAGATGAAAAGTGATGTGGTAGCAATTAAAAACGTGTACAGATTCATGACCATGCATAACCATGAGAGAAAGCTCCAAAAATATATATGCATATATAAGTGCATGTAAGAATCATTAGGAGAATGTATATGTGAATATGCATCAACACAATTTGGGTGACTTTTTAAATTATTTTAGTGGATATTGTAATCCTTCAGTAATAGTTTCAATAGGAATGGAGATATTTTTTTTAAATGGTCTTTGTTTTGATGGTGTTATGATTTGAAATGACACTGGATTCAATGATTTTGCATTTCTTTTTAATTGTGAATGTAGGTTAACATGGCGGGACTTTGGGAAATAAAACTATGGTTGGTTAATGAATTACCATGGAGTAATTGGTATTGCCAAATTCAAAATCTCCCATGTGTTCATATATTTGTTTTTAATGTGGCTTGAAGTCTCTCTACAGTAACCGCCCTGTCGGCTGGGGCATTAGAATGCACCGACTGCACATCTGCAAAGGGTTAAGACTCCCCCAATGGGGCCACCTGTTGGCCGTGGGTGGTGACCCGTGATGCTTAAGGATAGAGCCCAGGTGGATGAGCAGTTCATGACATGCAATACTCCACTTTGGCCCTATCTTGGGCTAGACGGGCGGGCGGAGAGGCCCCTCCGATCAATCGGCTGGTCATGTCAAGCCCTAGCACCTATATGATTTTCCCAACCCTATTGCCCTTATGGCAAGCCCTAACCCCTTTTTATCATATGGGTGCTAGAAGGCGGTGGCTGCGGGTCTACATGTCCTGGGAATGACAAACTCTATCTGATGGTGAGGTTCCAGTTTTGGAGGTTTGGGGAATGTGGAGTACCCCTTCATCCCCATTGCTCCCTGGTCCACTCTGAGCCGGAGTGGTAGTACCTTTTAGGGTCCCATCTATGCATTAAATAGAAAAATGTATTATCCATTAAGAATGAATTTATTTCAAAACTTTATCGACATTAAATGACCCACTGAGGTTGATATGCCGTAAAACAAACCAAACCAATCTCTACAGTAAAACTTATCACTATTGAAATGCTGGATTTCATAAACATGGATTTATCCAGTTATATCATCTTCATCATCAAAGCTTGGTTTCATGAAAGAAATTTTAGGGGGTCATTCATGTTGACTACAGGGAGGTTTGTGGATGATATGACCTCTGCATGACATGCAGACAAAGTCGCAGTAGCTGCAGTTCTAGTCAGAATTTCAAGGCATTGTGTTGTGGTTGTTCCTATGCTTTTTATTCTTAAGAGTGGCAGGTGTTTTTAAAGGAGGCAACAGCATGGTTAGTGCTAAGATGCCAGGCATCATGGTTTTCAACCAAGATCAAGAGCAATGGTTGATGTGACAGGCATTAAGGGATTTTTTCAAGTAGTCCTTGTGTATATATATATATATATATATATATATATATATATATATATATATGAAGAGTAAAGGATTACGTAAATCCAACAAAATGTGGTTAAAACAGCACAACAACTAAGTTCACGTGCTATTTCACTCTGTCTTTTGGAAAATATCATTTGAATTTAGTTGTTGTATTGTTTTATCTGCATTTTTCATCTATTTTCAACCATATATATATATATAAACTGGCTGTAAATATATTTATATATATCTATTTAAAATATGATTTTTTCTATAGGAATTTGAGTGATAAACGTAAAATACATTTAGAAATGGAGATGAAGAAGACAACAAAATTTTTTTTCTTTTTTAAAATACAATTCAATAATTCAATCTTATTTCCTGAACAAAAATGTTTGAAATGCATTGGCTGATAACTGAGTGAACATTTTTATTATCATGTGATATGTTTCAGAGAAGCCATTCAAATCGTTTTGAAGTTTTTTAATAAAGAGAATTATTTTGAATTTGTCATTATTTTTATTTCATCAATGATAAATGGCAAATATAATAAAAATGAAAATTGAAACAGCAATGCCTATATCTAATAGGATATTCTGATAACTGTAAAAGAGCCAACTAAAAACACTTATCCCAAATGTATATAAAACGGTTTAGATATTTATTGATGCTCACCAGTAATTAACCACTATGCTTTATTCCTTTCCTCCTAACCACAATAAACAATGATAATTGACAATGTTAAAAAGAATATCCTGTTTTGAAAAGTAGAGATACCCCCCCACACACACATATATATATATATATATTATATATATATATATATATATATATATATATATATATATATACTTATTTGATATGGTGTAATATACAATTAAAAGGTAATTGTTACCATTGGTTTCAAAACAGTGTATTGCCCACTTATCCTCAGGAAAATGCGCTTGTGAAAAACATTACTGCGAATTTTGATTCAGTTAAATATACACACACACACATACACACACATATATATATGTATATATATATATATATATAAACACACATGAATACCCTTGCCAGCCCTACTGCTATGACACACGCACCTATATGTTTACCTGCATACATATACTTACATCTACACAGTCATGCACACACACACACACACACACACACACTCCTCATGCCAGTACACGCATACACACATACAATATAGAGAGAGTAAATCAGTAAAGAAAATACAATTATTACTAAGTCTTTATCAAGTTCACTGACACAGATTTATTCATACTTTTATATACAATTGTGATTTGTTTTGCATCCCATCATGATGTAATGGTTAACAAGCTAGTATTGCAAATCCACTACTACTGAATAGTGAGTTCAATCCTCACTGGATGCCCCATACTTGTGACCTTGTCTCACTTCCTACCTGTGGGGAACAGGTTTGATAAATACCTAGCATTGTGATTTGTGTATGTGTGTGTGTATATATTAAAAAAAAAGTAAAGTCGACGGGGCGGCCTACAGTTGGTATCAGCCAGTCAGCGAGGGAGTCTATCCCCTTTTCAATAGCGCTAGACCAAGGAGATTGTTTTTAGCATCTGAGGTGGAGTGCCACACCTTCCATAAGCTCCTTACTTTACCACACAGATCCCTGTGCTACTCATACGCTGAGTTGGCGGGGATTGGTATCGAACTAGGAACCTTGTAGTTTCTAGCCGAACGCTCTACCGACTGAGCTAACCCGGCCTATATTTAATGGTTGCATGAAAAGATGGATGTGCTTGTGTAATATATATATATCTGTGGAGATACACACACATACATGTATACATTACTAGATATAATTATTTCTCCTTTCTTTCTCTCTCTCTATAAAGAAAGGGGTAGATAGAACTTTTAGTGTGTGTGTGTATATATATATAGATATATATATGTATACATACATATATATATATATATATATATATATATACAGATACAGTAGTGAAGTGTGCACTTTTGCTGGCTCTGGTTCATGGCCAATCTGTTAGAACCCCCACAACTAAAACTTCATAGGAGCAAACATAACTGAAATTAAAAAATTTAACGCAATTATTGAATATATAATTTACCCTAAATCTTCTGATGCATATTCTGCCTTAAATCTGTTTAAAATTTTAAATTATTGTTTACCTTTCTTTGAGGCATGAAATTTTTTTTATCAAATTTGATGCCCCAATTAGTGGCACCCATGGTAAAAACTATACTAGCCATTGGCACTCTACACAACTGTATATATTTATATATAATAATAATAATAATAATAATATAATAATAATATCTTTTCAGCTAGTATATTAGGTCTGAGACCTGTCAGCTGTATATATATATATATATATATATATATATATATATAGAGAGAGAGAGAGAGAGAGAGAGAGAGAGCCTGTCAGCTATATATATATATATATATATATATAATGATCATGTGAAAAGGTGTACCTGTATGATGCATAGGTGTATAGATACACATACATACATGTATATATGACTAAATATAACTCTCTCTTCCTTTCTCTCTCTCCCTTTATATATATATATATATACATACACACATAAACAGAGGCAGAGGTAGACTTCATTGTGTGTACATATCATATTTGTGAATCTCTCTCTATCTCTATATATATATATATATATATATATATATATATGTGTGTGTGTGTGAAGTTCATGGTGTAATGGTTAAAGTCATAGGAAATGGACTTGTCGACATGAGTTCAAATCCTGGACGTGATAATTGCATTTCACTTAGCGCTAATACCTTTGGGAAAGGTATGAATTCTACTCTCCCTCCAGCTATGGGTAAATAGTAGGGCGGACTGGGCTCTTTAACTGTGGTTAGGCAACCGGTCTAGGAGAAGGAAAACTCTGAATTCAAACCTGTTGAACTCTGCTTAAGAAATTGACCTTGTGTCACATGCTGCTCGTGTGGAGAGGTTGGTAAATATATATATATATATATATAAATTGTGAGAGAGAGAGAGATGTATACCTGTATTAGATATGTTAAAAAGTATGTAGATTAAAGGTGTATCTATCAATGAATAATAAATTAAACCTAAATTTTCTGTAAAATAGAAGAAAAATCTATACTGAATTTATTTAATTATTATTTGTACTTTAAAACTAGTCAGATTTTTATATATTCTACAATGTATTGCTGCAATTAATTTACTTCAAGGTCAGCAAAGAGTGTCTCTCAGTGAGTATCAAACTTACAAAACTAGCAAAATGGTCTGTGTTGGAATTTTTTATAGGCTTTGCAGAAATTTTTGAAGTTACTTCTCAAATGTGCATTGTAAGAAAAGTCCATCTACTACAGAATGCTTCAAAAATATTAAATGTAAAAGTTCTTGAAAAATAGTTTTAAAGACTTTAGAATCGCTGAGAGGCAAGGAAAAGAAAGAAAGCCAGAGTTCTTTTTTCTATACTTGATTAAAAAGCAAAAATAAAGTATTATATCTTGAAATTGAGTATCATTTCAAAGATCAAAAGAAACTAGTTGTATCGAAGTATATCTGAGTACCTATACAAACATATATAAGTACACATCTATTGGTCTGAATGTATGAATATATATATCAATATAATACACACACATAAATATATGAATACACACACACACATATATGCACACACAAAAACATGTACATGTATGTATATTTGCAAGTTTGATTCAATGTGAGTATTTTCCTGCATACAGATTATCTGCACATATAATTTGTATTCATAGGTACACAAAAAACTTTTTGTATGTGTGTATATATATATATATATATATATATATATATATATATATATATGATGGACTCTCCAGTCAATTTCAATTTAGGAAGGACCAACTGTTTGATTAAAGATATGAACCATAGGACTACCTACACAGATGATTTTTCATGATGGTAAAGACTTGTATATTTTTGGATAAGCTGATGACAGATGAATATATATATATATATATATATATATATATATATATTATAATATGTAATCCTGTATGGACTTCATTTGATATATCTGATGGTGAAGTTCAGTTCAGGAGGTCAGGGTAATGTAGAGCACCCTTTCATCACCATTGCTCTCAGGTCTACTCTTACCCAGAGAAGTAGTACCTGTTAGGGTCCCATCTATGGGTTAAATAGAAAGAATGAGTCAATCCCAGCGGGCCATCCCCCCAGGCGACACCTGTCCTCTCGATTTAAAGGGGCAGGGCTGCGTTTATTGTCCAGCGTCTAAGGCACCCCCTTGAGGGGGAATGCAGACGGGGTCAACGCAATTTTTCCACCTGCCACCCATGAGTCTCAGCTTGTGGGTGGTCCCACATAAATAGGGCCTTTGTACCTGACCTTGTACAAGTGGGGTACAAGGAAAATACCATGTATTCCTGCCCCGTAAAATTCTGTTGACTGTTCTCTGAGCCACTTCTTCACTACAGATTTCATTTCCTCATCACTGGAAAATGTTTGCCTCTCAAACCCTCTTTCATGGGGCCAAAGAGATGATAGTCTGGTGAGTAATCTGTGGAGAAGTAGAGATATGATCCATTTTGATGTATGATACATGTTCCTGTCTTGGTAATTATACCTGTCCTAAAAAAAGTAACATTACTTTTTGACTCACCTTCATATTTATTGTGTTACATGGCACTCACATATTGTCCTCTTGAGAACCTTTAATTGTTATAAAGTTCTATTTCATTTTTAAAGAGTGTTTGTATTAAATGTCAAATTAAGAAACAAAAATTACAATGGCTAAAAAGTAATATTGTTTCATAATTTCCATAAGGGTAGTGAATAATTTTGTACTGCACCATTTTACAAAAATCTATTGAGGCACGTGGCATAATGGTTAGTCATAGGAAATGGAGTCGTCGACCCGAGTTCAAATTCTGGACATGGCTGCTTGCATTTCACATAGTGCTAATATGCTTGGGAAAGGTATGAATCCTACTATACTCCCTCCAGCTATGGGTAAATAGTAGAGCAGACTGGGCTTTTCAACCTTTGTTAGGCAACCTGTCTAGAAGAAGGAAAAGTCTGAATTCAAACGTGTTAAACTCCATTCAAGAAATTGACCTTGTGTCGCATCCTGCTTGTGCAGAGGGATTGGTAAATATATATAATAATGAATATAATAGATCAAAACTTGTAAAAAAAATTTTTCAAAACAGAATCAACTATCTCAGGCAAATTCAGTAAGCACTTGCAAATTTTTGCATTTCTTTAGAAAGTATACAAATATTCAGTAAGTGTATATATATATTGATCTATTGTGTGTGTGTGTGTTTATATGTATTGATCTATTGTGTGTATGTGTATTGATGCATATGTATGTGTGTGAACATATATATATATGGATGGATATGTATATGTGTATATAAAGTATTGGTATATATATATATATGTATCTATCTATATATATATGGATGTTTTGGAATGTGTGTGTGTATATATGAATCGATTTTTTGGAATGTGTGTGTATATATGAATCAATTTTTTGGAATGTGTGTGCATATATGTATGGATGTATTGGAATGTGTGTATATATATATATATATATTTCTAAAAAAAGAAAATCATCTGTGTCTGAAGAAACACACACACGCATATAAAAACCTCTTACAGGTCAACAGAAGCTAACATGTCAAAGTAATAAAATAAAAATTAAAAAGGAAAAAAAAGAAAGAATCAGATGTGCTTAGAAAGAACCCCCCACACACACACAAATAAACAAACTACTGCTTAATGATAAAACAAAAAAGGGTAGGCCAAACCTGGAATGATAAGACATTGCAGGACACACACACAAACATTAACACACATAAACACAGACGTACACATACACACACAAATAGAGAATTTGGAAGATATAAGACACAAAACAGAATGAACGATTCCTAGCAACAACTCCAGACTTTCAGAAATCTTCTGTCGAAGAGATCTTTATCTAGAAATATTGAGAATAAATCAAAGGTAAATAAACAATATCATAGTTACCTTGTTTTTCTTTAAACTTGCATTGCAATAGCATTCAAAACCAACCACCAAATCCATATATATATATATATATATATATATATGAATTTATATGTAATGTAGTCAGGTTATATGTAAGGAAAAGACGACTTAGAGGAGAAATGAATGAAAGAACTGTATACACAAATGTTTTTAGTGTTTATTCTTCCCAGTAAAAGATGTCACCTGTTTGTTCCACATAAAAAAAAGACATTGTGAGCCCCACAAGAAAATAAACAATATGGGCCAGGAAAAGAACACAACAAAACACTGGGATCAAATCAATCATGGCCCTCATCCAACAAATATTGCAGAGGGCTATCCAACACTACCCCCAGCTGGCATTTATTGTACTCAGTCATCATTTTTGAAGATGCTGTAATTTTATTTTCCATCAGTATATGCATAAACTTATATTTCCTCACAGACAGTGAACAACTGATTCTAGTTTGTGGCACAGTAGACAAAACCAGAAAAAACAAAGCACATATGCAAAAATAAATAATTTTGAATGGCAATAATATATCCATCACACCTTATATATATATATATATATATATATATATATATATATATATGCATATGTTTGTGTGTGTAGATATGTATATGTGCATGTGTGTATATACATATTTATCTATATGTGTGTGTGGGTGTATATTCATTTGTGTGTGTATGTGTGGATGCATATCTATTTATATATGTATGTGTGTGTGTGAATGAATTTATATATATGTGGATGTGCGTATATATATATATATATATATATATATATATATATATATATATATATATGTATGTATATATATGTATGTATATATATGTATGTATGTATGTATGTATATATATGTATATGTATGTATATATATATGTATTATGTGTATTTGTATATGTGTATTTGTATTGTATGTGTGTATTGTATATGTATGTGTGTGTATGTATTTATATATGTATGTGTGTGTATGTATTTATATATGTATGTGTGTGTATGTATTTATATATGTATGTGTGTGTATGTATTTATATATGTATGTGTGCGTATGTATTTATATATATATATGTGTGCGTATGTATTTGTATATATGTGTATGTATGTGTTTATATATGTGTGTATGTATGTGTGTGTATGTATTTACATATATATGTGTGTATGTGAGTGTGTGTGGATTTATCTATATATATATCTATATATGCATTTGTGTGTGTATGTATATTCATTTGTGTGTGTATATATATGCATTTGTGTGCGTGTATATATATATATATATTTATACATACATGTCTGTATAAATATGTATGTATATGCATTTATATATATAAATATGTATGTATATGCATTTATATATATAAATATGTATGTATATGCATTTATATATATATATATATATATATATATATATATATATAGGCAGAACAAATAAATATGAACATATAATCGACATGATGAATGCTTGATAGTCATAGTCAGATATAAGACAGAGAAATAGTGAAGATTAATGCTTTGTAGTTGATAAAACTAAAAACAAGAAGCTGTAAATCAAAGCCACAACATCAAAGAATTGGGGTGGGGCCAGAATTATCTTGAAGGTATTTATGAAAAGAAACAAATAGGTAAAAACATTTATTATCTACCAAACAGCCTCAAACTAAAACAAAAAAAACATTCACCAAACCAAGACAAAGTTATGTAAGATATAAAACTCATACAAATCAAATAAGAAATGTCTCCCTCTTTAAACACGCACATATGCATATGTACGTATATATTTATATATATAAACTTAACATCAAAGCAAATATCAATTTGTTGCATCATTTAATCCACAAGATATGTATAAATAGATATGACCAGATTTCCAGGTGCCAGCAAATAGGATACCCTCACTGAATTTTCTGTATTCTTTATTGTCCATCATGAAACAAAATGGACAAGAAGCTCCAGGTATTTTCATGTTGCTTTTATCTATATGGTCAATTGAATTTAACTCTATTAATTAGGTATTTGATTTTGTTTTCAATCACAATTTTAATATATAAAGTTATCTAATTTATAGAGTTTAGAGAAAATTATTTACAAACAAGAAATAGTCACTTTTCTGGACACTGAAGTTCAATAAGTTTCATCTGCAATTGTATTGGTATTTCTTCACCGTCAACATTAAAAAGGGAAGATAACATTTTGAAAGTTTGGTGGGCCTTGAGGGCCCGAGGTTGGGCATGCCTGGTCTACACTCTTAACTTCACTTTCAGTGGTTTTGATCACTCACAATCAACCAGAGAATTAAATAATTTATTAATTTTACTTGATAAAGTCGTTAGAGTGGCTTAAAGTCGGTATTAGCCAGACAGAGAGGGAAGAAGTCTGTCCCCTTTTCATTAGCGCTAGGCCAAGGAAATTGTTTTTTATTATCTGAGGCAGAATTCTACACCTACCATCAGCTCCACTTTGTAGCACAAATCCCTGTGCTACTCATATGCTGAGTTGGCGAGGGCTGGTATCGAACCAGGAACCTTGAGGTTCCCAGCTGGACACTCTACCAACTGAACTAAACCGGCCCGATTTTTTACTTAATAAAGGTTCTAAAACATAAGCCTAGTGATGCTGAGCCTTTATATTGAACAAACGGAAGTTATGAATAACTTCTTTTAAGTGAAAAGATAAAAGTTCCAGACTTAAAGAAAGAAAGAAAAATCATAAGCCAGGTTTACTAAGATTTACAATTAGAACAAATCTTCTGTTCCTTGATTGGCGGCTTTAGTTCTTGTTGTTGCAGAGATGCTGATAGGCATGCATCCTGCTTCCCTGACACACAAAAATCTTAAAGGACGCAATAAAATCATATCCATGCATCCCAGTGTTTTTCTTTTTCTTCCCTCACCATTCCAAGCTAATTGTAAATATATTTCAATAGTTTATTAGAAACAAATTGCACAGGTTAGTTGTTTCGCCAGATCATAAATAAAAACCCTACAATCTATTAAGAAACTTTAGTTGGGAACCATACATTTTCCTGGGGACTCATTCAAGCAAGTATGTGTGTCCCAGGATGCACTAAATCAAAAAGCTATCAGCATCACTGTTGTTGGGGAGCTGCTGATACCATTTGCTAATTATTACTGGCTGGCAGTTGATTCAGGGAAGATACTCCCTTTGACACTTGGATAGCCATTGGAATCGCTAGGAACAATTTTATCTTTTTGTGCAGATTCCTGCTCAGTGCCATCAAGCCATTCTAGGAGGTTATAGCCCAAGCCTAGCTTGCTCAAAGTTCATAACTTTTATGGAGGGGCTTGTGGGGTGAAATGGTTATCATTACTGTTTGCATTTCCCATATCACTAATGCCCTCGGAAGAGGTAGGTATTTAACCAACCTATTTGACATGAGTAAGATATAATACAATATTGGAAGTATACAGCATTCAGCAAGGATCAAACTCACAATTCAGTAGTAATGGATCTGCAAAATGAGCTTGCTAATTATTACACCATGGTGGTATGACCTACCCTTGGGAAAGGTATGCATTCAACTATTCTCCCTCCAGCGATGAATAAATTGTAAGAGTAGTTTGGGCTCTTTAACTTTGTAATGGCTATTAGTCTAGGAAAAGAAAACTCTGGAATCAAACATAGTAAACTCTATTTAAAAAGTGTCACATTCCACTAGTGGTAGACAGATTGATTAAAAAATCCCTTATTTTTATCACAGTAAATGTTTTAATTTTCCTTGTTTATTTTTGTTATTCTCTTATTTTGCCTAATTAATAAGTTAAATTCTATCTTAGGTATGTCATTGTTGGAAAAAGAAGTGTTTGTATATATATATATATATATATATATATATATAATGATATTAGGAGAGGAAGGGTCTATCATGGTTTCAATCCAAATGATTTTATCCGCACCCTACCCTATGCTTAACTAAGTCAATGTAATCCCTTAGTTAAATTTAGGGTAGGGTTCTAATGAAATCATTTGGATTGAAACCATAATAGACCCTTAACTCTTTTCCTCTATTATGATTATTATTACTGTTTTATGTTTTTAATATATTGAGCACTTGGATTATTTACTGATGCTACTGTAACATTAAAGCGGCAATCAGATACTATATATATATATATATAATATATATATATATATATATATATATATATATATATAGTTTTTTATACAGAATATAGAAAATAACATAGTATATATAATTTTCAATACTATCCACAATTTCAAGCATCCACTGGGGTTCTATTATTATTATTATTACTACTTTATGTTTTTAATATATTGAGCACTTTTGGATTATTTACTGATGCTACTGTAACAGAATGTATAAATCTAACTATTCACCTTCCAGATATGAGTAAATAGTAGGGCAGACTGGGCTCTTTAACCTTGGTAGGGTCCTAATGAAATCATTTGGATTGAAACCATAATAGACCCTTAACTCTTTTCCTATTATTATCATTATTACTACTTTATGTTTTTAATATATTGAGCACTTTTGGATTATTTACTGATGATACTGTAACAGAATGTATAAATCTAACTATTCACCTTCCAGATATGAGTAAAATAGTAGGGCAGACTGGGCTCTTTAACCTTGTCTAGGAAAAAGAAAACTCTTAATGCAAACCACTTAAACTCTGCTAAAAAATTGACCTTGTGTCACATTCTGTTTGTGTGGAGGGTTTGGTAAATATATAAAGGCATTGACCTAGTCGAATTATCACAATAAACATTTTCTTTGATTTTATTTCAGGTTTTAACAGACAATATATACATTTTTGAAAAATTCCATATTCTTTTAATAAATAAATGATAATTTTGAAAAGGTATTTGTTTTAAAAATTTTAGAGCATTAAATTTTATGATAACCCTCGATTGCAATAAGTTAGCTTTCAGTTGCACACATCAGTCTCATCTATACATATAAAGGTCAGTTTGTGTGTATGTATGTATGTATGTATGTCTGGAGAAAACTATGAAAATAAAACAATTAATGACAAAGTAAATTATATACATATTAAATATCACTGGTTCCTGCTTTTTGAGCAAAAATTATGAAAATTTGATTTATATTCGAAGATATTTAAAAATTGAAATATACATAGAAATAGCATTGAAAAAAAATGTCCAGTATGTAAAAATGTCAAGTATTTGTAAATCTCAAAAGTAAACAAATCAATACACTAGAGTTTTCTTCTACCCAGGGGATGCTGGGTAGCCACTTCCAGTTTTTAATACAGATCAATTGTATCTTTAGTTGGGACTCTGTCAAGTTTTCAATTGAACAAATATATCAGGTCGGTTGTTTCTATAAAAGAAACTCACTGTGCAGATTCCTCTTGATTGATACTTGTGCTCTAAGCTAATCTGCCCTGAGCCATGATTGCTTCTGTTCTTTCAAAGGGATATTTAAGAGAATGATGTATGCTTTGACTCGTTGTACCCAGTCATGCTTTAAGATATGAACCAAGAATCCATTTGTTCTTGAAGTGCATCTCTAAACATTCAGGATCATTCTACTTTTGGAAGTGTACGATAATGTAAATAGATTGGATGAAAATTAAGCCTCTTAGGCCCTACACAGAATTATTCTAAGTGCAGCTAAGAAAGTAAAGTTTGACTTGGTACAATGGGTTAAGAAAATATTTGTACTGCTTCATTCCTGCTTCAGTGGCAGCTTGCTCTTAAGTTTATCTTGTAAGCTGAGTTGATCAGCGATGTATGTACGATAAGTAATGTGTATATTTATTAATTTTAACAGATGTTTCCTTCATTGTGTATGACCTACTTTTTAGAGCTAATTTGCATATTTGACTCTTTTGTCATCAATCGAGATCTTTTTTTTTTTTAAATTCAACTATTGATTTTATTTTAGAAATTAGTTAAGGAAAAAAATACCAACCATTTCTCTGAATTTTTGAGATGAGGCTTGATAATTAGTATTATTTGGATTATTCAAACTGTTGTCCTCATCTTTATTGTTATCTGTACAACATTTTTGATGATGTGCCCTCCATCCTTCTTCAGGTTTGAGAAGGCTCCCGAGTCCGATAAGAAATACCTGAAGAAGGCCGGAGGGCACCTCAGCTGAAACGTAAAGATAACAATAAAGATGAGGACAATAGTCCGAATAATCCAAATAATACTAAAACCAACCAGTTTATTCCCCAACCCTGATAATTACATTTTTTATTATAATATCCATGTATGTCATACCAAAAAGCAAGAATTACAACTATTTTTTAACAAGAATATTACCCCACCTTCTTAGCAGGTCTTAGAATATACTGACTGTATCTCCTGCTAAAGGGTAGAACCCGCAACAAAAGAGGTGTCCTAAGTATGATACTAAAATGTATCTGATGGTAAGGCTTCAGGTCTGGAGCTCTGGGAAAGGGTGGAGTATCCCTTCATTGCCATTACTCCCAGGTTCACTGATAGGGTCCCATCTATGGTTCAAATGTGGACCAAAGATCAATAATAATACTAATAAAATCAATAAATACAATAAGATTTGTCTGTTATTTGTATTAATAATAATATTTGGTTCAAATTATGTCAATGTTGCTTTGGCCATTTATTCACAATCACTTTTATGACTCAATGATAAGGAATTTTATTAGTATAGTAATTCAAGACGTTCACTTTGAGTAGTTTTTTAATATTTGCATGATAGAATTTTTCATTACTCTGGAGTGATAGGAGAGTAGGTAGTCTATCTATCTATCTATATATATATATATATATATATATATATATATGCAGATGTGGCTGTTTACATTTTACATATCACTAATACCTTTGGGAAATATATGAATCCGACTCTTCTACACACCCCTCCATCCTGAGCCCACGAGATAGCTTCCATAGAAGAACGTCATTAATGAGTTCATCCTTGCTTCTCCAGTAGTGCCCAGTGTGGATGGTTTGTGTAATATGGGGCAGGTGGCCATACTGCTGTTTTCTCATGAAGTGTTGCTTCCACGTCTTATTTAAGATTGCGCACAGCATTCTTGTGCAGCTCCCATCTAGCTTATTCTCTAGGCGTTTTGTACTCTAGTTAAAAGTTGACCAGTTGCCATACCAAGTTTAAAGTGTCCAGTCTGCCATACTATTTACCCATACCAGAAGCGAAAAAAATTATTATCTATATATTAATACGGTTGTTCCTAAATCTTCCATACATTATCATCCTGCAACACCCTCTGTTTAAAAATGAGACTGTCCAAATTGTTCAAGATGCAATGCAAAAATACAAATTCAGATTATCTGGCATTGCTTAATCGCAGATTTCTTATTTGTCCAATTTTATTTGACCCAATTTTAAAAATGTAACATTCCAAATGGTCTTGCATTGCTTAAATGTCCAACGTAAAATTAAAATGAATTGAAAAGAAAAAAAGGTACATGTTTGTTTTATTTGTAATATTGTAATTGTGAATTATGGAATATATTTTGGAAATTTTGATCTGATGTCATCCCAGCCTCCTGCCTTAATTTACGCTATGTTTTAATGAGCCAGCATTAAGCACATTTCCGGCCCAACTAAGATATTTTCTGAGTTGTGCTTTTGTCACTTTTTTGTCAGTAGATTAAATTAGATATTTTAAATGCCCCCCGACCCTGTTTTTTATCAGTAAATTGATGTACATATTTACAACCTCTCCCCTTTTAAAAAAGAGTGAGAGAGAGTTAAATCAAGATTATTATACTTTTTACATATTGAAGTAATTAGCAATAGCTCTTAAGTAAACATATAAAACATAATTAGATTATCATACTATGGTATATCCACAGGTTGTACAAGTATATCATTATTAGCCTATTTGTTACTGTTTCTTGTGGAACCTCTGACAAAATCTTGTGGAATGCTACGGTTCTGGAGAACAATGATTGAGAAATATTTCTCTTGATAATTCCTTTCTTAGTCAGGCTGAGAACTTTTCAGCACCCTCTTGTGCTAAATGAAATGCTGAAATGTGAAATATTGCAGCTTGAAATGAGTTCAATGTTACTGGAACAATAAACACTAGAGAATTTGGTTAATATATATATATATATAATCCAATCCAAAAGTCCAGAGAAGAAATCTTCCTTACGACACAAGAGTTTTATTTTTTTAAAAACTGTCGCAGTTTGAGAGCTCAATGTGTGCTCTTAATGTTAGAGTCACAGAGCAAATATATAAGTAAAGAAATAACAAAAGACTTAGAGCTGAAATAGACTATAATGCTAAATCTCTAAGTCTTTTGTTATTTCTTTACTTATATATATAATGTATATCAACCCCTCTGCACAAGTAGGATATGTCACAAGGCTAATTTCTTAAGCAGAGTTTAACAGTTTAGAATTAGAGTTTTCCTTCTCATAAACTGGTTACCTAACCACAGTTAAAGAGCCCAGTCTGCCCTACTATCTATCTATAGCTGGAGGGAGAGTAGGATTCATACCTTTCCCAAGGGTATTAGCGCTAAGTGAAATGCAATTACCATATCCAGGATTTGAACTCAGTGCGACAAGTCCATTTCCCATGACTTTAACCATGTCTACCTCTACTATTTACCCATAGCTGGAGGGAGAATAGTTGGATACATACCTTTTCCAAGTGCTATGTGATTTGAACTCTTCTTGTTGTGTCCATTTCCTTCATCAGTAACCATTATACCACACACCTCCTGAATTTGGTTAATCTATAAAATATGATAGAAATGTGAATGCTAGTATTTATAAGACAGCCACCAAAGAAACTATTAATAGTCATGTTGTTATTAGTCATTACTTGTAACATTAACGATGGTGCTAATCTTAGTAGAATCCAGTTATTTGTTTTCAGTATTTTTACGTTTATATTTTAACTGGATTTCCTTTTAATTTTCTGATATTCTCTCAATATGATTGATTATGAATTCTACTCTTGGGAAGTGGACAGCAAAGCCAAATAAAAGTTGTATTTATTTCCTTAATGGAAGAACACATTTTCTCTTTCTCTTTCCTTCCATCTTTGGTCTTAAATTTTTATGAGAAATATGGAAAGTAGTGCATTAGTCTTAGTCTAGAGTAAAGAAGAAATGATGATCCATTTTGCTTCAGTTTTCAATTGTAAGAGTTGTAAGATTCTGTCATTCTTGAAAAAAAAACATTAAAAAAAAAATTTTTTATGAAAAAATTCTGAATGAAGTCTGCCAAATCCTGATTTCAGAGAAGTCTTTTATTTATTTTATTTTATTTATTTTAATTTAATTTTATTTAAATTTTATTTAATTTAATTTATCTTTTTTGTAATTATTTATTTAATCAAACAGTAGCATAAATAATTATCTCCTTAATTTGTCACCAATGCAAAAGAATCTGGGTCCGAATCAATAGACTGGTTCCTTTAATGAAAATAGATGAGTGCTTGATGTTTAAGAAAGAAAAATGCCAGAGGTGGTTGTCATTAGTTTTGAGGAGTTATGCTCCCATGCTCTGTTCAGCTCACCGTGATGGGAGTAAAATATTCCTCCTTATTTTCTAAAGGAAAAAGGATTATTTCTACTCAGAAAAAAAAACAAACAATTGAGTATGTGATTTTAAATCTGGTCAGACCAAAACAACTCAGCCTTGAGAAGGGTTTGTGTATTTTCTGCCAGTTATCTTACTTGTGGTTATCTTCAACCCAAACAGAAAAAAAAAGATTATTTCAGAGATTTCATACACTTAACCAAATATATAAGTAAAGAAATAACAAAAGACTTAGAGCTGAAATAGACTATAATGCTAAATCTCTAAGTCTTTTGTTATTTCTTTACTTATATATATAATGTATATCAACCCCTCTGCACAAGTAGGATATGTCACAAGGCTAATTTCTTAAGCAGAGTTTAACAGTTTAGAATTTAGAGTTTTCCTTCTCATAAACTGGTTACCTAACCACAGTTAAAGAGCCCAGTCTGCCCTACTATCTATCTATAGCTGGAGGGAGAGTAGGATTCATACCTTTCCCAAGGGTATTAGCGCTAAGTGAAATGCAATTACCATATCCAGGATTTGAACTCAGTGCGACAAGTCCATTTCCCATGACTTTAACCATGTCTACCTCTACTATTTACCCATAGCTGGAGGGAGAATAGTTGGATACATACCTTTTCCAAGTGCTATGTGATTTGAACTCTTCTTGTTGTGTCCATTTCCTTCATCAGTAACCATTATACCACACACCTCCTGAATTTGGTTAATCTATAAAATATGATAGAAATGTGAATGCTAGTATTTATAAGACAGCCACCAAAGAACTATTAATAGTCATGTTGTTATTAGTCATTACTTGTAACATTAACGATGGTGCTAATCTTAGTAGAATCCAGTTATTTGTTTTCAGTATTTTTACGTTTATATTTAAACTGGATTTCCTTTTAATTTTCTGATATTCTCTCAATATGATTGATTATGAATTCTACTCTTGGGAAGTGGACAGCAAAGCCAAATAAAAGTTGTATTTATTTCCTTAATGGAAGAACACATTTCTCTTTCTCTTTCCTTCCATCTTTGGTCTTAAATTTTTATGAGAAATATGGAAAGTAGTGCATTAGTCTTAGTCTAGAGTAAAGAAGAAATGATGATCCATTTTGCTTCAGTTTTCAATTGTAAGAGTTGTAAGATTCTGTCATTCTTGAAAAAAAAACATTAAAAAAAAAATTTTTTATGAAAAAATTCTGAATGAAGTCTGCCAAATCCTGATTTCAGAGAAGTCTTTTATTTATTTTATTTTATTTTATTTTAATTTAATTTTATTTTAATTTTATTTAATTTAATTTATCTTTTTTGTAATTATTTATTTAATCAAACAGTAGCATAAATAATTATCTCCTTAATTTGTCACCAATGCAAAAGAATCTGGGTCCGAATCAATAGACTGGTTCCTTTAATGAAAATAGATGAGTGCTTGATGTTTAAGAAAGAAAAAATGCCAGAGGTGGTTGTCATTAGTTTTGAGGAGTTATGCTCCCATGCTCTGTTCAGCTCACCGTGATGGAGTAAAATATTCCTCCTTATTTTCTAAAGGAAAAAGGATTATTTCTACTCAGAAAAAAAAACAAACAATTGAGTATGTGATTTTAAATCTGGTCAGACCAAAACAACTCAGCCTTGAGAAGGGTTTGTGTATTTTCTGCCAGTTATCTTACTTGTGGTTATCTTCAACCCAAACAGAAAAAAAAAGATTATTTCAGAGATTTCATACACTTAACCAAATTTTTGAGCCATATAATATTTTTTTTAAATATGGCTGCTGTAAAAAAAATCTGAAAATTCTATTGAACCATAAAATGTTTTGCAAGCTCAAATACTATAACAAAAATTGAGCAACATTCTCAAAACTATATTCTCTTTTTGTTAAAAATGCTTCGAGAGCAAAGGAAAGAAAACAGTTTTCAGTTGGGTTCAAAGGTCAAATTCTAGATGAGCCCTGTCCCAGTAGATTTG
>CM042140.1:75623488-75825988 GCA_023376005.1 Doryteuthis pealeii | reverse complement strand
CAAGGGAAATAATCCACTTAAAAGACAAAACAAGAACACAATTAGGAACTTCAAAATGTCTATGTAATCATTCAAAGAATTTAACTCTGTCAAGTCAGTTGGAACGGTGTAACTTATTTCCTTGTACTTTAGTCCAAGACTAATCAATCATTCTTTGTACTTTCTTTTTATTAACTCTTTTGCTCTCAAAGCTTTTTTATTGTTTTTTTTTATCAAGAAAATCATACTCATTGGATTATTGTGTTTGATATTCTTATTAATAACACATTTTAGTTAATACTTTAGTTTTACTTTTGAGGTGTCTGTGGTGTAATGGTTATCATCGTAGGAAATGGATACGAGTTCAAATCCTGGATGAAGCTGGTTGCTTTTCACATAGTTCTAATACTCTTTGAAGAGGTAGGAATCTAATTATTTTCACTCAGGCTATGGATTAATCGTAGGGTATACTGAGCCCTTTAACCTTAGCATGGCAACCAGTCTAGGAGAAGGAAATCTCTGAATTCAAACCTATTATACTCCACTTAAAAATTGACCTTGTGAAACATCCTTCTCATGTAAAGAATTTGGTGAATACATACAGTAGTTATCCATAAAATGTCTTTAAAATTAACTTAGAACTTCTGTTCTTCTTCTATTTAAATATGACTCTTTTGTACCTTGTATAAGTTTTGTGGAAATAATTCTTTATCTAATGGTTACAAATTTCCTCTATATCAATTATTTACTGTCCCCCAACATAAAAATATGTGAATTTGACTTTGAACATTGAATTACCTGGGCTTTGTATACCCTGTATCTGAGCTCATAGAAGATTGTGCACAAAACACATTCAAACTTGTACCAAGCAAATATCTTTGTTTAAAAATATCCTAAAAAACTAAAAGAATAATGTAAAATAGTTTTCCAAAAATATGTCCAAAATATACAGTGGATAGTAAAATAGTGCAAAAAAATATTGGGCTTACAGTGGATAGTAAAATAGTGCCAACACAAAATATTGGGCTTACAGTGGATAGTAAAATAGTGCCCAACACAAAATATTGGGCTTATATACACAAAGAATTAAACTGTCATAATTACACAAGACATAAATATAATAAAATCTGAGGATATGCCAATAATATTCATTCTTTTATATTTTTGTAATTTATTTTCCTGTTAAATTTCTACTGCAAATACTTTTTTTTTTAAATTGAAGAATATCTTTCCACGTGAATTATTGATGAAATAAATCTGCTGAACATTCTTCAACCTCCAGAAAATATCTTTTTTTGTAAATCTTGAATAAGAATATTAAATATGGTAGGTATTTACCCAGCCTGTTTACTTGGGACATCCAGTCACGATCAAACTCACTATTTACTAGTAATGGATCTGTGAGATTAGCATAGCTTGCTAACCAATACACCATGATGGGATACTCAGAATATCATATGGTATTTATTCACTTTATCTGATGTGGAACAAGGTTAAGTTGGATGAGGTAGAGTTTTTTTATACTAGTCATCCAAGTAGAGTGAGCCTGGATGCTAAAATGACAGGGCCTTATAAAATCCTTGTCTTGACAGGCTCTGATGCCAACCTCTTTTAACAATTATACTTACTTACTGTCCAGTGGCTTTGGCATTGGATTAAGTAATATTAATGGCGTGATCCCAGCCAGCCATCCACCCAGGCAACACGGGCCCACTTTGATTTAAAGGGCAGGGCTGGGTTTATTGCCCAGTGCCTGAGATGCCCCTCTTGAGGTGGAATGCCAATGGATCTACGCATTTTTTGCAACCACCATCCTATGAGCTTTGGTTCGTGAAAGACCTTGTGTCACACCCGCATATGTGGGATGTGAGGTAAATAACATCTTTTACCAATCAGAAACAGGATTCTGTTTTTCAGATACAAGAGGTACTACCTCTATTAAAATTCATTTTGTATTGGATAGTCTATTAATTCTTTATGAATTTTGTTAGAACGGTTTTATCCCCATCTATATTGTTCTTTGTTCACAACATTTCAACCATACACCCTCGGGCTTTCTTCTTCTGGTGTATTTATTGTGGAATTGGCAAGGTCACCTATCTATTGTGAAGTTCCATACAAGTGCAGATAATTTGGATTTCCAATTTGTTCTTTTTTTATTAGACATATCTTTTTTCCCTTCTTTTTTTCGTTTTTATTTATTTTGTTTTATTTCATTTTTTTTACTAGAGGTTCTCAGACACTGGGCAAATCTATAGTGGCTTTGCAGATAAAATCAACCAAACACATATGTGAAATCTTTCCTTCGGGCATCTTATTCACCAGTGTGTTTTCTTGTCTATTATGCAAACTTCATTTCATAAGGGCCTGTGTCCATCTTTTTCTCCTCCAAGTGTGGTTGACTATACTAAAAGGTGCAAGGCCGAAACATAGTGAACAAAGATGAGGAAAATAGTCCGTTCAATAAATCACATCTAACAAAATTCAGACAAGAACTACTTTGCTTATGTTTATGTATAAACTTCATGTGACAATTGTGACAAATGTGACAATTGAAATAGCAAAAAAAATTCCTTTTTAAAAATGAAAACTGAAATGTGACAATTGAAATAGCAAAAAAAATTCCTTTTTAAAAATGAAAACTGAAATGTAAGCATGATCATCATGGAAATATTAGCAGTCTAGGAACTATTAAAATTTTAAAGCTCTATCAGTGGGGCTTAGAATATACTGACTGTTTCCCCAGATAGAGGGGTAAGATGGACCCCCGCCCCATGTGTATTCGAGGCATGACACTAAAATGCATTTGATGGTTAGACTCCAGTTCTGGATATCTGGGATTACCTCTTTATTGCCATTACTTTTAGGTCCACTCTGACCTGGAGTGGTAGTACCTGTTAGAGTCCCATCTATGGGTTAAATAGATCTGTTTAAAAATGATTTGTATTTGATAGGACCGTGTGTAAAAAAAAAAAAACTCTTAAGAAATGACTAAACAAAATGTAAGAAAAGTCTTTTTAAGTCACTAAAGATATTGTTTGCAAAACAATGCTTGATTTTATTACACCTTTAAATGTGAAATTGGCCATTTTATTCAAAACAACCTAATGTATGAAAATTGATACTTTGTTTTTTTCTGGTAAGGACAGAACAATATTGTCTAATAATATTGTAATGACAGACAATAACACCGATAGACTTTGTAAAGCTTTATTGTACTTAAATAATTGGTACACGTATTGAGAGTTTATATAGTCTAGTATTCAATAGAGTGTTCTCTAAAGGGGAGGTAATCATAAAATAGGAGACGTAACTCTCAATTACTTATTACAAATATATAATTTGAAAATGTGAAAAAATAACTACTTAATTTGAAGAATCAGCAGATACTTCAATTATATCTTTCTATTTATGATACTTTAAGTCCTATTTACTAAGCTTAGCTTAGATGTGGCACAAGGCTAGAAATATGGGGCACCCTATGAGAATCAAACTCTCAATGGTTTGCTAATCCAACTTGCTAACCATTACACCTTTTTTACACTGCATCAGACTTAATATCCAAAAGGAAAATCCGAATGTATCTGTCATTTACATAACAAAAATGTTCCTATTAAATCTGTAGGGAGTGAATTCTTTTTGCATGTTCTTTATAAGCTGTTCAGTATCTGAAACATTGTCCTATTTTCTTTAAAAATCCTTTTAAATGATTTATATAGAAAATAAAGAAATGCACAACAATCACTAATCTACCACTAGAAAAACAATAACTTGATCTCCAGAAAGGCAATGAAGAAATTATTAGGTTGTTAATTTTATTACACATTTAAATGTAAAATTCAGCCATCTTGTTCCAAACAACCTAATAACATACATGTAGATAGTTCACTATTATTTTACAAGCAACTTAATACATGTAAACTGACACTTGGGTTTTTCCTGATTGTGACAGAATAATATTGTTTAAATATATATAAACTGAAAGTTAAAACAAAAAAATTGCTAAATGTAAAGATGCAGCAGTTACTTCAATAATGAGATCTCTCTATTTTTAGTCTTAAAATACTTGGCATTTGAGTCCTATTTCTTTTTAAACAGCTAATAGAATTACCCAGTCCTTGACTTAACTAAAAGTATTTTAGGAATATCAGGGAGTGAGAGAGAAATGGGAGGAAAGAGGAAAATAATTTAGCAAATTCCTTTTCAAATTTTTGAAAACCATTAAGAATTTGCTATTACAATGTTTATTTTAGGATTTTTTTATATTTTAAAAATGTTACCCTAAGCTTGTGAGTGTTTTGAAACATAATTTTATTTTTCTAAAAAAAATTTTTATACACATGACAAAAATTTAAATTCAGTTCTTAATTGCTTGTTGAGTTAAAGTGATAAAAAACGTATGTTTAATTTTTAATTTTTGCCTCTGAAAATGTAACAATAATAAGCTAAGAAGTAAATATCTCCTTATTTGCAGGGGGAAAATTTTGCGTATTAATTGAAATGAAAATTATTTGTTTGTTCTATAGTGTTTCTTTTTGTACTTATTAATGAAGAACTATGAAGAGTTCCACAAATCGACTGATTTTTAATTATAGAATTATATCATTTTATCAGTATAAATCAAAAACTAAATTTTGTACTTTTCCTTTATTATAAACATACTAAAGTGCATGCACGATTTTAATGCTCAATGACATCTCTTTTCTGAGTTATAAGTCGACACATTCATACCAAAAGAGATGTGACTCTTTTATATGTATAGATGCCAGACTTGATGTTACAAAACAAAATCCTAAGATAATAAATCCACATTAAAAAGTGTTTCTAGTAAACATACAGTGAATGAAATCGTTTTTGTTCTTTCATTTATTAAAATTTTTTTTTTTTTTTGCAAGTTTTTTATTGACTTTATTTACAAGAGATTAAACAGGAGAAGGCAACTGAAGCAGAGTCTAGTCTCAAAAATATACATTTTTTTTTAGGAATGATGTTGAATTTTTTCTAATCCAATTGTGGAAATCAAATTCCACTGGTATTTTTAACCAATTCTTTTGGATTTGGTTAAAAAAAAAACATAATGACAATAAAAATGATAAAAATGAAAGCAAAAGAAAGCCCTTTTATGGATGTGCTATCTGAATGAACAAGACTGCTTAATCAACTTAGGATATTTCTGTGATATTGATTAACAGGGTTCTATCAAATTTGACTTGTGCCTCTTAAGCTCAAACAAAGGACAGAAATTAAAGGGAAAAATAAAAATGTATTTTTAACGCAAATAAAAGGCACTTTTATTTGTTTGTTTGTTTGTTTTTTGGTTTTGGTTTTGTTTTAGTTTTGTTTTTTGTTTTTTTACTTTTACTTACATATTTTCTTTTGTTAATTTATAAATTTATTTTGCTTTTATTTTTATACCCCCCACCACATTCATTTTAATTTGCATATGGGTAGCTAGAAGAGTTTTGCTGTTGAGAGGGAATGGCAACTAAGAAATGAAAATGGCAACAACTAGAAAAGCAGCTAGCCTTGCAATTTTTTTTATTTAATTTTTTTTTCTGTAAACTGAGCAAATATTTTACAAAAGAGTGTGATTGTAATGTTATTTGTGCATACATTTATCTATTCTTTTCTGCATTTGTCAAGGCATGCAATTGTAAAGTTTAGATCTCTCAACCAAAAAAAAAAGAAAACATTAAAAAAAAAAGAAAGCATGTGTGTATACACGAATGAAAAAGAGAGAGTGAATGAGAGAGAGAGAGAGAGAGAGAGCAATGGAATGCTGCTTGTACAAAAAAAAATCTATATTTTCAAACACCTTTCTTTCCAACTTCATATCTCAGTCTGTACTTTTTTTTTCCAACTAACTCTTTCTTTCATTTTTAACAGTTCCACCAAGAGTAATTTTGCCATGTTGTAATTCTTTGCTTTGTTTTCTAGTCTCCCACAAAAATCCAGGAGACGAAGAAAGTTCCTTGACAATGGGTAAGAACCACAAATCAATCCCAACAAGTGGTCCCTGTTTCCAAGTTTTGCTTTTCAAATCCTGTCTTGTGCAATTAATGCATTCCAATGTGCTTTCTACCCACAAAGGCCTTGAGTTTTTAGGATATATATATATCTAAGCCTTACCCTGTCTGTGTAAAAAGCAATCAATTTATGTATGCGAGTGATGATAGAATCCTTAGAATTTACTAAAATTTGCTTAGTCTGGCACATAGGTCCCAAGATTGCTTACATTACCAACTCTTCCTAAGTGGTCACTCATCTAAATTCTAAGCAGACTCATCACTGCTTAACTTTTGTGATCTAGCAGGAACTCTGCTTTAAGCATGACTGTAAGTGAGTAATGATTGAATCCTTAATGGCTTATCCAAAGGTTTCTTTTAAGAGCTCAATATATGCTTTAAAGACCTAATGTTTGAGAATACAATATAGCAAAAGTTTCAACACATATATATATATATATATATATATATATATACTTTTAAAGAAAGAAAAACTTAACAAACCGTCATTTGGCTATTATAAATTTATTTCAACCAGAACTCAATATGAGCCTCATCTCATCAGATATTAAATATTGTCATTGTTAAATATTGCTCTGTATATAATTGATTTATTAGTTATTATACATTGAGCTCTCTTAGGGAGTGGTAAAAATCATTGTATAAATATATGTTTGCATCAACATGAGCATGCATTGAGGATGTACAGGAGATATTGGTGATCTCAAATAGAATTATCACCTGCATACCAGCTAGTTAGATACTTTTATCTTTATATATATATATATATATGTGACAGAAGGGACAAAAATTATGTGATAGTGTCTTTAATTCAAAATTCCCACAAAATAGAAAATACATATCAGGTTAAATAATAAATGAAATTTAGAAATTAATATCAGCAAAGAAACATAAAACAAAACTTGTTGTATAGAATTAACCTCCATACACTTTAGGAAATTGTAATAATCATATAGTCAGTATTATTAATTCTTTAGTTAATCTTGTGGCCATTTTTAGACTACATGGGAGAGTACTTAACAGTGGAGATCCCCTGTGTTCCTTAGTGTTAGGCAGAATCCTTGGTTGCTCTCTAGTGAAGAATCCTTGTGTTAAGCAGAGTCCTTGGTTGTTGATCCGTTCATCCATGTCGAATACCAGCAACTGAACGGCTTTCAAGATCGGCAATTAAATAGTTAACTAACCAGGTATTCAAACATGTTGATTGGCTGATTGAATCCATGTGCCCACGAAGAGTCTAACTGGTGGCCTACAGCACACCTTATATGCCGAAATAATCCTGGACGTGGCAATTATTTCTCTTATAACCTTGGGAAAGGTATGAATTCTACTCTCCCTCCAGCTATGGGTAAATAGTAGGGCAGACTGGGCTCTTTAACCTTGGTTAGGCAACTGGTCTAGGAGAAGGAAAACTCTGAATTCAAACTTGTTGAACTCCGCTTAAGAAATTGACCTTGTGTCGCATCCTGCTCGTGCGGAGGGGTTGGTAAATATATATATGCCGGAATAATCCAACACCATCTTATTTCTATTGCCTCTTATCAGAAATGGAATTAAGCAACATAGGTTAGTTATATCCCTTATTCTTGACAGTCAATCACAAAAGATCTTTACTAATTAGATTACAAAGTTCAACCAGTAGCTATACATTCTTCCTTTCTCTGATTGTATCCAACATAAACGAAGAGTACTCTTAACAGATTTGGGCAGGCTACTTCCTATTTTCATTATCAATCCTTGACAAGGATACAGACTTGAGTATTTAAATACAAGGTCTGATTAATGAGGAACTCTTTTCATCTCTTCAATCACTCTCCCATCAATGTGATGTTGCTAGTTTGTCTCTTTTCTATCATTAATTCCACTGAATTTGTTTCACACGCTTGTGTCACCAATTAGGCAGTGTCCAGACGAAACTCAGTTCACCAGTCTCATCCATGTTGTCATGATATCATTCATTCACAGCACAAGTTCCTCACAAAAAGATTTTTTTCCTAAGTACAGCTGAAATGGGGAACAAATTTCACCATGCATGTTGTTTTTTTTAACAGCATACTATAAAATAAACATCATACTGGTAGAAGAATACCAATTACCATCGAATTGGTAAGACAAGGCACCAAGGAAGCAACTCAATCTTACCTTGTTGCAAGCCTAATGCAGAATGCCAGATTATTTATCAAGCATCATAACACTACAGAAACCAAGCAGCCAATCAGGACTGAAATAACAGAATTACCCAAATGCATGAATGGAGTATTCCTGATTTCCATAAATACCAGCTGCTTTGGGAACCAGTTCAATAGTGCTTAGTAGTAGTTGTTGTTCAACAGCATATTGACTCACTTCAACATACTCTGCTTGCAACACAGCTGGATGCTAATCACTCCACAAATCTCTACACTTACAAACCTGAGCTCTTCAATTCAATGGTCAATGCATATCCCATTGGTCATTAGATGTTTGTGTCACTTCTTATCAATCTGTATATTCATATTCCCATCTTTATACTCATCTTCCATTATCTAGTTCTCCTTTCTGTTTGTTTGTATTATAAGAATTGAATGTATGGTTCTTATAATATGTTAAGAGGCTCAGAGTAAACTTCCAGCGTAGGTGAATATACATATATATATATATATATATATATCAATAAATCCATACAAAGAAGTACAACAATACAGACTTTATTGTCTGAGTATGTGGAGAAGGACATATATGACAAATTACAAACAGATAGGATCAAAGACCTTTGGAAGTACAAAAGAGTTCATAAAGAATATGAGAGTTACTTACTGATAGTTGGGGAGAAAAGCCCCACACTTAATGGACAGAGACACCATGCATCTAGTCCATCTTTTGTGAATGCTAGAGAAAGAGGCTGAGGGCTTTCTGGGCTGAGTTTAAATACCCAGCTATAGTGTTACCAAGTGGCAAAACACTCGCAGTAAAGGGAGAGAACCCTTTTAGACACAAGTCCATCCTAGCAGGGGCAGACAATCGCTACAATATCATCTAATTTCCATATCATCATAACCCTTTGCTGAGTAGTGACCAATTTGGTTTTGTTCAGAGTAACGGAAAATAAGCAAGCAAAAAGTAAAGTCGTCAGGGTGGCCTAAAGTCAGCAAAGGAGTTTATCCCCTTTTCACTTGTGCTAGACCAAGGAGATTGCTTTGGCATCTGAGGTGGAGCAGCACACCTACCATCAACTCCTCACTTCACCATACGGATCCCTGTGCTACTCATACACTGAGTTGGCAAGGATTGGTATCAAACTCGGAACCTTGTGTGGTTCTTAGTCAGTCACTCTAGCGACTGAGCTAAACTGGCCCCATGAAAAAAGGAAAATAGATCAATAGAAATATTTAACAATCGACCATGTGTAACATATTATCGGTTGACTCTGATATCACAGATTCCCATGACTTTCTCTCACCACCCTTCCCTATCAGTCATTTCTCCTAGCAAGTCCTCTGCACAGCACTCAGTATCTGCACAGAGCTGATTGATGTATGTCTTTGCTGATCAACCCACACTAATGTCCATGTGTAAGTATTCACAGGAGAATGTCACTTATGAGTTTGTTCTTGCTTCTACAGCAATGTCCAGCACGTCTTGTTTATCATTACTTGGATGATTTGTGTGAGAGGAGGTAAGTGGCCGTATAGCTGCTTTTTTATGGGGTGCTGTTTGCAGGATTTTTCCAAGACAACATACAGAATCCTCGTGTAGTTCCATCTAGCTTTTTCTCTAAGCATTTCATTAGTCTAAATGGTGCAACCATATAACAGTACCAACACGGTAACAATATAGAAGTCTTTAAACTTCTTGGATGAAAGTCATATCCTTATTGTCAATTTTTCATTCACCCTTTTTCATTGCAAAACTCAGGTGGCCTTTAGCAATACTTGAACTCGCATCTCTCAGCCAAAGACAAAGCCACTTGTTTAACAGTCATATAATAATGGTGTGATTGTCAGAGGTGGCCTTGATCATAAGTGGTTGCTTAGGACTCAATACTCACCAGGAGCCCTCGAGAATTTTCTGGGATTTTTTAATTTTATTTTTTAGTGTGTTTTATTATTTCACATCATATACCAGACATGGTGTAGGTATTTACCCAACCTGTTTATCACAAGTATACTGTGACACAAGGTCAAAAATAGGAGACATCCAAAAAAGTTTTTAAATAAAAAAAAAAAATTGAAATAGATCACTAAGTAGGCCTGAGCCTATTTTAGTAGTGACCACGACAAGCGGAGATTTAAGAAGTTTGAATTAAGAGTTTTCCTTCTCCTAAACTGATTGCCTAACCAAGATTAAAGAGCCCAGTCTGCCTAATATTTACCCATAGCTGGAGGGAGAATAGTTGGATTCATACCTTTCCCAATGTTATGTGAACTGTGGCTTCGTCGAATCCATTTCCTACGACTCTAACCGGTACACCACCACGTTCTCCAGTGAGGATCAAACTCACTATTCAATGATAATCAATCTGTGAGATGAGCTTGTTAACCATTACACTACAATGGGACATCCAATACTAGTTTTAGTGTAAAGGAGGTATTTGTGGCATAATGTTTATTATTTTCATAAGAATTAGACCTGGCTACCAAATTCAAATCCTGAACAGGACTGTTTACATTTTGCCTAGTGTTAATACCAGTAGGAAAGATATGAATTCAACTATTCTCCCTCTAGCTATAGATAAATAGCTAAAGGTTGGAGAGTCTTCTAAATGGACAAACTGAATCAAACCAAAAGTATGGCATGTTAAAAAGACAATGAAGAAAAAGAATTATCAGATTTTTCTCCAGATCTTCTTTACGACAAAGTAAATATATATACACATTAAATATCACCAATTCTTGCTTTTTGTGCAAGAATTATGATTTGATCTATATTCAAAGATAATTAAAAATGATAAAAAAAACATTCATAGGAAGAGCATTTAAATTCTACTTTAAAATGTCTAGCATTTGAAAATCTCAGAAGTAAATAAGTCAGGACACCAGATTTTTTTTGCCTCCTCCTTGACTCAAGCAATGCAGGGTAGCCGTTTCTAGTCTAGTAATATATATATATATTTTTTTTAATTCATTGTTTCGTCCTTAATGAAGGAATTAGTTTTGTTTTGTATGTACTAAATTTTAATTTTTTACAAGCAAATGATCATGCTCATAAAAAGTGTCCCTTCAGAGTGTTCAGCTAGGAATCTCAAGGTTCCTGGTTTGACACCGGCTCTCGCCAACTCAGCATATGAGTAGCACAGGGGTCTGTGCGGTAAAGTTAGGAGCTGATGGTAACTGTTCCACCTCAGATGCTAAAAGTCAATCTCCTTGGTCTAGCACTAGTAAAAAGAGGATAGACTCCCTTGCTATCTGGCTGATACCGACTTTAGGCCACCCCAACGACTTACTTACTTACATGGCATTTTGGCTAATGTGCTGGTCTGTGATATTGTAGTAAGAGAGTTCCAGCTCCAGTAGTGTTATTACATTCACTTTTAGACTAATATTCTTATGAAAGGCATGAACCCTTTCATCCCTCAAGCTAAGAGTTAAATGGTACCACAATGGTTTAGCTCAGTCAGTAAAGTATTCACCTAGGAATTACAAGGCTTCCGGCTTCAATACCAGTCCCTGACAACTCAGCTCATGAGCAGCACTACTTGGGTAATCTGATCTGTGAGGTAAAGTGGAGAGCTGATGGTAGATGTGGCACTCCACCTCCAGAAAAACAATCTCCCTGGTCTTGCACAAACAAAAAAGGATAGAGTCCCTCGCTGTCCGGCTGATACCAACAATAGGCATTTCTGCCGACTTACTGTTCATCTCCAAGGATGGATTTGGCATTAAATGATCCACAAAGGTTGATATGCCATTAAACAAACCAACTATTAAAAAGGGGGAATTTTCATAATCATACCCCCTCATAAGAATATTTCTTTGATTATAATGTTTTGAGAACTGGGGGGTGGTGCTGTGACCAAAGGATCTGAACAGGTTTTGCATTTTTTGTTTTTCATCAGCAAATATTGTTATTAGTGGATTGTCCCTCATGTGCATAACAGAACGTAACATTCTGCTGTAACTTTCATCCAACTTTTTAGAGTCCAGGCGGTGCAGCCACACACCCATGCACTGATAGAGCTATGGATTGGAAGAATTCTTGCTGTATCTCATCAGCGAAATCAGATTTCCAAATGATGGATAGTCTGTTTATAGCAGTCCATGCATTTTCTATGTGTGCATTGATATTACTTTCTGTAGATGAGATAATACTACCTAAGTATGTGAACTGGTTACTAATTATAGAGGCTTGCCATCGAGTGTGGAGATACCTCCATCTTTCTCTCTGAATTTTTGAGAGTTTAACACTTGTATCCAGTCATGGTTAGTGGAATGAAAACAGTATACCCCCATGGATTGAATAAGGGGTTGGGTTCAAAGTTCTGTGAAAGCTCCGGATTACAACAAGAAGATTCCAGAGTTGGAAAAGGATTTCCGAGTCCAACAAGAAATACCTGAAGAAGGCAGGAGGGCACAGCGGCTGAAACATTGTATAGCTAACAATAAAGATGAGGACAATAGTCCGAACAATCCAAATTGTACAAAATACCTCCACCTTGTTTAAAACATGAACTGAGTTTTATCTGAGTTCACATAGAGGCCAATGCTTTTTTTTAGGCTATACAGCAACGATTCTGCTTGTGCAGGTGTATCTGCTAGAAGAACATGATGATTTGCATAGTCCGCATCTGTAATAGTCTCTACAGGATCTCGTTGGTTTTCTTTACAGTGTAGCCTTTGTGGAGATGGTTTATCCAACGACAGCAGATTCCTCCTGTTCCTATCATAATTAATTGTTTTGTTAGACTACCTTAAGCATACTGAGATACTCATAAGTCTTAGTACCATTCCTCTGACGTTTAGGCAGCTAAGATGGCCAACGTGATTTCTAGCTGTAGATATTTTATGAAGCACCTTACTAGACTGAATGGTTCCAACTGCCCAGGCTGGTGTTTACAACTCCTACCCCCAACCAGGAATGGCCCAAATCTGCTTCTATAGTTTCTATGAATACTATTTTATAAAAATTGGCATGTTGCAGAGTTTGGGAGGTCATATTTTCTATAAATGCTCATAATCAGGTTGTGCATGGACATGTCCATGCTGACAGCATGGATTTCCATGACACTTGCTACCTGTTCCTGTTGATCATCAACCCTGGTTAGTCTTCCACACAGCATCCAGAATCCACACAGAGCTGATTAATGTAGATTTTTACTGGTCATGCTACACTGGTGTGTCCATGTGTAAGTTTCAACAGGAGAACATTATTTATGAGTTTGTCCTTGCTTCTCCAGCAGTATACTTTATGACATGTAGTGGGGGTTCATATATTTTTGTGAATAATACTTCATGAAAACATGTAGTAAATAGGGGATGTATCATAGATTCATGGGGTGAACCATGAGACCCTAGCACTGCTCTTGTCAACTACCCTTCTATTTGCCCTTGGCTGGAGGGCACATATTTTATTGGAGGTCTGACCCTTCTGCTGAAGGGTAAGTCAACGTATTCTAAACTATACTGACAGGGTGTGGTGTATATTAATTCTTTGCCTACTTTAAACTACTGACAGCGGATCTCCCACCACTCCGATCTTACCATAAGCAATGTACAAAAACTGATGGTTAATTCATTATAATTGATCAGGAAGACTCTGAATACAATATAAGTAAAAAGTCGATGGGGCGGCCTAAAGTCGGTATCAACCAGTCAGCGAGGGAGTCTATCTCCTTTTCAATAGCGATAGACCAAGGAGATTGTTTTAGCATCTGAGGTGGAGCGCCACACCTACCATCAGCTCCTTACTTTACCGCCAGATCCCTGTGCTACTCACACGCTGAGTTGGCGAGGACCTGTATCGAACTAGGAACCTTGTGGTTTCTAGCCGAATGCTCTACCGACTGAGCTAACCCGGCCAAAAAAAATGAGTCCTGAGGTGAATAGATAGGGAACTTTGAAATATCCCATCATACAGGTAAAAAATACCAAGAAAATTTGGTATAGTCAAGGGGGAAATTTGGTAGGAAAATATTTCTTATTGCATATCTATATCCAAGCTTAAGGGGATTATTACCTGCAGGGGGGGGGGTAAGACCCCCTCACACACACACACACACACACACAGAGGGTTGTCCTGGGTATGACACTAAACTAATCCTCAACCCTACTTCATTAAAAAGATTGATTCAAGAAGTGAAATACAAGCCTCTTTAACCGCAATCTAAACTTGGTTCTCTCCTTCCTGTAAGAATTAAAATTATACCAAATAATATATCAATGAATTTGAACTTTATCCTATAAACTTATCCTTAAAGTGATTCTCAATTCATTTTGCAACAAACAATTGCAGACAACTTACTGTCAAAATCAAGAAAAATCTTTGGAAATAACATAATAAATCTAACCATTCCTCACAATTAACCACTTGGTATAAAATAACTCTACACAGGTTGACATGCCATTAAAATCAATCAATCACTTAAATTTGGTTGGTTGATTACTTTGTTTTACAGCATATCACAACCCTCTTTCAGGTCATTTTGATAAGCAAAGGACTCGGGTTGCTTACAGTACTTGCTGGTGCTTAATAGATCACCCAATTAAATATTGAACAGGCTAATCGGTGTCTCGATTAATTCACTGGATTTAACCCTGAAGATCCTTATGGCGAAACTCGAGTAGGTTATCTCTTGTACCCATTTTAAATATATATATATATAGAGAGAGAGAGAGTGAGACAGACAGACAGAGATAGACTGCTAGCTGGATTGCTTAACTTTGATGTTTTAGCAGGAACCAGGGACAGAATCTTGGTTCATAAAATTCCATTTTTCCATGCTTATTAGCATGGCATCATCTTGAACCTCCAAATATATAAATAGAAGTTCAGTAATTATAGAGGAATGTTATCTGACCTGAATTACCACTCTTCTTTGAGCTAAAATGTCAGACTTGGAGATTTTTTTGGGTCTAATACTCTTCTATCAAAATAACTTATAATTATTTCCTTCCTTATCACATATTTTATTGGACTTTAATAAAACATTTTTCATTAAAGAAATGTTGGGCCATTTTAAAAACAGTAAAAATCAATATCCTAAAAGAATATGAATTTAGTTGGGAAAAACTGAGAAAATCGTACTCAAGAACAAATAAGATAGTCTGATAATATGAAAGATTTCTAGACAATCCGTGAACTTGACTTCTCACCGTAATAGCAGCCTATGATTACACTGATATTTCTATTTAGAAAGGATGGAGGTGCGTGGCATAATGGTTAGAGTCATAGAAATGGACGTCAACCAGAGTTCAAATCCTAGACAAGGCTGTATGCATTTCACATAGCACTAATACCCTTGGGAAAGGAATGAATCCATATAATCTCCCTCCAGCTATGGGTAAAATAGTAGGGCAGACTGGTTTCTCTAACCTTGGTTAGGTAACCAGTCTAGGAGAAGGAAAACTCTGAATTTGAAAAACCTGAGGTCAGTCGTTGATTGGGTTTGTGGCATTCCTTGTGCACCAATTCTTTCCTATCGGCTGTACCAAAAAGTGAGGAAGATCCAACACAAGCCTTCACTGCTATAAACAAAACACTGTGTAGGTTGTTCATTGGATGAACCCTCATGCATTGAAATCGATGAGAGAGTCCATTTAGGAAAGAGAGGAGGATTCTAATTTGCATTTCATAGTTAACAGCGGTCCATGATTATATTGATACTTCTATTTAGGAAGGAGAGGAGGATTATTCCAATTAGCATTTCATAATTATATTTATTAGATAAAAAACATTGGATGATTAAAAAAATTACATTCAACTTTAATGCAGACCTCCACAAAATTATAATCAACTTGCAAGTTTGACAGAAAATAACCTTATTCTCCAAGTTAGAGCATTCTAAGTGCATAGAAATATATCTGTAATGTGCTATTTTTTCTTGGTTACAGTTATATATATATATATATATATATATATATATATATATATATATAACAAAAGAAGATACAAAAAAGAAATGTGCATAAAAAAGGGCTCAATGCTACTATGGCAAAGTAGGTCTAATGATAATCATGATATATATATATATAATACTCAAACACACTTACGGTCAAGTCAGGCTGAAAGAACTGGTTTCTGCTAGATAAACCAAAGTCAAGCAATGATGAGCCTGTTCAACACTTAGTTAAGTGACCACTTAAGTAACATCAAATACAGTAAGCAACCTGAATAAAAGAATGATTTGATTTGGCTTTAAATGACCTGAAAAAGGTTAATATGCTGTAACACAAAACAACCAACAGACATACACACACACACATGGTGTAATGGTTACATGTCGCAGGAAATGAACTTGACAAGTACTAAACTCGGCTGTTTGAATTTCACACCTATCCTCCCCCAGCTATGGATTGACTAGTGAAGCAGACTGAGCTCTAGCCTTGGTAAGGCAACCAGTCTAGAGAAGGAAAAACTCTGATTTCAAAAGCTTAAGAGAGTTGTTAAGAGAATCTCCCGATTTTAGGGTTTTTTTAAATTATAAAACTAACCCATAACCCTAAAACCTAACCCTAACCTCTAATAAACAACCAGATATTGATGATGTAAATGAAAAAAATGTACTTATGAATCGGCAAACCAAAAGGGGTGCCTACAGGTCATATGGTCCAACAAATCAACTGTATAAGCAGTCTAGTGGTTTACATCTTTAACTGAACTGTTGGGCAATCATTGCATCATAATGAAAATTTTAATAATATATAATGATAATGATTCTTGAATATGAATATCCTCACAGGATATTTAGCATTATTAATAGTTTTGCAGCTATGTACAGAAAATCCCAGTAGATAAAAAAGCAAGAGAAAGCTTTGTAAGTAATATGTATGATATAGTTATTTACTAAGCTTAGCTTAGATGTGGCTCAAGGACAGAAGTATGGGGCACCCACTGAGAATCGAACTTATCAACAATGGTCTGTGAATCTAGCTTGCTAACTATTACACCATGTGAAGCGCCCATTATATGTATAATATATATCTAACAAACCTGTTTGTCAAGGGTTGAATGTGATACAAGGTTCCAAGTAGGGGGCATCCAGCGACAATTGAACTCACTGTTCAGTAGTAATGTATCTGTGAGACTAGCTTGCTAATTATTACGGCACAATGGGATGTCCCAAATATATTATTCAACAACATAAGTCATAAATATGTAAATATATACATATGTATAGCTATTTACACAACCCATTTGCCACGGGTAGGATGTGACACAAGGTCTCAAGTAGGAGACCTCCAGCAAGGATCAAACTCACTATTCAGCAGTAATGGATTTATGAGACTGGCTTGTTAACCATTACACCATGATGGGACACCCCTATATATATATATATATATATATATATATATATATATATGTATTGTTTGTCTACATTATTATCTATCAATATTCATATACACAAATTTAATATAAAAGTCAAATTTTGCAAAAAGTTTAATTGTATTAACTCTTAACATCCTGTTGAGAAGTCCAGAGCCCCATTCCTATAAGGATTTATCAAAAGATGGCTAAAAATGGCTTTTTCATTTAAAGTTACCTATTATTTCCCTTAAATCCAAGACTTCTAATTATGTTTGATATTACATTTAAACAAAGGCTATCATTTGGGTTAGATTAGGAAATAAATGTGACTTCCGGCCGGTGGAATGAGGCGGTATAGGATGTTAAGAGTTAAAGAATTGAATGCACTTTAGAGGTGTCATGCTCTGTGTCTTGGTACTAGCCAGCTTCAATCATATGTTGTGTGTTTTATTGTGATGTGTATCTTGTGTTTCTATGTTAGTCCACACTTTTTTTTATATTTGTAATTATAAATTTGTTAAAAATGCTGTTGCAGTATAGTTTACTGTTTTGATTTTTTAAAAATTTATTTCATTTGTTAAATATGGCAAACAGTATAAAGAGGTAAGGTTTGAATGTGGTCTAGAGATTTTCACAAATGTTTCTGTTTCATAGGGGTTCTTCCCCCGTAAACCCCAGAAATATGGAGGGCTAACTAAATAATAGGATCTCTAGTATTATTAGAATTATTCGGACTATTGCCCTTATCTTTATTGTTATCTGTACAACGTTTCAGCCAATGTGCCCTCTGGCCTTCTTTAGGTATTTCTAGTTGGACTCAGGAGTTTTCTTGAACTTGGGTCTGACAAAAAATACCTGAAGAAGGCTGGGAGGGCACATCAGCCAAAACATTGTACAGATAACAATAAAGATGAGGACGATAGTTTGAATAATCCTAATAATATAATTATCAAGCCTCATCTCAAAAGATGATAGGACGATAGTTTGAATAATCCTAATAATACTAATTATCAAGCCTCATCTCAAAAGATGATGAGGACGATAGTTTGAATAATCCTAATAATACTAATTATCAAGCCTCATCTCAAAAGATGATGAGGACGATAGTTTGAATAATCCTAATAATACTAATTATCAAGCCTCATCTCAAAAGATGATGAGGACGATAGTTTGAATAGAGATAGTTTGAATAATCCTAATAATACTAATTATCAAGCCTCCTCTCAAAAATTTAGAGAAATAGGATCTCTGTTCTCATATGGAGGATAAAAATATTTTTTTTGTTTTATCTTTGTAGTCATTTGGAATTTTAGCTTATAATAACAATTATTTCTTCCTAAGTCTGCATTTATACTAAGAGTCAAGTTTAAGAGTCTTTGAAGAATCCTCAGACTTTCCTGTATGAGTTGCAACCTCTAGTTGTATATCACAATATCCTTCCTTTGTTCCATTGACAAGTTCTGTCTTAGTCCATTCATTAAAGTTGTTCACTGGATAACAGTTATCCAATAGATCCAACTTGTAAAGAATATCCAGACATTTTGATAAATTATTCTTTAACGGGGATAGAGATTGACTCACAGACAAGTAGAGAAGACTGGGAGATATGTGCCAACTGTTACATACAGTAAAACGAGTACAAACATTTTTTTTTTAAATGCAGTGTAGCTGTAAATTAACACATATATAGAAATGTTTAAAAATAAATCTTAGAAAATAAAGAAGGAAAGTTTAGTTTAGACAGTTTTAGGGAAGAGAGACAATGTAATGGAAAGAAAGAGAAATAAATAAATAAAGCAACAAAAAATGAAAAAGAAGGAAATTTTTCTCAAGGTTGAAAAGATTTGAAAATTATGGGATTAGAATATCTAAATTTAAAAAAATTTAGTATTATTTGGACAATTGTCCTCATCTTCATTGGCTGGAACGTTGGACAGATAACAATGTGCCCTTCGGCCTTCTTCAGGTATTTCTTGTTGGACTCGGGAACCTTCTCAGACTCAGGAACCATCCCAGACTCAGGGGCCTTATTTTTGAACTCGGGAACCTTCTTGTCATAATCATTAAACCATCTTCTCATAATCGGAAGCCATCATGGAACTTTGAAACTGACCCTTTATTCAGTCCACGGGGATATCCTGTCCCCATTCCGCTAACCATAGCTGGGGGTACTGGTGTTAAGCTGTGTTAATTATTATTCTATGTTACTGCTGCCCCTGACCAGGATTGAACCTTCAGTCTAGAGATAACTGTCACTTATAACTGTCTTAACCTAACTCTTTTATCCACTAGGCTATGTGTCCAATTGTTATCGATAATGTTATTTAGTTCATTTCTATTTTCAGCCGACAATAAATTGAAGTCGAACCTACTGAGAAAAATCAATCTCTGTATGGCCTCTTCAAGCTGACTGTCAAGCGTGGACTTAGCAGATTTCTTCGTTTTGTTAAGGAGTAGCCTCTTAAGTGACTCTACACGAACTGTTAGTTCATTTTCTAAAAGAATTACTGGAGGAGTCTTCATGATGTAGTGGCTAATATGCTGGACTTTGGCGTCATATTTATCTAGACCTTCAGCTATGAAGCCAGAGGGCACATTGGCCGAAATGTCATACAGATAACAATAAAGATAAGGACAATAGTCCGAATAATTCTAATAATACTAGAGATCCTATTATTTAGACATGGTACATTTTTAAGTGGAGTACAGCTGATTTGAATTCAGAGTTTTCCGTATGATGGACTGGTTGCCTAGGCTAAAGAACCTAATCTGCCCTACTATTTACCCATAGCTGTGAGGGTATACATGGGTTTATGATTTTTCCAAGCCTAATGTTGTTAGCCCAAAGGGAAACACAATCTTGTCCAGCAAACTCACTTCAAATTCTGCCAGATAAGCAACTTAAAGAACTTTTCCAAAAACAACAAACTAGAGGACATTTTGAGTTTTCTAAACAAAAACAAAGCAAAAAAAAAAAAAGCTACCATTTTATCTATATCTGACCAAATCAACCTTTTCACCAAAAACTGATCAAATATTACGATAAAAAATTCCCTAAAGTGAAAACCCATATAGAAGACAAAGCAAATTTAACCCTTTTTGGCATTATATGTCAGAGGTTGATATACCTAAAATATACCCTAAAGTTAAAACCCATATAGAAGACAAAGCAAATTTAACCCTTTTTGGCATTAAATATCAGAGGTTGATATACTGTTAAACAAAACTCAAACAATCTTGTCGACAGGTAGATTTAATTTCTTATGACAATAACCATTACTCTAAATGTGCCTCCACATTATCAGGTATTATTTATTACCAAAAAGAAACTCTGCAACCAAAAATATCAATGTGTAGCAGTCCCAAAATAGATACACCTCTTATATATATTTTTGCAATTTTATTTTTGTTTACTTGATTTCAATTTTGTAGAGTTTGTTATAATATCTCTTTTGATTGTTTATTGTTCTTGTAGTTTGAATTAAGGAATATTATTTGTCTATTCCATTCTTTTCTCACTTTGATTTTTTAGTCTTCTCTTTTCCTCTCAACTTGAATCTGCTTGACTTTCTCAGTAACAGGCAGTAAAATCTTGAAAGGCAGAAGGTTAAATCTGAGTTGTAAAGATTCTTCTGGCAACAGAAAAACAAGTCGCTTGAGAAAAAACTGCCTTGGCTTTTATATCTACCTACTGGCCAAAACAATTTTAATTAACAGGAGTGACAGACCTATAAAACTAACATGACATATAACCTGAGGGTTGTGAGTTCAATCCCTGTGCTGGTCAGTGCATTTACTTTTTACTTTCTCTTCAACGACAGTTCTGCTAGAAATAATAAAACTCTGGTAACTTTGGTGTAGAGGAAAATTAACTTTTAATAAAAATTTGATGGGGTCAGGGCTAATTATTTATAGGTGATATTGTTTAAAATTCCCTTACTGTAATTTTATTATTCTTTGATTTTAGAATAATTTGAGAAACTATTATATCTTTGTCATAAAGTACCTAAATAATGAAAATGAAATCATCTATTTTTCTTATAAATAATGTCTGATGAAACCTCAGAAGGGAGAAATGATGAGATCTCATGAGACATGTTAAGTCAACCAAGCAATTATCTTGTATCTTTGTTTAGTAAACCTTTTCCCCTATCTTTAATACTCATTGTTTGACTTCCTATTATTTCTCTGTTAATTCTGATACAAAAATGTTGAAAAAAAATATTTGTTTTCAACTTCGATGTCCTATATGGATATTTACCTCACATCCCACATATGGGGGTCAGGCACAAGGCCCTATTAATGTGGGACCACCTACAAACCGAGGCTCATAGGATGGCAGGTGCAAAAATTATGTGGATCCCATCAGCATTCCCTCTGCATCAGGGCACCTCAGGCACTGGACAATAAACCCAGCCCTGACCATTTAAATCAAAGGGGCTGGTGTTGCCTGGGAAGGCAGCGCCCTGGGATCATGCCGTTAATTCAATACTAGTAATCCAGTTGCCGAAGCCGTATATGGTAGGAGTTTTGATAAAGTTAAATCTTTTATACACTCCAAATGCCAAACATGCCAGGTGAATTTAAATTTTCTTTAAAATTTCCATTCCCCACAATGAAACTTAATTCATAGAATTAAATTTACTATTGCCAACTTCAACACAACAGAACACCTACAAAACTTCAACTTTAAACCAAAAAAATTCAGAAAAATCAATCCACTTTTGCTAAACTCTCTCAAAACTTCCATTAAAAGCTTATCACAAAACTTTCAAATTTTTTTTTTAAATTCCAAGATGGCGTCTACTTTCTAACATTTTAAAATTTGAATTTAAAATTTTAAAATCAAAACTCAACAAAATTTCCAAAATGGCACTAACATGTGCTGAATTTTCTTTATTTTATTCCAAATAAAAAATAACTATTTCCCCAAAACCTCTGAGTTGAAGAATTATATAATTTGCATAAACAATAAGAGAGTCTGTTGTTTTAGTGGTTTTCAACCTTCTTTTTACCTAGGGATCCATTTGATTCCTATTTTACCATTTATTCCTATTTTACCTAGTGATCATTTGATTCATTTTACCTAGTGATCCATTTGATTCCTATTTTACCTAGTGATCCATTTGATTCCTATTTTACCTAGTGATCCATTTGATTCCTATTTCCATTTCATTCCTATTTTTCCTATAGGATCCATTTCATTCCTATTTTACCTATTTTACCTAGGGATCCATTTCCTATTTTACCTAGGGATCCATTTCATTCCTATTTTACCTAGGGATCCATTTCATTCCTATTTTACTATGGTGGATCATCCCATAGCCATTCAATGATTAGAAATATTGTATTTTTATGATTAAATATTTTTTGATTGTGTGGACCTAAAAAAAGGTTTTATGGTCCCAGAAGGGGGGCATATAGACCCCGGTTGAGACCCACTTGACATCCATCCAGACCCAGGCTGTATATGTTGTAATTGCATTCATCTTCTTGCAATTCACTGAATCGCTATTTGTCCATATCTTAGATTCCTTTAACTCTTTTTAGCCATTGTGGGATTATCTTCTCTTACCTGTGATGATTTGTCATTAAGTAAATAGAATATATAATAGCCGCCAAAATCAAACTCTTTTTCTCCTGAAATCTCCAGCCTTCATAACGAGACACAAGTTGTGTTTCTGTATATTTAGACTTCATGGAGGGAGGGAGGCAGCCCCACCAGCAACAGGCAATATGTATACCTGTACATGAGCTTTTTATACTCTAAGGCAGAGTTTTTCAACCAGTGTGCTGCAAAGCTTCCATGGGTGTGCCATGAGTGGTGAGGACGGTTGATCATCCTCTTATATTTTTATTCTATTACTTTAATATTTTTTGTTTTAATTAAATATTTTTTTGTTTTAATTATGCTACACTTGTAGCACATTTTCACTATTCCTTTTCTTTTAAAATTTACATGGTAAAATAATTATATGTTTATATACTGATGGTGTACCTCAATCAATTTATTGCCCAGCTCACTGTGCTGTGCGATGAAAAAGGTTGAAATACTTTGCTCTAAGGTTTCATAGAGGCTTGGTGCACCTGCTGTGCCCCTCCTTTATCTGCGTACCTGTTACGCAAGGTTTTCTTTGCAGTAAGTCACAACATTTTCTTCATGTTTGCCAAACTTGTTCAATATATATGTTTTGTATAAGGTTATTTAGGATAACCTAGTGCTTTATAAGAAACAGGTTTTAGTTACTGAGTTGATACCTCACTTATTCTTATACCATCTTTCCCTATCTGTGTTGCATAGGGGCCAAGTCGGCTTGTAGTAGTAGCCATCATTAGTTCAAAGTAACAACATACAAAAGTTGTATAGTCAAAAAGGGGTTGTTTATATCTTTCTAGGCTTGTGGGTTCTTTTTCAAAGAGAAGTAGAGGGAGAGAGTATGGTCAAACTGTTCTATCGTAAATCACATTCATGTGAGCTGTTCATTGCTACCCTAGACATGTTACAATGGAGCCCTAAGAAATATGTCTGACCCTTCTCAGGTCCGGCGAAAGAGAGGCCGAATTTTCTTTACTTCCGCTCAAAACCCAGAACTTCTGTTTTTATTTTTAAATCAAGTTGGTTGACCCCCACTGAGTGTTTATCCTTCCAAACTTTAACCTCTTTTTGTTCTGATTTCTTTTTCTTCTCTTTCTCTGGAAATCCGGTTACCATTTTCTTTTCAATCCCCAAACTCTCCATAGACCACAATAATTATGCTGTCATCTCTCTGAGTAAATTCTCTAGCATCCAGTCTCTGCACATTAATGTAAGTCTTTGTTGGTTAGTCTACACTAGTATGTTCATGTAAGTTTGTGTTTCTTTATTATAAACAGTGGTGGCCATTATTCTATTTTAGAAGTTTGTTTACTTGACAATTAATTGAGTTAGACTTTAATTTATTTCAAGTACTTGAGTTTTACCTAACTTTCAACACCGTTGTAATATGAGCTATGGCTACTGCTGGAAGGGTCCTGGGGGGGAGTCGTATAGACCCCAGTTGACATAGACCTCTCATGACAATTTTTATTAACTAAGTCCTCACAAAAACATAATTTAGTGATATGCCTGTGTTTTTTGCTGCAATATGATCAGTTTAAGTAATTCATTGAAATTCTGTCTCAGAAAAATGGCGACCTTTTGTCATCTATTTTGTCTGTAAAATGAGTTCTAGAGTTTCCCTACTACTAAAAATTGGTTTATAAAAGCATTTTTGCCCATGAAATCCAAAAATGCTATGGAAAAAGTTAACAAATTTTAAGTTATTGATGATTTGTGATTTTTTCATAGCAAGATCAATATCCCGATGTGACAATGCATCTATGACAAAGATTTTTTTCTATTATTATTTGATATCTATTGTACCAAAAAGATAGTTTGGTTTCTGCTCAGAACCGAAGCTAGTTTATATAATAATTAAAAACTGATTAATATCTACTTCCTTTGTTTTGATTTGTGGAATAGAGCAGCTGTATTCTTCCTCTGGATTTCTTTTCCCCTTCATTTTCTTTTTCCATATGAACAGTAAGGTATATATCACATACCATGAATACTTACTTTAGTAATCATATAGATTCTTTGTTTTGTTAGGATCCAAAGCAAAGCATTTATACAACTAACATGCCAAGAGAATAAGCTAGATGGTAGCTGCACAAGAATGCTGTGTGCAATCCTAAACAAATTGTGGAAGCAGCTGTATGGTTACTTGCCCCCTATAACACAAACCACCCAAGTGAGACAAACAAGACATGCTGGACGCTGCTGGAGAAGAAAGGACAAACTCATAAGCAACATTCTCCTGTGGAAGCCAGCACATGGGAACACCAGTGTGGGCCACCCAGCAAAGACCTACATTGACCAACTCTGCGTGGATACTGGATGCTACGCAAAGGAACTGCCAAGGGCAATGAATGATAGAGATGGTTGGTCAGAGATTGTCATGGATATCCGTGCTGTTTGCACGACAGGATGATGATAAATTATTTGCTTTTTTTGTAAACGTTTTCTGATAACTTTGGATTTTAATTATGAACATGTTGGTACGTAGGATTATTTTAATCAACCCTATTAGTGATCTTTCCCAAAGGAAGAAGCAGAGATAATCTGATCTCTTTAATATTCCATCAATTTTTTAAATTTTATTTTATACAAATTTTGAATATTTGAAAAGAAAAATTAATTGATGACAAGCAATGACTCATTTTCAAATATTTCATCAGTCTTCATTATTTTGAATTAAATCCTGTGCATTAAAGAAGTCCAACTTAGCACTGCCTTTTTCATTTTTTTCATCAATTAAAATTTGTTGCAAATCAACTGGTTTTGATTAATACACCTGATGATCCAATGAAAATAAAGCATTGGATAAATACAGGATGGTCCAAATGTCTTATATACATTATGAATATATAGATAGCCTCATATATGTAATATATAAAAAAAAAAAAGTAAAGTCGTCGGGGCGGCCTAATGTCGGTATCAGCCAATCAGCGAGGGAGTCTATCCCCTTTTCACTAGCGCTAGACCAAGGAGATTGTTTTTTGCATCTGAGGTGGAGCGCCACACCTACCATCAGCTCCTTACTTTACCGCACAGATCCCTGTGCTACTCATAACGCTGAGTTGGCGAGGACCGGTATCGAACTAGGAACCTTGTGGTTTCTAGCCGAACGCTCTACCGACTGAGCTAACCCAGCCCTAATTATGTAATATATATATAAGTTTATTTATCCATTGATCTATCTTAATGTTCACTATCTGTCTATCTATCCATCAATCTAACTTTATCTGTTCATTATCTATCACAGTCTGTCCACTATTTGTCTATCGATCTAATCTGATCTGTTCATAATCTATCTCAGTCTGTTCACTATCTGTCTATCTATCCATTGATCTGACTTGATCTGTTCATTATCCATCTGGCTGCTATCTATCTGTCTATCTCGGTTTGTTTACTATCTATCATTAGGCATTAAATAACCCACAAAGGTTGGTATGCCATCAGACAAATACACCAAACTGCATTCATCTCACGTGCTTCTGGCTGCTTCAGTTATAGCATGATCATCTGTGTAGAAGGGAAGTCAGAATGCAATGAATTTCATCGCAGGTTCAAAAAGATTTTATTATTCCTTTTCTTTCTTCTTTAGTCTTTGTTGAGATGGCATAATTTAAGTTGGAGTCATTTTTCTTAAACTGTGTTAAAGATTTCTCTCTCTCTCCCCCACCCACTCACTTAGTGCCTCTGAGCTTAAGTTGACTTTACACTTTATATGACTTTAACACTGTCACTATTGAACTAATATATATACAGAGTGGTAGTACCTATTAGGGTCCTATCTATGGGTTAAATAGAAACGTGTTTATAAAAAAATTGAGTATCCATTAAGAATTAATTTATTTCAAAACTTTGTCTGCATTAAATGACCCACCAAGGTTGATATGCCATAATACAAAACAAACAAACCAGGGCAGGATTTACTTGGGTGCCCTAGGCAAAACTCATCAAATTTTGCCCCAAATTTATAAAGCTTAATTTTACGATAGAATCTATATCCATGGTGCACCTGAGAACTAACCCACGGCTTACAAGCTGAAGACCACTGTGAGCCTATACTTATTCTACAGAGAGACCCTTATGGTTTTGAATATATTTATATAATGAAATACTTGGTATAACACTTGAACAGTGGAGTCCCTGTAGTATAGTGGCTGACATGCTGGATGCTGCATGTTATTATCTTTATTGCTAAAATTGCATCTTTACTGCATGTATTATTATTATTATTATTATCAACAATAATAATAAGAAGAATTAATTATAAACAGGTAAATAGGACGCAATATAACAGACTTATTAAGGATACACATCAAACAACAGTGTTATTGATAATAATAATATAATAATAATAATAATAATAATAATACACAAGAGGAAAAGAACACACACGTACAGCATCCCGGTTATTATTAATAGTTAGGATATTATTATTATTATAGTAGTAGTAGTAGTAGCTGTTGTTGTTGTTATTGTAATAGTTGTAGTAGTATTAACTAAAACAATCAAGTTCAAACTCCAGTCACACTATTAATTCCCTTTCAGACTAATACTCTTGGGAAAGCTATGGCTTAAATAGTACTACTAGTGTTTTTACCACTAGGATAACTTTGACATTAAGTAACCCACAAAGGTTGATATGTCATTAAAAAAGAAACAAAACCAAAGACTTGAAACAAAGTCATAATATAGCATGCTGCATGAAAAATTAGTTTCAGTTGGCCCCCAGATATCTATGGGCTCTAGGCAGATGGCCCACTATGCCTATTGATATATTTTTGGTCCTGGTTATGACATTCTAATAAGAAATATACCCTAAGTAAAAAATGACCATAGTGTAACATTGTCTAATCTAATGATTCAATGATCTTATAGATGCTGTTATATATGAGGGTGAGTAAAAAGGTAATCAGCATCATCTCTTGGGCCGCATGAAAGAGGGTCTGAGAGGCAAACATTTTTCCAATGAAATCTGTACTGAAGACGTGACTCAAAGAACAGTCAACAAATTTTATGAGACAGGGATACATGCTCTCATTCAAAAGTGGAACATTGCTATTGAGAGAAATGGTGATATGTGGAGAAGTTAGGATGTGATCCACAGAGGGCTAGCTTCATTTCAATGTATGATACATGTTCCTGTGTTGGTAATTATACCTGTCCTAAACAAAATGGCATTACGTTTTGACTCACTGTAAAAATACTATATTATAGAAATTAAAAACAAAAAAGAAGCCTATATGTTATTGCACACCATCGATAGTGTGATTGGTTGCTAGTGAATACTTTTACATTCTCCCAGGATATCGTAAAAACACCCAAAGCCCACACAGTATCACTTGCCAGTGAACAAATAAATTTAAAAGTTAGATAAATACACAATGCTTATAGATATTAATCGATACTTGATTGTGGGGAAGATGTTTTGATGATTCTCCAAGGAACAATATTAGCATAACTATATTCATGATTATTAGCATTGTACAACAGAAGAAAGATAAGATACGGTCATTTTTTTCATAGACGATTTAAAACTTTATATACACATATACCAAGTGGTATCATGTGGGGTGGCAAGTTATTTAAATGTTTTAGGTTAAAAAGGTGCAAGTTATTCCTGTGTGTGTTGCTTTAACCCTATCTTATTTGGCGGTCGCACTGAAAAAGGAATTCAAAGAGAAAAAAGGAAGAGACAAAAGCAAAAGGTAGTTTTTGGATTTAGGCTTTATTCTCGGGTCATAGCCACCACATGGTAAGGAAATTCCTTTCTGACCAGTAGTTATGTTTTTCTCCAGTTAAGAACCTATGTCTGAAAGGCTGAGAGATTACCTTGGGGGTTGGAAGTGGTTCTTTTTTTTCCCACACATGCTCGGGGGGTCCTTCCGGTGTGAAGGCTCGTAGAAGTTTATTTTTTATGTTTCTTTATTTTAATTACCACAATTAAAAGGAAAGAATACACAGATGTGTTCCAACAGCAAAAACTATACAGAAAGTATTCCATAAATAAGCAGTACGTGGAAAGAATACAAAATAGAAAAAATCTTAAATTGATAAGTGTAGAAAGATAGCTATTTGTCTTAACCATTTCCTGACAGGGTCAGAGACGTCATGTGCACTTTTCCAGGGCATGCAAGTTTTTTAAGGGAGATAATTATTTATATCCTGCAATATCATAGCATCATAAAAGTTGTTAGGTCATCATAAAGTTAGGAGCACATGTTCTGGAGTTAACACATTTTGAGGGATATAAAAGATAAATAAAAAATAAATGTTGTAGGAGTTCCTTCACGTACATATTTCTGTACCAACAAAGTTATATATGTAAGGATAGCATTGACACATAGTTAAATGCGCTTGGTAGCTGTCATGTGATCAAATCACATATGTACATGCATATATATATATATATATATATATATATATATATATATATGAGAGCATATTAATTCATATAGACGCACACAGATATATACATATTCATTTATATCTACACACACACACACACACACACATATATAGATATAGATAGATAGATAAAGCATATTAATTTATGATATACACACATAAAACATAAAATTCATATTCATATCTACATACACTGATATATGGTGATATGAGCATATTAAATTTATATCTATGCGCATACAGATATATTAGATATAAGCATATTAAAAACATTTTAATATACATACACACACACACCAATTCATATTACCCACACACATACACACAGATATATGGTGATATGAGCATATTAATTTATATCTATACGCATACAATATATATGATATAAGCATATTAAAACAACATTTTAATATATATACCACACACACACCACACATGTATATATATATATATATATATAATATAAATATATTATATATATGTGTATGTATGTTTTGTTGTTTTTTGTCACTGCACAGATTTTATCAGAAGAAACTATATAAAATAAAAGAATACCAGTCAGTTTTATGAAGAGATCTCATATTGCATTCCTTCATTCTTTTTGGCATTTCCAATTAATCTGCAAATTGAAATGTCTCACCTCTAAAACAGTGCGTTATGTCTTCAAAATTATCTTTTTGTCTTGGAATCAATTCCTGGAAATGTTCTCCTCGCCTCACACCTCACATTCAAATGTCAGTTTCCATAATTTCATAAACTGTACCTTAACTTCTTTATGCCTGTGTAATTCATTTCGCTTTTAAATCCCCAATTTAAATTCTTAAGTTCTAAGATTACCTTTGAATGGAAACCATATTTTTTGTCTCATATCTCCATTTAAGATATATGTCCAAAAAGTATAAAGTAAATCAAGTTTTGAAATATCTAATAGATCCATTTCATTGCAATAGATTGAGCTCTGACCTTAAATTTTACTGGCTTTCATGAACAGCAATATCCACTTATTTTTATTTTTGAAGTAAATGATTATAAAGGGTATTAGATCTTGGCTGAATAATTGCACTCACTACATCTTAGAAGATGTAATTTCTAGGCATTAGCTTCACTTACAAGTGCCCCAATTATGAGCTTTCTAAGTTACAAGCTGTCAGTCGATCATTTTTTTGATTTGGGTTGAGAGTTAAAATTTCAGGCATGGATGAGCTTCAGATATACTTATGTTAATAAGTACACTAAAAAATCTCAGTTTCCAAATTTATTACGCCAAAGAAAATATATTATAATAAAAATATATTATAATATATATATATATTAGTAGGGCCGGGTTAGCTCAGTCGTAGAGCGTTCGCTAGAAACCACATGGTTCCTAGTTTGATTCCAGTCCTTGCCAACTCACCATATGAGTAGCACAGGGATCTGTGCGGTAAGTAAGGAGCTGATGGTAGGTGTGGTGCTCCACCTCAGATGCCAAAACAATCTTCTTGGTCTACCACTAGTGAAAAGGGGTTAGACTCCCTCGCTGATTGGCTGATACCGACTTTAGGCACCCCAACGACTTTACATTTTTAAATATATATATTTATAAAAGAATAGATTTTAAAACATATCACAGCACATAATTCATTAGATTCTAGTTTATACAATACTGGTATTTTTTTTATTTAACAAAAATGATTTAAAAAATTTTTTTTTTTTTTTTGGGGGGGGGTTTAGTTAAAACGGATTAATGGCATTTCAGTAGATTTTTCAACAAGGAAATTGAGTTGTTAATGGAACAAATTAAACTCATAAGTCAATGTACCTCTGTATATACATTTTTATGACCTTAAATCAAGGTTGACCTATACATGAGTATGTATTTACCCAACCCCTTCACCCCAGGTGGGAGGTGACACAATGTCAATTTTTAAACAAAATACAGCTGGTTTCAATACATACCAATATGTACAGTATTACACATAAATAAATACACCATAACAATTTTTTTTAATATAAAGTTAGCTTTCTTTTTTAACTAATGATACCAAGGATTTATACATACCAGGTAAAAAATTAAAAGGTGTAATTTTTATATAATTTGGATTTTTCAGACTTTTGTCCTCAATTTTTATTGTTATATACATAATGTTTTGGCAGATATATTCTCCAGCCTTCTTCAAGTGTCTCTTGTTGAACTCAAACCTTTTCTTGAAATTCATGAACCTTCTTGTCGAACTTGGGATGCTTCATATCATAATTGAGAGCCCTCATGGAACTTCTAATCAAACCCTTTATTCAATCTACTGGGGTAGACCATTCTCATTCCATTAACCATGACCGAGTACAAGTGTTCAGCTATGTTAGGTATTCTGCTATTATTGCTCATGGTGAGGATTGAACCTGCAACTTACAGATGATTGTCACTAAGAACATATTAACTCAATTTCTATATCTGTTGTGTCATGTGTTCAAATGAAGACAACAGTCCAAAAAATACAAATGATACAAATTATCAAAGCCTCATCTCAACAAGTCAGACAAATAGTTTAATTTTCAGTTCAAAAAATGGCATTACCTATAAATGTTTTAAAAGTTTTAAATTCAAACATAATAGGAAGGACTAAGAACAATTTCTGATTTAAAATCAATGATTTTGTGATCATAAATCAATGGTCAACAAAAATACAGAGTGTGTATTTACCCAAACCCCTTCACAACAGTTAAGAGGTAAACAAAAGGTCATTTTTTTTAGAACAGAAATTGTCTTAGTCCTTCCTATTATGTTTGAATTTAAAACTTTTAAAAACATTTATAGGTAATGCCCATTTTTTGAACTGAAAATTAAATATTTTCTGACTTGTTGAGATGAGGCTTGATAATTTGTATCATTTTGTATTTTTTTGGACTGTTGTCTTCCATTTGAACACATGACACAACAGATATAGAATTGAGTTAATATGTTCTTAGTGACAAATCATCTGTAAGTTGCGGTTCAATCCTCACCATGAGCAATAATAGCAGAATACCTAACATAGCTGAACACTTGTAACTCGGTCATGGTTAATGGAATGAGAATGGTCTACCCCAGTAGATTGAATAAAGGGTTTGATTAGAAGTTCCATGAGGGCTCTCAATTATGATATGAAGGCATCCCAAGTTCGACAAGAGGTTCATGAATTTCAAGAAAGGTTTGAGTCAACTAAGAGACACTTGAAGAAGGCTGGAGAAAATATATCTGCCAAAACATTATGTATATACAAATAAAAAAGAGGACAAAAGTCTGAAAAATCCAAAATTATATAAAATTACAACTTTTAATTTTTTACCTGGTATGTATAAATCCTTGGTATCATTAGTTTAAAAGAAAAGCTACCTTTAATTTAAATAAAAATTGTTATGGTGTATTTATTTATGTGTATACTTTACATATTGGTATGTATTGAAACCAGCTGTATTTTTTTAAAAATTGACATTGTGTCACCTCCACCTGGGGTGAAGGGGTTGGGTAAATACATACTCATGTATAGGTCAACCTTGATTTAAGGTCATAAAAAATGTAATATACAGAGGTACATTGACTTATGAGTTTAATTTGTTCCATTAACAACTCAATTTCCTTGTTGAATCTACTGAAATGCATTAATCCTTTTACTAACCCCCCCCAGAAAAAAAAAAAAAAATTTTTTTTAAAATCATTTTTTGTTAAAATAAATACCAGTATTGTATAAACTAAGAATCTAATGAATTATGGTGCTGTGATATGTTTTAAAAAATCTATTCTTTTTATAATTAATTATTTAAAAAAATGTAAAGTCCGTTGGGGTGGCCTAAAGTCGGTATCAGCCAAATCAGCGAGGGAGGTCTAACCCCTTTTCACTAGTGGTAGACCAAGAAGATTTGTTTGGCATCTGAGGTGGAGCCCCACCTACCATCAGACTCCTTACTTTACCGCACAGATCCCTGTGCTACTCATATGGTGAGTTGGCAAGGACTGGAATCAAACTAGGAACCATGTGGTTTCTAGCCGAACGCTCTACCGACTGAGCTAACCGGCCCTACTAAATATAATTATAATATTATATATATTTTTATTAAAATAATATACTTTTTCTTTGGCGTAATAAATTTGGAAACTGAGATCTTTTAGTGTACTTATTAACATAAGTATATCTGAAGCTCATTCATGCCTGAAATTTTAACTCTCAACCCAAAGAAAATTGATCGACTGACAGCTTGTAACTTAGAAAGCTCATATTTTGGGGCACTTGTAAGTGAAGCTAATGCCTAGAAATTACATCTTCTAAGATGTAGTGAGTGCAATTATTCAGGCCCAAGATCTAATACCCTTTATAATCATTTACTTCAAAAAATAAAAATAAGTGGATATTGCTGTTCATTGAAAGCCAGTAAAATTTAAGGTCAGAGCTAATCTATTGCAATGAAATGGATCTATTAAGATATTTCAAAACTTGATTTACTTTATACTTTTGGACATATTCTTAAATGGAGATATGAGACAAAAATATGGTTTCCATTCAAAGGTAATCTTGAACTTAGAATTAAATTGGGGGATTTAAAGCGAAATGAATTACACAGGCATAAAGAAGTTAAGGTACAGTTTATGAAATTATGGAACTGACATTTGAATGTGAGGTGTGAGGCGAGGAGAACATTTCCAGGAATTGATTCCAAGACAAAGATAATTTGAAGACATAAACGCACTGTTTTAGAGGTGAGACATTTCAATTTGCAGAATAAATTGGAAATGCCAAAAGATGAAGGAATGCAATATGAGATCTCTTCATAAAACTGACTGGTATTTTCTTTTATTTTAATATAGTTTCTTCTGATAAAATCTGTGCAGTGACAAAAAAAAAAACAACATACACGACATATATATATATATAATATATATATATATATATATATATATATAGTACATGTGTGTGTGTGTGTGTATATATATTAAAGTTGTTTTAATATGCTTATATCTATATATATCTGTATGTGTGTAGATATAAATTAATATGCTCATATCACATATATCTGTGTGTATGTGTGTGGGTAGATATGAATTGGTTGTGTGTGTGTGTATATATATTAAAATGTTGTTTTAATATGCTTATATCTATATATATCTGTATGTGTATAGATATAAATTAATATGCTCATATCACCATATATCAGTGTATGTGAGTGTGTGTAGATATGAATTTATGTTTATGTGTGTATATCATAAATTAATATGCTTTTATCTATCTATCTATATATATATATGTGTGTGTGTGTGTGTGTGTGTGTGTAGATATAAATGAATATGTATATATCTGTGTGCGTCTATATGAATTAATATGCTCTCATATATATATATATATATATTATATATAATATAATATGGCATGTACATATGTGATTTGATCACATGACAGCTACCAAGCGCATTTAACTATGTGTCAATGCTATCCTTACATATATAACTTTGTTGTACAGAAATATGTACGTGAAGGAACTCCTACAACATTTATTTTTATTTATCTTTTATATCCCTCAAAATGTGTTAACTCCAGAATATGTGCTCCTAACTTTATGATGACCTAACAATTTTTATGATGCTATGATATTGCAGGGATACAATAATTATCTCCTTAAAAAAAATTGCATGCCCTGGAAAAGTGCACATGACGTCTCTGACCCTGTCAGGAAAACGGTAAAGACAAATAGCTATCTTTTCTACACTTATCATTAAGATTTTTCTATTTTGTATTCTTTCCACGTACTGCTTATTTATGGAATACTTTCTGTATAGTTTTTGCTGTTGGAACACATCTGTGTATTCTTTCCTTTTAAAATTGTGGTAATTAAAATAAAAGAAACATAAAAATAAACTTCTACGAGCCTTCACACCGGAAGGACCCCCCGAGCATGTGTGGGGAAAAAAGAACCCACTTCCAACCCCCAAGGTAATCTCTCAGCCTTTCAGACATAGGTCTTAACTGGAGAAAAACATAACTACTGGTCAGAAAGGAATTTCCTTACCATGTGGTGGCTATGACCGGAGAAATAAAGCCTAAATCCAAAAAACTACCTTTTGCTTTTGTCTCTTCCTTTTTTCTCTTTGAATTCTTTTCAGTGCGACCCGCGAAATAAGATAGGGTTAAAAGCAACACACACCAGGAATAACTTGCAACCTTTTTAACCTAAAACATTTAAATAACTTGCCACCCCACATGATACCACTTGGTATATTGTGTATATAAGTGTTTTAAATCATCTATGAAAAAATGACCGTATCTTTATCTTTCCTTCTGTTTTGTACAATGCTAATAATCATGAATATAGTTATGCTAATATTGTTCCTTGGAGAATCATTCAAAACATCTTCCCCACAATCAAGTATCGATAATATCTATAAGCATTGTGTATTTATCTAACTTTTAAAATTTATTTGTTCACTGGCAAGTGATACTGTGTGGGCTTTGGGTGTTTTACGATATCCTGGGAGAATGTAAAAGTATTCACTAGCAACCAATCACACTATCGATGGTGTGCAATAACATATAGGCTTCTTTTTTGTTTTTAATTTCTATAATATAGTATTTTTACAGTGAGTCAAAACGTAATGCCATTTTGTTTAGGACAGGTATAATTACCAACACAGGAACATGTATCATACATTGAAATGAAGCTAGCCCTCTGTGGATCACATCCTAACTTCTCCACATAGTCACCATTTCTCTCAATAGCAATGTTCCACTTTTGAATGAGAGCATGTATCCCTGTCTCATAAAATTTTGTTGACTGTTCTTTGAGTCACGTCTTCAGTACAGATTTCATTGGAAAAATGTTTGCCTCTCAGACCCTCTTTCATGCGGCCCAAGAGATGATAGTCTGATTACCTTTTTACTCACCCTCATATATAACAGCATCTATAAGATCATTGAATCATTAGATTTAGACAATGTTACACTATATGGTCATTTTTTTACTTAGGGTATATTTCTTATTAGAATGTCATAACCAGGACCAAATATATCAATAGGCATAGTGGGCCATCTGCCTAGAGCCCACAGATATCTGGGGGCCAACTGAAACTAATTTTTCATGCAGCATGCTATATTATGACTTTGTTTCAAGTCTTTGGTTTTGTTTCTTTGTTTAATGACATATCAACCTTTGTGGGTTACTTAATGTCAAAGTTATCCTAGTGGTAAAAACACTAGTAGTACTATTTAAGCCATAGCTTTCCCAAGAGTATTAGTCTGAAAGGGAATTTAATAGTGTGACTGGAGTTTGAACTTGATTGTTTTAGTTAATACTACTACAACTATTACAATAACAACAACAACAACTACTACTACTACTACTACTAATAATAATAATATCCTAACTATTAATAATAACCGGGATGCTGTACGTGTGTGTTTCTTTTCCTCTGTGTGTATTATTATTATTATTATTATTATTATTATTATTATTATTATTATCAATAACACTGTTGTGATGTGTATCCTTAATAAGTCTGTTATATTGCTGTCCTATTTACCTGTGTTTATAATTATTTTTCTTATTATTATTGTTGATAATAATAATAATAATAATACATGCAGTAAAGATGCAATTTATGCAATAAAGATAATACATGCAGTCCAGCATGTCAGCCACTATACTACAGGGACTCCACTGTTTCAAGTGTATACCAAGTATTTCATTATATAATATATTCAAAACCATAAGGGTCTCTCTGTAGAATAAGTATAGGCTCACAGTGGTCTTCAGCTTGTAAGCCGTGGGTTAGTTCTCAGTGCACCATGGATATAGATTCTATCGTAAAATTAAGCTTTATAAATTTGGGGCAAAATTGATGAGTTTTGCCTAGGGCACCCAAGTAAATCCTGCCCTGGTTTGTTTGTTTGTATTATGGCATATCAACCTTGGTGGGTCATTTAATGCGGACACAAGTTTTGAAATAAATTAATTCTTAATGGATACTCAATTTTTTTTATAAACACGTTTCTATTTAACCCATAGATAGGACCCTAATAGGTACTACCACTCTGTATATATATTAGTTCAATAGTGACAGTGTTAAAGTCATATAAAGTGTAAAGTCAACTTAAGCTCAGAGGCACTAAGTGAGTGGGTGGGGAGAGAGAGAGAAATCTTTAACACAGTTTAAGAAAAATGACTCCAACTTAAATTATGCCATCTCAACAAAGACTCAAGAAGAAAGAAAAGGAATAATAAAATCTTTTTGAACCTGCGATGAAATTCCATTGCATTCTGACTTCCCTTCTACACAGATGATCATGCTAATAACTGAAGCAGCCAGAAGCACGAGAGATGAATGCAGTTTGGTGTATTTGTCTGATGGCATACCAACCTTTGTGGGTTATTTAATGCCTAATGATAGATAGTAAACAAACCGAGATAGACAGATAGATAGCAGCCAGATGGATAATGAACAGATCAAGTCAGATCAATGGATAGATAGACAGATAGTGAACAGACTGAGATAGATTATGAACAGATCAGATTAGATCGATAGACAAATAGTGGACAGACTGTGATAGATAATGAACAGATAAAGTTAGATTGATGGATAGATAGACAGATAGTGAACATTAAGATAGATCAATGGATAAATAACTTATATATATATTACATAATTAGGCTGGGTTAGCTCAGTCGGTAGAGCGTTCGGCTAGAAACCACAAGGTTCCTAGTTCGATACCGGTCCTCGCCAACTCAGCATTATGAGTAGCACAGGGATCTGTGCGGTAAAGTAAGGAGCTGATGGTAGGTGTGGCGCTCCACCTCAGATGCAAAAAACAATCTCCTTGGTCTAGCGCTAGTGAAAAGGGGATAAACTCCCTCGCTGATTGGCTGATACCGACATTAGGCCGCCCCGACGACTTTACTTTTTTTTTTTTATATATTACATATATGAGGCTATCTATATATTCATAATGTTAATAAGACATTTGGACCATCCTGTATTTATCCAATGCTTTATTTTCATTGGATCATCAGGTGTATTAATCAAAACCAGTTGATTTGCACAAAATTTTAATTGATGAAAAAAATGAAAAAGGCAGTGCTAAGTTGGACTTCTTTAATGCACAGGATTTAATTCAAAAATAATGAAGACTGATGAAATATTTGAAAATGAGTCATTGCTTGTCATCAATTTAATTTTCTTTTCAAATATTCAAAATTTGTATAAAATAAAATTAAAAAATTGATGGAATATTAAAGAGATCAGATTATCTCTGCTTCTTCCTTTGGGAAAGATCACTAATAGGGTTGATTAAAATAATCCTACGTACCAACATGTTCATAATTAAAATCCAAGTTATCAGAAAACGTTTACAAAAAAAGCAAATAATTTATCATCATCCTGTCGTGCAAACAGCACGGATATCCATGACAATCTCTGACCAACCATCTCTATCATTCATTGCCCTTGGCAGTTCCTTTGCGTAGCATCCAGTATCCACGCAGAGTTGGTCAATGTAGGTCTTTGCTGGGTGGCCCACTGGTGTTCCCATGTGCTGGCTTCCACAGGAGAATGTTGCTTATGAGTTTGTCCTTTCTCTCTCCAGCAGCGTCCAGCATGTCTTATTTGTCTCACTTGGGTGGTTTGTGTTATAGGGGGGCAAGTAACCATACAGCTGCTTCCACAATTTGTTTAGGATTGCACACAGCATTCTTGTGCAGCTACCATCTAGCTTATTCTCTTGGCATGTTAGTTGTATAAATGCTTTGCTTTGGATCCTAACAAAACAAAGAATCTATATGATTACTAAAGTAAGTATTCATGGTATGTGATATATACCTTACTGTTCATATGGAAAAAGAAAATGAAGGGGAAAAGAAATCCAGAGGAAGAATACAGCTGCTCTATTCCACAAATCAGAACAAAGGAAGTAGATATTAATCAGTTTTTAATTATTATATAAACTAGCTTCGGTTCTGAGCAGAAACCAAACTATCTTTTTGGTACAATAGATATCAAATAATAATAGAAAAACATCTTTGTCATAGATGCATTGTCACATCGGGATATTGATCTTGCTATGAAAAAATCACAAATCATCAATAACTTAAATTTGTTAACTTTTTCCATAGCATTTTTGGATTTCATGGGCAAAAATGCTTTTATAAACCAATTTTTTAGTAGTAGGGAAACTCTAGAACTCATTTTACAGACAAAATAGATGACAAAAGGTCGCCATTTTTCTGAGACAGAATTTCAATGAATTACTTAAACTGATCATATTGCAGCAAAAACACAGGCATATCACTAAATTATGTTTTTGTGAGGACTTAGTTAATAAAAATTTTCATGAGAGGTCTATGTCAACTGGGGTCTATACGACTCCCCCCCCCCAGGACCCTTCCAGCAGTAGCCATAGCTCATATTACAACGGTGTTGAAAGTTAGGTAAAACTCAAGTACTTGAAATAAATTAAAGTCTAACTCAATTAATTGTCAAGTAAAACAAACTTCTAAAATAGAATAATGGCCACCACTGTTTATAATAAAGAAACACAAACTTACATGAACATACTAGTGTAGACTAACCAACAAAGACTTACATTAATGTGCAGAGACTGGATGCTAGAGAATTTACTGAGAGAGATGACAGCATAATTATTGTGGTCTATGGAGAGTTTGGGATTGAAAAGAAAATGGTAATCGGATTTCCAGAGAAAGAGAAGAAAAGAAATCAGAACAAAAAGAGGTTAAAGTTTGGAAGGATAAACACTCAGTGGGGTCAACCAACTTGATTTAAAAATAAAAACAGAAGTTCTGGGTTTTGAGCGGAAGTAAAGAAAATTCGGCCTCTCTTTCGCCGGACCTGAGAAGGGTCAGACGTATTTCTTAGGGCTCCATTGTAACATGTCTAGGGTAGCAATGAACAGCTCACATGAATGTGATTTACGATAGAACAGTTTGACCATACTCTCTCCTCTACTTCTCTTTGAAAAAGAACCCACAAGCCTAGAAAGATATAAACAACCCTTTTTGACTATACAACTTTTGTATGTTGTTACTTTGAACTAATGATGGCTACTACTACAAGCCGACTTGGCCCCTATGCAACACAAATAGGGAAAGATGGTATAAGAATAAGTGAGGTATCAACTCAGTAACTAAAACCTGTTTCTTATAAAGCACTAGGTTATCCTAAATAACCTTATACAAAACATATACATTGAACAAGTTTGGCAAACATGAAGAAAATGTTGTGACTTACTGCAAAGAAAACCTTGCGTAACAGGTACGCAGATAAAGGAGGGGGCACAGCAGGTGCACCAAGCCTCTATGAAACCTTAGAGCAAAGTATTTCAACCTTTTTCATCGCACAGCACAGTGAGCTGGGCAATAAATTGATTGAGGTACACCATCAGTATATAAACATATAATTATTTTACCATGTAAATTTTAAAAGAAAAGGAATAGTGAAAATGTGCTACAAGTGTAGCATAATTAAAACAAAAAATATTTAATTAAAACAAAAAATATTAAAGTAATAGAATAAAATATAAGAGGATGATCAACCGTCCTCACCACTCATGGCACACCCATGGAAGCTTTGCAGCACACTGGTTGAAAAACTCTGCCTTAGAGTATAAAAAGCTCATGTACAGGTATACATTTTGCCTGTTGCTGGTGGGGCTGCCTCCCTCCCTCCCTGAAGTCTAAATATACAGAAAACACAACTTGTGTCTCGTTATGAAGGCTGAAGATTTCAGGAGAAAAAGAGTTTGATTTTGGCGGCTATTATATTATTCTATTTACTTAATGACAAATCATCACAGTAAGAGAAGATAATCCCACAATGGCTAAAAAGAGTTTAAAGGAATCTAAGATATGGACAAATAGCGATTCAGTGAATTGCAAGAAGATGAATGCAATTACAACATATACAGCCTGGGTCTGGATGGATGTCAAGTGGGTCTCAACCGGGGTCTATATGCCCCCCCTTCTGGACCATAAAACCTTTTTTTTAGGTCCACACAATCAAAAAATATTTAATCATAAAAATACAATATTTCTAAACATTGAATGGCTATGGGATGGAAAATGGAATCCCTAGGTAAAATAGGAATGAAATGGATCCCTTTGTTAAATAGGAAAAATAGGAATGAAATGGATCCCTAGGTAAAATAGGAATGAAATGGATCCCTAGGTAAAATAGGAATGAAATGGAATCTCTAGGTAAATAGGAATCACTAGGTAAAAATAGGAATCAAATGGATCACTAGGTAAAATAGAATCAATGGATCCTAGGTAAAATAGGAATCAATGGATCACTAGGTAAAATAGGAATCAAATGGATACTAGGTAAATAGGAATGAAATGGATCACTAGGTAAAATAGGAATCAAATGATCCCTAGGTAAAATAGGATCAAATGGATCACTAGGTAAAATAGGAATGAAATGGATTCACTAGGTAATAATAGGTAAAATAGGAAGAAATGGATCACTAGGTAAAATAGGAATGAATGGATCACTAGGTAAAAATAGGAATCAAATGGATCACTAGGTAAAATAGGAATGGATCACTAGTAAAATAGGATCACTAGGTAAAAATAGGAATCAAATGAATCACTAGGTAAAATAGAATGAAATGGATCACTAGGTAAAATAGGAATCAAATGGATCCCTAGGTAAAAGAAGGTTGAAAACCACTAAAACAACAGACTCTCTTATTGTTTATGCAAATTATATAATTCTTCAACTCAGAGGTTTTGGGGAAATAGTTATTTTTTATTTGGAATAAAATAAAGAAAATTCAGCACATGTTAGTGCCATTTTGGAAATTTTGTTGAGTTTTGATTTTAAAATTTTAAATTCAAATTTTAAAATGTTAGAAAGTAGACGCCATCTTGGAATTTAAAAAAAAAATTTGAAAGTTTTGTGATAAGCTTTTAATGGAAGTTTTGAGAGAGTTTAGCAAAAGTGGATTGATTTTTCTGAATTTTTTTGGTTTAAAGTTGAAGTTTTGTAGGTGTTCTGTTGTGTTGGAGTTGGCAATAGTAAATTTAATTCTATGAATTAAGTTTCATTGTGGGGAATGGAAATTTTAAAGAAAATTTAAATTCACCTGGCATGTTTGGCATTTGGAGTGTATAAAAGATTTAACTTTATCAAAACTCCTACCATATACGGCTTCGGCAACTGGATTACTAGTATTGAATTAACGGCATGATCCCAGGGCGCTGCCTTCCCAGGCAACACCAGCCCCTTTGATTTAAATGGTCAGGGCTGGGTTTATTGTCCAGTGCCTGAGGTGCCCTGATGCAGAGGGAATGCTGATGGGATCCACATAATTTTTGCACCCGCCATCCTATGAGCCTCGGTTTGTAGGTGGTCCCACATTAATAGGGCCTTGTGCCTGACCCCCATATGTGGATGTGAGGTAAATATCCATATAGGACATCGAAGTTGAAAACAAATATTTTTTTTCAACATTTTTGTATCAGAATTAACAGAGAAATAATAGGAAGTCAAACAATGAGTATTAAAGATAGGGGAAAAGGTTTACTAAACAAAGATACAAGATAATTGCTTGGTTGACTTAACATGTCTCATGAGATCTCATCATTTCTCCCTTCTGAGGTTTCATCAGACATTATTTATAAGAAAAATAGATGATTTCATTTTCATTATTTAGGTACTTTATGACAAAGATATAATAGTTTCTCAAATTATTCTAAAATTAAAGAATAATAAAATTACAGTAAGGGAATTTTAAACAATATCACCTATAAATAATTAGCCCTGACCCCATCAAATTTTTATTAAAAGTTAATTTTCCTCTACACCAAAGTTACCAGAGTTTTATTATTTCTAGCAGAACTGTCGTTGAAGAGAAAGTAAAAAGTAAATGCACTGACCAGCACAGGGATTGAACTCACAACCCTCAGGTTATATGTCATGTTAGTTTTATAGGTCTGTCACTCCTGTTAATTAAAATTGTTTTTGGCCAGTAGGTAGATATAAAAGCCAAGGCAGTTTTTTCTCAAGCGACTTGTTTTTCTGTTGCCAGAAGAATCTTTACAACTCAGATTTAACCTTCTGCCTTTCAAGATTTTACTGCCTGTTACTGAGAAAGTCAAGCAGATTCAAGTTGAGAGGAAAAGAGAAGACTAAAAAATCAAAGTGAGAAAAGATGGAATAGACAAATAATATTCCTTAATTCAAACTACAAGAACAATAAACAATCAAAAGAGATATTATAACAAACTCTACAAAATTGAAATCAAGTAAACAAAAATAAAATTGCAAAAATATATATAAGAGGTGTATCTATTTTGGGACTGCTACACATTGATATTTTTGGTTGCAGAGTTTCTTTTTGGTAATAAATAATACCTGATAATGTGGAGGCACATTTAGAGTAATGGTTATTGTCATAAGAAATTAAATCTACCTGTCGACAAGATTGTTTGAGTTTTGTTTAACAGTATATCAACCTCTGACATATAATGCCAAAAAGGGTTAAATTTGCTTTGTCTTCTATATGGGTTTTCACTTTAGGGTATATTTTAGGTATATCAACCTCTGACATATAATGCCAAAAAGGGTTAAATTTGCTTTGTCTTCTATATGGGTTTTCACTTTAGGGAAATTTTTATCGATATTTGATCAGTTTTTGGTGAAAAGGTTGATTTGGTCAGATATAGATAAAATGGTAGCTTTTTTTTTTTGCTTTGTTTTTGTTTAGAAAACTCAAAATGTCCTCTAGTTTGTTGTTTTGGAAAAGTTCTTTAAGTTGCTTATCTGGCAGAATTTGAAGTGAGTTTGCTGGACAAGATTGTGTTTCCCTTTGGGCTAACAACATTAGGCTTGGAAAAATCATAAACCCATGTATACCCTCACAGCTATGGGTAAATAGTAGGGCAGATTAGGTTCTTTAGCCTAGGCAACCAGTCCATGATACGGAAAACTCTGAATTCAAATCAGCTGTACTCCACTTAAAAATGTACCATGTCTAAATAATAGGATCTCTAGTATTATTAGAATTATTCGGACTATTGTCCTTATCTTTATTGTTATCTGTATGACGTTTCGGCCAATGTGCCCTCTGGCTTCATAGCTGAAGGTCTAGATAAATATGACGCCAAAGTCCAGCATATTAGCCACTACATCATGAAGACACCCCCAGTAATTCTTTTAGAAAATGAACTAACATAACATTATCGATAACAATTGGACACATAGCCTAGTGGATAAAAGAGTTAGGTTAAGACAGTTATAAGTGACAGTTATCTCTAGACTGAAGGTTCAATCCTGGTCAGGGGCAGCAGTAACATAGAATAATAATTAACACAGCTTAACACCAGTACCCCCAGCTATGGTTAGCGGAATGGGGACAGGATATCCCCGTGGACTGAATAAAGGGTCGGTTTCAAAGTTCCATGATGGCTTCCGATTATGAGAAGATGGTTTAATGATTTATGACAGAAGGTTCCCGAGTTCAAAAATAAGGCCCCTGAGTCTGGATGGTTCTGGTCTGGGATGTTCCCGAGTCCAACAAGAAATACCTGAAGAAGGCCGAAGGGCACATTGTTATCTGTCCAACGTTCCAGCCAATGAAGATGAGGACAATTGTCCAAATAATACTAAATTTTTTAAAATTTAGATATTCTAATCCCATCATTTTCAAATCTTTTCAACCTTGAGAAAAATTTCCTTCTTTTTCATTTTTTGTTGCTTTATATATTTATTTCTCTTTCTTTCCATTACATTGTCCCTCTTCCCTAAAACTGTCTCAACTAAACTTTCCTTCTTTCTTTTCCTTTTTTTAAGATTTATTTTTAAACATTTCTATATATGTGTTAATTTACAGCTACACTGCATTTTAAAAAAAAATGTTTGTACTCGTTTTACTGTATGTAACAGTTGGCACATATCTCCCAGTCTTCTCTACTTGTCTGTGAGTCAATCTCTATCCGTGTTAAAGAATGATTTATCAAAATGTCTGGATATTCTTTACAAGTTGGATCTATTGGATAACTGTTATCCAGTGAACAACTTTAATGAATGGACTAAGACAGAACTTGTCAATGGAACAAAGGAATGATATTGTGATATACAACTAGAGGTTGCAACTCATACAGGAAAGTCTGAGGACATTCTTCTAAGACTCTTAAACTTGACTCTTAGTATAAATGCAGACTTAGGAAGAAATAAATGGTTTATTATAAGCTTAAAATTCCAAATGACTACAAAGATAAAAACAAAAAAAATATTTTTACCCTCCATATGAGAACAGAGATCCGTTCTCTAAATTTTGAGACTTGATAATTAGTATTATTAGGATTATTCAAACTATCGAGATGAGGCTTGATAATTTATTATTAGGATTATTCAACTATCGGTCCTCATCATCTTTTGAGATGAGGCTTGATAATTAGTATTATTAGGATTATTCAAACTATCTCCTATCATCTTTTGAGATGAGGCTGATATTTAGTATATTAGGATAATTCAAACTATCGTCCTCATCATCTTTTGATGGCTTGATAATTAGTATTATTAGGATTATTCAAACTATCGTCCTTATCATCTTTTGAGATGAGGCTTGATAATTAATATTATTAGGATTATTCAAACTATCGTCCTCATCTTTATTGTTATCTGTACAATGTTTTGGCTGATGTGCCCTCCCAGCCTTCTTCAGGTATTTTTTGTCAGACCAAGTTCAAGAAAACTCCTGAGTCAACTAGAAATACCTAAAGAAGGCCAGAGGGCACATTGGCTGAAACGTTGTACAGATAACAATAAAGATAAGGGCAATAGTCCGAATAATTCTAATAATACTAGAGATCCTATTATTTAGTTAGCCCTCCATATTTCTGGGGTTTACGGGGAAGAACCCCTATGAAACAGAAACATTTGTGAACATCTCTAGACCACATTCAAACCTTACCTCTTTATACTGTTTGCCATATTTAACAAATGAAATAAATTTAAAAAAATCAAAACAGTAAACTATACTGCAACAGCATTTTTAACAAATTTATAATTACAAGTATAAAAAAAAGTGTGGACTAACATAGAAAACAAGATACACAACACAATAAAACACACAACATATGATTGAAGCTGGCTAGTACCAAGACACAGAGCATGACACCTCTAAAGTGCATTCAATTCTTTAACTCTTAACATCCTATACCGCCTCATTCCACCGGCCGGAAGTCACATATTTCCTAATCTAACCCAAATGATAGCCTTTGTTTAAATGTAATATCAAACATATTTAGAAGTCTTGGATTTAAGGGAAATAATAGGTAACTTTAAAATGAAAAAAGCCATTTTAGCCATCTTTTGATAAATCCTTATAGGAATGGGGCTCTGGACTTAGAAATCTCAACAGGATGTTAAGAGTTAATACAATGAAACTTTTTTGCAAAATTTGACTTTTTTATATTAAATTTGTGTATATGAATATTGATAGATAATAATGTAGACGAACAATACAATATATATATATATATATATATATAGGTGTGTCCCATCATGGTGTAATGGTTAACAAGCCAGTCTTATAAATCCCATTACACCATTGATGGGACACCCATATATATATTATATATTTATTTATATATTAAAATACTAATAGTATATATGAGTATGTGTATTGTCTACATTATTATCTGATCAATATTCATATACACAAATTTATATAAAGTCAAATTTTGCAAAAAGGTTTAATTGTATTAAACTTTACATCCTGTTGAGAAGTCCAGGAGCCCATTCCTATAAGGATTTATCAAAAGATGGCTAAAATGGCTTTTTCATTTAAGTTACCTATTATTTCCCTTAAATCCAAGACTTCTAATTATGTATTGATTATTACCATTTAAACAAAGGCTATCATTTGGGTGAGATTAGAAATAAAGTGGACTTCGGCCGGTGGAATGAGCGGTATAGGTGTAAGGTTAAAGAATGAAATGCACTTAGGGTTGTCATGCTCTGTGTCTTGGTACTAGCAGCTTCCAATCATATGTTGTTATAGTATAGTATATGTGTGTTTTATTGTGATGTGTATCTTGTGTTTCTATAGTAGTCCACCACTTTTTTTATATTTGTAATTATAAATTGTTAAAAATGCTGTGCAGTATTAGTCTACTGTTTGATTTTTTTAAAATTTATTTTCATTTGTAAATATGGCAAACAGTATAAGATGGTTAAGGTTTGAATGTGCGTCTTAGAGATTTCACAAATGTTTCTGTTTCATAGGGGTTCTTCCCCCGTAAACCCCAGAATAATGGACGGGCTAACTAAATATAGGATCTCTGTATTATTGAATTATTCGGACTATTGCCCTCTATCTTTATGTTATTCTGTACAACGTTATCAGCCAATGTGCCTCTGGCCTTCTTTAGGTATTTCTGTTGGACTCAGGAGTTTTCTGTGAACTGGGTCTGACAAAAATACCTTGAGGAAGGCTGGAGGCACATCAGCCAAAACATTGTACAAGATTACATAAAGTATTGAGGACGATAGGTTGAATGAATCCTGATAATACTAATTATCCAAGCTTCATCGGGCAAAAGATGATGAGGACGATAGTTTGAAATTAATTCCTAATAATACTAATTATCAAGCCTCATCTCAAAGATGATTGAGGACGATGAGTTTGAATAATCCCTAATAATTATAATTATCAAGCCTCATCTCAAAAGATGATGAGGACGATAGTTTGAATACCAATAATACTAATATCAAGCCTCATCTTCAAAGTGATGAGGGACGATAGTTTGAATATCCAATAATACTAATGATCAAGCCTCATCTGCAAAGATAACAATAAAGTATGAGAACGATAGTTTGAATTAATTCCTAATTTAAATACTAATTATCAAGCCTTCCTCTTCAAATTTAGAGAAATAGCGATCTCTGTTCTCGTATGGAGATAAAAATATTTTTTTTGTTTTTATCATTTGTAGTCATTTTGGGAATTTTAGCTTATAATAACAATTATTTCTCCTAGTCTGCATTTATTACTAAGAGTCAAGTTAAGAGTCTTTGAAGAATATCCTCAGACTGTTCCTGTATGAGTTGCAACCTCTAGTTGTATTATCACAATATCCTTCCTGTTTGTTCCATTGACAAGTTCTGTCTTGTAGTCCCATTTCATTAAAGTTGTTCACTGGATAACCAGTTATCCATAGATCCAAATTGTAAAGAATATCCAGACATTTTGGTCATAAATTATTCTTTAACGGGATAGAGATTGACTCACAGACAAGTAGGAGACTGGGAGAATGTGCCACTGTTACATATACAGTAAAACGTACTGTAAGACATTTTTTTTTTAAATTGCAGTGTAGCTGCTAAAATTAACACACCATATATAGAATGTTTAAAAATAATCTTAGAAATAAAAAGGAAAGTTTAGTTTAGACAGTTTAGGGAAGAGAGACAATGTAATGAAAGAAACGAGAAATAAATAAATAAAGCAAACAAAAAATGAAAAAGAAGGAAATTTTTCTCAAGGTTTGAAAAATTTGAAAATTATGGGATTAGAATATCTAATTTAAAAAAATTTAGGATTATTTTGGGAATTGTCCTCCAATCTTTTCCCCATTTTTGGGGGGGGGCTGGGGGGAAACGGGGTTTGGGGGACAGATAACAATGTGCCCTTCGGCCCTTCGTTCAGTATTCTTGGTTTGGACTCGTGGGAACCTTCTCAGACTCTAGGAAACCACCCGGACTCAGGGGCCTTTTTTTGAAATCGTGGGAACCCTTCTTGTCATAATCATTAAAACCATCTTTTCTCATAAATCGGAAGCCATCATGGAACTTTGAAAAAACTGACCCTTTATTCAGTCCACGGGGATCATCCTGTCCCCATTCCGCGTAACCATAGCTGGGGGTTACTGGTGTTAAGCTGTGTTAATTATTATTCTATGTTACTGCTGCCCGCTGACCAGGATTGAACCTTCAGTCTAGAGTAACTTGTCACTTATAACGTCTTAAACCTAATCTTTTATCCACTTAGGCTATGTGTTTCCAATTGTTATCGATTAATGTTATTTAGTTCATATTTGTGATATGGCTATTTTCAGCCCATATTGGAGAATGTGTGCTTAATGAAGTCAGAACCTAATTTTATGAAAGTTAATTAATTAATAATTAATTAATTAGGCGCGGATTACCTTAAATTTAAGGCTAAACAAATCGGAGAAAAATCAATCTCTGATGTACATTTCAGCCTATTAGGCCTTCATTCAGCAGGCTATAGATACAAGACCGCCCGTGTGCGATTTGAAACCTTGATTTGTCAGCTGGACTGTCAGCGTTTACACCACACCAAACGGACTAGCAATTGCTTGCGTTTGTAAGGAGGGTATTTATATTCCTCTGAAGTGACTCTACCGAACTTACTGTGCTCGTAGTTCATTTTCTAAAAGACATGTACTGGAGGAGTCTTCATGATGTATGGCTAATATGCTGGACTTTGGCGTCATATTTTTCTAGACTTCAGCTATGAAAGCCAGAGGGCACAATTGGCCGAAATTGTCATACAGATACAATAAAAGATAAGCGACAAATAGTCCGAATAATTCTAATAATTACTAGAGATCCTATTATTAGACATGGTACATTTTTAGTGGAGTACAGACTGATTGAATCAGAGTTTTCCGTATGATGGACTGGTTGCCGAGGCTAAAGAACCTAATCTGCCCTACTATTTACCATAGCTGGGAGGTATACTGGGTTTATGATTTTCCAAAGCCTAATGTGTTAGACACCAAAGGGAAACACATCTTGTCAGCAAACTCACTTCAAATTCTGCCAGATAATTGTCAACTTAAAAGAACTTTTCAAAAAAAACAACAAACTAGAGGACATTTTGAGTTTCTAAACAAAAACAAAGCAAAAAAAAAAGCTACCATTTTATCTATATCTGACCAAATCAACCTTTTCACCAAAAACTGATCAATATTACGATAAAAATTCCCTAAAGTGAAAAACATATAGAAGACAAAGCAAATTTAACCCTTTTGGCATTATATGTCAGAGGTTGATATTACCTAAAATATACCCTAAGTTTAAAACCCATATAGAAGAACAAAGCAAATTTAAACCTTTTGGCATTTAAATATCAGAGGTTGATATTACTGTTAAACAAAACTCAAACAATCTTGTCGACAGGTAGATTTAATTCTTATGACAATACCATTACTCTAAATGTGCCTCCACATTATCAGGTATTATTTATTACCAAAAAGAAAACTCTGCAAACCAAAAATATCAATGTGTAGCAGTCCCCAAAATAGATCACCTCTTATATATATTTTTGCAATTTTATTTTTGTTTACTTGATTTCAATTTTGTAGAGTTGTTTAAATAATATCTCTTTGATTGTTAATTGTTCTTGTAGTTTGAATTAAGGAATATTATTTGTCTATTCCATTCTTTTCTCACTTTGATTTTTTAGTCTTCTCTTTTCCTCTCAACTTGAATCTGCTTGGACTTTCTCAGTAACAGGCAGTAAAATCTGAAAGCAGAAGGTTAAATCTGAGTTGTAAAGATTCTTCTGGCAACAGAAAAAACAGTCGCTTGAGAAAAAACTGCCTTGGCTTTTATATCTACCTACTGGCCAAAACAACATTTTAATTAACAGGAGTGACAGACCTATAAAACTAACATGACATATAACCTGAGGGTTGTGAGTTCAATCCCTGTGCTGGTCAGTGCATTTACTTTTTACTTTCTCTCAACGACAGTTCTGCTAGAAATAAAAAACTCTGGTAACTTTGGTGTAGAGGAAAATTAACTTTTTAATAAAAATTTGATGGGGTCAGGGCTAATTATTTATAGGTGATATTGTTTAAAATTCCTTACTGTAATTTTATTATTCTTTGATTTTAGAATAATTTGAGAAACTATTATATTTTGTCATAAAGTACCAAATAATGAAAATGAATCATCTATTTTTCTTATAAATAATGTCTGATGAAACCTCAGAAGGGAGAAATGATGAGATCTCATGAGACATGTTAAAGTCAACCAAGCAATTATCTTGTATCTTTGTTTAGTAAACCTTTTCCCTATCTTTAATACTCATTGTTTGACTTCCTATTATTTCTCTGTTAATTCTGATACAAAAATGTTGAAAAAAAAATTTAAAAATATTTGTTTTCAACTTTGATGTCCTATATGGATATTTACCTCACATCCCACATATGGGGGTCAGGCACAAGGCCCTATTAATGTGGGACCACCTACAAACCGAGGCTCATAGGATGGCAGGTGCAAAAATTATGTGGATCCCATCAGCATTCCTCTGCATCAGGGCACTCAGGCACTGGACAATAAACCCAGCCCTGACCATTTAAAATAAAGGGGCTGGTGTTGCCTGGGAAGGCAGCGCCCTGGGATCATGCCGTTAATTCATACTAGTAATCCAGTTGCCGGAAGCCATATATGGTAGGGTTTTGATAAAGTTTAAATCTTTTATACACTCCAAATGCCAAACATGCCAGGTGAATTTAAATTTTCTTTAAAATTTCCATTCCCCACAATGAAACTTAATTCTAGAATTAAATTTACTATTGCCAACTTCAACACAACAGAACACCTACAAAACTCAACTTTAAACCAAAAAAATTCAGAAAATCAATCCACTTTTGCTAAACTCTCTCAAAACTTCCATTAAAAGCTTATCACAAAACTTTCAATTTTTTTTTAAATTCCAAGATGGCGTCTACTTTCTAACATTTTAAATTTGAATTTAAAATTTTAAAATCAAAACTCAACAAAATTTCCAAAATGGCACTAACATGTGCTGAATTTTCTTTATTTTATTCCAAATAAAAAATAACTATTTCCCCAAAACCTCTGAGTTGAAGAATTATATAATTTGCATAAACAATAAGAGAGTCTGTTGTTTTAGTGGTTTTCAACCTTCTTTTACCTAGGGATCCATTTGATTCCTATTTTACCTAGTGATCCATTTGATTCCTATTTTACCTAGTGATCCATTTGATTCCTATTTTACCTAGTGATCCATTTGATTCCTATTTACCTAGAGGATCCATTTCATTCCTATTTTACCTAGAGATATTCCTATTTTACCTAGGGATCCATACCTTCATTCCTATTTTACCTAGGGATCCATTTCATTCCTATTTTACTATGGTGGATCATCCCATAGCCATTCATGATTAGATAATTGTATTTTTATGATTAAATATTTTTTGATTGTGTGGACCTAAAAAAAGGTTTTATGGTCCCAGAAGGGGGGCATATAGACCGGTTGAGACCCACTTGACATCCATCCAGACCCAGGCTGTATATGTTGTAATTGCATTCATCTTCTTGTAAATTCACTGAATCGCTATTTGTCCATATCTTAGATTCTTTAACTCTTTTAGCCATTGTGGGATTATCTTCTCTTACCTGTGATGATTTGTCATTAAGTGAATAGAATATATAATAGCCGCCAAAATCAAACTCTTTTTCTCCTGAAATCTCCAGCCTTCATAACGAGACACAAGTTGTGTTCTGTTATTTAGACTTCATGGAGGGGGGAGGCTTAGCCCCACCAGCAACAGGCAATATGTATACCTGTACATGAGCTTTTTATACTCTAAGGCAGAGTTTTTCAACCAGTGTGCTGCGAAGCTTCCATGGGTGTGCCATGAGTGGTGAGGACGGTTGATCATCCTCTATATTTTTTCTATTACTTTAATATTTTTTGTTTTAATTAAATATTTTTTTGTTTTAATTATGCTACACTTGTAGCACATTTTCACTATTTCCTTTCTTTTTAAAATTTACATGGTAAAATAATTATATGTTTAATACTGATGGTGTACCTCAATCAATTTATTGCCCAGCTCACTGTGCTGTGCGATGAAAAAGGTTGAAATACTTTGCTCTAAGGTTTCATAGAGGCTTGGTGCACCTGCTGTGCCTCTCCTTTATCTGCGTACCTGTTACGCAAGGTTTTCTTTGCAGTAAGTCACAACATTTTCTTCATGTTTGCCAAACTTGTTCAATATATATGTTTTGTATAAGGTTATTTAGGATAACCTAGTGCTTTATAAGAAACAGGTTTTAGTTACTGAGTTGATACCTCACTTATTCTTATACCATCTTTCCCTATCTGTGTTGCATAAGGGCCAAGTCGGCTTGTAGTAGTAGCCATCATTTGTTCAAAATAACAACATACAAAAGTTGTATAGTCAAAAAGGGGTTGTTTATATCTTTCTAGGCTTGTGGGTTCTTTTTCAAAGAGAAGTAGAGGGAGAGAGTATGGTCAAACTGTTCTATCGTAAATCACATTCATGTGAGCTGTTCATTGCTACCCTAGACATGTTACAATGGAGCCCTAAGAAATATGTCTGACCCTTCTCAGGTCCAGCGAAAGAGAGGCCGAATTTTCTTTACTTCCGCTCAAAACCCGAAACTTCTGTTTTTATTTTTAAATCAAGTTGGTTGACCCCCACTGAGTGTTTATCCTTCAAACTTTAACCTCTTTTTGTTCTGATTTCTTTTTCTTCTCTTTCTCTGGAAATCCGGTTTACCATTTTCTTTTCAATCCCCAAACTCTCCATAGACCACAATAATTATGCTGTCATCTCTCTGAGTAAATTCTCTAGCATCCAGTCTCTGCACATTAATGTAAGTCTTTGTTGGTTAGTCTACACTAGTATGTTCATGTAAGTTTGTGTTTCTTTATTATAAACAGTGGTGGCCATTATTCTATTTAGAAGTTTGTTTACTTGACAATTAATTGAGTTAGACTTTAATTTATTTCAAGTACTTGAGTTTTACCTAACTTTCAACACCGTTGTAATATGAGCTATGGCTACTGCTGGAAGGGTCCTGGGGGGGAGTCGTATAGACCCCAGTTGACATAGACCTCTCATGACAATTTTTATTAACTAAGTCCTCACAAAACATAATTTAGTGATATGCCTGTGTTTTTTGCTGCAATATGATCAGTTTAAGTAATTCATTGAAATTCTGTCTCAGAAAAATGGCGACCTTTTGTCATCTATTTTGTCTGTAAAATGAGTTCTAGAGTTTCCCTACTACTAAAAATTGGTTTATAAAAGCATTTTTGCCCATGAAATCCAAAAATGCTATGGAAAAAGTTAACAAATTTTAAGTTATTGATGATTTGTGATTTTTTCATAGCAAGATCAATATCCCGATGTGACAATGCATCTATGACAAAGATTTTTTTTCTATTATTATTTGATATCTATTGTACCAAAAAGATAGTTTGGTTTCTGCTCAGAACCGAAGCTAGTTTATATAATAATTAAAAACTGATTAATCTCTACTTCCTTTGTTTTGATTTGTGGAATAGAGCAGCTGTATTCTTCCTCTGGATTTCTTTTCCCCTTCATTTTCTTTTTCCATATGAACAGTAAGGTATATATCACATACCATGAATACTTACTTTAGTAATCATATAGATTCTTTGTTTTGTTAGGATCCAAAGCAAAGCATTTATACAACTAACATGCCAAGAGAATAAGCTAGATGGTAGCTGCACAAGAATGCTGTGTGCAATCCTAAACAAATTGTGGAAGCAGCTGTATGGTTACTTGCCCCCCTATAACACAAACCACCCAAGTGAGACAAACAAGACATGCTGGACGCTGCTGGAGAAGAAAGGACAAACTCATAAGCAACATTCTCCTGTGGAAGCCAGCACATGGGAACACCAGTGTGGGCCACCCAGCAAAGACCTACATTGACCAACTCTGCGTGGATACTGGATGCTACGCAAAGGAACTGCCAAGGGCAATGAATGATAGAGATGGTTGGTCAGAGATTGTCATGGATATCCGTGCTGTTTGCACGACAGGATGATGATAAATTATTTGCTTTTTTTGTAAACGTTTTCTGATAACTTTGGATTTTAATTATGAACATGTTGGTACGTAGGATTATTTTAATCAACCCTATTAGTGATCTTTCCCAAAGGAAGAAGCAGAGATAATCTGATCTCTTTTAATATTCCATCAATTTTTTAAATTTTATTTTATACAAATTTTGAATATTTGAAAAGAAAAATTAATTGATGACAAGCAATGACTCATTTTCAAATATTTCATCAGTCTTCATTATTTTGAATTAAATCCTGTGCATTAAAGAAGAAGTCCAACTTAGCACTGCCTTTTTCATTTTTTTCATCAATTAAAATTTGTTGCAAATCAACTGGTTTTGATTAATACACCTGATGATCCAATGAAATAAAGCATTGGATAAATACAGGATGGTCCAAATGTCTTATATACATTATGAATATATATAGATAGCCTCATATATGTAATATATAAAAAAAAAAAGTAAAGTCGTCGGGGCGGCCTAATGTCGGTATCAGCCAATCAGCGAGGGAGTCTATCCCCTTTTCACTAGCGCTAGACCAAGGAGATTGTTTTTTGCATCTGAGGTGGAGCGCCACACCTACCATCAGCTCCTTACTTTACCGCACAGATCCCTGTGCTACTCATAACGCTGAGTTGGCGAGGACCGGTATCGAACTAGGAACCTTGTGGTTTCTAGCCGAACGCTCTACCGACTGAGCTAACCCAGCCCTAATTATGTAATATATATATAAGTTTATTTATCCATTGATCTATCTTAATGTTCACTATCTGTCTATCTATCCATCAATCTAACTTTATCTGTTCATTATCTATCACAGTCTGTCCACTATTTGTCTATCGATCTAATCTGATCTGTTCATAATCTATCTCAGTCTGTTCACTATCTGTCTATCTATCCATTGATCTGACTTGATCTGTTCATTATCCATCTGGCTGCTATCTATCTGTCTATCTCGGTTTGTTTACTATCTATCATTAGGCATTAAATAACCCACAAAGGTTGGTATGCCATCAGACAAATACACCAAACTGCATTCATCTCACAAGTGCTTCTGGCTGCTTCAGTTATAGCATGATCATCTGTGTAGAAGGGAAGTCAGAATGCAATGAATTTCATCGCAGGTTCAAAAAGATTTTATTATTCCTTTTCTTTCTTCTTTAGTCTTTGTTGAGATGGCATAATTTAAGTTGGAGTCATTTTTCTTAAACTGTGTTAAAGATTTCTCTCTCTCTCCCCCACCCACTCACTTAGTGCCTCTGAGCTTAAGTTGACTTTACACTTTATATGACTTTAACACTGTCACTATTGAACTAATATATATACAGAGTGGTAGTACCTATTAGGGTCCTATCTATGGGTTAAATAGAAACGTGTTTATAAAAAAATTGAGTATCCATTAAGAATTAATTTATTTCAAAACTTTGTCTGCATTAAATGACCCACCAAGGTTGATATGCCATAATACAAAACAAACAAACCAGGGCAGGATTTACTTGGGTGCCCTAGGCAAAACTCATCAATTTTGCCCCAAATTTATAAAGCCTTAATTTTACGATAGAATCTATATCCATGGTGCACCTGAGAACTAACCCACGGCTTACAAGCTGAAGACCACTGTGAGCCTATACTTATTCTACAGAGAGACCCTTATGGTTTTGAATATATTATATAATGAAATACTTGGTATACACTTGAAACAGTGGAGTCCCTGTAGTATAGTGGCTGACATGCTGGACTGCATGTATTATCTTTATTGCATAAATTGCATCTTTACTGCATGTATTATTATTATTATTATTATCAACAATAATAATAAGAAGAAAATTAATTATAAACACAGGTAAATAGGACAGCAATATAACAGACTTATTAAGGATACACATCACAACAGTGTTATTGATAATAATAATAATAATAATAATAATACACACAGAGGAAAAGAAACACACACGTACAGCATCCCGGTTATTATTAATAGTTAGGATATTATTATTATTATTAGTAGTAGTAGTAGTAGCTGTTGTTGTTGTTATTGTAATAGTTGTAGTAGTATTAACTAAAACAATCAAGTTCAAACTCCAGTCACACTATTAAATTCCCTTTCAGACTAATACTCTTGGGAAAGCTATGGCTTAAATAGTACTACTAGTGTTTTTACCACTAGGATAACTTTGACATTAAGTAACCCACAAAGGTTGATATGTCATTAAACAAAGAAACAAAACCAAAGACTTGAAACAAAGTCATAATATAGCATGCTGCATGAAAAATTAGTTTCAGTTGGCCCCCAGATATCTATGGGCTCTAGGCAGATGGCCCACTATGCCTATTGATATATTTGGTCCTGGTTATGACATTCTAATAAGAAATATACCCTAAGTAAAAAATGACCATAGTGTAACATTGTCTAATCTAATGATTCAATGATCTTATAGATGCTGTTATATATGAGGGTGAGTAAAAAGGTAATCAGACTATCATCTCTTGGGCCGCATGAAAGAGGGTCTGAGAGGCAAACATTTTTCCAATGAAATCTGTACTGAAGACGTGACTCAAAGAACAGTCAACAAAATTTTATGAGATAGGGATACATGCTCTCATTCAAAAGTGGAACATTGCTATTGAGAGAAATGGTGACTATGTGGAGAAGTTAGGATGTGATCCACAGAGGGCTAGCTTCATTTCAATGTATGATACATGTTCCTGTGTTGGTAATTATACCTGTCCTAAACAAAATGGCATTACGTTTTGACTCACTGTAAAAATACTATATTATAGAAATTAAAAACAAAAAAGAAGCCTATATGTTATTGCACACCATCGATAGTGTGATTGGTTGCTAGTGAATACTTTTACATTCTCCCAGGATATCGTAAAACACCCAAAGCCCACACAGTATCACTTGCCAGTGAACAAATAAATTTTAAAAGTTAGATAAATACACAATGCTTATAGATATTATCGATACTTGATTGTGGGGAAGATGTTTTGATGATTCTCCAAGGAACAATATTAGCATAACTATATTCATGATTATTAGCATTGTACAAAACAGAAGGAAAGATAAGATACGGTCATTTTTTCATAGACGATTTAAAACTTTATATACACAATATACCAAGTGGTATCATGTGGGGTGGCAAGTTATTTAAATGTTTTAGGTTAAAAAGGTTGCAAGTTATTCCTGGTGTGTGTTGCTTTTAACCCTATCTTATTTGGCGGTCGCACTGAAAAGGAATTCAAAGAGAAAAAAGGAAGAGACAAAAGCAAAAGGTAGTTTTTGGATTTAGGCTTTATTCTCGGGTCATAGCCACCACATGGTAAGGAAATTCCTTTCTGACCAGTAGTTATGTTTTTCTCCAGTTAAGACCTATGTCTGAAAGGCTGAGAGATTACCTTGGGGGTTGGAAGTGGGTTCTTTTTTCCCCACACATGCTCGGGGGGTCCTTCCGGTGTGAAGGCTCGTAGAAGTTTATTTTTTATGTTTCTTTATTTTAATTACCACAATTAAAAGGAAAGAATACACAGATGTGTTCCAACAGCAAAAACTATACAGAAAGTATTCCATAAATAAGCAGTACGTGGAAAGAATACAAAATAGAAAAAATCTTAATTGATAAGTGTAGAAAAGATAGCTATTTGTCTTTACCATTTCCTGACAGGGTCAGAGACGTCATGTGCACTTTTCCAGGGCATGCAGTTTTTTTAAGGGAGATAATTATTTATATCCCTGCAATATCATAGCATCATAAAAGTTGTTAGGTCATCATAAAGTTTGGAGCACATATTCTGGAGTTAACACATTTTGAGGGATATAAAAGATAAATAAAAAATAAATGTTGTAGGAGTTCCTTCACGTACATATTTCTGTACCAACAAAGTTATATATGTAAGGATAGCATTGACACATAGTTAAATGCGCTTGGTAGCTGTCATGTGATCAAATCACATATGTACATGCATATATATATATATATATATATATGAGCATATTAATTCATATAGACACACACAGATATATACATATTCATTTATATCTACACACACACACACATATATATAGATAGATAGATAGATAAAGCATATTAATTTATGATATACACACACATAACACATAAACATATCTCACATCTACATACACTGATATATGGTGATATGAGCATATTAATTTATATCTATGCGCATACAGATATATATAGATATAAGCATATTAAAATAACATTTTAATATATATACACACACACAACCAATTCATATCTACCCACACACATACACACAGATATATGGTGATATGAGCATATTAATTTATATCTATACGCATACAGATATATATAGATATAAGCATATTAAAACAACATTTTAATATATATACACACACACACACACACACATGTATATATATATATATATATATATATATATATATATATATATATATATATATATGTATGTTGTTTTTTTTTTTGTCACTGCACAGATTTTATCAGAAGAAACTATATAAAATAAAAGAAATACCAGTCAGTTTTATGAAGAGATCTCATATTGCATTCCTTCATCTTTTGGCATTTCCAATTATTCTGCAAATTGAAATGTCTCACCTCTAAAACAGTGCGTTATGTCTTCAAATTATCTTTTTGTCTTGGAATCAATTCCTGGAAATGTTCTCCTCGCCTCACACCTCACATTCAAATGTCAGTTTCCATAATTTCATAAACTGTACCTTAACTTCTTTATGCCTGTGTAATTCATTTCGCTTTTAAATCCCCAATTTAATTCTTAAGTTCTAAGATTACCTTTGAATGGAAACCATATTTTTGTCTCATATCTCCATTTAAGATATATGTCCAAAAGTATAAAGTAAATCAAGTTTTGAAATATCTTAATAGATCCATTTCATTGCAATAGATTAGCTCTGACCTTAAATTTTACTGGCTTTCAATGAACAGCAATATCCACTTATTTTTATTTTTGAAGTAAATGATTATAAAGGGTATTAGATCTTGGCCTGAATAATTGCACTCTCTACATCTTAGAAGATGTAATTTCTAGGCATTAGCTTCACTTACAAGTGCCCCAACTTATGAGCTTTCTAAGTTACAAGCTGTCAGTCGATCAATTTTTTTGCTTTGGGTTGAGAGTTAAAATTTCAGGCATGAATGAGCTTCAGATATACTTATGTTAATAAGTACACTAAAAAGATCTCAGTTTCCAAATTTATTACGCCAAAGAAAAATATATTTTAATAAAAATATATTATATATATATATATATTAGTAGGGCCGGGTTAGCTCAGTCGGTAGAGCGTTCGGCTAGAAACCACATGGTTCCTAGTTTGATTCCAGTCCTTGCCAACTCACCATATGAGTAGCACAGGGATCTGTGCGGTAAAGTAAGGAGCTGATGGTAGGTGTGGCGCACCACCTCAGATGCCAAAACAATCTTCTTGGTCTACCACTAGTGAAAAGGGGTTAGACTCCCTCGCTGATTGGCTGATACCGACTTTAGGCCACCCCAACGACTTTACATTTTTTAAATATATATATTATAAAAAGAATAGATTTTAAAACATATCACAGCACATAATTCATTAGATTCTAGTTTATACAATACTGGTATTTTTTTTATTTAACAAAAAATGATTTTAAAAATTTTTTTTTTTTTTTTGGGGGGGGTAGCTAAAAACGGATTAATGGCATTTCAGTTGATTTCAACAATGAAATTGAGTTGTTAATGGAACAAATTAAACTCATAAGTCAATGTACCTCTGTATATACATTTTTTATGACCTTAAATCAAGGTTGACCTATACATGAGTAGGTATTTACCCAACCCCTTCACCCCAGGTTGGAGGTGACACAATGTCAATTTTTAAACAAAATACAGCTGGTTTCAATACATACCAATATGTAAAGTATTACACATAAATAAATACACCATAACAATTTTTTAATATAAAGTTAGCTTTCATTTTTAACTAACGATACCAAGGATTTATACATACCAGGTAAAAAATTAAAAGGTGTAATTTTTATATAATTTGGATTTTTCAGACTTTTGTCCTCATTTTTATTGTTATATTATAATAGATTAACCGAGTTGCCTTCCCTCAGTCTCTCTTCAATGAATCTTAAATGAAATCTTAACAACTTTTGAACTTGGGCCTTTTCACCGAACTTCTTCATATCATAATTGAGAGCCCTCATGGAACTTCTAATCAAACCCTCTATTCAATCTACTGGGGTAGACCATTCTCATTCCATTAACCATGACCGAGTACAAGTGTTCAGCTATGTTAGGTATTCTGCTATTATTGCTCATGGTGAGGATTGAACCTGCAACTTACAGATGATTGTCACTAAGAACATTATTAACTCAATTTCTATATCTGTTGTGCCATGTGTTCAAATGAAGACAACAGTCCAAAAAATACAAATGATACAAATTATCAAGCCTCATCTCAACAAGTCAGACAAATAGTTAATTTTCAGTTCAAAAAATGGCATTACCTATAAATGTTTTAAAAGTTTTAAATTCAAACATAATAGGAAGGACTAAGAACAATTTCTGATTCCAAAAATCAATGATTTTGTGATCATAAATCAATGGTCAACAAATACATGAGTGTGTATTTACCCAACCCTTTCACAACAGTTAAGAGGTAACAAAGGTCATTTTTTAAACAGGGTACAGCTGGTTTGAATTCAGATTTTTCTTTCTCTTAGATTGGTTTCTCAGATATATACATCTACAATCTTAATCTGGACATTCAAATATCTAATTTCTAATATATCTAATTATAGATATACATTTTATATATATTGAGTAATAAAATACATTTTAAACATTGACAATAATTTTCAATTTCTGAGAATTTTTTAGATGAGGCTTGATAATTAGTATTATTTGGATTATTCGGACTATTGTCCTCATCTTCATTGTTATTATTGTCCAATTGGACACATAGCCAAGTGGATAAAGGAGTTAGGTTTAGACAGTTATAAGTGAGTTTTCTCTAGACTGCAGGTTCAATCCTGGTCAGGGGCAGCAGTAACATAGAATAATAATTAACACAGCTTAACACCTGTACCCCAGCTATGGTATGAGAACAGGATACCCCCGGGGACTAAATAAAGGGTTAGGTTCAAAGTTCCATGATGGCTCTTGATTATGAAAAGAAGGTTACTGAGTTTGAATAGAAGGTTCCAGAGTCCGAGAAAGTTCCCAAGTCCAATAAGAAATACCTGAAGAAAGCTGGAGGGATCGTTGTACAGATAACAATGAAGATAATGACAATAATCCAAATAATACTAATAATACTAATAATTTTCAAATATCAATAAATCATCCTCACAACTTTTATTTTTCACATTTATTTATATAATAAGACAATCTAAACATTATATTAACCTGAAAAGTTTCTAAGTCTGAAATTATTGTATGCAAATTGAACAAGTAAGAAAAACTACTTCAGTTTTCTTGTAACTAATCAATGCTGGAATTAGACATTTTGACGTCAGGTATTTTTGAGTAGGAAAGCAAAACCAAAAAAAAAAGAAAAAGATTTTTATTGCCAGAGGACATTTTGGTGCCAGGCGCTGTGGCAAAATTATTTCAAGAGCAAAAATTTCAATCTACTAAATTAACCCTATTTATTATTAAAAACATTAATTCAAAGACATTTCTTTTTTTAAACACTCATTATTTTTGGTTTTAATAAGAAACAGGTTGACCCATTGTTATATCCCACTTTACTCAGGTGTATATAAATGACAAGAGAGAGATAGATAGATAGATAGATAGATGATGGTTCTTACATGTTATATTCTGCTCACTTCATCTAACTCGGTCACCATCTTTCTTCAGGGCATTCTGTTAAGGGTTGGTTCTTCTTCTTTTCCATGTTGGGCAGGTCATTTCTTGTTTGAATTAATCTATTAACAAGACTTGGTTGTTTTATGATTAAGCTTTATTTCACAACCCAGCCAATGTTGATTCTGCTGCAGTGGGAGAGTGACCTCGATAGCTGACAAGAGTTTGTTCACATCTAAATCAAATTCTCATGCATCTGTAATGGCAGGTTTTTCAAGGGGGTCAAGTAAAAAGGTTATTACCCATCAATAACTATTGAGTAACTTTCCACTGGAATCCTGTTCTTCTGACTCTAACAAATTTTATTCAAATATTCTAACTATAGGTAAGTACATAATTTATAAGCTGCTTATAAATTATGTAACTCCATGAACATGATGGGTTCCAATAAAAACAGCCCTCTATGGGGATATTTATGATGCTGTTGGATGAATGATATAATGTTACATAATTATTAGTTACCTAATATTTATGGCAATAGTGTAGAAATCATAATGGCGATTAGTGCAGCTGATGGCCTTGAGAGTGAGTGATGGCGCTTGACCTCACTCTCACCTTGCCTTCCGGGGATAAATCGTGAGAACCAGAAAGCATAGAAGACCCTGTCTTCCGGTTTAAGGAGAATAAGTAACTCAGTCAGTTAGAAGTAGGAGCTGAGCTTATAGGATGTGCGCAGATGTCTGGTTTGGGGATTTACAAATAAAGTAACATCAAAGTAAATCGAAGTCTTGTGTTTATTACCTAAAAACTAACAATGACACAGGGCTTCTGATAAGGAGAAATCCCTAACAGAAACCAGACCCGAAGAAAATCCAGACCTTAAAAGACTCCAGACCCAAGATGTTAGAAGTTAGAACGAAAGCCGGCCAGAAGAGAAGACGTCTAGAAGTAAGAAGTAAGAAAGGGTATACAACAATAAGAACAATTCACAACAAAGTGATAACAAGAATATTGTAAATCCTTGAGTATAATACACTGGGGATTTTTAGGGGGCTGTACCTCTGAAAAATCTAAACTTTGTGTATAATACGGCACTCTTTCTCTAACTTGAGTCAAGCAGGTCTATATAACGTCCTTGGTTTTTAAAATGTAACGTCCTTTATTATTATTGTATATATAACATAATGCAAACGTGTAGCTTTTTGTTTTGTTTGCAGAAAATAAAGAAATAACAGTAGTAATGTAAGTGAAAAATAAATATTAAGTAAATTGCCTTTACATATTTATCACTATCAGTTACAAAAGCAAAAACATTTATTCAAATCCTTCAAATTCAACATCACTTCAGCATCAAATAATGTTCCATTTGTTCCTCTGTAAACATGACAGCATCATTGTAGTGTAAATCTCCGACATTACAAAATGCATCTGAATAAACATTGCCAGACAGCAAATAGACTCGGACATTGCTTAGAAAATATTTTTCATTTTTAACCTCATATATAGTACACACTAGGGATTTTTACTTTTATATTTTTGGGGGAAAATGCAGATTATACTCAAGGATTTATGGTACTTTATTGCCTGAGATGATTTAATAAAAGAAATACAGAAATGACAAGATATAAAGAAGTTTACACACAGTTGTATAAGGGAAAATGTCCTATAGGCAAATAGTCTTTTATAGGTAAAGTCTTCAGGTTGCTGGTAATAGAGTAAGATATAAACACTTACTGTTAAGCGTGTTCTTGTGTGACATGTAGATGAAATGCTGGGGGCAAAACTGCACTGTCCTGTGGACAGGAGACACAATTTGTACATGTTACTTCAGCAGAGGCTTGAGGGTCTAAGACCTTTGACTTTGGTGTGTCGACATTTATAAGGCTGCCTGCCATGCCACCTAGTGCCTATCGGAAGAACTGAGGCAAGTAAGGAATGTAATCCCTACTTTTTCTATTTAGGAAAGATGGTAGAGTTTTATTAACATTTAAGGGTTATATAAGAATTTTAAGGAATAAAAGATTATGTCCACTGCAAATCAGGACCCCACAAAATCATTGTTTTAATCTTCCAGATTAACACTGTTACTAAAATAGAATAATTCAAATATTCATTATATGATATTTACCAACTCCTCAACATGTATAGGATATATATATATATATATATATCAATGTCTTAAGCAGAGTTTAACAGGTTTGAATTAAGAGTTTTCCTTCTCCTAAATGGTTGCCTAACCAAGGTAAAAGAGTCCAGTCTGCCCCTAATACTTACATATAGCTGAAGAGATAATAAATTCATGTCGTTCCCAAGGGTATTATCTCTATGTGAAATGCAAATATTCACTATATAGTTCATTGTTTTTGGCTTTAATAAAAATCTAAATATTAGTATTTGGGTTTAAGTTTATGATTCATATTCTTACTTAAACACTCTTAGTGCTAAACTGTTTTATGCTAAAAAATACAGGCACCAAAAAATGCTAGATTAAAAATTTAGTATTAAGACAACTGTCTGCCATTTGACTAAACACTAGGTATGCATTTTTATATTCACTTAGTTCATTTCTTTTTTTGTCATAAATGTTTTGTTTTTTTTAACAATCTCTAAGATAATGATCACCTTGAACAAACACGTATAAGTATTGACCTATTGACAGTAGCAGACGACAAGAAAGGAAAATTGAACTTAAAAAATACCTTGCTTATCTTTATTCTTTCTTATTCTTGCCTTTAAACTGTGATACATTCAAAGTTTTGGGTTTTTTTACCAAGGAAGTGGACATTTAGAACATTTATTCTTGATTAAATCAGGCTCTTTAAAATACAATTCCCAAGAGAGACATATACAAAAAAAAATGTTTCAAAAAACAGATAAAAAATGTCTAGAAATAAGCAATGTACTTATGCTTTTTGATTGTTCATTCAAAAATCAGAAAATTCTTCAGACAAAATTATAAAATCAAAAAAAGAATTTATAAAAGCTAAAAGTTTTTTTTTACTTTACGGTAATCAAACGCACACATCTTCGAATCTCGTTAATCCCAGTTGTTTTAAGAGTATAAAATAGAATATCAATTTATAAGTTTGAAAAATGTCAAAAAAATCTATACTTTTGAAAATCAAATGGATAAAAACAAAAATAAGAATACTCGTTCAAATGAAACCATAAAAAAGTATCTCCAATACCCGATCTTAATAAATTCTTCAAACACTGAAAAGAAAGATGAAGATACTTTTTTTTTTTTCGTAAGTGGCAATTCCAACCAATTTCAAGAAATAAAATTACATAAATTGTTCAGACAATTCTAATTCACATATTTGGATCCAATTTTGGACAAGTTCCTATAGACAAATGAAATCCTGTTTAATACTCTGGCTATTTATTAACCTTAGCTTAGTTCCCTAATGAGATTTATAGAACTATTAACTAAGTATATTCTAGTCTGGCACAAGGCTAAGTAAGAACAAAATGAAGATAAAAAAATGTTTTCTAAGTGTATTAAGACTGTTTATCTTGACAATCAGCATTCAAAATGTTGGCTTTTATCAGGGGTTAAAACACTTATTATTAAAACAGCATTGATTGGAAATACACCCTATCTCAGTCACAAGGCAGAATCCATACAGTATATTCTTCCAATAAAATAAATAAAAATATTGATTAATTCTTATACTGTGTATTATATTATAAGGATCAGTGGATATGAGTTTGAAATCTACACTAAGTTCTTATAATGCATTAGTGCATCCTTAGATACATTAACACAGAATGTTCGGTAGGGAAAGACAGGCAACTAACTCTTATAAACAATGCATATATAAATGTTTGATAAACATAACATGTAATCATAAATAACAGAATATATATGTCCCAATATGTTCCATGAACAGACAAATTGTGATTAGTTATGAAAGACTTCCATGGTTTTAAGAGTGAGGTGTAATAAATGGTGAGAAAGTTTGAGACTAATTTTCTCTATCCTGCTCTATGAAGACAGTGAGGGAATCTATCCTCTTTTCACTAGCACTAGACCAAGGAGATTGTTTGGGTGTCTGAGACAGAGCACACTCCTACCATCAGCTACTCACTTTACCGCACATATCCATGTGCTACTCATACACTGAGTTGGCGAGGGCCAGAATCGAACCAGGAAACTTGCACTTTTAATATGGTGCAAAGCTGTGCCATCCAATTTCTTTTAATATCCTCCATGTTTACTCTTGAGATGGATTTTCAATTTAGGAAATAATAAAAAGTCACACAGAGCAAAGTGTTGTGAGTATAGAGAATGTTGCACTTGCACAATCCTGTGTTTCATCAAATTAGTGGAGGTGCATGATGTAATGGTTATTGTTATAGGAAAAGGACTCTGTGATCCGAGTTCAAATCCTAGATCAAGCTGTTTGCATTTAACATAGCACTAATACTCTTTGGCAAGGTATGCCTTCAACTATTTACCCTCCAGCTATGAATAATACGAGGGACTGGACTCTTTAACCTTGATCAGGCTACCAGTCTAGGAGAAGGAAAAATCTATTAAACTCCACTTAAGAAATTGACTTTGTGTCACATCCTACACATGTGGCATGGTTGGTAAATATACATTTCACCAAAAACATCTTGTTCAAAAAGTAACAAGGCTGACTTTATGATTTGTTTTAAGGTGCTGACTCATCCAGACAACAGTCATCCGATATCATCATTTTATCAAATTAGTTGTTTAGGTGTGCTCTCATCTTCATCTGAATTTGGAATTAAAAATTTTGAGCTTTAGTTTTAATAATTTTTTAATCACATATAATAAGTGTTAAGATCTGCTTGACTAAGCCTTTTTAAATGTTTTACATAATTAAAAAAAGTCTCTACTTTCAATATATATATATATTTACCAACTCCCCCGCACGAGTAGGATACGACACAAGGTCAATTTCTTAAGCGGAGTTTAACAGGTTTGAATTCAGAGTTTTCCTTCTCCTAGACTGGTTACCTAGCCATGGTTAAAGAGCCCAGTCTGCCCTGCTATTTATCCATAGCTGGAGGGAGAGTAGGATTCATACCTTTCTCAAGGGTATTAGCGCTAAGTGAAATTCAATTACCACGTCCAGGATTTGAACTCGGGGCGACGAGTCCATTTCCCATGACTTTAACCATTACACCACGCGCTTCCTCTACTTTCAATATAGATTTTTTTAAACTTTCTATTTTTCTACTTTGGAGAAGTTTTTTTATATTAATCCTCAAAAACAACACATCTAATGCATTCTCTGGTAAAAAAAAAAAAATAGCAAATCTTGGGTAGATTTCTTAAAAATGATCTCAATGATTTTGTAAAGGTTTGGTCAACTAATTCTACTTGTATGATTTATACTAGTCATGGGCAAACTGTGGCCTGTGAAACTTTCTGAATGGCCCACCTAAGACTTTAATTTAATCATAGAAAATATATTTTTATCAAAGTGAAGAATATCAAGTTTTCCTTATTTCTAAGATAGATGTTTATGCTATTCTATAGTCAAATTGGTTGAGGTAACTTCAACATAAAATTAGCTTATACATTTTTGGTAATGCTGATCACCTGATTAGGAGTCATCTCTTATGTGGCCCACTTCTCGGTTAAGGTTACTCATGCCTGGTTTATATTATATAAAAAGTCACTAATTTCACATTGAATCTAGTGCCTTTTTTATAGCATGATTTGTATATTTGACAGAATTCATATAACTAAGTAATCACACAGTCAGCTACACTCAGACTATATTTATAGCAGTGGTAGTATTATTAGTAATAGTAGAAGCAAAGGAACATTTAATTTGCTATAATATTAAGTATTAAAGAATACTAACTATCAGTGCAAATGATGTTCTCTTGTGAACATCAACACACCAGTGTAAACCAACCAGCAAAAACCTACATCAATCAGCTCTGTGCAAATTCTGAATGCTGTGTGTATCACAGTTTAAAGGCAAGAATAAGAAAGAATAAAGATAAGCAAGGTATTTTTTAAATACAATTTTCCTTACTTGTGATCTGTTACTGTCAATTGGTCAATGCTTATACTTGTTTGTACAAGATTATCTTTATCTTAGAGATTGTAGAAAAACATTTCTAACACAAAAAACAATAAACTAACTGAATATAAAAATGCATACCTAGTGTTTAGTCAAATGGTAGACAGTTGTCTTAATACTAAATTTTTAATCTAGCATTTTTTGGTGCCTGTATTTTTTAGCATAAAACAGTTTAGCACTAAGAGTGTTTAAGTAAGAATATGAATCATAAACTTAAACCCAAATGCTAATATTTAGATTTTTATTAGAGCCAAAAACATTAATAATGAATATTTGTAAAACATATATAAACAAAAACATATATAATTAATATTTGCATTTTACATAGAGCTAATACCAATAGGGATAGATGGTAACGGAGTCATGGGTATCCATGCTGTCAGCATGACCTGATGATAAAGATGATGAACCATTAGGATTCTTGTATTCTCATTTGACATAAAACTAGAGATCACTTTTAAGTTCATTAATCCTTCATTAAATGAAATGGATAGTGAAGGCTTCAATATTAATCTTAATAGTTATACACAAAGCCAGAATTACTCACTAGCAATAGTTTGCAAATGTAACTTTATGTGAGGTAACCAGTAAAAATCTCAATAGACCCACAAATAGTAAAAGAATGTCTTTTCTGAAACAGAAATTCAAATAAAGATGAGGCTATTGATTTTAATAAATTCGTTACTCCTATAATCTTTCAAGAAAAAAAAAATTAAATGGAGGAAATTGTTTGGAAAGTTCATGCATGCTGCCAACCACTCCCTGCTTAAGATATTTTTTTTTTATTGATGTTCAGTTTTTTTTGTTTTGTTTTTTTTTTTAAATTCTGTTGTAGCATGTAAAGATTTTCTTTCCATCTGTGACAATGTCCATGTTAGTAGTGCTTGTACCTTGTGTCTTTCAGTTGATTCCGTTTATCTAAAAAAAAAATATATATATATATAAAAAAATGAAGAAAATTATTGATTGGATAAAAGATACTAAGTTATCTTCTTTGATATTTTTGCTTTTGGTATTTTTTTTTTTTGTGTGTTGTGTTGTACTTTTCAAATCTTTTTAAGAGTCTTTACAATAATCTATTCTGATAACCTATCATATGCTGAAATACAGTGTCAAGATAATCTTACAAATATAAAAAGAAAAAACAAAAACAAAGATCATATTATCTGGTCTCTTCAATATTTCTTTATTGATGCAGCATGTGATTACATCAAAGAGAAACAGAAAAATGTATTATAATTGCTATAGTGAACTCTGTATTATAATAATATATATGATTGATATATAATCTAATATATCATTATTGGACGCTAATTGTCAATGGAGGCAACAGCTTTTTTTGTTTTTATTACCTGGGCAGGAAAGCTAGCTGGGAAAGAAAGGTTTGTCTAATTGCTTATTTATCATGTTTTCTTCATCAAATATTGTGGAATGCCAGTGATGAGACATTTTTGTCAAGATATCTGGTGAAGGTACAGAGTCCAGGGAAAGTATATTCACACACATATATATATATATATATATATATATATATATATATATAACTTTCAAAGAAAGAAAAACTTAACAAACTGTCATCCCATTATATTTTTATTTCAACCAGAAACTAAAAAAGAGTTCTAGCCTCATCAGACAGGTTTTACAAATTGCAAGAATCCTGTATTTTGTAAAAACCGTCTGATGAGGCTAGAACTCATTTATTTAGTTTTTGGTTGAAATAAAAACGTAATGGGATGATAGTTTAAGTTTTTCTTTCATTGAAAGTTATATATTGCTTTGTATATAGCTTAATTTATGGATTATTATATATTGAGGCCTTTTTAGGGATTTATAAAAATTATTGTTTGAGTAGATATGTTTGCACCTCCCAGAGCATACAGTATGGTTGTACTGTGAGATTTCGATGATCCAAAATAGAATCAGCCCTTACTTACCAGTCATGTTGATTACCTTACATTTATATATATATATATATATATATATATATATATATATATATATGGTAATCCAAATGACTGGTAAGTAAGGGATGATTCTATTTGTGATCATCAAAATCTCACAAATAATGTATTAGATTATATTTATATATATATATATTTATATATATATATATATTTTATATATATCAGTATCTAATACATTATTTGTATGTACACACATATTTTTATGTATGTAAATATATGAACATACACATATATATATATATGTGTGTGTGTGTGTGTGTGTGTGCATGTTATTTGTATGTACATACACATATTTTTACTTATATAAACATATAACCATATGTTGAAGAAAATGATTGAAAGTGAAAAATCATTATGTTAAGGATGAAATTTATTGTGTTAATAAGCCGAAACAAATGTTTCAATCTCTTTTGTTTACATGTATGAAATATTCATTTAAAATTATTTTAGATAAAAATAAAACAAATAAAGATATTGTGCATGCTAACCTCAGATCATCATCAGGACATATAAGTATACGTGTTGTTGATTTCTGCTTACGATGTAATACGAGGAAAATATATTTGAAAGTGATTACGTCACAAATTTTTTTTTTTTTAATATTAAACATAAACAGTAAAAATGTCCATATTTTCAAATCACTGGGAATGCTCTGTGATTTTTTTTTTTTAAATGTTTAAAACGATTTTAAAGTTTTATTGCAACCAGCATAAAAATGAAACTGGTGTGTTGTCTTCAACAGGAAGTAATTGAGTTGTTAATGTGGTCCTCTCTCTCTCTCTCTCTTCTCTCTCTCTCTCTCTCTCTCTCTCTCTCTCTCTCTCTCTCTCTGTGTGAATGCATCTCATTATCTAATACAGGGGTCAACAAACTATGGCCCGCAGTCTGGATCCAGCCCATGAAGGCATTTTATCAGGCCCGCCAATGGTACTTGAATTTGTTTGTTAAAACGTACGGAATGTGAGACGTTCTGATACCACATAAATTTAAATATCATGTTAAGCTTATTAAATTTTCATGGACTTGACTACTGTAGGTAGGTTACCAAATTTTGTGTATGTGAGCATTTTTGTTACTTACACTTCTTACAACTCATTACAATAATAATGTGGCCCGCACTCATTATTTTTTTTCAATTATCTGGCCAACCGTAAAAAAAGTTTGGTGACCCCTGATTTAATACATCCTCTGTATGTACATCAACATAGAAAACAGAATTGTGTGTATGTCTATGCTAAGGACACATAACTAATGAGTTTTCAATTAGATTTGGGAGTTGTTCATTTCAGATTGTGTGGCCAGTGTCTGTGCATCTATTTATATGGGTGTTAGAGACTCTCCCACATTTTATTACCAGGATGGGCAGTTAAGTTTTATATTAAATCCATATATATCCTCATTAGAATAGTGTAGAGAGTCAACAGCGCTTCATGGCTGTCAGTTTCTCACCTATATGATCATCATGTTCTGATAATCACATAGGCAAGAAACTGACAAGAACTGTTGATTCTGTGTCTATGCTATCTTAACTTAGATCTACATATGCTCTGTCACTGATATTGAACATAATTTATAAATATAGCAAATTCCATTATTTATATGTATATATATATATATATATATATATATATATATATTATTATTATTATTATTATTATTAGAGAAAAAAAAATATTATTATTAGAGGAATAATATTATCATTATTTATTTATACTTATTATTACTGCTCTATGTTTTTAATATATTGAGCACTTTTGGATTATTTACTGATGCCACTGCAGCAGAAAAGTTAAAGCGGCAATTGGATACTATATACATATATATATATATATATATATATATATATATATATATAATCACAATTTATTTTAGTAAAACATAGACAGATAAATATGACATTAAACACATATGTAAACCCTAGAAATTATCATTCATTTACATATCAGACTGGAAATCATTTTATTCTCTTCGGGCTTAATAAGTGCATTGCTCTGATAAAAAATCACAGTATAATGTGCGATTTTTGCTGGAGACAGTTATGCACACAGATACACAGGCATTCACAAGTAAAATTATTGATTTTAACAGCCTGTCAACCCATCTAGATATATTTTATGTCAAGAAGTTAGGGAATCATGTTCATATTTGCATTTTTTTTTTTTACACAGTTATGTGATATCAAGTATTGTATCTAATATGAAGAATTTTCAAACAGTTCTATCTGACCCATGGATGGGACACTAAAAGGTACTACCACTTCGGTTCAGAGTGGACCTGGGAGTAATGGCAATGAAGAGTACTCCAAATTCCCCAGATCTCCAGAACTAAAGACTCACCATCAGATGGTCAGTTTCTTGAGTATGTGATCATCAGGTCATGATGATCCCATACATGACAGTCATAAAGTACTGTTCACACTGTGTCTATGCTATCCTAACATGGATATATATATTTTAAAAAGTCGTCATTGGGGTGGCCTGAAGTTGGTATCAGGTAGACAGCGAGTGAGTCTATCCCCTTTTTACTAGCGCTAGACCAAGGAGATTGTTTTTTTTTGTTTTGTTGCATCTGAGGTGGAGCGCCACACCTACCATCAGCTCTGTACTTTACCACACAGATTCCTGTGCTACTCATACGCCGAACCCAGAACCTTATGATTCCTTGGCTGACGTTCTACCGACTGAGATAAGCCAGCCCTTCTGAACTAAGCTGGCCCTTATATATATATATATATATATATATATATCATAACCCAGCAAAAACTGTTTATTATAGTAAGAAATTTAATAAAAGAAATGCAATCAGAATGGATATCATTAGGTTTTATTTATAAGAAAAACACTACAGCAATCAAAGTTTTTTTTTATCAATAAAAGTTATTGCTTTTTGTTTGTGTTTATTCTTCTTGTTGTTTTTGTCTGTGGAAATGTACTTGGTTGAACTTTGAATAAAATGATAAATTTGGATGTAATGAAAGTGATATAAGCAAAAAGAAAAATTCCAGAATAAAATCTGAATATGTGAAAATATTTAGATATATTACAGAACTGTGTACAGTTTATTTTCTCTGCTAAATTTAATTTTTTTTTTTTTTTTTGTGAGGTGGTGGAGTATTACCCTTCTGCTGTGGATACTGTCAGCATATTCTAAGCTTCACTGACAGGGTTTAAATAAAAGAATTTTAATAATATGATAGTGAGATAATGAAATTTTAAATACAAATTAAAGATGAATATATTATCAAAAGAGATAAAAGAAAAAGGGCAGAAAAAGTGTTCTTTAAAAGTTATCTCTGACCCATAGATGAGACTCTAACAGATACAATTCTAGATCAGAGTGGACCTGGGAGTAATGGCAATATTCCCCAGATCTCAAGAACTGAAACCTCACCATCGGATGCAATTTTGTGTCATAACCAAGAAACCCCCTTTTTGTGTGTGGGGGCAGAGTATTACCCCTCTGTGGGGAATACAGTGAACATATTCTAAGGTCCACTGATAGGGCAGAAATAAAAGGAGAATTTTAGTAATATGGAGATAGTGAGATAGTGAAATTTGAAAGAGAAATTGAAGATAGATATTTTATCAAAGGAGATTAAAGAAGAAAAAGAACAGAAAAAAGCATTCTTCATCTTTTTGCTGTTTTTTGCTTTTTTTTTTAAAAACTATTTTTAATAGTTTTTTTTAATATAAATATATTCTTATTGGTCAAAGCCATTGATTTATTTGAACTAAGTGATTTATTTGATTCTAGACACTTTGTTGTGGTCAGATCTGTTTGCCAGAGTAAATAGAATGAAAAGGAGAAAAGAACAAAATTCTCTCAATGTTTTTTTTTGTTTTTTGTTTTTTTTTTGTTTTTTTTTGAAGGGGAGAGCAGCTTCATTTTTTCCCTCTCTGTTTTGGTTACCCTTATTGCTTATATCAGTTGGCAAGTCATCAAATGTGACTAAGTAGACAATAACTAAAAGCAAACCGAGAACAATACTTAGTTCTTTCTTTGTCATTTTCATTGACTGAACCAAACAATTTACTTGATCCTCAATGTCTTGATGTTAAATCTACCAGTAAAAATAGACAAAACAAAGATAGATAGATCAATAGAAAGGAATTGAGTGATAGATAGATAGATAAAAAAATTAGTGATAGATAGTTTGGTTGGTTGTGTGCAATCTACCAATAAAAATAGATAAAACAAAGAAAACAAAGAAGACAATGAAGAAGAAGAGGAAGAGTTAATAGAGGACGATTTATCTTCTCTGTCATTGTTATTTGTTGAACTAAGTCACTTTTTTTTATCTTAATGCAACTTAATCAAATTTACTAAAGAAGGAAAAAATATGAGCAAACTTGTCTTCTTTGGGTTTTTTTTTAATTTGTTTTTTTCTATTTTTATTATTCTTTAAACATTCATTGGCGCCAAAGGATTTATTTGATCCCAGAGGTGATGGAGGTTAAATTTACCAGACAAAATAAACTGTACACAGTTGTGAAAATATTCAGATTTTCTTGTGGAATTTTTCCTTTTTCTTTTTGTTTATATCACTTGATCCCTCTCATTAAATCCAAATTTATCATTTTATTCAAAGTACAACCAAATACATTTCTGCAGACAACAACAAAAATAACAAATGCAAATAAAAAGCAGTAATTTTTATTGATCAAAAACTAACTCATCTGAACCAATTAAGTTTCATTTTATTGAAATTTTCTTTACTAAACTTTAACTAAATATAAAACGAAAAATCGGAACAATGGAACTTTCCATAAATGTTAATGAAGCTGAATGACTCAATTAAAGATGTTTGATCTTAAATGTTCAATTTTGTATAAAATAAAATTAATGTTTGTAAAAAAAATAAAAATAAAATTTAGTTTTGATAAAATTTGATAATTTAGTAATTGTTTATTTGCAAATTTTGAGTCGGGAAAACAATGAAAATTATTTTGGGTTTGTCTGCTTTCTTGTAAAAATTAAATTTACTGTTTTTGACATTGGTTTACAAAAGCTATTTTCAAAAGGTCAACTGTCTAAGAACCCTGAACAAATAAAAATCTACTGTCTCACAATAAAAGGGCATGCTTAAAATTTCTCTGACCCGGAGTGGTAGTACCTGTTATGGTACTAGGGTACTATGACTCAGATAGGCCTGTATAACATTTATTTGTATTTAATAGGAATACTTGATGCTATGTAATTGTAAATGATTTCTATTAAGAATATTTATTTGAAGTTATAATTGTTTACTAAGAATTATTATTAGTTACTTGAAACCATATTACCAAAAATCCTAGACGAATAAAATCTACTACTTCTGTCTCAGAATACAATTTTGTGCCCAAAAGTTCCCCACTCCAACCCGGAGTGGTAGTATCTGTTAGGATTTTAACTATGGCTCAACTCAATCTATTTAGAAATTAGTTGTACTAGCAAATATATGCACACTCCGGGTGCAAGTATTTTAGTTAAATTTTATAATAAAATATCATATTAAATTAGAAAGGCTAATGAAACTGAATAAGAATGTAGATAAAAAGATTTTGAACAGAGCGGGTATGATTGAAAAATAGAACAACTTTGAAACTAACTCTTCCATCATTTTCCATTACTCCCGTCTTTCATTGGTAAATTTTCCTAATTAAACTGTTTAGTTAAAATAGGAAGTAAAGAATAATATTACAGTTATTTCTTCTTGTTAAGGGATTTCTTTTAAGATTTATTGAAGAGATTTTTGCTCATATTCAGTAGGATAAAACCAAACAATTAGAAATCAATAATACTAAGCATATATTTATTAAAATCAATTTTTAAGATCAATATGCAAATTAGCTTTCCCATTCACACTGTAAACCTCTATTTTGTTGTATATATAAATACAGTTGCATGTTATTAGCATGTAGATATGGTCAACAGTGTAAGTAATGTAAAATAATTTTATTAATAATTGAGGTTTAAATAAAAATCAAATCATGGAGAATATGATGTAAATAATGAAAGGAATTGTGGCTTGTATAGTAATATAGTTTCGGTTACAGACAGACAAACCCACAATCTCCATTATAATAAGATTTAATAGGAATACACAATGTCAAATAACTGTAAATTACTTCTATCAAAGAAACAAATTGCATAGAGCTAGGTAGGAAGAATGTGGAGGGTACTGCACTTGTACAATCCTGTGTTTCACCCAAAACTTTTGTTCAAAAAATATCAAGATTTGCTTTATAACATTTTCTTCAAATGTGCACATTTAAATTTTAAAATTTAATTTAAATATGTTTAAAGATTCACTCTTGATTCTCTTTCATCACACATTGTATTTTATCATAGCTAAAGTATTATACTTTAATCCCATATATTTTATCTTAATAATTGCAACCAGTTTATCATCATGGTCATCATATATTTTAATTTCCTAGACATCATCTTAGCCTCAAAAATAATTTTCAACTTTAACGCATTTTACTTTTAAGTCTCTAATAATCAAAAAATATTTCAGAGTGATTTTGCTCAAGCCAAAATAATTTCAGTTAAATTTACGTTTTCTTTTTTTTTTACCAAATTCTTTTTCAAGTTGTCAACTAAATTAAACTTACAGAAATTAGCCGAGCTAGAGTTGAAAATAAGGGATGTTATGATATGATCTTTGAATCTTTATCTAAAATTAATTCTGGATGTCTGAAAATCAGTTTGAGTCAGTCAAATTATCTCGTATTAAATATCAATGGACACATCATTCAAAATATCACAGTTCTTTTTGTTTTGTTTTATTTTCTACTTTATGAATTTTTTTTTCTCGGATTTGAGTTGGTTTTATTTTATACGACTGATGTCTTTATAAAATTATCATCATCATCATATCTATCATTTTATATGATGAGGTAAAAACTATTAATAAAAATCAATAAGATTTTATTTTTTCCATTCAAACTGTACATATGGTTTGGATAATGTCTTTATAAAGTTATTTTCCTCATCGTCATCTTAACTGTCATTTTAGGTGATGGAACAACCGTTATTAATAAAAATCAATAGGAATTTTATTCAATTCAGACTGTACGTCTTGAAATAAAGTGGAAAGGTTCAGTCTGTGCTATGAGAATGAGCCTGGTGAAGTAAATTTTTAACTTTCTCTAGATGGGAAGTCAGGAGGTGCTAGTGGCATAATGCTTATGTTTGTATGGTGTAATGGTTATTATTATAAGAAATGGACACAATGAGACATGTTCAAATCCTGGATGAGTCTGTTTGCATTTCACATAGCACTAATGGACCATATTACCTTGAGGCATTCCTTTTCAATTTCGTTTCATTTGGTCATTTTTTTCATTTACACTGTCAATATTCGGTTGTTTGTTAGGGGTTATGGTTGGGTAAGGCGTTAGTTTTAAAATAAAAATCTAAAAATTGTCTGTTAAACCAACTGGATATTGACGGTGTAAATGAAAAACATGTCCTTTCTTAATAGAGATCAAAAAGGGGTGCCTTAAGGTCATATGGTCCGCACTAATACCCTTGTTATAAATCTAGCTATTCTCCTTCCAGCTATAGGTAAATAGTAAGCCAGACCAAGATCTTTAACCTTGGTTAGGCAACCAGTCTAGAAGGAAAACTCTGAATTCAAACCTGTTATACTCTGCTTAAGAAATTGACCTTATGTCACACCCTGCTCATGTGGAGGGGTTGGTAAATATACATATTTGTATGAAGTGAACTCTGCTACCCAAGTTCAAATCCTTAATAAAGCTGTTTGCATTTTACATAGCTCTAATACCCTTTGAACAAGTAGGAATCCAAATATTCTCCCTCCAGCTATGAGTAAATAGTACAGAAGACCCACACAGGTTGATATGTCATTAAACAAACCAAACCAGATTAAGAGAAAAAAAGCTGGGTTCAAAATATTTGGAGACCTGGAGAAGGATGGACTCCACCAGGTTGTTTGGATTTCACAGCACATCAATCCTTGTGTTATTTTATGCCAAAGACGTTTTTGTTTTATTCATTCTTTGTTGGGTATTTAAATTTTTTTTAAACTCAATTTTTTTATCAGATCTATTTAACCCATAGATGGACCCAAATAGGTACTACCACTCCGGGTCTGAGTGGACCTGGAAGTAATGGCAATGAAGGGGTACTCCACACATCCTAGAGCTTTAGAATTGGAACCTCACTACTAGATGCAGTTTAGCATCATACGCAGGACCCTAAAACCCACAGCCACCACCTACCTACTTTGGTAATGACATTTGTCATAAAAACAATATGGTCAGACGATAATATAAGTGCTAGGGCTTAACATGATCAGCTGATTGATTAGAGGGGACCTCTCTAACATTTTGTTGAGTCCAAGTAAGGCTCAAAGTGGAGTGTTACATATCATGGACTATTCAGTCACCAAGATTCCATCATTATTACAGGTCACCACCCATGGCCAACAGATAGCCACTTTGATGCAGGGGAGGGGGTACTCTTCTGCATAGGTCAAGTCATTGTATTTTATAGCCCCAACCAACAGGATGTGACTCTACCAGGTTATTCCTGCCCAAGACACATTACAATTTAGTGTTCCTATGACCAAACCCTGTCACGGGATATCTCTAAGTCTCTATATTAATTATTTGTAATTAATTATAATAATTAATTACAACTAATAGATTCTTCTATTCATTTGGTTTTTAGTTGAGAGGAAAAAGGAGAAAGAGATTTCAAAGTAGTTTTGAATAATGAGAAGAGAGTCCCCTTTGGTTTGAATTCAGAGTTTTCCTTTGCCTAGACTGGTTGCCATACCACGTTTAAAGAGCCCAGTCTTCCCTACTATTTACTGGAGGGAGAAAAATTGGATTCATACCTTTTCCGAAGGTGCTATGTGACATACAAACCACCGTGTCCATAGTCTACAATGGTAATCCTTACACCACGCACTTGCAACAACTAATGGATTTATAGGAAGTTTTATACTTTGCATTTGATGGATATCTTCCTTAAGAAATTAAAGTGTTTAAGTTGAATACAAACAAAGAACTCGATCAATTGAGCTGCAAATTTGAATGAAACTGTCTCTGCACTAGAGCATTTAAAAGTATTGCTGCAATGTTCTATTTTTGCACACAGAAAAATCAAATCATTATGATGTAGATATGACAGAGACAAATAAATGTAATTCAATGAAAATAATTTGCTGGAATATTTACAGAACTTATAATTCATTTTATTTATTTTTGTAAATTTCTTTTTATTTGTCTCTGCTTAGCAATCAGAATATCAAAGTTGGTACAAATATTCTTGAGTTAGTCAAGATGTCTGGGTTGTAGAGATGTTCAATCTGGTAGGTCTTGGTGCCAAAGTAATTGGTATCAGAGACAACGAAGAGTTTCTCAAAATGTTAAGATTATATTAACAATGGTCTATTTATCAATCACTTCCTTTTATCTGGGGAGGTACCAGAATAGCTGTGTATGTGTCTGTGTAATATATATATATATAAGGTGAACAAAACTTGATATGATAAACAGGAATATTTCTTTTATGTTGTTTATTTTTCTCAACTAGTTTCGACCTTAGGTCATCATCAGGAGAAAATTTCTTGTTAAAGAAATTGTTTTTAGAAAGTTTTAAAAATTAAAAGAATTTTTCAAGTGTTTGACAAGCCACTATAATCCGGGCAGAGAAATTTATTTGAAGTGGCGAGTCTATCTGTTCAGTGAAAAATATCTCTTAGTTAAATTACAGACAGTAGACCACTCCACCAACTTTTTTTATACTTTACTCCTAGAGGCTGAAACCCAACATATCATACTATTTTGAAATCGGGCTAACTCCATGTGCAAATTAGAAACATTAAAACCTTAAAAACTGTGCTGAATCTGGAACTGCAGTCCTGAAATTTTAGATTCCCAAGTTTTGATTGCTGCAATTGTTTTTTGGTAATTTTATATATATATATATATATATATATATATATATATATATTTTAAGTGACTTTTTTATTTAAAGGAATTGATTTGAAAGATGATTTTTAAAACTTAAATAAGTTTGGGAATATGTAGCTTAATTGTCGCTCCAGATGGTGGCTTTTAAGCTAGTTTTAAATAAAAGTATGATATTTGAAGTTAATTACCAAGCAGGAACTTTAATGAGTTGTGCATCCAAAGGAATATGAACAAAGCTTAGATTATTGAACTAAGTTAAAGAAATAAACTTTATAGGAGATGTTTTTACTGATCACTTCTCCTTCTGAATATAAAGAATGAAAAGATGAAATGAGAAATAAAGAAGAGGAAATAACCCCCACAAAATAAGGAAACTGGGGATATTTGAATAGACCCAATTATCTTTCCAACGTATATTTCCATATAGTCCAAGGACATAAACAAACACAGCAATAAAGTATCCAGTTCTAGGAATAGGAATCACTCAATCAAGCCTGTCTGCAGACGGCTTGATTGATTTTAATCTATCAGAATTGTTTTATTATTTTGATAAAAGAATTTCTAATAGTATCATATCTATGAAAACTGTACAACAATAAACGGTATTTGAAGGAAGAAAGCTTTTTTATCTCCTGAAATTTAAAGACCACTCATTTCTAAAGAGGGAAAAAAGTTTGGTGGTCGTCATGAAAGGAGTTCTTTTCTGTTCTATGATAGATATTAAAGGGATATGTATCAGAGAACTTATTCATAGATATCTAGTGAAAGTAAAAATATTCTCTCTGTGCTGATGTAAACCGCAAATGTGGAATTAACAAGAATTAGAAATATGAACACAACATGGAATTTCAAATAACACTGTATTGATACACCTATACATACAATAAAATACACTTGTAATAATTGTTGTTGCAAACGATAGTATTGTCCTAACCCTATTGCTCTTATGGCAACCCCCCAACCCTTTTTATCGTAAATGTGCTAGAAGGCCGTGGGTGAGGGTTTTAGTGTGCTTGGTATGATTGCATCTAATTGAGAAGTTCCAATTCTGGAACTCTGGGGAATGGAGAGTACCTCTTTATTGCCATTACTCCCAGGTTCACCCTGAGTGGTAGTACCTGTTACAATCCCATCTATGGGTTAGATAGATAAAAAATGAGTATTAAAAAAATCTGTTGAAAAAAAAATTGAATACCCAAAAAGAAAGAATAAAACTGTAGGGACCCGGTTTGTTTGGCGAGTGTGTAGTTGAAGAGTTGAAGATCCGAGTTATGGGTCCCCACAATTTAAATGTATATACGGAAATGTAGTTTCCATAGGTAACAAAAGAAGAAGACAAAATTGATAAAGGAAACAAACTTCATATACATTAATTTACCGTTGGTATATTTAATTGTTCTTTCAGTGGTGTTGCAGTCTGATTGTGTCTGTGCATAGTTGTGTGTGACAACTGTGACATGGTGTTTATATTAGTGTGATTCCTTGTGTCAACATGATAGTAGTTTTGTTTGTGATTGGAACTTGTGATTGAAAGTTGAAATTTGTTGTTGTTGAGTGAGAGAGAGAGAAAATAAAAAACGAAAAAATAGACGGACCTGTTGAGTCGTATTATATGTTCTTGGACAGTGTATTCTCCTCATTGTGTCGAGTTGGGAGCATCAGCCCCAACTCTGTCGAGTCAGGGAGAGTGTAAGCTCCCACTGTCTCTCTCCTGGTCTTTCAGCTAAAATGGGCCTTTTTATAATTTTCTTATTGTCATTGTCATCATTAAGCTAAAATATTCCTCAAATATCAGGTGATTTGCAATGATGCAATATCGAATGATTTTGGTATCTGTGGAATTCTGGTGACATAAATTATCGGATGAATTTAAACCATTGTTTCTATTGTTTCTAAAATATTTCTAAACTAATATTCATTCGATTCTCTTTTGTTTACCTAATTCTAAAATCATGCCATACCATTGTAAAACTAGTTATTTAAGAAAACTTAATTATTTTAATTTGGTCAATTCCACATGCCATAAAAATATAGGGGCCAATCCCTATAAAACAAAATGTCTTCAGCATAAATTAACACAAAAAAAGGTTGACATGCTGTAAAATCCAACCACCCAACCTGAATGGAAAAAATTGAAGATTAGCTTTTGTGAATTTTTTGTGATGATCACTCCGACTTGTATTGTTTCAATGGCCCATCTTCTTTCTTTCATTGCGGGTCCTGTTGTAAAGAACACACATAGAGACATCCATTGTTGGAAAGAATAAACACTAACACACTTTTGTGTGCACACTTCTTTTATTTATTTCATATGTTTTTATATGTTATAAAACATTTTTTTCCTACATATAACCTGACTAAATTCAGGGAGCTGGTGCCACTTACACGTACATGGTGGGAACAATATATGCACCCTATTTTATACACATGTATCCACCTCAAATTCTTGGAACCAACTGATTAAATTTAAAACTATTTTTCTAGCTTCTAGAATTTTTTGATCACATGACTGAAATTATCCAATCTTTGCCAAGTGCTGAAATTTATCTCAGGGTCATTGCCTGTAATTCACATTCAAATGTCTTTGAGTACAATTTCTAATTCACTTTTTCAAATTCTACTCTACTCTCAAAATAATCAATACAGCTTATATGTTATCTAACAAAATAATTCACTTTTGTTTATTTTGTTTTTACCTGGGAGTAATGGCAATAAAGGGGTACTCTCCATTCCCCAGAGTTCCAGAATTGGAACTTCTCAATTAGATGCATTCATACCAAGCACACTAAAACCCTCAGCCAATGCCTTCTAGCACATTTATTATAAAAAGGGTGGGGGATTGCCATAAGGGCAATAGGGTAAATAAATAGATAAAAATATTTTTTATCTATTTCTGAGAAACTTTTAGTTACCTCTGTATGGTGGAGTGGGGCTGGGGAGATTCAATTGTCCTTATGACATAAATATTATTATTGTGTTGAATGTTTTTGAGTTTTGTTTTCTTCTTTCTTTCTTTCTTTCTTTTTTTTAATTCTGTATTTCTAATTGTGTTACACAATTATTATTTATAATTATTTACCTGTGTTGTGTCTCGAAATTAATGATATATTTAATGTTATTTAACAAAATAATTCACTTTTTTAGGTAAATATTTTAATCTATTTTTTTATAAATTTTTAGTCAGCTCCTTATGGGTGGGGGAGATTCAATTGTCTTTATGACATGAATAATGTTTTTGTGTTTTGCTTTGTTTCTTTTTTTGTTTTATTTTTTGTTTGTTTTTTTTTTGTTTTTTAATTGTGTATTTCTGCTTGTGTTATGCAATACTTATTTACTTGTAATTATTTACCTGTGTTGAGTCTCAGGACCCTCACTGGCTTGACCTTTGAACTGGAGGATTATCCACTGACATTGGATGATCCCAAAATGATTTGCATGAAAGCATCTGTGCAATCAGCCAGACTCACAGCAAATCACCGCTTAATCGTAGACTGCATTACCCACCAACACCACTTCAAGCACCCCTGTAGCACCTGTATATGTCAATTGATATACTTGAGAATAATGGTTAAAAGTTTGCTTCCTTTGAAACCATTAGGTATATTTATATCTGTCTAAGATAAATAACTCTACTATCTACAGATAAAAATAAAAAATGTCCTTTTCCTTTTTCCCTAATCACCCAGATTTTCTAAAATCCGGCTTTTCTTTTTAAAACAAGGTAACCTATAAGATATTAAGAATACAGAAATAAATATTTAAAAAAAGAAACCTAGAATACTTCACATGAGAAATGACAGAATTATTTTAAATATAAATTGGTATTTCTGTTCTTGGACTAAAGTATCGGTGCACTTTCTTAGGCATCTAAGTGTTATTTTTCTGAATCAACATGGAATATTTAAGGCAAATTGAACTCCCATGGCAATTTTTAAAAAGAATCTACAAGATATAAAATATGTAGAGGAAATCAGTTGATATTTCAAAGAAAAAAACATTCACTTTATTGAATATTATTTATTTTCTTTGAAAGTATATTTGGTTTAGATGAACTTCTCATAAAAAAATGTTAGGTGTGTATTTATTTATTTACCTGTTAAATTCCACTTAAGAAATTGACCTTGTGTCACATCCTATTCATATGGAGAAGTTGATAAATCTATATATTAATACGCTTGTTCCTTACTCTACCGACCATTATTATCTTGCAATACCTTCTAGTTAAAAATCTAATCATCCAAGATGAAATGCAAAAATGTAAATCCTGAGTATCTGGTGGTACTAATCCGCAGAATTCTTATTTCTTATGATTGTGGTCAGTTCAGCTAAATAATGGACCATTCTGTTTTTATTAGAAAAAAAGAAAGGGAAGAAGAGGATATGATACACCAAAAAAATATATTAAGACATAAAGAAAGGAGCACATGGAAGTGATAACACTAATCTGTTTCAATTGATCATAAGGAAAAGATGAAAAGAAAGACTAAAAAAAAGAGTGGGGGAGAGAATTAAATCAAGAATATTATACTTTTACATATTGAATTATTTTGTAATTGCTCTAAAGTATACATATCAAAAGTTGTAATAATTAGATCATCATCATCATCATGTTGTGTAATTGGCATGGATATCCATGACAAGCTGTCGTTAACCTTCTCTATCATTCATTGCCCCAGGGAGGTCCTTTGCGCAGCATCCAGTATCCACACAGAGTTGGTCAATTTAGATCCTTGCTGGGCAGCCCACATCTCTTCCACAGAAAGCAATGTTAACACACAAATAGGAAAGGCATGGTCAGCTATAAACAGATTATCAGTCATATGGAAATCCGATCTCACTAACAAGTTAAAAAGACAATTCTTGCAAGCTGTGGTTGTATCAGTGCTGCTGTATGGCTGCACCACTTGGACCCTAATGAGGCGCCTTGAGAATAAGATAGATGGGAGCTGCACAAGAATGCTGCATGCAGTCTTGAACAAGTCATGGAAACAGCACCCCACTAGGAAGCAGCTGTACGGCCACTTGCCCCCTATCTCACAGACCATCCAAGTGAGACAGACAAGACATGTTGGACACTGCTGGAGGAGCAAGGATGAACTCATAAGTGATGTTCTCCTGTGGAAAGAAGCACATGGACATGTTAATGTGGGCCGCCAGATTATCATACTGTGGTATATCCACAGGTCCTGCTAAAATGTATATATTGCTCTAATACATATTTTGCTATCATGTGCCAATTTTACTGAATAGAAATGGCAGATTGAGCTTTCAATAAAGTAATTTTCACTCATCTATCCGACAAAGATACAGTTTTAAATGTAATGTCACCATATCAACTGATATGTATAAATACCCTCTAACCTTACACTTATTCTTGTAAAACATCGTCGAGATGTCGCAACAGTCATGCTGAGACTTGCTCACTACTTAAATCTAATAATAGACTTGGAATATCCAGAAATAAAAGTTAGTCATTGATTAAGTGCTTTAATACATTTTAGAGAGCGTCGTCAGTGATGTCAAAGCCTGGTTCCCCAGGGAGTTTCGGGTCTTACAATATCAGACTCCCCTCTCCAGGTGGACTCTATCAGAGAATAATAAACTCTGATCTACCCTCCTTGAACTCCTTATATTGGGTGTCCCTGTAGGAAGCGTGTGGTGTAATGGTTAAAGTCATGGGAAATGTACTCGTCACTCCAAGTTCAAATCCTGGACGGGGTAATTGCATTTCACTTAGCGCTAATACCCTTGGGAAAGGTATGAATCCTACTCTCCCTCCAGCTATGGGCAAATAGTAGGGCAGACTGGGTTCTTTAACCTTGGTTAGGCAACCGGTCTAGGAGAAGGAAAACTCTGAATTCAAACCTGTTAACTCCGCTTAAGAAATTGACCTTGTGTCGCATCCTGCTCGTGTGGAGGGGTTGGTAAATATATATATAGGGTGTCCATAAAGTCTCTTTAGCTCGTTCTCCAGATAACACTCCCCTGGACTTCTTTCTGTGGGGTTATACTAAAGATATTGTATATCGAACAAAGATGCAGGACATCACTGACCTAAAGTAAAAGATTATTAATTCTAATGTGACCATTGATGAGGCTATGCTACAGTGAACATGACAAGAAATCGAGTACCATATTAATGTGTTTTGTGGAAATAATGGTGCCCATGTAGAGGTGTATTAAACAAGACAAATAAACTTCAATATGTACTCTCCATTTTGTAATAATTTCCACATATTTGTCTGTTCATTTGCATTTGTAATTTTTTTTTTTTAAGTTTTAATGAGACCTTATGGACACCCCATAATTTTTGTGTTTGTTTTAATATCTAGCAATGCCTAAAAAGAAATTCAATCTTCGAATTAGTCCTATCAATTCATTAATTATCACAGTTAGTTCAAATTTTGTAATTTACAGCTGACATGTTGTTTAAGGTCAACACGGTTCATTTCAATCATTCAATTATTATTGCCATTAAAAAATTATGAATATCTTTTTGATTCTTTTGCATGTTTTTAATTTTTTAACAAGAAATCATTTCAATGACCTTTTGATGTTCAATGAATACACAGGCTATAAAAACATTGGATATAAAGAAAATCTTTTAAAATGATTGTGCAAAATTAGTACATTGAAAACATGCCAAATAAGACCTGTGACAACAGATTACAGTAGTTAGATATGCACATAAAATTAAAGCCTAATTTTTTTAATTCTTATTTTCATGATTGTTAATACATTGTGATATTGCTCTGCATTTCTTGTATTGAGCACTATAAAGATTTTGCGGGTTGGAGCTCCTAGTGGCATTGAATTTTAACCATAATTGTTGCTCTTATTTTAGTTGAGCTCTGTTAACTACCTATAGATTTCAATTGAAATTACCAACTATGCATGAAAATATGTACAAATATTCATTGAAATATACTCCAATTTTATTTCCCTGCCTTATTTTTATAATTATTAATATATTGTGTGTGTATATATATATATATATATATGTATATATATATATATATATATATATATATATATATATTATGGAGGCGTGTGGGCTAGTGGTTAGAGTCATGGAAAATGGACTCGTCGGTTCGAGTTCAATTCCTAAACGAAGCTGTTGGCATTTCACATAGCGCTAATACCCTTGGGAAAGGTATGAATCCATATATTCTCCCCCTAGCTATAGGTAAAATAGTAGGGCAGACTGGGCTCTTTAACCTTGGGTAGGTAACCAGTCTAGAAGAGGGATAACTCTGAATTCAAAATTCCTGAGGTCGGTCGTTGATTGGGTTTGTGGCATTCCTTGATGCACCAATTCTTTCCTATCGACTGTACCAAAAAGTGCGGAATGGTCCTACACAAGCCTCCACCACTATAAACAAATCACTGTGTTGGTTGTTCATTGAATGAACACTCATCCGTTGAAAATCGACGAGAGAGTCCATATATATATAAACTTTTAAAAAAATGAATAAATAAATAATAAAAATAAAATTATAAAAAATAGAATATAAATAACATAATTCAAAATAATATAAAATAAACAAATAATGAATAAATAAAGCAAAGTAAATAAATAAATATATATGAATAAAATGATAATATATTAAAAAACAAAACCAAAGAAAGAACACGAGAATGAATTAAATGCAAAAGAAGTGATAAGGTAACAACTCAGAAAATTAATACAATACTAGACAAGAACACCCTTCCCAGAATTCCACACAAAATAAATCAGCCTTCCCATCATGCCACCTAAAACTTAACCACCTTTCCAATGATGCAACACATAACAGTATATAATGAAATATATGAACACATATTTGGTTTGAAAATCACATAGATGAGAAACTGGCAGTTACCAAGCAGCATTGACTCTTTTCTACCCTAATTTATATATACATATATATATATATATATATATATATATATATTATGATATTTTCTTTTATGCATTTTTTATTGAAGATTGCAGACAACTTAAGTCGATTGCACATTTTTATGAGCTTTTCCTCTTTTCATATTAGTTGTCTCAGTGTGATTTTGAAGTCATATGAAAACTGTCCAAAGTTTACACATTCCAACAACTATCAGTCATCATCGACCATTTGCAAAATATATATATATATATATTGATAGAGATCACAGTGTTTATAGAATTTTCTTAAATTTATGACTCTCTAGCATTTCATTATAGTCCAAGTAGTGCAGCCATAGAGTAACTAAAACACCACAAATCTGGAAATGAATGGAAAAAATAACTTCATAATAATCAGGTTTTTTTTGTTTTTTGGGGGGATTTCTAAGAAATATGCTGTATGTGATGTAGTATATATGTTGTAGCATCCAACAATCACACCCCGGACTGGGTAAATGCTCCTATGCCTCTGTGGAAGGTTTTTGAGCCAGAGGCTAGGAAAAGGACACTGACGTAAGACCTATGATCTGAGGACCTCGCTATCATTATCCTAGCTTGCTAGGCCATGCCAGATTGAATTCTGGGTGTAAAAGGTGGATGCACATCTGCATCCACCAACCATTCCAAGACCTGTAGCAATGGGAAATGGGTGAAAGCGGTAGATGGAAGAATTGCAGTAGAAGCCGCAGTCCCAGTCATGCACGCAGGCAGTTCAAGGTGTTAGTCACCTGATGTTGCTGCAGGGATAACAACATCATTCAGCAGTACCTTGAATGACCCAGCTGCACTAATTGCTCTACATGAAGAGTGGCCAAAATAAAATCATGTCTCTCACACCAAACAGTATTTTTTTAAGGATGTTTAAAATAGTTGGGGTTTTTTTTTTTTTTTTGGTTAGGCGGAAGAAAAAAAGCTCTCAAAGTAATTTTGACTCAAAAGAAGAGAGGTCTTTTAGTTTGAATCCTGAGTTTTCCTTCTCCAAGGCTGGTTGCCAAAGGTAAAAGAGCCCAGTCAGCCCTACTATTCACCCATAGCTGGAGGGAGAATAGTTGGATTAATAACTTTCCCAAGGGTATTAGCACTATGTAAAATTCAAACAGCTTCGTCCAGGATTTGAACTAGTCTCACTGTGTCCATTTTCTACAAAGGTAACCATTACACCACGTGCATCCAACACTTGACTAATTGTGTTTATCTAAAGAGTATTTTTTTCCTTAATCTTTGTTCACGAAGCCAAGCCATGATATGGCCTAGTAATCAATGACAAAACAGACAATGATTATTGAATCATTATTCTTATTAAACATGGCTTCCCACTAGTTGTTTCTGTAGTGTTAATTGTAATAAGATGACATAATATAGTTGGAATTGTAAACTTCACTTTTCATTTTCATTAATAAACGTTGTCTGATAAATCTTGTCTGATTAGAGAATTTTGAAATACAATAAACAGATTTCAATAAAAAATATCTCACTCTTGTTAAATCATTCTTAGCTAAAAATAAGGCCTGTTTTCTATATTAATTTCAGTTTTAAATACACTGTATGATATTTTTTTAAAAGTATTGCAAATTCTATTTTCAACTAAATCTTTGATTTTATCAGGAGATAATAAATAATATTCCTATTGAATATTTAGTCATGTCTCCATTCACCAAGGTATAATATTAGCTTTACTATATCCAATTGATACACTAACATTGAATAAACGGAAGGAAAGACAAGGTCATAGACACATATAGGAAATTTAATGAATTCATCTAAAAATATATAATATATATATATATAATATATATATATATATATATATATATATATAAAGTCAGTAAAGTAAAGTCGTCAGGGCAGCCTAATGTCGGTATCAGCCATGCAGCGAGGGAGTCTATCCCCTTTTCAATAGCACTAGACCAAGGAGATAATTTTTAGCATCTGAGGTGGAGCGCCACACCTACCATCAGCTTCTTACTTTACTGCACAGATCCCTGTGCTACTCATACGCTGAGTTGGCGAGGGCGGGTATCGAACTAGGAACCTTGTGGTTTCTAGCCGAACACTCTACCGACTGAGTTAACCCAAGGGGCTGGGTTATATATATATATATATATATATATATATATATATATATATATATATATTATATAAGTAAATAGTACTCAATATCATGAATAAAAAAAAAAAGTAAAATTAGCGGGGTGGCCTAATGTCAGAATCAGCAAGACAGTGAGGGAGTCTATCCCCTTTTCTCTAGCGCTAGACCAAGGAGATTTTTTTAACATCAGAGATGGAGTGCTCCACCTACCATTAGCTCCTCACTTTACCGCAAAGATTCCTGTTACTCATATGCTAAGTTGGTGAGGGCTAGTATCGAACAAGGAACCTTGTGATTCCTAGGCAGATGCTCTACCGACTGAGCTAAACCAATCTTAAATAAGTTAGGGTAGTGGGAACATGGAGTCAATGGTGCTTTGTTATTGAAAATCTCATAGGCAAGAATCTGTCAGTAACTAATTGCTGTTGACTTGATGTCCATGCTACCCAAACTTAAATAAGTATATATATATATATATATAGGCATATGGAAGAGTGTGGCATAATGGTTAGTCGTGGGAAATGGACTTGTCAACCCGAGTTCAAATCCCAGACAAGGCTGTTTGCATTTCACATAGCGCTAATACTATTGGGAAGGGGTATGAATCCATTTATTCTCCCTCCAGCTATGGGTATAATAGTAGGGCAGACTTGGGTAGGTAGCCAGTCAAGGAGAGGGAAAACTCTAAATTCAAAATTCCTGAGGTCAGTCGTTGATTGGGTTTGTAGCATTCGTGCATCAATTCTTTCCTATCGACTGTGCCAAAAAGTGCGGATGGTCCAACACAAGCCTTCACCACTATAAAGAAATCACTGTGTGGGTGTTCATAGTATGAACCCTCATGCATCGAAAATCAATGAGAGAGTCCATAATATATATATATATATATATATATAGTGTAAAATAGATGGGTTGACATGCCATTAAAATGAATCACGCCAGTAAGCAATCATATTTTCTCCTATGTAGATTTTCATTTTATAGAAACTGTTTCTGTTTTTAACTTTCAATGTAAATTTTTAATTATCAATAAAAGAAATTATCAATCAAATGAAATAGTTTTAGTCATGTCTCCATTTTAGAAAAATAAAATAAGCAGAATTTCTTTCTTTTTTTCTTTTTTCATTTCAGTGTCTTCAATCTAAGTTTTCATCTCTTACCTCTTACTATATATAGATATTTTAGCTGGTACATATATATATATATATATATATATATATATATATATATATATATATATATATTATATATATATATATATATATATATATACACATAATCTATAGGTATCCATCTTCTTTTCTTTTCTGTAAGGCTACTGTATCTACATCTGCCATTATTTATCTGATTTAATTGATATATATATATATATAAATCTATCTCACTTATATATATATATATATATATATATATATATATATATAATCTGCTTATAGGCATCCGTCTTCTTTTCTTTTCTGTAAGACTACTGTACCTACATCTGCCATTGTTTATCTGATTTAATTGATGCATCTGACAGGAAGAATAAAAGTCAGTGATATACTTACCAGACATAAGAAAAAAACATAAAACAAAACAATGAATTGCTCACCACTTAAATTTTCTTTCTAATATATTTCCAACAGAAAAGGCATGATTTCAGAAAAATAAATTCTTTACCAGCCTGAAACGTCTTCTGCAATTTCTTTTAGACATACACCAACTTTCTGTATCACCAGTAATTATATATATATATAAAAAAAAAAGATTTGTAACATTTTCTTAACTAATATTACAACTTTCTGAAATTCAAGTTTGAATGGCAGATCTGGTAGAATAGGTAAATGGGGGAAAAAGATGCCATAACCAGAAATAAAGAGCAGACATTGGAATATTCATTGCATTTCAATAGCTACAATGGTCATCATCTATGTAAGCCAATGATGACCGCCTCATTCTAATTTTAGTACTCTTCATGTGGAGAGTTCTCTTATTCTTGGTGGTCTTCAATCAAAATAAAACTCTGGATTTACCGTTATAACAAAATGCAAGAAAGAATTTAGTCAGGTTATATATGTACGTATATACTTGCGGTAGTTTGAAAATAAATCTATACTTTAATATATCTATTTATAACGATATTTCAGCCTGGACTGCTGCACCCTCAAGTGTCTGATGTTGTGTTATGGGAATTCAAGAAAGTTTTTCTGAGAGGGGGCATGCTCTTAATCTTTCATACACACTGATAAAAAAAGGGGGACAGTATGACCCAAAGAATTGGAGAGTTGGTTGAAGTAGCAAGAGCTCAGGAACAGAAAGAAACATGGCCACTTCAGACAAAGTTTCTGATATTCTAAATATCAACAGATACTTTGAGGAGGCCAGAGAGTACAGGAGGCCATGTTGAACTGTTGGGTTTTAAAAGAAAAGACTACATCATAATGATCTGACTTTTTTATGTTGCAATAAATAAAAATGGCATATCATAGCAAGAATTTAGTTAGTGCAATACATATTTACCAACCCCTTTAGGGACAGTTTAGCTCAGTCGGTAGAGAATCCGGTTTGGAACCACAAAGGTTCCAGGTTCAATACTAGCCCTCGCCAACTCAGCATATGAGTAGCACAGGGACCTGTGTGGTGAAGTGGGGAGCTGATGGTAGGTGTCGCACTTCACCTCAGATGCAAAAAAAATTTCCCAGGTCTAGCACTAGTGAAAAGAGGATAGACTCCCTCGCTGTCTGGCTGATACTGACAATAGGTCAACTTTACTTTTACTTTACTTATAAAGAAACTAGACACGAAACGACAGTACTCCAAGGTTTGAAGTATGGAGTTAACCACGAGTGTGGCAGACAGTTTAAGAGTTAAAAAAATAACCAAACAACTAGAAATAGGAATAAAAGACGTGTGTTACAGAATAACAATAGGATTGCAAACTTTAGTTCATCTGCACAAATGTATGATTTGTAATAAACTTATCTGAGTCCTGAGATAGGGTATTATCGGAGCCCTTGCTACAGCCTTCTGATAGTTCGGATATGATAGACGTTCTGTTTGATGTCCGACTCCGTTGCCGGTTGTTGAGGAAGAGGAGCGACCCTTATTTAGGTCTGTTCCCTATGGAAGCTGGATCAGAAGAGAGCGAGTTTGCTTATTTGGCTTTGCTGCTAAAGTATGCTGGCTCGTGATTGGTTGGTTCGAAACAGAGGCTTGCAGACAAGGACCATAACCCCCATACCCCAGAATTCTCAATATACTTGCATGAGAAGAATGTGTCAAAAGGTCAATTTCTTATGTTGAGTTTAATGGATTTGAATTCAGGGTTTTCTTTCTCCAAGACAGGTTGCCTTAAGCAAGGTTAAATAGCCCCAGTCTGCCCTACTATTTACCCATAGCTGGAGAGTGAATAGTTGGATGCACATGTTTCCAAAGGGTATAAGGGAAATGGGAAATGCAAACAGCCTTGGCCAGGATTTGAACTCTGGTTGCTGTGTTCATGTTCTACAATGATAACCATTATACCATGCAACTTTTGTTAGTACAATACCATTGAAATGCACTCATAAAATCTATAAATAGGTCATTAAACTTTATGGCTACCAAAGATAGCCTTTAAGTGAAAAAGTTGGCGGGGTGGCCTATTGCTGGTATCTGTTGGAGGGTAAGGGAGTCTATCCCCTGTTTGCTAGTGCTAGACCAGGGAGATCATTTTTGCTGAGGTGGAGCACCACACCTACCGTCAGCTCCACACTTTACCACACAGTCCCAGATTACCCAATCTGTGCTACCCATGCGCTGAGTTGGTGGTGTATCGAACCCAGAACGTTGCAATTCCTAGGCAAAGGCTCTACTGACTGAGTTAAACTGGCACCAAAGAATATTATAATAATTTAAAAAGTAAATGGAGTCAATTATTCTTTCCCTTCTTTTTTTTCCTTTTTTTTTTTTTTCAAATATGTTATGATTGTAGTTTACAACTGACAGCCCAGACCTTTTAACCAAATAGTCATCCTAATTGGTCAGGCTACTTATTGATATAGTCTGCCCAAATATTTACCCATAGCTGGAGAGTGAATAGTTGGATAATGGTTATCATCATAATTAGGTAGTGAAATAGATCACTAATTAGGACTGAGCCTATTCTAGTAGGGACCACCCCAAGTGGAGTTTAACAGGTTTGAATTCAGAGTTTTCCTTCTCCTAGACTGGTAGCCTAACCAAGGTTAGAGAGTGCAGTCTGCCTTACTATTTACCCATAGCTGGAGGGAGAGTAGTTAGATTCATACCTTTCCCAACTATGTGAACTGTAGCTTCTTCTAGGATTTGCAGTTCCCATAAAAAATAAAATTAACAACCTGAGCTTAAATCCTGGTTCATTGGTTGGATTTTACTGAATAACCATCAAGAATGAATAAAACAAAATGTCTTCTGCATAAAAATAACTCAACAGGGATAAACATACCGTTTATCCTTGTTGAGTTATTTTTATGCAGAAGACATTTTGTTTTATTCATTCTTGATGGTTATTCAGTTTTTTTTTAAACTCAGTTTTTTAAACCCTTTTTTAAACTCATTTTTTCTATTTAAAACATAGACAGGACCTTAACGGATATTACCACTCTGCTCAAATTCTGGACAAGGAAATGTTTGCATAATATAAATCATGGAAGTAGCATTAGTCTTTGCAGAATCAATAAGATAATTTTCAATTGGAATTTACCCAAGATTTTCCATTCTGTGACCAAAAGATGCCTGCCTCATGATGAGCCATATCTCTTGTGGCCCCCTTCTCAAAAATGGTTGCCCATGCCTGGTATAAATCCTGTAATTAGGGCTCATCTATCAGACCATTGCAGAATCAATGAGATAATTATCAAGTGGAATTTACCCAAGATTAGCCATTTTTTCTTTTTGTAGCCAGAGGATGGACTAAATGTGTTGCTTTTGAGGATAGATATTAAAAACTTCTTAAAAGTAGAAAGATTTAGAGTTTAAAAAAAATAAATAAATGAAAATGGCAACCAACTCTGGGAAATGCTTTTTTGACAAAATGCTAATGATTTTCAGATTGATGTCTTTTACGCACTCTTCCTCGTATTGAATCAATTGGCTTGATTGCGATTTTGCATGACCAATATGTTTGATTATTATCAAAGCAAATGCCGTTAATGATGCAGGGAAAATGATTAATGAGTTTATTTGAGTGAAGTTTTGTCAGAATTTGTTCAAAAAGTAAATAAACAAATATTAATTACATGACTAAATTGCATTGGCTTTAAATCTTAGACTATTTTTTTTAATCGTTAAAATAGCACTCAGTTTTTTTTTTAAACCTTCACTATATTATTTTTTCTAAGGCCTATATCTTCAAAGACCTGTCTTCTACACATTCAACTTGTTATACTCATAACTTTTGAAAAGTTTTGGATATTAATTTATTGATTGGATCAGCAAAACATTTATAGCAGAGAAAATGTTGGATATGTTTTTTTTTTATAATTAGTGCAATGCAAGAGAAACCGACACAAAAGTTTTTTCTCAACATTTTGATGTTAACCAGATCTGATATTAATCACATTAAATGGTAATTTTCACCTTTAGTTGTCAAAATTCCTAGCAAATAAGGCAATTAGAGTAACCTACCTTGACTTTTACTTTGAAACAAGCTGGTAGCTATTTTGAAAGTCTCCATGCAAAATAAACAAAGCATAGAAACTTTTTCGAAAACAATACAACTGCATGCTTTAACACAAAAATAACATAAAATGTTTTCTTAATAACAATTAAGTTTGTTTCAGATAATTTTATGCTAGGAATTTAGCCAACTGGCTTTCACTTTGAAACAAGCCGGTAGCCATTTTGAAAGTCTTTGTGCGAAATACACAAATCTTAGAAACTTCTTTGTAAACAATACAACTGCATGCTTTAACTCAAAAATATCATGAAATGTGTTTTTAATAACAATTAAGTTCATTTCAAATAATACACATGCACAATTTTATGTTAGGAATTTTAACAACTAAAGGTGAAAATTAACCATTAAACTAGGAGCCGGTTTTGCTCAATCAATAGAGCACCTGCCTAGGAATCACAAGGTACTGGGTCTGATACCAGCCCTTGCCAACGAGGCACATGAGTGGCACAGTTTTGATCCATGCGATAAAGTGAGGAGTTTATGATACATGGGGTACTCCACATCAAATGCTAAAACAACCTCTGTGGTCTAGTGCTAGTGAAAAGGGGATAGACCCACTTGCTGTCTGGCTGATACCGACAATTGGCCACTCTGCCAACTTTATTTTAATTTTATTATAGTAATGGAGTACTTGGTGACAGGAAGATATTTGAGTCCCCACTCACCCAGAATCAATATTAGCATTAATACACACACACACACACACACACACATATATATGTTAGTATAAAATAGTTTGGTATGTATATAAGTAAAGAGTACTCAATATCAGAGCATATATTTCTAAATTTGGATATTGTAGACAGTCAATCACATTTAGTGATTATCAGTTTATTGCCTATGAAATTATTAGATTAAGTCTTGGCCCAATTTATTGCATAGGCAAGAAATTAAGTCACCAAGCATTTTAAACTAATCTGATATTCTCCATCAGACAGCATGGATCTCCATGACTGTTCCTTGCCACTTATCTTTATCAGCCATTGCTCCTGGCAGGTCGTCTGGGTACCTTCCCACTCAGAGCTGAATGATGTAGTTTTTTGCTGGTGTGTCCATGTGTAGGTGCCCATTGAAGAATATCACTTAAGACGTTGTTCTTCTTTCTCAAGCAGTGTCCAGCATGTCTTTTCATCTTACCTTAATGGTTGGTTTGTTTGTTTGTTGATTTTAATGGCATATCAACCCGTCTGGGGTTATATCATGGCTAATGGTTAGGAAGTTATACATATCGTGTATTTATATTTATACTTTTTAGTAATTGGTTTTATCAACGTGTTAGCATTATTTGGGATTATGTTGTATGGTATTGATTTGTTTCATGTCTATATTCTATGGTATAATTTTATTTCCCTCAAAAAAGAGAGAATATCCTCCATGTTGACGTTTTCAAACAGATCTTTCATATTGTTCGCTTTGAAATAACGGTTTCTGATGTGAGCAAAAAACCTGCATTCTTTGAATAAGTGTTTAACTGTCAAAAGTTGTTTGACATGTTCCACATTTGTGGTTGTTGATGAAAACATCTGTTTAACTGCTCTTTTGTGTGGTGGAGCTTCTTCAAAGATTTGTTCAAGACAGCATGCACCATCCTTGTACAGAACACAAGTAGCTTTTTTCTCAAAGCATTTCATTAGATTCCATGTGCTGCAGTAATATTAATAACATTAATTATAACTGTAGATATTTAGCCAACCTGTCTGCCACTGGTAGGATATCACACAAGATCACAAGTATGAGGCATCCAGTGAGGATCAAATTCACTATTTATTAGTAATGGATCTGTGAGACTAGCTTGCAAACCAATACACCATGACGGGTCACCTGACAATAATTATAAGTTCAAGAGTGCTTGGTGATAGTGAAGATATTTAATGGATTCCCCACTCTCCAAGAACCAATATTAGCATTAGTATATCTATGATATAAGAAAAATTGGGGGGGGGGCTAATGTTGGTATGAGAAAACAGTGAGGGAGTCTATCCCCTTTTCATTAGTGTTTGACCAAGGAGATTATATTAGTGTCTGAGGTGGAGCACCATACCTACTATCATGTTCTCACTTTACCACACAGATCCCTGTGCTACTCATATGCTGAGTTGGTGAGGGCGGGTATCGAACTCAGAACCTTGTTATTCCTTGTCGAGCGCTATACCGACTGAGCTTAACCAAACACATTCTTCTAAAATCTGTTTTATCCAAAAATATAACTAAAAGTAAAGTTGTCATCGGGGCGGCCTAATGTTGGTATCAGCCAAACAGCGAGGGAGTCTATCCCCTTTTCACTAGCGCTAGACCAAGGAGATTGTTTTTGCATCTGAGGTGGAGCGTTACATCTACCATCAGCTCCTTATTTTACCGCACAGATCCCTGTGCTACTCATAACGCTGAGTTGGCGAGGACCGGTATCAAACTAGGAACCTTGTAATTTCTAGCCGAACACTCTACCGACTTAGCTAATATGGACCTAAAAGTAGAATGATTAATTTTGGAGAAAAAAGCATTAAGATATATAAAGTATCTTCCAGAAAATGGAATCAATCTTTTTTTTTCTCTTTATTTTTTTTTATTTCTCTTTGGATAGTTTTTTTTTTATGCTAAAAGAAACAACACACAGACATGAATATATATCTGTCTTTATCCGTTAGCAATCAAAATCCAAAAAAACAACATTTACGAACATTACATTATTATCTACACCTGCCATATAAATTATGCCGATAATTACACAGGTAAAAAGTGATTGACGGTGATTATATATGTAAAAGTCAGCAATTAGCAGCGGAAACTTTAAGGTAGCCAGAATCTTTGAAAGGAATCTTATTTTGAAGAGATTGATGGAACAAGAAGTGGTAAAAAAAACAAAACAAAAAAAAAAGAGAAAATATTTGGAAAGAACACAAATTTATTGATCAGGTGTTTCCTGTTTGAAAAACACAAAGCATTCTCATTTCTGAAACAAGATAGTTTTGCTGATGGTACATCTTTTTGAATTCTTATTGATCAAACTTCTTAATATTATTATTTTCTATATTATTTTTTTATGTAGGTTGCTTTTTTTTTGCTTTTTCTTTTTCTTTTTTAGACAAGCCATTATCATCATTACTCTATTTATTGTCTAGACATTTAATCTTATTTCTGTAAATAAAAGCTCAACTTAGAAAATCTCTTTGAGGACAGGTGGAGGTAGGATAACTGAGGTTGGAAGGTCATCTAGTAATTAGGTTAGTTGTTTCAGGAAATCATAATGGTTTAATTGGTTAGTTTCAGTTTCAAACGTGAAAAGGCCACTTCAACTTCGATTATTATTTTTTAAAGTCAGCAGAGAGAGAGGGTGAACTTGCAGAAGCGATAATGGTAATCTGTTTCAATCGAACATAATGAAAAGAAGGAAAGAAAAAAAAAATTACGATTATTATACTTTTTACATATTGAACTATTTTGCAATAGCTCTTAAGTAAACATATCAAACATTGTAATAATTAAATTATCATACTATGGTATATCCACAGGTCTCGCTAATGCAATATCATTTACATTTATTTCTTAGATGAAACATTTTCAAACATTATTAACATTTTACTGCTATTTTCTTTCACCTTAATCCTTATGAAAAGCAACTTAAAGTTAAAATGAGCAAAAATAGTCGGAAAAAATTGATAGTGACATGTTATTGAAAAACTGAGATGATTTCAAATATTAAAGTTATAACTCAAAGTTGCGCTTGCTGCTTGATTTTTGCAAACGAAGCAAACAGTCTCGAAGTCAGATTAATTGAATTTTAAAGTTATATACTGGTTGCATGGGCTCGTTTTATTGGTTGTGAAGAAATTGTAGAGTAATTCATGTTGATTTTAAATTACACTATTTGAATTAATTATATCACCAAGATTGTTACCCAATGAATTTCAAAGTTTTCTTTCAATGTAAAAAAAAAAAAGAAAAAAATTCATAATTGGAAAAATAAATGTTCAAGAGGTTGTTAATGAAATTGTGGCTTGAAATTTTATTTGTGTTAAAGAGTTGATTTTAAATTTCCATTTCCTGTTTGTACAAGTGGTTGAATGCATATGCACATGTGTACTCACAAAGCTGCGAGTCAGAATTTATTTATTTTTAAGCCATCACTAGCCCTCTCTGAAAATATTAGCAATTTAGGTTAAATCATTTTAAAACATAATTCAATTTATTGCTAATTTGAAATGTTTTATTATGAAAAATAAATAAAAATAACAAAGAAACAAAAGTATCTTAAATATCACTTTATGACTTTTTATGCCTTTAAGGATACACTGTATATGCATATTATACATGCACACACACATATATATATATATATATATTTATATAGAAGCACGTGGTGTAATTGGTGTAATGGTTAAAGTCATGGGAAATGGACGCGTCGATCTGATTTCAAATCCTGGATGTGGTAATTGCATTTCACTTAACGCTAATACCCTTGGGAAAGATATGAATCTTACTCTCCCTCTAGCTATGGATAAATAGTAGGGCAGACTGGGCTCTTTATCCTTGGTTAGTCAACCGGTCTAGGAGAAGGAAAACTCTGAATTCAAACCTGTTGAACACCACTTAAGAAATTGATCTTGTCATATCCTGTTCGTGCGGAGAGGTTGGTAAATATATATATATATATTTATATGTGGTGCTTACAGTCAAGTCATGTTGAAAGCACTGGTTCCCGCTAGCTCACCCAAGTTAAGCAGTGATGAGCCTGTTCAATACTTAGATGGGTAACCATTTAAGCAACAGCTTGTACAGTAAGTAACCTCACATAAAAATTACAATACAGCATTAAATGATCCAAAACGGGTTGATATGCCATAAAACAAGCAAGCAAGTGCTCATATGGGTGTGTGTGTATGATATATATATATATGTGTGTGTGTGTGTGTGTGTGTGTGTATTATATGCATATGTAACATTGTATGTTTATTATGTGTGTGTGTGTGTGTGTGTATATATTATATATACTAGCAAATATATGCACCCTCCGGGTGCAAGTATTTAAGTTTTAATATAATAATAAAATATCATGTTAAATTAGAAAGACTAATGAAACTGAATAAGAATTCAGATAGAAATATTTGGAACAGAGGGGGTATAATCGGAAAATAGAACAACTTTGAAACTAACTCATCCATCATTTTCCATTACTCCCGTCTTTCAGTGGTAAATTTTCCTAATTTAACTATTTAGTTAAAATAGGAAGTAAAGAATAATATTACAGTTATTTCTTCTTGTTAATGGATTTCTTTTAAGATTTCTCCCTGAGATCTTTGCTCATATTCAATAAGATAAAACCAAACAATTAGAAATCAATAATACTAAGCATATATTTATTAAAAAAATCACATTTTTAAAGATTAATATGCAATTTAGCCTTCCCATTCACACTGTGAACCACTATTTTGTTGTATATATAAATACAATTGCATGTTATTAGTATGTAGATATTGTTAACAGTCTTAATGATGTAAAACAATTTTACTAATAATTGAGGTTTAAATAAAAAAATAAAATCATGGAGAATGTGGTGTAAATAACAAAGGGAATTGTGACTTGTATAGTAATATAGTTTCGGTTACAGACAGAAAAACCCACAATCTCCATTATAATAAGATGTGTGTGTGTATATTATATATATGTGTGTGTGTATATTATATATGTGTGTGTGTGTGTTATATATGTGTGTGTGTGTGTATATTATATATGTGTGTCTGTATGCTTTAATTTAGATGATTTATTTAAATTGATAGTCGAGATTTTTGCAAAATAACATAAAGGAAAAAATTAGGGATTCACTAAATTTCTTAGGAAAACTAAGAAAAATATGCATCCTCTGGGTGCAAGTATTTAAGTTTTAATGTAATGAAATATTATATCAAATTAGAAAGACTAACAAAATTAGATATGAACATAAATAAAAAATATTATACTTATTTTGATTTTATTTTATTGATTTCTATATACAATATTATTTTATGTGTGTGTAAATATTAAAAGATATTAATAATAGGCAAAGATAAAAAAAAAATAAAGAAAAAGTAGCATTCAGTAGACCAGCTCAGGTGCTAGCTATTCCCATCACTCCCACCTCTCATTAAATTTTTCTATTTTGTCTATTTAACTAAATTATTCATTAAAGAATATAATTACAGTTATTTCATTTTGTTAATCAATTTCTTTTAAAATCTATTGACAGGATTTTGGCTTTTCTTAATTAGAATAAAAACAAATAATGAGAAATCAATAATACCAAGCAATTATTTGTTGAAATAATTTTCTGATGGTCAGTATACAAATTAGGCTTCCCATTCACACTATAAGCTACTATTTGCTTGTATATATATATATATATATATATATGTGTGTGTGTGTATTTGGGCAGCATTCTTTTATTTATACATGTAGAATTAAACAAACCATCTAACCCTCCATTTAACAGATAATAGCTCTATTTCAAAACACCTAAAATTACATTCATGCCCCCACTCTAATTACCGAAATATTCTAACGGAAAATACACATTCTGCACAAAGAAAAAAATAAACAAAACTCCAAATACTGGAAGCTTTATACATAAAACAATACAAACCATCCTTAAACAAAATTAATTTCCAATGCAGTACACACATTTTAAAATGCCTATAACTCTTTTCTCATCAATTCTTCTCCTTCCTGCCTCCACATTAATATAATTTTAAAAAAAACTGGAACACATCACCCCTGATGATGGCACTTTGAAGTGCCGAAAGTACACGAGACCTGAACTTTGGTGGACTTATTCACGAACTCCACCCAAACATTAAAAAGTTGGCCAGAAAACTCCAGAAAAATAATTAAGATTTAAATGAAATCATAGAAAATATGATGTAAATAGCTGAGGGAATTATGATATAATGGCGATTTAGTTTTGGTTACAGAGAGATATATACACACTCATTATGGAATTACCTAAAAAAAACTCATCAGTATTTTGTTGACCTCCACTGGGTTCAGTTCTTCAAGATATGGACTTAACAAAAGAAAAACAATCATCAAGCTGCTTCCACAGATCTTTCAAAACATATTTTTATCTTTCGCTATCGCAAATAAAACTAAATTCCCCAGCCTCTTTTTTTTTCAGAAAACCGAAATAAATGAGAAAAATATAAATAAATTATACTGAATTTTTATACCACCATGTTGTAAATGGTGCTGCCCTAGCCAGAGGCCGTGGCGGTACTAACTCTCCTAAATGCTCCAGTAACTTTCTCGATATTCCTTTTTTTTATATCTTCACAAGAAGTGAAGTTTGAATAGTTTTTACTTTATTTCGGATTCTGTTTTTTCTATTATTATTATTATTATTATTATTATTATTTACCTGCCTTTCTCTCTTTTTATTTCTTCTTTATTATTATTATTATTATTATTATTATTATTATTATAAGCTCAGCATCTCAGTTCACTGTGATTCATCACTTTCATGATATTCGTAAAAGTATCCACAGATGACAAATTAGGCCGACAGTTTGAAGCTTAGTCAAGGACAATTTTTTTTTAAATTTCCGCCATAAATTTTCAGTCGGATTAAGATTTGGACTGTTTGCTGGCCATTTCATTGAGCTAATCTCTCTCTCTCTCTCTCTCTCTCTCTCTCTCTCTCTCTATATATATATATATATATATATATATATATATATATATATATATAAAGCTTAAAAATCGGTAATTCTGTGGTTATAGATCTATTTCTACCCACAAGTAACCAATTTTTAGAGCCTTTCTATACCAATTGTTTTGTTCAGTAATATTGAACATTGAACTTTCAACTTGGACCTGAACAACTCAAACATTCTGCTGTTGGAAAAAAGGTCCAACTTAAAATCATCCTAATACCAACTGACTTGGTAACCCATCTACGGATATATATAGTTATCCATAGACACCATGTTTTGACATATCACGTCTCCTCAGTGTGGCCAGACATTTACAGGCTATATATATATATAATATGCAAATTTGATCTCACTGATAAGTTAAAGCGACAATTCTTCCAATCCATAGTAGTATCAGTGCTGCTGTATGACTGCACCACTTGAATCCTAACAAAGCACCAACAGAATAAACTTGATGGGAGTTGCACAAGAATGTTGCATGTGGTCTTAAATCATGGAAACAACACCTTACCATTGTTAAATTTTTATGGGCCATCCTTTGGCCTCAAAGCAGGAGTGCTTGTCCAGTGGAATTGGATCCCTGGTAAAGAGTCCCTCAATAATGAATCCTTTTGTTCCTCTGGTTAAGAGTTCTCAGTTCCTGGTAAAGAGTCCTGTGATAATGAATCCTTTGGTTACCCTGGTAATTGTATAAGTCCTTCCTGAGTATTGGTAAAGATCTGGTAATCCTATGTCCATCCTCAGTGAGTGCAATTGTAATTATGACCAGTCAGGCGGGGTTTAAATAGTGTGTCTTCCATGCAGTATGGTTAGTGATTGGCTGCAGGAACAACTCACGTGACCTTGGCTAGTCTATAAATCCAGGTGGGGAAATTAGAGCACACCTTATATCAAAAAGTATTCCAACAACCATGATGTTGCAGTCCAGCACAGTAGCTACGAAGCCGCAAAGACTTCCCCATAAATATAAGAAAAATTACATACAAATATCAATTTTATTGCTTGAACAAACTAAATTAGAATGTCTTTATGCATTTCCCCAACCTCTCCACAAGGGGAAGGATGTGACACAAGGTCAGTTTTGGCAAGGATGGAGAACAGATAGATTCATGCCTTTCCCAAAGACATTAACAGAAAGTAAAACTGTAACAACCTTGCCAAATATTTGAACTTGGGTCACTGATACCATTTCCTAATGGTTATACTAAGTGCCCCTCTAAATGTCCTTATCATACAATCATGTATATAAATTCCTAAGAGATGTTAAATTCTATGAGAGACTAACATATTTGAGAGTGTTTTTTAGTTGGAATAATCAATTGTGCCTGTGTGTGGACAAATGTGCTTAGGGCATTGTATGCCATGTACCATTCAGTGTTGTAATTGTTCAATGCGATACAAGGTTCAGTGGGGACAAAAACATTCCTTGGAGGAGAACAAGACACGTCTTGTTTCTAAGGAATCATATAGGTAAGAGACAATGAGAGTTTTTTGCCTTCTTATATACTGCATTGGCAATGCCATTCAGTGTAGAATTTGCATTTAAATCTCTTATACAGATGACCTGTATTATCATCTTTATTTAATTCATTTTTATACTTGGTTATATTATATGTATATACCCAAACCTGGGTGGGTTGATTTGCTGTTAAGATCCATCAACCAACTAACCATATATTTACCCACCCTTCTGCATGAGCAGAATATAAAGCAAAATCAATTTTTCAGCAGATTTTAAAGAAAGGGAGTCTATCCTCTTTTCACTAGTGCTAGACAAAGGAGGTTGTTTTTCTAGGTGGTGCGCCACACCTAGATCCCTGTGCTACTCATATGCTGAGTGGGAAAGGGCCGGTGTTGAACCAGGAACCTTGAGGTTCCCAGCTGGACACTCTACCAACCGAGGTTAGAGAGCCCAGTGTGCCTCTACCATTTACCCATAGCTGGAGTGAGAATAATTGGATTCATACCTTTCTCAAAAGTATTAGCATTATGTGAAATGCAAACAGCCTTGTCCAGGATTTGAGTACCTTTTAGGGTCTCATCCACTGGTCAAGTAGAGGTTTGGGTTTCAGTTCTTAGTGTCTTAGGTATGACAGTAAACTGTCTCTAGTGTTGAGATTCCAGTTCTGTAGGTCTGGAGAGTGGAGTACCCATTCATCGCCATTACTCTCAGGTATACTCTGGCCTAGAGTATTAGTAGTACCAGTTACATCCACATCTATGAGCTAAATAGACCAGCAGAAAGGAAACAAATATCGGTACCATTATAGTATGTGGCCTTCTTTTTGAATGTGGCCTACGAAATCATGTCTCTCTTATAGTATGTGGCCTACCATAAAAAGCATATTATAAGGTTATAATAACTGCTACCCCTAACCCTAACCCAGAATTTTAGAATATTTTAGAATTAAAAAGATCTCTGATTTATGTAAATTATGGATACATTCTTTTTTAATTATTCTTTATTACTATATGCAGCTTATGATTGAATTACCTTTCTTGAAATTGAATATGTGAAAAATAATTAGTTTCAATAAATTGCCTACTACTTATATCTATAAATATACTCTTACTGAGGTAGGACTCATTCAAACCTGGTAGGCCACAAACTATAACAGAATCAAAAAGGTAGACCACATACTATAACGGCATCCAAATATCTTCAGTATAAAATAACCCAAGGATTGGCATGCTGTAAAATCCAATCAACCATGCTCCAGAATTTTAATTCATGTCACCGTCTTCATTTCCTATGATGATAACCATTACACTACAGGTGCCTTGGTTATTTTATAAGTTTCGTAAATGTCCTCCCTAACTTTTAACCTACCTCCAAAATATATTCATTTTAAAAGTCAGTCTCTGCTAACAATTACAGCAAAATTACAAAATTTTCCTGATATCTACAAAAACTAATTCCTTCATTTTTATACCAACTAAATATACATTTGCTAGTTTCCTGTTCAGAACCAAACAACTTGGGAAGCCAGCATTTTTTTATGGTTTCAACTATAAAATAATTTCATTAGAAAAATTAATTCTAAACCAGTTTGCAGACAGTTCTGACAAAGAAAACACACTAAAGGATTTAGTAATTTCATAAAGTGAGTTGAGTGTTTGGTTATTTCTATGTTTTTTTTTTTTTTTTTTGCTTCATCTCTTTCATAGTTGAAATCAGGTATACATAAGTAAGTCATTAGGTTTGAGTGAATGTAAGTAAAATTCAATTATTCAGCAAGCATAACAAAAGAAAAGGAATTCACTGCAGTTTTCAAGAGGCCAAAGAGAAGTCTTTTACTTTCTACCTACAGCTGTCTATTTACCAAATAACTAGTCTGGAAACTTGATTATTTGGTCTATGTCCTTAACAATGCCATAACTGCAACTGGATATAGCAGCTATTATAATTATTGATACATTGATACAGCTGGCTAGTAAATAACTAGTCTGGAAACTTGATTATTTGGTCTATGTCCTTAACAATGCCATAACTGCTACTGGATATAGCAGCTATCATAATTATTGATACATTGATACAGCTGGCTAGTAAATAACTAGTCTGGAAACTTGATTATTTGGTCTATGTCCTTAACAATGCCATAACTGCAACTGGATATAGCAGCTATTATAATTATTGATACAGCTGGCTAGTAAATAACTAGTCTGGAAACTTGATTATTTGGTCTATGTCCTTAACAATGCCATAACTGCTACTGTATATAGCAGCTATTATAATTATTGATACTTATTGATACAGCTGGCTAGTAAATAACTAGTCTGAAAACTTGATAATTGGTCTATTTCCTCGGTGTTGACATAACTATTAACAGATATAGCAGCTGTCACAATTATTGATACTTATTGCTAAAAAAAATCAATACCAGGGGTCATAAATTAAAACTCTTTAAAAATTTTTTGCAAGACAACATTATTTTGGTAACAGTGTGGTGAATACATGGAATGAACTATTATCATCAATAGTGAATGCCCCATCTCTGAACTCCTTTAAAGCAAGGTCGGATAATCTGTGGTAAGATTATAAATATTCTGTGGAATTAAGATGAACGTTTGGAATATAAGGAACAGATGACAGGTCTCAGACCTAATATACCAACTGAAAAAGATATTATTATTATTATTATTTTAGAATGCTTTTTTATCACTGAAACAATGAAATGCTTTTTTAACTTTTTACCTACAACTGGCTAGTAAATAACTAGTCTGAAAACTTGATTATTGGTCTATTTCCTCAGTGTCAACATAACTATTTACGGATATAGCAGCTATTACAATTATTGATACTTATTGATTTAGAATGAATTTTTATCAATCAAACAATGAAATTCACTTTCACTTTCTACCTACAACTTTCTATTTACCAAATAACTTGTCTAGAAAATTGATTATATGGTCTATTTCCTTGGTGATGTCAAAACTGCTAATGGATATAACAGCTATCATAGTTATTGATACTTGTTGATTTAGAATTATTTTTTTATCACTGAAAGAAGGAAATGCTTTTTCTTGTTCTACCTAATAATATTTATTTACCAAATAAATAGTCTGGAAACTAGATTATTAGTCTATTTCCTCAGTTATATCATTACTAGTAATGGATATAGCAGCTATCATAGGAATTGATATTCATTGGTTAGGTTATTTTTTTATGATTGAAATAATGAAATACTCTAGCTCCTACAGCTGTAGGTAGTAATTATACACGTGTGTGTGTGTGTGTAAATGTGTGTGTATATATAGGTATGTGTGTGTATTTATGTGTTTATATGTGCATCTGTGTATTTATATGTAAAGGTGTCTGTTTATTTGTGTTTATATATACATTTATGTCTATGTATTAGAACGAGTGATTATATATATATATATATTTATTTATTTGTTGAATTTTTAAAATATAATTGTTTTCCATAGACAACTACCCAGGTTTCAAGCTATTTTGCTATCATCAGGTTGCTAATAATTCTTCTGGTGTTTATGTGAAGACATTTCTTGCTGTTATGTTTTTGGACCGCAAATTAAGTCAATTGATTATTGTGGACGCTCTTTATACTTTAGATTTTGTTCTTGAATTTTTGCATTTTTTTAAAAAAATGCTCACAAAGTTATCTCCCTTTAACCTTATGAAGCTCCTACAAATTTGTGGTTGAGCACTGTGATTTCTTTGTTTCATCTCAAATTTAAAAATATATATATATATATATATATATATATGAGAGAGAGAGAGAGCACTCTTATATTCTTTATAACCCTGACTTATTCAGTTAATTTTTTAAAATGTTGTGCTTATATGTGCATCTGTGTATTCATGTGTTTTTATATATACGGACTTGCCGTAAGGGCAATAGGGTTGGAACAAACATAGGTGCTAGGGCTTGATATAACCAGCCAATTTATTGTAGGGGCCTATCTGATCACCTGTTTAGCCTAAGTAAGGGTCTAAGTTGAGTGTTGCATATCAGGGATTGCTCAGCCACTCCTGAGTAAAATAAATCCTTTTTTCCTTGTTGATTTACCTGTGATCATAAAACTTGTTTTAAATTATTTACTGAAATAAACTAATTTTGTATCATAATCACTGAAATCTTTTAGCTTCCTCTTTTTAACTTTATATTCACTTTTTTGTATTATTTGGATTGTTGTCCTCATTTTTATTGTTCTGTACAATGTTTCATCTGATGTGCCCTCCAACCTTCTTTAGGTATTTCTTGTCGGATGGGAGCCTTCACGGAACTTTGAACCCAACCCTTTATTCAATCCATGTTCTCATTCCGCTAACCATCATTGGGTACAAGTTTTAAGCTGTTTTTATTATTCTCTGTTACTGTCGCTCTTGACCAGGATTGAACCTGCAGCCTAGAGATAACTATCATTTAGAACTGTATTAACCCAATGCCTATAATCACTAGGCCGTGTGTCCAATTGTACAAATTATCAAGTCTCATCTCAAAAAACTCATAGATGATAGTAGTCCACTTCTTAATCGTTTATATTTGGTAAATATACAACTTTATCCGTAGTTTGGTTCATATCTTTGACAATGATTTACGTCCAAAGACGTGATGACGAAAAGAGCTCTCAGTTCACTATGTTTTTCATTATTATTTTTAAGTCCATAAAATATAAGTCCTTACCCATAGACATATGTAGGTATTTACCCAATCCATTTGCCACGGGTTGTATATGACACAAGGTCACAAGTATGAGAGCATCCAGCAAGGATTGATCCCGCTATTAGTAATGGATTTTCAAAAACTAGCTTGCTATCCATTACATCACAATGGGATGTCCATATACATATATATGTGTTGTATAAGAAAAACAGTGAATGAAACAATGTGGACCATTCCCTAGCTTTCCTAATATTGTCTGAAGTCCAGCAAATATTTAGTGTATCACCCAGGAACACCTAAAATGTTCTGCTAAATCCATGATTCTTTTTTATTCTTAGTGGATTATTTTATAATAAAATATATTATTAGATATTATCTCTGACTAAACTCTGTACTCCTGAAATACCTCTGAAGTGTGTGTGTCGGGGGGGGGGGACTGATACATATTGAAATTATTGGTTACAAGATATCAGTGCTATTGAATTTGGTCATAAATAATACCTTATATTGATTTTGGTTATGATATTCTGCTATAAATAAAGTTCTGGTATCATTGATTTAGGAGATTAACTCGAATAAATATTAATTTGGAGTGTTCGAATTTATGGACAATGCTATATATATATATATATATATATATATATATATATATGTGTGTGTGGGTGAGAGAGAGTAAAAAAATGGGAATATGTGTGTGTGAGAGAGAGTAAAAAAATGGGAATATATATATATATATATATATATATATAGTATTGCCCATAAATTAGAACACTCCAAACAAATGTTTATAAAAGTTAATCTTCTAAATCAAAGATACCAGGAATATATATATATATATATATATATATAACGCCTGATTTGTAGTACTCTCTGTTTCATATATATACATGAGACAGAGAGAGATTACTACAAATCAGGTGTTGGATCAATGTTTCAATCATCCAATGGTGTTTAAGTACTTACATATATAAATCACTTTTCTATCTATAAATTCACATGCACATAAAACAAACATGCAGATATATAGATAGATAAGAACTGATATTGATCTATAGGAATATATCTTTATGCTTATTAACAGACTGATATACAGTTGGACAAAAAATAAACAAATTGGGTTAAAATAAAAACATATGAACAAAAATAGACATTAACAGACTGGGATAGTGTTGTGATGTTAGTTCCAACAGTAAAAAGAAGTCAAGTCGAGATAGGGTAAAATAAGACAAGTGTATTTACAATAATGGTACATGTACGACTAGCTTGTCGTTAACGGGAACAGTAGTACCTTTCCACTCGGTGTCTCACTATTTATAGTGAGAACCGGTGCATGTTCTCCACTGTAGGAACGGCCGGTACAACAGATAGATAACATAGTATATCATATTTATTTAGATTTTTCTAAAACAAATATAAAATGTTCATAAAATGCACATCGAACACAAACCTAGTTCAATTTAAAAACCATTAATCACTTGTGGAGTTATAATAACTACCATAACCCTTCTTAAGTGTTCACATCAGGTGAGAGAACCCCATACCCTGATAAATTATTCCACAGACGTACACTTCTGCTGCTAAAAAAATCCTGATATCAATCTAGATCCGGTTACACTTTAAAATATATATTTATAACCACTTAGGCCAACTTCATTTTCTTCTAGTTAGAAATACATTACATTAAACTTATTCATTTAACACATTCCATACAGTATGATCCATAAATATGTACACCTCAAACATTGTGGTTGGCAACCTTTCATCTATTTTAGACAATGGCGTAGTTTTTTCTCTCTCTCTCTCTCTCTCACTTACAGCTACATGAGTGGCTGAACAGACTGATCCTCGAATGGCAGTCTCTGGTGCAATGCCTCCAAACAAAAGGTGATGCTCTCTGTAGGCGTTGGAGGTGCTGCTGTTTCTCCTTTCTTTTAGCTCTCTTTTCTGTGGCAGCTTTTTTCCTCTCTTCTTCACTTCTTTTTGTTCCTTGTTTGATGAGGAGGCGCCAGGTTGCACGGTCTTCTGCACAAGCCTCCCACATGTCTATGTCAATGTGGCATGTCTTCAGGTCTCTCTTGCAGACATCTTTGAAGCATAGGCGTGGTCTCCCTGTCGGTCGGGTACCCTCCACTAGTTCACCATACAGTAGGTCTTTGGGGATGCGGCCTTTGTTCATCCTCCTGACATGGCCAAACATTATTTTAACATATTTACCAAACAAGCATGATTTGACACAAGCTCAATTTCTTAAGCAGAGTTTAACAGCTTTGAATTCAGACTTTGCCATGTTTATTTTTTTTTTAACATGGCAGCCATTTGCACAATGGCTGTAGACTTGAACAAAGCTGAAGTTGCTTTGTCTTGTTGCTGTTGCTACCATGATTGCCTATACTGAAATTACATCACTGCTTATGTTACAATACTCTCAGGAATTGTATCGATGAGTATTCAATATATAGTCAAAATCATTAATGCATTTATAGAATAGAATAAATCTTATTTATTAACAAGGTCTGTATGAAAATCTGAGTTTTATTTGTCTCAAACAGTCCATGTTATTAGTGCCTTTAATATCCTGCAGTGTGTCTTATATATCACTAAGAAATAACGGCTTACATGATATATGGTGTGGTTAATTTGCATATTGGTTTTAACAAAACTGGATTTAATAAATAATTACTTGGTGTTATTTATCTCTAATATTATTGTTTTTTTTCTACAACATATTAAAATCAATCCTATGAATGGTTTTATATAGAAACCAATTAAAATATAATTAAAATAAATGTTATCTTTTTATATGCATTTTTATTTAATTTTTTTAGTCTTTCTAATTTAATCTATTTCATTACATTAAAACTTACATACTTTCGCCAGGTATATATTATATATTATATTATATATTATATATTATATTCTTGCTAATATAAATAAAAAAGTTAATGACAAGTTTTTAAACTAATACATCATCAAAATAATAATGTCCTAAAATTTGAAGAATCAAACATGGCCAATTATTCTCAAGTAAATCTAAAAGAGTTTGTCAACTCATGATTTCTAAGACATTTCTGATTTTGTGCTGTGCCCTTTTTATGGTTTCAGAGAACTGCTTGCAAGATGAAATATACAGTGTGTAAGTAAAAAAAAAAAATGAAAAGAACAAAAATGCAAGTCTGTATTTACGACAATTTCTATTTGAAAATCTTATATAAAATCAGCTAATTTACATAATGTTTATTAATGAATGTCTGATTTTCACAATTGTGAAAAACACACACAAAAAAAAGAAATACAAATTCATTGATAGTAAAAGGTCAGTTGCAAAGAAAGAAAAGAAAGAAGAAAAAAAGGTAGGTTGAGAACAATTTTGGCTTCTGTAAAAATATTTACTTATGACAAATCAAAAGATGGGGAAAGATTTGTCTTAAGTGATACACAAGGGCATCTGCTGCCAATTTTTACAGTGTAGGAATAAAAGTTTATATTCAGAATGTATTGTACTGGTATCTCTCTTAGATGATGAGAGGCCTTCTACCCACGAAGAAATCCCCAAATTCTATCTTCAAGGGCATCTGCTGCCAATTTTTTACAGTGTAGGAATAAAAGTTTATATTCAGAATGTATTGTACTGGTATCTCTCTTAGATGATGAGAGGCCTTCTACCCATGAAGAAATCCCCAAATTCTATCTTCAAGGGCATCTGCTGCTGCCAATTTTTACAGTGTGGGAATAAGCAAGCACGTAACCCTGTTGGGTCTTTCAGCTGGATCTTTCCTCTAACACTCACTCATCAGTCGACTCGAAAACGCAACTCCAACCGTTTCTCACCACTGTAAAATACGTTCTTTTTTTCCACAGAACATCCTCAGCATTTATTTCTCTCAGTGGCCGAACCACTTCATCTAACAGGGGTGACAGCAGTCCTACCACTCATGATCAGGAGGTTGCACCATGACTGCTTGTCTTTGTAGTCAACTGGATTAGAGTTCGCATCGGACTAGACACCGCCTACATATGCCGCATGCCACTCGTTGTCTTTTTGAACGACAAAGATGGGTTGACTCATCAAAGCTAGCTTGGCTATTTGCCATGCCGGTCATTTCAGCTACCATGAAGATATCCCAAACTTCTTTCGGGGAAGTCCTTGTGGCATAATGGCTAATGTTTTGGACTTATATAAACAATGTAATTTATCTTACCCTTGGAAAAGGTATGAATCCAAGTTTATATTTAGAATGTATTTTACCATCTGAGTCAAGGAAAATTCTGATACAAAACCTCCGCTGCCTAGCGGCTTTACCCCATCCCAAGGAAATGCTAAGGAAGTAAACCCTGAAAATAAATCAGGAGCCAGAGTCCCTAAGATGTTGTGATGCTGAAATCTAGTGCTACCCAGCAACACCTGCGACACTACTGCCGCCAAACTGGATAGGTTCTTTACCTTTCCTTTGGATCACAGCGGCAGTGTGGAGATGTGGGATTTGTTGCTTGGGTAACAGCTCATCCTCCATGTGAGCCCACTCAGATTACATAGTTAACAAAAAAAAAAATATGTTGGACACTACTCCATAGTCTCTCGTAGATGGAAGGATGCCAACATCTTACTAGTATTTCTCTTAGATGTTGAGAGGCATTCTACCCATGAATATTATATTGTTTATATTGATATTATAAATTTGATTTTAACAAATATGTGCTTCGTATTATTGATTTCTAATTGTTTGGTTTTATCTTAATGAATATGAGCAAAAATCTCAGGGATCAATCTTAAAAGAAATCCATTAACAAGAAAAAATAACTGTAATTTCATCTTTTACTTCCTATTTCAACTAAATAGTTAAATTAGGAAAATTTAGCAATGAAAGATAGGAGTGATGGAAGAGTAAGTTTCAGTTCTATTTTTTAATTGTACCCCCCTTTGTTTCAAATCTTTTTATCTGCATTCTTATTTAGTTTCATTAGCCTTTCCAATTTAATATAATATTTTATTACATTAAAACTTAAATACTTGCACACGGAGGGTGCATATATTTGCTAGTTCACATAATATCAAGAATGGCTAATGTTCTGGACTTAAAAAATGGGCGTATAGTAAAATATCAGGCTGATAGGCTCAAATGATTAAGACTTGTGACTTGAAAGGACTATACAACTGACCACTTGATTTTCTTTTGGAAATGTTTGATCTCTAAACATACTGACTAGAACCAACTTTAATAGGGAGGTCATCCAGACCACAGAAGTCATTACATCCCAGAAGACGGACAAATTACCCATAAACCCCCAGTGAGACCAATGCAATTAAACCCGTAACTTTGGTTGTATGTTGAACATCTTTTAGACAAAGAGATGATACATCAGAGAAATAGCAAATTCAAGAATGGAACACTTTGCGGAAAAGAAAAGAATCTGAACCAAATAAGATGAAATGGAAATATTGTGTCAAAAGCTGATTGATTGATTTTCATCAATCAGAATTTTCATGTTTGCTACTAACTAAAAAAAAAGAAAAAAGGAAAATATAATAGAAAGACAAAAGAAAAGACAATCTTCAATAAGACTACTCCAAAATCTACTCCACCCTTACAGCAAGGCCTAGTATATACCGATCATGGCCATTGTTGAAATTGAACTTATTTTTTTATATTTTTTTCTCAAAGATCACTAATTAGGACTGAATCTATTCTAGTAGTGACCACCCTAAGCAGAGTTTGACAGGTTTGAATTCAGAGTTTTCCTTCTCCTAGACTAGTTGCCTAACCAAGGTTAAACAGCCCAGTCTGCCCTACTAATTAGCCATAGCTGGAGGGAGAGTAGTTAGATTCATACCTTTCCCAAGGGTATTAGCGCTATGTGAACTGTAGCTTTATCCAGGATTTGAACTCTGATCGACAAGTCAATTTCCTATGACTCTAACCATTACACCATGCACCTCCATCTTTGCATTTTTTTCCCTCCACTTGTGATTTACCTGCATTGTATTTTTAAAAGGCTTTCATATATGTTGAAGGTGGCTTATTTATTTATTTTTAAACATGGCAGCCATTTGCACCATGGCTGTAGACTTGAACAAAGCTGGAGTTGCTTTGTCTTGTTGCTGCTGTTACCCTGTTATTTTACATATCTGCTTCTTATATTTGAATGTTCTTGATTCCATTGTCATAGTAACAAGAAAGACTGAATCACCTTCACTTTGATGGAACAGATAATTCAAACTTTCAACATAACACTCCTTTTCCCAAGATTTTTCAATAAGACCAACCCAAAATCTATTTTGTCCTCACAGCAGGGGTTAGCATACACCAATTTGATCCACTGCGGAGGGATAATACTATCTTGCTAAAAGGGGTATCCTAGGTATGACACTAAACTGCATCAAGTATGAAGCTTCAGTTTTGGAATTCTAGGGAGTATGGATTCAGTATTTTATTGCCATTATTCCCAAGTACACTCTGACACGGAATGGTAGTACCAATTCGGGTCCCACCTATGGCTCAAATAGATGTTGGAAAATTATTAGTATTGGATAGGAATATAGGGAACCATATAACTGTGCAACTAAATGATTATTATTAAATAGAATTAATGTTATATATATTTACCAACCCCTCCACATGAGCAAGATGTGACACAAGGTCAATTTCTTAAGTGGAGTTCAACAGGTTTGAATTCAGAGTTTTCCTTCTCCTAGACTGGCTACCAAGCCAAGGTTAAAGAGCCCAGTCTGCACTGCTATTTACCCATAGCTGGAGGGAGAATAGGATTCATACCTTTCCCAAGGGTATTAGCGGTATGTGAAATTCAAACAGCTTTGTCCAGGAATTGAACTCTAGTCGATGAGTCCATTTCCTATGACTCTAACCATTAGACCACGCGCCTCCAAATTAATTTTATATAGGATTTCTTGAAACTATCAAAATATATGAAAATTCTTTGTATTCTTTAAGAAGCTATAGTTGTTTAATAAGGATTATTATTATTAGTTAAATTATATTAGTTGTTAAATCCAAATACTTGAAACTTTACAACTGTGTCAAAACAAGTGGTTATAGACGAAAAGTGCAATTAAAAAAATGCAATTGAAAATATAGTTCTAATTACAATCAAATATTTACAAATTAATCTAATTTCATCTTTAAATAACAATTAAATAAACATTTACTCATTGAACGAATTCTGGCCATATATATAAAGGATGAGATTTATGGAGGTGCGTGGTCTAATGGTTAGAGTCATAGGAAATAGACTCGTCAACCCGAGTTCAATTCCTGGACGAAGCTGTGTGGATCGACCCTGCAATAACCTACATTGATTATCTCTGAGCAGATACTGGATGTTGTGCAGAGGAACTTCCAGGAGCGATGAAAATTAGTTTTTGGTCTCCAAGTTTCTTCAGCTGACCTTGACATGATCTGTATTACAAGCCACCTGGCACTTAGATCTCCATTTGGAATGTGTTAAACATGGGCAGGGTGTATGTTTAAATTAGTTGGGACTTTTATGGTTGGGCATATGTATGATGTTGGCATCCTTCCATCTACTAAAGATGATGGCATAGTGTCCTTTTTTTTTTTTTTTAAACTGCATCTGTGCGAGTGGCTGAACAGGCCAATTTTTGAATGGCAATCTCTGGTGCAGTGAGTGAGTGCAAACAAACAGTGCTGCCTGCTGGAGTTGCTGTTGTCTCTCCTTCCTTCTGGCTCTCTTTTCTGTGGCAGCTTCTTTCCTTTCTTTTTTACTCCTATTCATCCCTTGCCTGACAAGGAGGCACCAGGCCACTCGTTTTCTGCACCAACCTCCCATGTGTTAGTGTTGATGTGGCATATCTTCATGACTTTCTTGCAGATGTCTTTAAAGCATGGCATGGTCTCCCTACTGGTTGGGTGCCTTCAACTAATTCACCATACAGTAGGTCTTTGGGGATGCAGCCTTCATCCATTCTCCTGACATGACCAAGCCAGCACAGACATCTCTTGTAGGTGATGGCAAACATGCTGTTCATGTTTGCTCATTCCAGCATGTCTGTGTTGAGCACTTTTTCCTACCAGCGTAGTTTCTATATGTATATTTAGGTGTTTATATGTATTTATTTACCAACCCCTCCGCACGAGCAGGATGCGACACAAGGTCAATTTCTTAACTGCATCACAAAACAATATCATAGGAACAAATGATATGAAAGCAAGAATAGCTAAAACACAACAGAACAGCAAACATATATATTTACCAACCCCTCCACACGAGCAGGATGCGACACAAGGTCAATTACTTAAGCAGAGTTCAGCAGGTTTTAATTCAGTTTTCCTTCTCCTAGACCGGTTGCCTAACCAAGGTTAAAGAGCCCAGTCTGCTCTACTATTTACCCATAGCTGGAGCGAGAGTAGGATTCATACCTTTCCCAAGGATATTAGCGCTAAATAAAATGCAATTACCACGTCCAGGATTTGAACTCGGGGTGACAAATTTATTTAGGTGTTTATATGTCAATTTTAATCTATTCATGTCTATCTATCTATCTCATTCTGTTCATGTCTATCTATCTATCTCATTCTGTTCATGTCTATCTATCTATCTCATTCTGTTCATGTCTATCTATCTATCTCATTCTGTTCATATCTATCCATCTATCTCCTTCTGTTCATATCTATCCATCTATCTCCTTCTGTTCATATCTATCTATCTGTCTATCTCATTCTGTTCATATCTATCTATCTCAGACTGTATGTATGTACGTATATCTACCTACCTATCTATCTTGCTAGCTCGCTAGGTAGCTCACTCTTTCTCTCTCTTTTAATCTATGCAGAAGATCTTCTAGGGGCAATGAATAATAGAGATGGATGGATGGTGATCAATAGACATAGAGAGCTTTGCTGATAGTACAACTTGACGATGATGATTTTGGTCAGCCTCTGAATTTTTCAGCCAACCCTTGCATATATTCCGTAACAGTGATTTGAAACTTTGCTTCCAGTTGTTTTAGCCATTGCCTTATGTTCACTGCCTCTTCTGCATAAACTTTGTGGGTGTAAATCTTGTATATGGATTGATCTTTGTTGTAACTCAATTCCCAATTGATCCCAGAAGCAAGTTCTGATCAAGAAGAAGTAAATATCATGGGGTGAAGTTATTTTCTGAAAAATATCAGATGCTGAGCGCTAGGGTTTAATTTACTATGAGAACCAGGGATCAGCAGTAGCAACAGCAGCAAAATCTTATTTTCTTTCTTTCTTTTTTTTTTTCTTTTCTTTTTTTTTTTTCTTTCTTTGCCATGTCCTGAAGAGAAAAGATGTATTCTTTTTTTGTGCCGAATTCTTTGAATGAAAATCTTGTGTGTTGGGTCTGTTGTTCTTGGTGTTTCCATTCAGTGTTCAATGACAAAACAAACAAAACAACAAAACTACATAGACCAGAGCACATTGTGTTTAACATTCATTTTGCTCTTGACATGCAAGTACAGAGAATATTTGGATGTAAAAACCAACACGATTGTGGGGAATTTTTTTTAACAGTTCCCTCAAGTTACAGTGTAATGTCATATCAATTTGATACAATAACAGCACTCCACAATTCTGCATAACTATTAAACAAAACTTGTTTCTGCATATATATGTGTACATGTGCATATATACATACATACACACATATATATATACATAATGTATGTGTGTATACATATGTGTGTATATATATATATATATATATATATAGAGAGAGAGAGTATGAATTTATTATGAATGTGTATGTATATATTATGTATGTGTGTATACATACGTGTATATATATAATATATATAGAGAGAGAGTGTATGTGAATTTATCATGAATGTGTGTGTATATATATATATATATATATATATATATATTATGAAAAGGACCATTTGATAAGATTTTTTTTAAATAACAATTTGTTCAGAGGATTTCAAATTTTAATAGCATGTTTTGAAACAACTCAAAATTCTATTTGTAATTTTTAAATGTCTTTTTTATTTTTCTAGTGAATGGTATTTCTATCGCTGAAAAGAAAAAGAAACATTAAACATAGAATTTGTAGTTGTTTCTACACATGCTGTTAAAATTTGAGCTCATTTGAATGAGAATTAAAAGTGCTCAATGCTTCATCAGTGAGCATGTTTATAACGTAAAAAATTTTCACATTCCGAGTTTCACACGCTTCAAATGGCCTTAACATCAAACTAACCCATTCTCAAAATCCAACTTTTAAATTGGCAGATTTGAATTGACAAATGAACACCTAAATATACATATGCCCAAGCAAAATAGTCACAGATAATTTAAAACAAACCCAGCCCACGCTTAACACATCCCAAATGGAGATCTAACTTCTGGCGGTCAGATTTATCTCCATTTTCACTAATATATACACAGTATTACTCATGAAAAGGGCCGGGTTAGCTCAGTCGGTAGAGTGTTCAGCTAGAAACCACAAGTTTCCTAGTTCGATGGCTGATGCCGACTTTAGGCCACCCCGACAACTTACTTACTTTTTTATTACTCGTGAATAGATACATCCATACATTTTTTTTTGTAAAAATGTTAATTTTCTTTAAGACAAAAAATATCAGGGTTATTTTTTTTAGCGAATCACTATCATTATTTATTACTGAGCAGCTTCACATGGTGTAGTAGTTAGCAAACCATTTAGTTACTTTTGGTCTTGTGCCACAACTAAGCAAAACTTAGTAGATAACTATAAGTATTTATTACCAAACTCAGCAACATCAAAGCTCTTTAATTAAAAATGAAATTGTATAAATATTATGTCTCTTTTTTGGACTGCTACAGATTTCCATTAGTTAAAATTGTTCTCTCCTCCCTAAATAGAAGCATCAATATCATCATGGACCACTGTTATAATAGAAAACCCAACAGATTTACCAGTTGTCTATAAGGTATTTACCTAATTCCTCCACACAAGTAGGATGTGACACAAGATCATTTTTTTTAGTGGAGTTTAACAGGTTTTAATTCAGAGTTTTCCTTCTCCTTCACTGGTTACCATATCAATGTTAATGAAGCTAATTCACCCTATTATTTACCCATAGTTGGGGAGAGAATAATTGGATTCATATCTTTCCCAAATGATTTTAATGCTATGTGAAATGCAAGCAGCCTCATCCAGGATTTGAACTCGGTTCACCATATCCATTTCCTATGGTGATAACGGTTACACTGTTCATACCTGCAGTTGTCTAGTAATTCATAAATCTGACATATTTCACATCAATAATTATAGAATAATGTTCATAATCACTCAATTTAACAATTGTCCTCTCATTATCTAGTTCTGTATTCTAACCACTGAGCTATGTCATTTACAATTCTTTATTTTTTTGTTTTTTTATAATGAAAAACAAGTGTTTGCTAATGAATTTTCAAAAAGAAAACGTTAAAGATAAGACATTATTTTTTTTTAATTAGATAAGAGAAAATCAATTACAATTAAAATGAAGAGAAAAAAATTTCCTTTTTTCTTTGTGCAGACTTTTCCTGTTTGTATTTTGTGAATCAAAAAGAAAAATCTTTTTTTTTTTTTCTAAAAGGAAATATTTTTGCAAAGAGATTTTATAGATTCCGTTTATAAAGTATTGAGAATTAAAAGAATTCACATAAGAAATAATTCCTTCCTTGTTTCTTTTTGGATTTTTTTAGGGTATTTTTTTTTTTTAAATATTTTCTTTTTAGAGAACGTTTTTGTGGGTTTTTTTTGTTTATATCTACAAATGAGCTCAAAAACAGAAAATCAAAAGTGTTTTGGTTTGTTTTTTTTTTTTTTTAATTGATAAAGTTAAAAAGATAAATTATCTAATTAAAAAATAAAGTTTTGAAATATAATTTAATTAAAAATAAAATAATGGAATTGTAAGAAAATGAAAATTGATGTAAAAATAAAATATTTCATTAAAGGAAATTATTAATCATGTAAATTAATTAATATACAATGTGCTTTTTTTTTTAAATGTTGCCTGTGTATCTGTTTGTACTGAAATCCTGTAGTTATGTTGTGAATCACAGGATTGTAATCACATCAGGGTCAGTACAGTAGTTTTAGTAGTAAGTAGATTTGGTTATTTCCTAGTTGAGTAACATGATATTACAGGGTGACCCAGAAAAAACAGATCCCAAATTATTTATTTTCCCATTAAGCTAACCCTAAACCCTAACCCTAATCCCCCCCCTAGTTAAAATAAAGTTTTATTACTAAATTTGTGGGTTCTGTTTTTTCTGGGTCACCCGGTAATATCATGTTACTCAACAGGGTTTAAGGTTGGGGTTTAGGGTTAGTTTAATGGGAAAATAATTTGGGTTCTGTTTTATCTGTAATATCATGTTACTCAACTAGGAAATAACATAAAGATAGATTTTTATGGATGGTTTTGGTTTCTTTGGTTTCTCTGTTTAATGGCATATCAACCTTCTTGGGTTATTTAATGCCAAAACCGTCCTTGTAGAAAAACAGTACTAGTACTATTTAACCCACTTGGGATAAATGGAGGTCCATAACAGGTATTATCACTCGATCAGAATGGACTTGAAAGTCATAGCAATGAAGCAGTACTCCATTTCCCCAAAGCTAGAGAACTGGAGCCTCAACACCAAATGCAGTTTAGTGTCATGTACAGGACACACACACACACACACACACACACACACACCCTTTGTGACAGTGCTGCAGTTTCAGTGACAAGTAGGATTTTATGGGTGGATTTAGTTTCTTTGTCTAATGGCAAATCAACCTTTGTGTGTTATGTAATGCCAAAGCTATCCTTGTAGAACAGTAGTGGTACTATTTAACCCATAGATGGGGGATGAAGGGTTCATACCTTTCCCAAGGGTATTAGTCCAAAAGTGAATGCAATAGCTTGACTGGAGGTCAAATTCTGTCACTATGATGTTGCAGTCGAGCATGTTATCTACTACTCTACAGGGATTTCCCCCCTTTTTATGAATGAAAAAAAGGGCCAGTTTAGCTCAGTCTGTAGAGTGTCTGGCTAGGAACCACAAGGTTCCTGGTTCAATACTGACCCTCGCCAACTAAGCATATGAGTAGCACAGGGATTTGTGTGGTAAAGTAAGGTGATAATGGTTGGAGTGGTGCTCCAACTCAGAAGCAAAAACAATCTCTTTGGTTTAGTACTAGTGAAAAGGGGATAGACTACCTTGCTGTCTGGCTGATACCGACTTTAGGCCACCCCCGACAACTTTTTTTTATGCATGATTGTACAGTGAGATTTTGATGATCCCAAATAGAATCATCCTTTACTTACCAGTCATTTGGATTACCTTACACATACAAACATATATATATATATATATATATATATATATATGAGAAGTAAACAAACAAACAATGTGTTTGATATGGCTTTTTTTAGCCGACAAATTTTGGGAGTTCAATTAAGCACATATTCTCCCCCCACCCCAAAAAAATTATATATATACTCATTTGCTCCCAAATCAAGAAAAATGAACCTTATTAAATGCTTGATGTACAGAGCACTAAGGATATGCTCTGATAGCAAGATTGATGATGAATTTAAGCTGGGGATGTTGTTGCTGAAGTTGGGGTGACTTTAGGGGTTTTTTTTGCGGGGGTGGGGGGTCACCTCTTCTTGTTGCTCCAATCTTGATATTGTCCTATTCCCCTTTTACCCAATTTATACACTTTGACTTTTCAACGATCTGCCGGTTGTAGAACTTTTGAAAATGCACCAGTCGAAAGGGCCTATTAAATTTCTTTCTTTCACCGCCTTTTAAATAATTCATTTAATTAGCTGATCATCAAATAAAGTATGATATCATTTAAACTTATATGTGAAGAGAAAAATGAAAGTGAATTCGACGGTATGTAATATAGTGAAAAATTTGAAAAAAAAAAAAAGGGTCAAATAAAATGAGTGATATTTATTCAGCCAACGCTGCAATGTTTCAATCTGTTTAGTAGATCTTCTTCAGGGCTTTTGTTGATATAAGGAAAAGGAAAATTTATCACAGAATAATGAGGAGACTGTGATAGTTTTTGTTGATCAATTTGTTTAAAATGTTTTGAATGGAAAATTAGCGCTCTTAGAATAGTTCAAAAAATTTATGAAACACTAGGATAAACGGTTTTGAAGGATGACATCAAACATTCTCTTACATTGTGTGTGTGTGAGTGAGAGAGAGAGATATGACTTTTTTTCTGGAAAAACTGATTAACCTCAGACATAAATTTTACTTGATAACTGAATATTCAATTCTATATCTCAAGTTTTCTTCAGCCATTTTGTTTTTTGTTTTTATGACATTATATCTCTCTTTTTTTTTTTTTTTACCACAACTTTTCTCATATCATTTTCTCTTGCTTTCACCTATCTTGCCTCACTTTCAGTTTCATCCCACATTGCTTTCCTTTGTGTGACACCATACACTGAATGGAATAATAAAAACAATGAAACTATTACAGTTTTTTTTTTATTAGTACTAGGGTGAGTCAAAAGTTTTACAATATTTTGGTAACATAAGGCACAATTCAGCAGCTCCAGATTCTTTTGCCGAATTCATGAATGTGATGAACCACAGGAGACTATAAGATGCCATGCTCACCTGATACTCTCTCAGTGCTACTCACCGGATTTGCCTCTGTGACTTGGAACATGGGTTCAGAATCCACAGTGTTAGACCTATCTGACTTTGCTTGATTATCAAGGCTCTTGCAACCCAAGCAAAATTTCTTGAACCATCTGGTTACTTTACTGGGATCAAATTGCCTTCACCTTTTGGTTGCTTTCTCAATGACCTTATCATCCATTTTGAACCCATAATGCATAAATTTCCAAATTAGTCTATGTTGCACATTCATCCGTGTGGTTTTCAAACCACACATGGAGTGAAGCAATGTGCAATGTGTCAGTGCACCAACTACCACAATAATACCAAGTACAGTGGGTACCTACCATGGTTTGAACTGCTTTAGACACAGATATATGTGCTGAAAACTAGCATGTACCAAAATATTGTAAAACTCTTGACTCACCCTAGTATATTATATCTCAATCTTTCTTCATTTTTTTATTGTTTTCTCACATCTTTTTTTTTCTCTCTCTTCCACTTTTTTCTCATCTCATTTTTGCTTTCTATTATCTTGCCTCACATTCACCCTCATCCCACTTTGCTTTCCTTCGTGCGATACCATCCACTGAATGGACAAATGAAAACAAACAATGAAACTACTACAGTTCTTTCATTTTTTATTTAATAAATTCAACAAACTTAGTAGGTAACTGAATACATTTGTATATATTGTAGCTGCATTTATATAGGCTGTGACAGAAATACCTCCCACATTTTTTGCTGTTGAAACCGGTTTTAAAAACTGGTAAATATGTATTTGCTACACACACAGAGCTTTTCATGCTTAATTCCTGTTACAATGGAATAATGCTGACTTTCATCTCATCAGCAACATTTTCCATCTTAAACTACATCATTCCAACATAATATGAAGTGGGCACAAAAAAAACTCTGTAACAATCACAGATTCACCAGTCTTTAAAAAAATATTTCAACAGTCACTGCTTAGTGTGCATTGATCCAAACCATGAACATAACTGATTGTATCTAGAAAAAAAAAGATATTAGCCAAATGGAGCTACCATTACCTCCTGCCTAAGTTCACTTGCACCACACAAGTGACAGTTTAAAATAAGGGAGGTGTTTCTAGGTTGGTTAGTTTGTTTTTTTTTACAGCAAATCAACCCTTTTCAGATCATTTAATGCCAAATCAAGTCATTTTGGTATCAGGTTGCTTACAGTATCTGCAAGTACTTAAATGGTAACCCATCTAAGTATTGAACAGGCTCTCTGTTGCTTAACTTTGGTGATCTAGTAGGAACTGCATGCATGTTCAACTGTTCTCTAGTCGGTATCATAATCCCGAAATGGTAAATGCAAGAAACTTGAAACATTTATTACTTTTATTTCTCGGCTGGGAACCCCAAGGTTCCCAGCTCGATACCAGCCCTTGCCAACTCAGCATATGAGTAGCACAGGGATCTCTGCGGTAAAGTGAGGAGCAGATGGTAGGTGTGGCGCTCTGTCTCAGATGCTGAAAAACAATCTCCTTTGTTTAGCGCTTGTGAAATTGGGATAGGCTCCCTCGCTGTCCAGTTGCTACTGACTATAGGCCACCCCGACAACTTACTTTTTTCTCTGAATACCTGAAGAAGGCTGGAGGGCGCATAGGTCGAAACGTTGTACAGATAACAATAAAGATGAGGACAATAGTCCGAATAATACACATTTATCACTTTTATTGTTCAATATGAAATTGCCAGTGTCATTAAGCGAAAATAACTTGAGAATGAAAAAAAAAACAACTTAGTAATCAATTTTTCAGAAAGGCTGCAGGGTACACAGCTGAAATGTAATAAAAGATAGAAATAAAGATGAGAAAATTAGTGAGAAGCAAGCCACATACATTGATTAAAGCACCTCATCTAATAAAAACTCAGACAAGAAATAGATTAAAGAAGAAATTAATATAAGTAATCAAGCCAAGATTAAGGAAAAACAAAATTAGGACAAACAAAGAAATACACAAACATAAAAAATAACATTATAATAATAATAATAATATAATATCTTTTCAGCTAGTATATTAGGTCTGAGACCTGTCAGCTGTTCCTTATAAACGTTCATCTTAATTCCACAGAATATTTATACTCTTTCCACAGATTATCTAACATTAGTTAGAGTTTAGAGATGGGACATTCACTATTGATGATGGTAGTTTATTCCATGTATTCACCACTCTGTTACTAAAATAATTTTGTCTTGGATTTGCTTTACAAAATTCTTTTAAGAGTTTTAATTCATGATTCCTGATATGGATATTTTGAGCAATGTTTAGTAGGTCAAAGTTTGTTGAATAAAACCCATTGGTATATTTGTAGACTTCAATCATTGTCATTAACATTTCTGACTAATTTTTAGAGATGAAGAATTATCATTATCTTGGTGGGATCAAGAATGGTAGGGCCAAAAAGGAGTAAAGAATAAAATTTATTTATGGTATTTTTTCTTTTCGAGTGTCTTTTTTATTGGTGGAATTTTTTTTTTCTCCTTTTTTCCTCCTCCTTTACATGGAGGAGGAAAAAAGGATATTAGCACTATGGGAAATGCAAACAGTTCCATCCTGGATTTGAACCTGTGTCACTGAGTCGATTTCCTATATTTCTCTATGTGTGTATGAAAAATCCTATATGTGTATATGAGCTTATTTTGTCTTTTCTTTACATTTGTTCATTGTTAGTGTATATATTAGATATAAAAAGTAAAGTTGCCGGGGTGGCCTAAAGTCCGTATCAGACAGACAGTGAGGGAGTCTATTCCCTTTTCACTGGCACTAGACCAAGGAGATTGTTTTTAGCATCTGAGGTGGAGCACTATACCTACCCTCGGCTCCTTACTTTACCGCACAGATCCCTATGCTGCTCATACGCTGAGTTAGCGAGGGCCTGTATCAAACCTGGAACCTTAAGTTTCCCAGCCGAACACTCTACCGACTGAGCTAAACCGGCTCTTGGTGAGTGGGGATGCAACTAAATGTGCTGCCTAGCACCAGCAGTTACCAATAACTTGTAACCACTTCAATGTATTTATTCAATCCCAGATGCTGTATGACAAGGTTGAATTAACTCAGAAGAATTAACTGTTACAAGAATTCCCTTAAGCAGAATGGAGATAATCCACTCCCATGGATTAAAGAAAGGGTGTTGTTCAAACTTCCTGAATACAACGAACATTTGAATAAAAGGCCAGAGGGTACAATTGCGATTCTAAGAAGACAACACTACTCCAAATAAGTGTGTGGTGCCTCATTTTCTATATTCTTCTGTAAGAGTCTACTCAGCATTTTTAGTTCATCTCACAGCAAAGGAAGGAGTATTTTGAATCATTAAAGGCATAAATTGATTTATTTGCCTCGTATACTTGCCTAATTTAGCAAGTCAGAGGTTTTTTTTGGGGGGGGGAGAAAGGGGTCAAGAGATAGGGAATATGGATAATAGCAAGGCTTGCAGAAATTTATAGCTTGCTATCTCTTCACCAAGTTTTTCTGAAATAGGCATAATCCCCCACAGATACTGTACTATCCATGTAATACACTCCTAAAATTGTTTACTCAGTATTATCATTATCAGTTAACTGAAACCATATAATTGTGTTGAAATTATTTATATCTAATAGGAATATATGAAATCATATGACTGTGTGTAAAAAATGATTATTATCAATTGAATAGGAATAGTTAATGAAACCATATAACTAGGTATAAATTATTAGTATCAGATAGTAATACTTGAAACCATGTACAAATTAGTTCTATTAAATAGGAATATTTGAAACATAATAGTTACTTGAGGCTATAGTTGTTTACAAATGGTTATTATCATTAATTAGTATTATTTGGCTTATTCGGTCTATTGTTATCTGCACAAAGTTTCAGCCAATGTGCCCTCCAGCCTTCTTCAAGTATTTCTTGACGGACTCGGGAAACTTTTTAAACTGGGGAACTCCTTCCCCAAACTTGGAAACCTTCTCTTTGAACTCGGGAACCTTCTAGTTGTAATGAGGAGCCTTCACAGAATTTTATTCACTTCACAGGGGTACACAGTTCTCATTCCATTAACCAGTTTCAGCTGATGTGCTCTCCAACCTTTTTTTGGTATTTCTTGTCGGATGGGAGCCTTCACAGAACTTTGAACCCAACCCTTTATTCAATCCATGTTCTCATTCCACTAACCATCACTGGGTATAAGTTTTAAGCTATGTTAATTATTCTATGTTACTGTTGCCCTTAACCAGGATTGAACCGGCAGCCTAGAGATATTTGTCATTAAGAACTGTATTAACTCAATGCCTATAAATATGTTTTTGTAATATGAATACCTGTTTGTATTTTACAATATTATTTCTTTCATTTTTGTAAAAATTTCTAATTAACAAGTTTTTAATTCCAAGAGTTATTTGAACTGATGAATTCATTCTTTATATGTTACCTTATTATTACAAGATCTTTGGGATTTTCAGCTACAGGTATGTATTTGTATCCGAAGGGTTAAAGGATTGTACACCTGGAATGGTTATGGAATGGCTCAGCCAATATAAAAAGCAACATAAAGAATTAGTTCTATAGTTCAAATGAGTCTTGGAATAAAGAATGTTTTTCTTTGGTTATCACTTATTTGTCTGTAAATATAAAACTGACACTTGTTTTTTTTTCTTTTTTTGTTTTTTTTTCTTTGGAGGGGGGGGGTCATTATTTAAAACAAAAAAAAAAGATTAATTTTTTTTTAAATTAATGACATCCAATTAATGAAGTATTGAAAAAAAAAATTTGACTTGTTCAATCAGCAGACCTGATTTAATGAAAAAAATGATTAACTTTTTCTTTTTTCTTTTTCTTTTTTTTCTTTTGTAGCCCACAATGATGAGAAACACATGATGAGTTCTGCGCACCTGTCTGTGGCTGCTTCCTTTGTAACTCTCTTAACAACCAGCTTAGCATTTGCATGGGTCTGCGGTTAGCCATCACGATGGCTCCATAGAGCAGACTGTCTCAAAACATTTTCCATTTCTTTGTATCATTTTTTAAAAATAGAAACGTGAAAAAAATCGAACAAAAAAAAAGGAAACATTTTTATGCATCTATATTCTTTGGGGCAATCCTGTTTTCTGTATATCTGATTGAAATAAAAAAAAAGATTTTTGTAAAAAAAAAACACAAAAAAATCAAATGGTGTTTGTTTTTCTTTCTTAAATTATTCCTACAATAATTATTGTATTTAATGTATAAAATTTGATAATCTAATAACTTGACCAATTCTCATTCAGAGGATCTCAAAAGAGATCCATTTAGCTCAGTCAGTAGAGCATTCAACTTGAAGCCAATTCAGCACATGAGTAGCACAGCTTAGATTTGTGGGGTAAAGTTGGAAGCTAATGGTAGGAGTGTCGCTCCACCTCAGATGCAAAAACAATCTCCCTGTTCTAGAGCTAGTGAACAGAGGATAGACTCCCTTTCTGTCTGGCTGATACCAACAATAGGCCATTCTGCCTACTTGTTCATAGGAGCCAATTTAGCTCAGTCAATAGAGCATTCATCTAGGAATCACAAGCTTCCTTGTTCGATATCGGTCCTAACTAACTGAGCAGCACAGATTGGGTTATCTGATTTATGGGGTGAAGCATCTGAAAGCTGACGGTAGGTGTGTTGTTCTATCCCAGCAAAACAATATCCCTGGTCTAGAGCTAGCCAAAAAGGGACAGGCTTTTAATAGGCCACTCTGCAGACTACAATAGAAACAACTAAAAATCTATGTTTAATGTGTAAATGCCTTTTCTTTTCCATTGAATAATATTTCTATAAGTGAGAAGGAAAATAAATTATCATAGTGTTATATCCCAAGATGTTAGGAGTAATAAAATATAACAAAACGGTTAAATATGTTTTTAAAACAATAATACTTGTTTTTTTTAATCTTCTCACCAACCAGGAATACAGCAGGATGGGTTTGGATAAACAATTAACTGTCAACAAGTGGTGTATACTTCAAGCAGCCATGTTGTTGTCTGATAATACACTTTTTTCAGTGAAGAGTCAAACGTTCGTTAGGGGAGATAACTCTTCCTAACACAGGTTTTGGGGTTTTTTTTTTACATATGCTGTTAAAATTTGAGATCATTTAGATGAGAATTTATCAAGTTTTAGTTTATGAAATTATATCAATATTTTTGATACACAAGTATGTAACATAAGTTGTGAATTTTTTGTTGCCATTATGATTAGTTGTAGTAATATCATAATAGTACTTGTTTATAATTATTATAATTATATGAGTATTTCACTGTTGTAACTGGTGGTTTTCACTGAAGTCTGATTGACAGCAAGTCTCTTCAGCACTCCAGGACTCTTCTCAGTATTCTAGTTGATCACAGCAGCGCAGTGGTTTGGATGGCCTTAATTCTTTTTCTATGTTATTTGAGATTGCACCAAGAACTACTACAATTGGAATTATTGTCACCTTTAAGTTCCATAACTTCTTTAGGTGACTGGCAAAGTCCAGGTATTTGTACAATTTTTCACTTTGTTTTATATTCAACCTGTGGTCTGCAGGAACAGAAAAGTCCACTAGACAAAAAGTTATTTTCTTTCAGCTAATTCTTTTTTTTTTGTCTTTTGTTTTTGTCATTGCTTTTTTTTCTGTTTTTATCATAAATAGTTCTGTAGTTTTATGTCCACACCCAGGTTTCATATTCTTGTTTTTTTTTTTTTTAATCCCTGCATTATGATGGCGGTGATTATGATGAAATATATATATGTATGTGTATATATATATATATATATATATATATATATATATATCATGACCTATATATTTAACTAATGTAAATAAAAGAAAGTGTTGAAAAAGAAATGTACTTATCATATAGAGAATGAAGCATGAGAAAAAAATGTTCATTTTGCTATATCTCAGGGTAACCTTACCCCTCATCTGGTGAAGAAAATAAAATCTCACCCACACCCCAAATAAAATTTTACACACACACACATATATATATATATATATTTATTAGCTAATGTGCTAGAGTGTGACATTGAGTTAGCAAGTTCAAACTCCAGTGAACTATCACATTCATTTTCAGACTAATACCCTTGGAAAATGTATAAACCCCCTCATCCCCCCCCCAATGGCTTAAATAGTATCCCTATTGTTCTTCTACAAGGAAACCCCACAAAGGTTAATATACCATTTAACAAAGAAACCAAACCAAACTTGTCCCAATCAGAGTACCCCAATTTTATTATCTGGGCCCTTAATCATTAGACTACCTTTTACTTTTACAATCATTGCGGTTGAATGTTAAAACAGATTTTAACTTCTTGAAACAGTCAAGATATTTCAGATTAACCCAAATATCTTGAAACATAACATGAAAAACAAAATTCTTCTCAAAAATATCAGTATGGTTTGGTTTTTTTAAATATATCCACGTTCCCCACTGAATTAATCCTCAAAGAATGTGAGATACTAAAAGACATAAGCAACAGAAAAATGAACAAAACTAACCAACAGAGTTATAATAATAAAGCAAATAAAAAAGCAAGAATTCATTTTTGGTTAATAAATTCTTTTTTTTCATTTTGATGTTGATAGTGAACCATGTCAACCAGATTTTTCTAAACTTCCTTCTTTCTCTCGAAAATATATTTGCTAATATTTCCTTTAACCTCTAAGCAATTTTGCAAACAATGCATTATCTTTCTCAATATTCAATGGAATGTATTCAACAGAACATTGCAAATAATGGTGGTTATTTACTTATAAAAAATACTTAAGGCTTTTGTTTTGTAATGTTTTTTTTTTCTTGATTTTATCCTTAAAAGATGAGTCAAGTAAACTGAGGAGGACCAGATGGCCTGAAGACAATTCAACTGATTTTCTTATTCTTAGATATTTAAGAATATATGTATAGTATATACTCAAGGATGTTGGAGGTGTGTAGTGTAATGGTTAGAGTCATAGGAAATGGACTTGTCGACCCAAGTTCAAATCCTGAACGAGGCTGTTTGCATTTCACATAGCGCTAATACCCTTGGGGAAGGTATGAAACCAACTACTCTCCCTACAGCCATGGGTAAATAGTAGGGCTGACGGGGATCTTTAACCTTGATAGGTACCCAATCTAGGAGAAGGAAAACTCTGAATTCGAACCTGTTAAACTCCACTTAAGAAATCGACCTTGTGTCACATCCTACTCATGCAGAGGTGTTGGTAAAAAAATATATATATTTATATATATTCAAAGATCCTCCAATACTATTAGTTGACTTTTACAGCTAAAAATTGTAGGCATAAAATCCATAAACATGTTACATAATTCATGAGTAGCCTACAAATTATGTATGTAAGTGTAGTTAAAATTCAAATACAGAAAATGGAAAATTACCATTAACCGTTGAAAAAAGTTATCAACGGCAATTTAACCTTCTTTGACCGGAATGCTGATTGGCTAAAAGATGGCATGAAGATAGAAATTAGAGTTAGTTATTCAGATGCTAGCCATTAGCAGAGGGAAGCAGACGTAGGGATTTTTCACTCCCAAGATGCCAGCTTCTCACCGCAGAATGTAATAAAGAATAGACATCTTATAAAAATACAACAAAGTCTTGCTTATTTATTACAAGCAAGAAATGAGCATAGACAACCCAGCTCAGAAGAAGAAAGAGGTCAGCCCAAAGGAAGATGGCCACTGACGAAGTCAGAACCAAGTAAGAGCCCATCTCATCACTCCCAATTATATACCCAGCAGATGAACGACTAGTCGAGGCCAACTATTTAAATACATAAAATTTGTATCTTGCATATAGTGTGACCACCAATATACAAGGTGTGTCAAGAAAGTGAGATTATTTTGTACTTTTTGATACACCTGTATTCTGAAAAAATTAACATTCCATTCATTGTTCATTTCCATCTTGGTAAATACAGATTCAATCTCGATACTTTTATGACACACCTTGTATATTTACCCCCCACACACACACACACACATGGGCAATCTTTAAGAAATTAACTATGCTTTATTTGGACTATTGTCCTCATCTTTATTGTTATCTGTGCAAAATTTTGACTGATGTGCCCTCTGGCCTTCTTCAGGACAATAGTTCAAATAATACAAATTATCAAGTCTCATCTAAAAAATTCAGAGAAACTATGCTTCACATGAGCAGAGTTTCATAGGTTTGAATTCAGAGTTTTTTCCTTCTCCTAGACTGATTGCCTAACCAAGTTTAAATAACCCAGTCTGCCTTACTATTTACCCATTGCTGGAGGGAGAACAGTTAGATGCATACCTTTTCCAATGTTATCAGTGAAATGTGAAATGCAAACAGCCTCATCCAGGATTTGAACTCTGGCTGCCAAGTCCATTTCCTATGATGATACCTATTACAACATGCGTCTCTATAATAATAGGCTAAAATATAATGTCTTTGAAAGTTGTAGGATACATAAGTATATATGGTAAATTTACTTTGCAAATATTTCATTTGCCAATTTCTTTTTTTTTCTTTTCAGACCAAGTATTCCTATCAAATAAATATTTCACACACAGTTATATGGTATGAATTATTCTTATTAATCTTATTATAATGGAGATTGTGTGTTTGTAACTATATAACTATACAAGTCACAATTCCCTTTGTTATTTACATCATATTCTCCATGATTTTATTTTTATTTAAACCTCAATTATTAATAAAATTGTTTTCATTACTTACACTGTTGACCATATCTACATACTAATAATATGCAATTGTATTTATATATACAACCAAATAGCAGTTTACAGTATGAATGGGAAGGCTAATTTGCATATTGATCTTAAAAAATTGATTTTAATAAATGTATGCTTAGTATTATTGATTTCTAATTTTTTGGTGTTATCTTATTGAATATGAGCAAAATCTCTTCAATAAATCTTAAAAGAAATCCCTTAACAAGAAGAAATAACTGTAATATTATTCTTTACTTCCTATTTTAACTAAACAGTTAAATTAGGAAAATTTATCAATGAAAGACGGGAGTAACGAAAATGATGGAAGAGTTAGTTTCAAAGTTGTTCTATTTTTCAATCATACCCCTCTGTTCAAAATCTTTTTATCTACATTCTTATTCAGTTTCATTAGCCTTTCTAATTTAATATGATATTTTATTATAAAATTTAACTAAAATACTTGCACCCGGAGTGTGCATATATTTGCTAGTACTAATAATTTATGCACAATTATATGCGCCCTTATGGCAAGCCCCAACCCCTTTTTATCATATGGGTGCTAGAAGGTGGTGGCTGCGGGTCTACATGTCCTAGGAATGACGTTAAACTCTATCTGATGGTGAGGTTCCAGTTCTGGAGGTTTGGGGGATGTGGAGCACCCCTTCATCACCATTACTCCCTGGTCCACTCTGACCCGAGGGTAGTACCTGTTAGGGTCCCATCTATGGGTTAAATAGAAAAATGTATTTATAAAAAAATTGTATTATCCATTAAGAATTGATTTATTTCAAAACTTTATCGGCATTAAATGACCCACTGAGGTTGATATGCCATAAAACAAAACAAACCAAACCAAACCAAACAATTATATGCTTTAACCTCTTCCCTGATTATCCCGAGTATTCACGGGATAGACATTCTGAATATTTTTTTACAATCCTGAGTATCTGTGTTCTATCACTGAAACTAAATTAACTAGCTCGAGATGCTTTGTTCACCAATGATTTCTCATTTTCTAGGAGTCTCGAGTACTCTGGGTTTTTTTTTAGTAATTGTGGTAGGTTTTAGTTCCTATTTTCAAAATTATAAAAGAATACTTTTTTACTAGTTTATTTTTGTATTGTGTTAAAAATTCCAAATTGAAGCGAGTACTGAAAAAAATATAACTTTTTTCTAATGAATGTAAATGATTTCATTTCAAAGTAAAATATCACTTTACAAACTAATGCTGTGAGAAATTTAAATGAAACAGTTTTTGGCATAATTACAAATAAAACAAATAAACTTAGACTTTTCTTTTATTTTTTCTTTAAACTTCTGTATGCATACATATATATGTGTATGTGTGTGTAATGCCTATACTGAGAATACTTGGGATAATAATAACAGGATAAATTTCAAACCCATATAACTTCAAAAATATTGATAATTTTATAAGAAATATTCTCAAATTCATTTAATCAAATATAAAAAGTATAATTAAGCAAAAAAAAAAAAAACCTGCCTTGTTATGGACGGATAATTTAACAAAATAACTTGAAAGGGAAGAGGTTAAAGTGACTATTCCTATTTAGTAATTATCAGTTGTTAGTGCATAACTATATTAGTAATAATCATTTGTTAGTGCACAGTTATGTTTTCAAGTATTCATTTCTAACACCAATAATTTGCAAGCTGTTATATAGTTTCAAGTATTTATTAATAATCCTTAGTAAGTCTAAAAAAAAGTCAAATCTGTGGAGTGGCCTATAGTTGGTATCAGCCAAAGAGCAAAGGAGTCTATCCCCTTTTCACTAGCACTAGACCAGGAGATTGTTTTAGCTGAGATGGAGCACCATACCTACCATCAGCTCCCAAATGTTTTACTTCACAGATGAGATTACCTAAGCTGTGCTACTCATATGCCCTGTTGGTGAGGACCGGTATCAAACCCAGAACCATGCAATTCCTAGGTGAATGCTGAACTCAACTGGACCCTCTTGTAGCTTCAAGTAATTTGAAATATTTCAAATATTCATTACTTCCAACAAACTTCTGTCCAAGGATAATTAACCTTTTCTTGTCTATAAGTAATACTATTAATATAAAAGAAATGAAATTTTTTTTCTTTAATCAAAAAGTTAAATTTTAAATTAAGAAAATAATAACCAGGTAATTGACAACTAAATGTCTAATAAATTTGACATTATTTCAGACTCTAAATAATATATATATATATATATATATATATATATATATATATATATGTGAGAGAGAGAGAGAGAGAGACAAAAAACTAACAGACTAATTTTACACAGGTTCTTTCTCAGCAACCTACTAGTAATTTGTGTCAATTCTGTGACAAAGTATGTGGGTCTGTAGCAGGACTGAGAAGCTATATGAGTGTGCATGGGGTTAATCTCAATACCACAAACAGGTATTTTGATTGTTACATATGACATATTTGTATTAAATAGGAATACTTATATATATATATATATATATATATATATATATATAAACTTAATTATTTATATTAAGAATAGTTGCTTGAAGCTATAAATGTTTTTTAATGACTATTATATTTTAAGTTAGCCACCACCAGTTTGATATGGTTTCTTTGTTTAATAGCATATCAACCTTCATAGATAATTTAATGCCAAATATCTCCTTGTAGAAGAACAGTAGTGGTACTATTAAACCCATAGCTGATGGGATGAAGAGGTTCATATTTTCTCCAAAACTTAATACAATAGTGTGACTGGAATTCAAACTCGCTAACTGCAATGTCTTAGTCCAGGCTGTTAGCCATTGCACCATGGGACACGTCCCACCAGCCTGAGAAATGACCACTATGTTTCCTCTTTTAGTGTCAAGGGCCAAAAATAAGAAATCTCTTTCGGACCATAGGACATCTGGATAAAGTGTTTGCGTCTCTCTTTGATGACAGCTTTTGTCTCTTCACCATAGATGCTTGTCATCTCAAAGGCCTGTGACTTGAACAGAAAATGTTCCGACAGGTGTATTTAGAGCACTTCATATTCTCAGCTTTCAAAGCGGTCAAGTGAAATGTTGTGGCCGAGGAGAAAGAAGGTGACTGGGGGCCAAAGTTTTAAATCAAGTGATGTCCAAGCAGAAACACTTAACTTGACTAAACGGAAAGACGGTGACTCTGGCCATTTTCCATCTCCGTGATTGAGTTCTGGCTGGAATGCATGCTCATGTAAGGAGTGAATTGAAAATTGCACTCTGGCTAGAACAACTAAGGTTGATAACTAGAATTCATGGCACAGGAGAAAAGATATAGGCTTTTGTAGTCTATAGTTTCCCTATATCTTCACATGTATTTGACACAAACATTTACTGCTCACTGGAAAAATGTTGTATTTATAGGATTTTTGTTAAGAATATTGATTGTATTGTAGTAAACTAATTTAGTATCAACTTTTTATTCTAACTTTCTAATTATTCTAATTTTATTGATTTTTGAGATAAAATTTATAATGTAAATTTGTGTTGATTCTGATATTTACTATAACTCTTAGAACCTGATAATTAAAAAAAAACAATTTGGTTAAAAAAAATTGATTAAAAGATTTTGGTGAAAAAAAATACTTAAAAAATGAATTTGGTTAAAGAATACTTTAGTTTGAAAAAAAAAACGAATTGAATAAATGAATGTTTTTTAAAAATTATTTTCAAAATAAAATTGATTTAAAAAGAATTTGTTTAAAAAATATTTTAGTTAAAAAAAAAACAAAGATTTGATTAAAAAGAATTTGATTAGAAAAAAAAAATACCACTCTGACTCGGAGAGGTAGTACCTGTTAGGGTCCCATCTATGGGTTAAATAGAAAAATGTATTTATAAATAAATTGTATTATCTATTAAGAATTGATTTATTTCAAAACTTTATTGGCATTAAATGACCCACTGAGGTTGATATGCCGTAAAACAAAACAAAACAAAAAAAATAGTTACAAATATAATGCACATTAAGTTAAACAAATCATATATATATAAAAAAAACAAGATTTGGCATAAAATAACCCATAAGGGTTGATATGCCATTAAACACCAACCAACCAATCTTAGACCCTGAGTAGTCATTATTAACTAAGCTTTGCTTAGATATGGCACACAGTACTCAGGTTGCTTACAGTAACTACTGTGGCTAGTCTTCACCCATCTAAGTAATGAACAGACTTATTACTGCTCAACTTCAGTGATCACGCAGGAACCATTGCTTTTAGCATGACTTGACTGTGCACTGTTGTTATTTACTAAGCTTTGTTTAGATATAGCACACAGGACTCATGTTGCTTACAGTACTTATTGTTGATTAAGTGTTCACTCATCTAAATATTAAACAGGTTAATCCCTGTTTAACTTCAGTGACCTAGCAGAGAATGATGCTTTCAGCATGACATGACCATAAGTTGAACATGAGTAGTTACTATTTGCACAACTACCTAGAAGAACATATACTTGGGCAGCCTGAATTCCACCTGGAGAATCCCCATTTCTACATTGCTATTGCCTAGCAACATTACAACCAATCAGATGTGCCCTTACATTTGGATCATAGCCCAGCACATTTGGCTGGCATTTGTGCTGATACCTAGAAGTACATATACCCAGGCAACTTGAATTTCAGCCAGGGATTCCCAAGTCCAGCATTGCTATTACCTATAAAATTTAATCTTTTATTTAACAGCTTTACATATTACAATACTGCACATTTTCAATTAGTGAAGGTGCATGGATGTAAAGGTTAAATAATATTTGGAAGAAAATATTTTTTTTTCAAATGGAAATCTAAAGTATATATTTACCAACCACTTTGCATGAGCAGGATGTGACACAGGGTCAGCTCTTAAGCAGTTTAACAGGTTTGAATTCAAAGTTTTCTTTCCATAACGAGGTTAAAGAGCCCAATCTGCCTTACTATTTACTTGTACTGGATGAAGACTACCTGAATGTGTACCTTTCCAAAGGGTATTAGAACTATCTGAAATGCAAACAGCCTCATCCAGGAATTGAACTTGAGTCACCATGTCCATTTCCTATAACAACCATTACACCATGAGCACTTCCCGTCTACATATATACAAAGGGCAGTAGGTGGGTATGTATGTATGTCCGGATGAAACTACAAAAATAAAACAATCAACAGCAAAGTAAATATATATATTTATACACATTAAATACCACTGGTTCTTGCTTTTTTTTGCAAAAATTAAGATTTTATTTATATTGGAAGATATTTAAAAGATTAGAATATACAGAGAAATAGCATTGAAATTCTACTTAGAAATGTCCAGCATTTGTAAATCTCCAAAGTAAACAAATCAATACACCAGGTTTGTTTTTTTACCCCACTCTATCCAGGTGATGCTGGGTAGCCACTTCTAGTACAAATTTAAAGTATATGAAATATCAAGACTTGTCATTTGAATTCCTTGCAAAAAGGTGAAGGATTGAAGGAACCTTGAATCACATGGATGAGAATGCATCCTTTTATAATTTTTAAACTCGCCTCTGCAAAAGAAAAGCCTGTGCAGTTAGTTTATTCAGAAAGTGCTGCAATGCCATGATAGAGTTAAAGACTCTTGTACCTTAAGCACAATGGTATATAAAAGGTGGTGGGGGGGTATAGACAGTGAAATTATTGTTGCTTCCATCTGCCAAGCAAGAGTAGTCAACATTAAGCAAAAATTTCATGTAAAACTAAAATCAGAACATTGGTTTATGTAAGTTTTTTTTATAAAGTAAAAAAAAAAAAAAAAACAGGATCAGATGAGAAGAATTGCTATAGTATTTTTCTGAATTTTTGAGATAAGGCTTGATAATTAGTATTATTTCTATTATTCGGACTATTGTCCTCATCTTCATTGTTATCTGTTCAATGTTTCAGCCAATGTGCTCTTCGGCCTTCTTCAGGTATTTCTTGTTGGACTCGAGATTCATCTCAGACTCAGGAACCTACTTTTTGAACTCGGGAGCCATCACAGAACTTTGAACCTAACCCTTTATTCAGTCCACGGGAGTATTCTGTTCTCATTCCGCTAATCATAGCTGCGGTACAGGTGTTAAGCTATGTTAATAATTATTCTATGTTACTGCTGCCCCTGACCAGGATTGAACCTTCAGTCTAGAGATAACTGTCACTTAGAACTGTCTTAACCTAACTCCTTTATCCACTACACTGTGTGTCCAATTGGACAATCCAATGTGAATTTTGGGAACTTATAAAACTAATGTTTTGTTTTTGCCTAGAATATCTACCTCTTTACTTATGTATTGTTTTTTTTACCTAAACTCACATTGTTATAGAATGCCATAATTTTAAGTGATGACTTTCAAATCAGGCCATCTTTACTATGAAGATTAGCAAGACAATCTTTCTACTTCCAATTTTTAATTTGATTTTGTGACAGAGCGGTAAGATTTCTCCCCCCAAAAGGGGTGTCTATGGCATAATACTCAACTGCATCATAATTTGGTAATGAAATTAATAGCATGATCCCAGGGGGCCATCCTCCCAGGCAACACCTGCCCCTTGATTTAAAAAGGCAGTGCTGGGTTTATTGCCAAATACCTGAGGCACCCCTTTAAGGGGAATGCCGAGGTAATCCACGCATTTTTTTGTGCCTGCCATCGGTTCGGTTCATGGGTGGTCCCCATGAAAATGGACCTTGTGTCTGATCTGCATGGAGGGATGAGGGAAAATAACCTCAACTCCATCTGATGGTGGTGCTCCAATTGTGGTGTTCTGAGGTGTGTGAAGTACCCCTTCATTACCATTAATCCCAGGTCCATTCTGACCCAGAGTCATAGTACCAGTTAGGGTCCATGTATGGGTTAAATCATAGTTTAAAAATTATTAATTTTAGATAGGACCAAAAAAACCTCTTAAGAAACAACTACACAAAAAATGTAAATATGAACATGATTCTCTAACCTAAGCATAAAATAACCCTAGACAGGTTGACATCCCATCGATCAACCAATCATTTGCCTTTGCCTCTAGCACCTTTCATCACGATCCAGGGATATGTATTTACCCAAACCTTACACAAGAGCAGAATGTGGCATATGGTCAATTTCTTAAGCAGAGTTTAACAGTTTTGAATTCAGTTTTCCTTCTACTAGACCTTTTGCTCAACCAGAATTAAAGAGCTCAATCTGCCCTACTATTTACCCATAGTTAGATGCAAACTTTTTTTTAATGGTATTAGCACTATGGGAAATGTAAATAGCCTCATCCAGGAATTGAACGTGTGTCACTAAGTCCATTTCCTTTAGTGGTCACCATTACACCACACACCTTAAGACCTAGCAATACAACAGATAGATGTTTCAGTTTTAAGTTCATTGCCTTCTATTCAAGGTCAAACATGTCAGTTATGTAAGTTTAAGATTTTATTTATTCCAAAATCATTCTGTTATATTTAATATGTGTATGTTAAAACATCGGTTAACATAATATGCTGTAAAAAGAAAAAAAAAGATGATAAAGATATTTCTTGATACATGACACCAGGCATTAATCTATTTTATTCTGAATTGAGAAAAATAGGGAAACGGAAGGAGAAAAAAAAACATGTTTCAGATATAAACCATGAAAATATCCAAACAAAAAGTAATATTTTTATTTCTATTTAATAGAAAATAATTTTTAGTTAAGAAAAATATAGAATAAAAATGATTGTTTGAAAACCGAAAGAAAGAAAGGGGAAAGAGAAAGAAAGAGAGAGAACGGGAAAGAAAGAGAGATCGGGAATGAAAGAGAAGGAAAGAAAGAGAGAACGGGAATGAGAAAGAAAGAAAGAGAGAACTGGAATGAGAAGAAAAGAAAGAGAATGGGAATGAGAACGAAAGAGAAGAACAGAATGAGAAAGAAGAAGAGAGAACAGAATGAGAAAGAAAGAAAAGAAAGAAGAGAGAAAGAAAGAAAGAACGAAAGAGAGAACAGGAATGAGAAAAAAGAAAGAAGAAAGAAGAATAGGAATGAGAAAAGAAAGAAAGAACGAAAGAGAGAACAGGAATGAGAAAGAAAGAAAGAACGAAAGAGAGAACAGGAATGAGAAAGAAAGAAAGACGAAAGAGAGAACAGAATGAGAAAGGAAAGAAAGAAGGAAAAAGAGAGAAAGAGGATGAGAAAGAAAGAAAGAAAGAGGAACAGAATGAAGAAAGAAAGAAAAGAAAGAAAGAACGAAAGAGAGAGAACAGGAATGAGAAAGAAAGAAAGAAAAGAAAAAGAGAACAGGAATGAGAAAGAAAGAAAGAAAGAAGAAAAAGAAGAAAGAGAAAGAAAGAAAGAAAGAAGAAACGAAAGAGAGAACAGGAATGAGAAAGAAAGAAAGAAAGAAAGAAGAAAAGAGAGAACAGGAATAAGAAAGAAAGAACGAAAGAGAGAACAGGAATGAGAAAGAAAGAGAAAAGAAATAAAAGAAAGAAATAGAGACTGAATGACTTCTTTCACGGAAAAGCAGAAAGAAAGGAACTATTTGAGAAGTTGCTTATTCGCAATATGGTATTATACAACAAATGCAAATCCAACAATTTGATCTTTACTGTCATTTTAAGCATACTCGAGATATGTTTTCATATAGAAGCAACGGTGAGAAAAAATTATTTAAATATATATATGCATATATATACTATTTCTCTGAATTTTGAAATATATATATATATATATATATATACTCAAATTAAATCATAAAACTAAAAATCCATTTAAGCAATAAGATGATAAAAGAAGCCATAGAAATATTCACTAAAAAAAAGATACTTCATGCTTAGCAAAAAGGAATTATCAAAATATCCCTGCTTAGATTTAGTGCATACAAAAATGTCCATAATTCTTTTACTTTTTTAACTACTAGTTTGTTTTTTGTGGATACTTATGCACTTACCTAATATATCTTTTGTCATCTCCATTCAGTGGCTTCAAAGAAATTTTATAAGTCAATCAACATGACCTACTATTGACGAGGATGAAATACTTCCTGTGTATATTACTTAATGTTAGTGTTTTCTCTTGTAGATATTTTCTTTTCTTTTTTTTTCTATTTTATATTTATGCTATATGCATTTGAAAAATTTCCATGAAAAGTATACATTAGTTTCTCAACATGATAAAAGAGTTAAATGCTTTATAAAGCTGTGGTATATTCCGTACCAATATTCATATCATATTAGCTGTGTATAAAGGTTCTTAGTGATTTTTGTAAAATGGGATAGATAGATAAAAGCAGACTGGTGTTAATAGAAAGATATATAGATAAAACAGCTTGGGATAAATGGATAGATAGATAAACAGCATGGGATAAATGGATAGATAGATAAACAGCCTGGGATGAATGGATAGATAGGTAGATAAAAACAGCCTGGGATGAATGGATAGGTAGGTAGATAAAAACAGCCTGGGATGAATGGATAGATAAAAAGACTGGTGTGGATAGATAGATAGGTAGATAAAACAGCCAGTGATGGATAGGTAGATAAAAACATCCTGTGATGGATAGATAAATAAAAACAGACTGGCGTGGATAGATGGATAGATAAATAGAGAGATAGATATGAACCGACTGGCATGGATGGATAGATAGATAAAAGCAGACTGGCGTGGATAGATGGATAAGATAGATAGATAGATAAAAAAGACTGAGATGAATAGATAGATAAAAAGGACTGATGATGAATAGATAGATAAAAAGACTGGGATGATAGATAGATAGATAAAAAGAGACTGACAGACTGGGGTGAATAGATAGATATGAACGGACTGGGATGGATGGATTGATAGGTATGAATAGACTGATATAGATAGATAAAAATAAACTGGAATAGATACTAAATAGACCTGAACAAACCACAAAAGATGAGAAGAGACTGCGATAAACAGAGTTCAAAGCATCCAAATATAGGACACCTTATACATGGGGAATAATTATCACATTAGCCTTGCAGACTATAATCTATTTTGTAATGAGTTCAAGCCTCAGTGTGCCACAATTACTAGCTTAGTTTATTTTTTCATATACCATATATATATATATATATGTGTGTGTGTGTGTGTGTGCGTGTGTGTGTCTGTGTGGTATATGAAATGAAAATGGAGGACTTCGTTTAGCAATGATGATAGTTGGGGAAAATAGATAAATGAACTGAGTTCAAATCCTGGCCGCGGCTGATTGCATTTCCTATAATGCTAATACTTTTGGAAAATATTGTTTTCCTTCTTCTAGACTGGTTACCTAGCCAAGGTTAAAGAGCCCATTCCAGCTTACTATTTACCTATAGCTGGAGTGAGAGTAGTTGGTTGCCTACCTTTCGCAAGGTTGTTGGCGATATGTGAAATGCAAACAGCCTCGTCCAGGATTTGAACTCGGGTCGACGAGTCCATTTCCTACGACTCTAACCATTACTACACGCACCTCCAATCTGAATCGTTTGTATATCAAAATGACTTGATCCGGCATTAAATGACCCAAAGAGAGTTGATATACTGTAAAACAAAACCACCAACCCAGCCCACTCGAAGAAGAACCCCAATACGACCCGATGGAATATAGAAAATTAGAACAGGTTGTAGACCGTGGTGCAATGGTTCGAATCGTAGGAAATGAACTCGTTGACCCGAGTTCAAATTCTGGGCGAAGCTACTGTTCACATAACGCTAATACCCTTGAGAAAGTATGAATCCAACTACTCTCCCTCCAACTATGGGTAAATAGTAGGGCAGACTGGGCTCGTTAAACTAGGTTAGACAATAAGTCTAGGAGAAGGAAAACTCTGAATTCAAATCTGTTAAACTCCGCTTGGGGTGGTCACTACTAGAATAGGCGCAGTCTTAATTAGTGATCTTTTGAAAAAAATAAAAAAAATACAAACAATAGAAGCAGACATTAGAAGAACTTAAGAAGTAGTATACAACGAAGGTTGACAAGCCCTTCCCACTTGGAAGATTGATGCAACACAATCTTCCTAATTCTTGAATTTCCTCATATTTGGCCTTGTGCCATACTAAGCAAAGCATAGTTACAGAAAGATTTTTTTAAATACAAACATACTTTAGTTAAAAGATGATAATCAATGTTCAGAGAAGACCTTCCCCCCCCCACACACACACTAACATTTCAAATTAATTAGAACAATTCTAATTAAAAACAACAACCAAAAAATGGAAGAATTTCGTTCAGAACTCATGCATTGAGACAGGAAGTGTGGAGAAAGTTAAATTATGTCAGCACTTGTAGTGTTTTGGCAACCAGGAATCACATCCCACCAGATTTATTCACAGACAAAGAATATCTTTCTGCAACAGGAATCTTTAAAAAAAATGGTTTTTCGCATTTGTTTTTCAACTCTCATTTTTATTCCTTTTTATTCTGAATTCTTTCAGCAAATCTTAAGATGCTCACGTTTCTTGTATTTTCTTTTTCTTTTAAAGATGATTTTAATTAGAATCGTGTTTAAGTAGTTCAACCGTCTGCGATAATTTATTCGCTTGATCAGGTTTTTTTTCTTATTCAATTTAGGTGAGTATGACACAAGAACAAATAGAGGAGAATATTCATTTAAAAAAATTTGTATTGCACCAATTTTTAAGGTGGAGAAAGGCCTGTCTGTCTGCCTTGGAAATCATCATTTAAAATAATGCCTTTTGTCTGAATTACTGAGTTTCAACCCCGCCCCTAGATCAGTCTCAAATCAGGAAAAGGAAAACAGCATGCAGCATCCTTTTGTAGTTCCCATATAACTTTTTCTATAGGTGATTTATTAAAGTCCAGGGGGTGCAACCATACTATAGCATTAACACGGATACAGCTTGGAAGAAGAGTACTAGAAGAGTGAAATATGGAAATAAATCCCAATATATCAGTTATTCTTTTGAATAAAAAATATTTACATATGAAATTTTCTATGTACAAGTAGATTTTGTTTGGTTGGTTCATCAGCAAAGTAATGAAAACCTTGCTTGACAAAACATACACACATATATATATATATATATATATATATATATATTATGAGTAGTGATTTATGTCTCTTGGAGGAACAATATAACCAATGAAGATGGACGAGTCTTGCAGGACACTACCAAGAGGAAGAGGTTTCCAAATGAGTGTCGTGGTAACCAACCCAAGGGAAATTTCGGCCAAGTTAAATTTTGTAGTAATCAACAGAAACGTTGGGGATTTTGTGTGTCAGATTTATAGTTGTTAGCTCTCTTCTGTAAGAAATGAGTTAGTTCCCAAAAATAGTACAATGGAAAAGGTTTTAGAGGATATTAACAAATATAGTAAACAGAAACAATAGTTAAAAGGGAGAAAGAATTAAATTGGTTCAGAGTTCAATACCGGCCCTCGCCAACTCAGCACATGAGTAGTACAACTTAGTAATCTGATCTGTGTGGTAAAGCATATGTGAGTTGACGGTAGGTGTGGTGCTCCACTTCAGCAAAAACAATCTCTTTAGTGCTAGAATACCTCGCTGTCTGGCTAACACCGACAACAGACCACTTTTCTTTTAATATATATATATATATATATATATATATATATATATAGTCATCCACAGACACCGTGTTTCGACGTATGCCTTTTCAGTGTAGCTAGAGATTTGCAGGCTACCCCCAAGCCAGGATTAACAACCCGTTCCTTCGGAGCCGTGTTGTTAACGAAGTTAACGGCGTGATCCCTGAGGGCCGTCGCCCCAAGCAATACCTGCCCCTTAATTTAAATGGACAGGGCTGAGTTTATTGCCCAATGCCTGAGGCGTTCCCTTGAGGGGGGATGTTGACGCATTTTTTTTTTTTTTTTTAGATCTACACATTTTTTGTGCCTGTCATGCCATGAGCTTCGGTTCGTGGGTGGTCCCACATTAACACAACCTTGTCATACCCGCATACATGGGGTGCGAGGTAAATACTTCCAAGCCAGGATGGAAACCCGATCGATTTATCATCAGTCATGTATCTCAACCACTCGGCCATCGTCACCTACAGACCGGGATAAATACATAGATCTGCATATATGTAAAGGCCACCAGAGAGTGCTCCATCCGTTTTATGGGAGAGCGCTGCTGTTATATATAATGGTGTAATGATTAGCAGACTTGCCTCGTAGATCCATTACTACTGAATAGCAAGTTCGATGATCGATGGATGCTCCATACTTGCGACTTTGTGTCACATCTTACCGGTGGATAAATACCTTTCCTAAGGGTATTAGGACGATGTGAAATGCAATCAGCTTAGTCCTGGATTTGAACTCGGGTTGTCGAGTCCATTTCCTTCGACGATAACCATTATACTAAGTGCCTTCATATATTGTGGGGGTTTTTGTCCCCGGAAAAGCACTGTTTAAACCCTACGTTTTGTAAGAGAATAAACCGTACTTCGAACGCAGTGAGGAGATGGGTGCTGCTTTTAAAGAAAGGAGACAAACAACTTTTTAAGAACAAAATGTTTACTATACATGTAAAACATAAAACAAATATCAAACAGGGGTATACAATATACATAAAATGAAACAAGCAAACGAGTTTTAAAGAATGTTCATAGAGTCCAAAGGGAATACAAAGTTTGGTTGGTAAAAGATAGTTTAAGCAGAATTGAATGTGGTTAAAAGGTTGGTTGCAGATAAAAAAAAAACCTGCGGACATTAGTGAAATCCTTGAGTTCTGTTCCTCGTAACCTGTTGAGCCCTGCAGAATTGGTTTTAGATGTGCGTTTAACGCTCCAGCTTCTAACGAGGTGAGGGTTCCGATTCGTCGCCGTCTGGGGGCTTTTAACGATACGGAACAAGTGTAGCTAGCCAATGCTAGAGGCAAAAAGAGGCCGAATTCTTCGAAGACCCCTCTTTTATAGTGGGCATTATATGACCCTAAGGGCTGCTGCTGGTGTCCGATGAAAGAGGATTACCATTCCCTTAATAAATTTTCACAATATAGATATTTATTTTAGAAAGTCGGAAGAATTTATGCAAAGTATTTTCAAATGTTTATTTTAGTGGAAATTTTAATGAAGGAATCGACTCTTGCTTTGGGTTTAGTTCAGAATTATTTCCCTCCTCGGTACACACGTCTCAGCCGATTTAAAGTTAAATCAAGTTGATTATTTAATTGTTTACGAAGGAAGCTAAACGAAATCAATTTAAACTTCGAAAATGATTATTGAGATCTTAGATTATTTTTTATGGGGAGAGATCTTCACTATTATGAAAATGTTTCTTCAGTCGTCAAGACAAGTTTAAAGTTAAACCCGTACTACTGGTTTACTTGTACATATCTTCGCTGTCCAATCACCACAGTAAATTGGTAAGAGCCTTTACCTCGATTTTGGAGTCTTTAAAATAGCTTGAAACATGGTGTTAGGCGCATACGCGATTATCTGCCTTTGCCGCAGATTTTCTACATCAGGTGGCGTGGTTTACGATTATGGTTTTCAGAAATTCAGACTCATAAAAAAGGCGCCATTTTCTTTCTTCTTTTCTGACAGCAGAGATGTTATGTCTAAAAAATTGTGGTCCCAATTACTAGGAAATAGCTTTTCTTTTGAAAAGTCCAAATGGATTAGTCTTATTAAATAATTCACCTAATCTACCACCAATTGGAGGTAGTGAAACACAATAGAAATTGGTACTAAGCATTGGAATTACTGAAAGGATTAAAAGCTACAACGAACCATATCAAATACCAAGTAATACTCAACTCTTCGTGTTAAAAAAACATCTCATATTTAAAGCACTACAACTAATACAATTAATGGTAAGTAAAGCAACTTGTTATATGCATACACCTTTTTGTTTCCTCAGGGCATGTGCCAATTTTTTAAAGAGTTAATGTGACACTTATCCACGTCTCAGATAGGAAAAAATTTGAAAAGGTAAATTAGTATCTTTTGGACTATTTGAATTTATTTACATGTATTATAAAGTTATCTATAACATATCCTGGCTTTTTTTTTAATTGTTGTTAATGTTCAATAAAATATTGTTAAATATATAAAACAGCTTGCTGCCTTTTTATTTATTTTTTTTTTTGTACTTCGAAAATTACTGATGATGACTCAGAAACGAATAATTGCATTCTTGTAGGTTCAATGTCTAATATTTTCAACCCTTAAGTATTACAAAATTGGTGACTCAACATTGGTTATTTTAGCTTCAAGTCTTGAATATTAAACAAATCGGCACTTGTTTAGAATTGGTGTGTGTTTGAATGTGAGGAAATATACCTAGTAATATATACATGGTGTTTTGTTTTTGTCTTTTTAAAAGTGATATCATTTGGTGATCTAATAACCTGACCAATTCTCGTAGGAATTCTCAAATTTTAATATTATGTTTAGAAACAACTCAAAGTTGGGCTTTAATTTTTTTTTAATTCAGTTAAATACTGATATTCAATGGAAAGCAAAAGTCGTTTAATATTAAAACTTTGATATTTTGATTTGTTTCTACACATGCTGTTAAAATTTGATCATTTGAACGAGAATTGGTCAAGTTATTAGATTTAAAAAAATCAATTTTCATGGAAAGTCCTATACTATATTAGGTGATGCTTAGAACAACATATCTAATTTTGAACTTTAAACGGCTGTTTGTACAAACATGGTCAATTGTTTTGTTTTAAGATCCGTTATTTCCTGTGCTAACGTACAAAATAATTATGTAATTAACTATTGAAATTCTTCAGCCAGGTAAGAGTAAGTTTCAGTCAATTCCTTCATTTCTTTTACTGAACAGTTACATTTAAGCGGAGATTGAACTCGCAACCTCCTGTTCGTGAGTGGTGGGATTGCTATCACCCCTATTGGCTGAAGTGGAGAGATCCGGCTGTGCGACCCGACGAATTTCTGTTCTCGTTATAGTTAAAAGGTTCTATATCGCCAATAAGCCAGAACTCTATATTTTCGTGGTTTGACAAGGTAAAGACTAAAGAAATATGGCGCACTGGTAACTTTAAAAAGTAATTCTTAATGTAATCATTCAGTATAAATAAAAAGAAGCAATTGACTGAAACTTACCTGGATGCTAAATACAAGTATTACATTTTTATATACAGGGTGTCCCAAAATAATGTATACACTCTTTGAATCGTTATAACTTATTCACTTTATGTATTTTGACTTGTAAACAAGATTGATACAAGAGAAATAAGTCATTTAAAGAATTTGAGAGTAAAATATAAGATAAAAGCTACTTGGAGCAATGGCAGAATGTTCATATGAGTTCACATCAAGTGCTCAAACTGGTTGCCGTTCTGTTCATTACACTTTTCATATCTTGAAAAAATGAACCTGCAACATTTCCTCTGGTATCTGAACACATTCTTCAAATTGCTACTCTCATTTCAGCAAGTGTTTCAGGTTTCCTGCTGTAAACTTTTGTCTTTTAGAAACCCCCACAAAAAGAAATCCAAGGGTGTAAAATCTTGTGGTCTAGGTGGGTATTCAACTGTATTGGCAGGGGGTCAGGTCTCGCGGTTAAACGGGGTTAATAAACTGTGTGATCAAGACTAGGACAGAACTTCGTGACAACAGCGTAATTTTCAAACCAATGTGTGTCACTTTTCGCACTAAGTAAGAACAGGTTAAAAAATGTCTTTACACACATGCAACGTTCTCGCACGTTGCTTTTCTTTTTTTTTTTTTACTTCCGTAGGCCAACCCAGTATCGCAAGCCCACTTCTAAAACGCACGACTGCTTTCATGTCATCTTTTTTGTAACAGATAAGATTTCTTTGCCAAATTCTTACGTCATGTTTCTTGTACCAACATTTTCTTAAATTACCCCTTTTTTTTTTTAAATCCAAAATCTGGAAATAAAGTTAAAACTTTGCACATCGTTTTCACGTAATATTTTAAAATGCTATCTTTAAACATTTTTTTAAGAAAATGTACATTAGTTCTACGGCTAAAATGAGTTAAAAAGTGTTTTAAAAAATGAGTTTAAAACGAATTTGAGTACCCATAAAGAATGACATAACGAAAACCTGTTCGGCATGAAATAACCGAATGGTTATGGGTGGGTAAAACCCAACCAACCACATTTATATTTACCATCCGGATAACTTTCATTTGCCTTTTTCTTCTTTTTTTGGCATATCAACCTGGGCGGGTCATTTAATGCCAACTAATTCGTAGCGGTAGTTTGGTAGGAAAAAAATCTATAAATTTATATATTTTAACTATTTTTCAATTACTCCATTTTTTTTTTTTAGTACCATCCCACTTATTTTCGTGGAAAGTTTTTTAGAATTACTTTTTTATTAAACCTTTTAAGTCCCGCAAACTATTTATTGGTAACTGACCATGAGTCGAAATTCTTAGCTGTTGGGAAAGGAAAGACCAAATAAATGACATATGAAGGAAATTGTAGCGAATGAAAAATGTGCCTTTTTTATGGGTAAATAGTCGAGCAAACTGGATCCTTTAGCTTTGTAAAGCTACCGAGTATGGTTATCGATTAATAATGGAGATTTGGTCTCTATTTGTCTGTAACCGAAACTACATCACTGCTTACGTCACATTACCTGAAATTATCTATACACAGAATATAGAACAACCTTATATCACATACTAAAAATTTGAGCATGCAAACTTAGACGGTCCTTATTTTTTTTTAACAAGTTTTAATAAATACATGCCCGGGATTTTTTACATATAGTTTTTATTTTCATATATATTTAAAGTTATCTAACGTAGTTTTACGAAAAGATTATTTACAATCAGTCATTTTCTCAGTATCAAGATGTCAACTAAAAAGTTTACAAATGAATAAATACCTATGATTTTGTGTAAAATTTGTAAAATATTCAAAATAATTATTTAATTAATAATAGATTCCCGCAACATTTTCTTTGAGGGCGGTGGGGCAAAACTAAGTTTCTATTTCAAATTGTTTTAATTTTCTTACTCCTTTAATAAATTTGATTTTACTTATAATACAAACCCTCTGACACTGACATTTTAACCCCCATCCTTAGGTAAAATCTTTCAAAGATTAATTTTTACGCCACCCGGATGGGTCTTCTTTTTTTTCTTTTTTTTTTTTCTCCTTCTTGCTAGTTGAAATAACTGGAATGGTAAGTTACAAATGAAAATGACTAATTTAACAAGAACGTAGAAATTAAATTAACAAGAATATTACTAGCTTGTCTAAAGCTAGGTAAAAAAAAACAGCCCGAGAACCCAACACCAATGTTCGTGTTCAATCAGAATATTCCATTCTATACAGAGGGGTATCATGTTTTCTCTACAACAGCATATCAACCAATCTAGATGAAGGTTAACTCTGAATTCAAACCAGCTTTAATCATTTTTCTGAATTTTTGAGGTAAGGCTTGATAATTTGTATTATCTTTATTTTTACTAGCAAATATATGCACCCTCCGGGTGCAAGTATTTAAGTTTTAATGTAATGAAATATTGTATTAAATTAGGAAGGCTAATGAAACTAAATAAGAATACAGATAAAAAGATTTTAAACAGAGGGAGTATAATAAAATATTTGAAACAGAGGGAGTATAATAAAAAATGGAACAACTGAAACTTACTCTTCCATCACTGCCGTCTTTCATTGCTGAATTTTACTTATTTAACTATTTAGTTAAATTAGGAAATAAAGAATAAAATTACACTTATTTTTTCTTGTTAATGGATTTCATTTAAGATTCATTGGAGAGATTTTTGCTTATATTAATTAAAATAAAACCAAACGCTTAGAAATCAATAATACTAAGCACATATTTAATAAAATCACATTTTTAATATCAATATGCAAATTACCTTCCCGTTCACACTGCAAACCGCTATTTTTTGTATATATAAATACAATAGCATGTTATTAGTATGTAGATATGGACAGCACTAATAAAAGGTCAATTTTATTAATAATTGAGGTTTAAATATAAATAAAATCATGAAGAATGTGATGAAAATAACTGTTAATTGTGACTCGATTAGTAATATAGTTTCGGTTACAGACAGAAAAACACACAATCTCCATTATAATAAGATATACACAACGTCTCGGGCAATGGCCCTCTGGTCTTTTCCATGTGTTTATTGTCGAACTCGGGAACCTTCTTCGGCTTTAAAGTAAGTAAATTCGTTGATGTGGCCTTAAGTCGGTGTCAGTCAGATAGCGAGGGAGACTATCCTCTTTTCACTAGCGCTAGACCAAGGAGATTGTTTTTGGCGTCTGATGTGGATCGCCACACCTACCATCAGCTCCTCACTTTACCGCACTCATTACTGTGCTGAGTTGACGAGGTACCGAATGACCTAATCAGGCCCTCTTGGCTTAAAAATTGACCTTGTGTCACACCCTGTCTGTTACGGAGGGGCGAATAAATACATACATGAAAAAATTGTTTTAAGTTCACCAATTCACATTTCTTTAGTGTGTGTGTTTTCTTTCTTTCGCATAACAAATAGGATATCGACTTGCGGCTGATATATTATTGCTCGGATTTAAATGTAACAATTAAGTAAAAATGAAACTGAAATTTATTATCTGAACTAGCAAATATACACACACTCCGGGTGCAAGTATTTAAATTTTAATGTTATACAATATTATATTGAATTAGAAAAGCTAATTAAACTAAATAAGAATGCAGATAAAACGATTTGAAACAGAGGGGGGGGGTATAATCGAAAAGTATAACTAAGACTTAGTCTTCCACCACTCCCATATTCATTGCTAAATTTTCCTAATTTAACTATTTAGTTAAATTAGGAAGTAAAGAATAAAATTACTGTTATTTCTTCTTAATGAATTTCTTTTAAGATTTATCTCCAAGTCTTATGTTCATATTTATTGAAATAAAACCAAACAATTAGAAATCAATAATTCCAAGCACATTTATTCAAATCAAATTTTTCATATCAATATGCAAATTAGCTGTCTCTTTCCTACTGTAAACTGCTATTTTCTTATGTAGATAAGACCAACAGTATTAATAATGTAAAACAAGTTTACTAATAATTTGTTTAAATAAAATCACAGAATTTTACCAAAATAACTAAGTGAATTGTGACTTGAGTAGTCGTATAGTTTCAGTTACAGACGTACAAACACACAATCTCCAGTATGATAAGAGATGGTACATTTCTGACTGTTTTTTTTTGTTTTACTTATTACCACAAACTTTCATTATTAAACAATTCTCTACAAGTGTTGGGTCAGTAAAATAGCTTTTGGCGCAAATACCAAAAAAGATAAGATATATTCCGGACCAGTTCCAGGTCGACCGGAAATTATCCCCCAAAAAACACTAAATCAGAAGATACCAGATATCCTCTCCATCACAAAAGCAAGTCTCTCAAACTTGACTCTATACACAGGAAGGACTTTATATTGTTAGTCATTGTTTTGTTCTTAAATAAATTGTTAGAATTGAACTAAGTTTTAATTATTTATTTGTTGCTGTTAGTTTTAGAATAAATGTTATACTAACGCAAGCATCCTTTTTTTTCTAATCATAGTTTTTATTTTCTCCGTTTAAAAACATGAATTTTAGGCATTGACACTTCCTTCGATTTACAACTGCAAGTTAGATAATTTTTACTTATTTACTTATTACAAAGAGATGAGGGAGATAAAGAGAGAATCATTGAAAACCTAGAAGCCTTTAAGGCTTGTTATAGCTCCCTAGAGCAGTCCCAAAGCGTAATTGAAACCATTTAAATATTTCTAGTTCTGTGCATGCGTGGGTAAAGAAAAACTTGAATTTTAATAGATATGTCTGCTTAAAAACATGTCCATCTTTCGTTTAAAACAGTTTAGGCATCTGGCACTGACAGCGATTTCGGGCAAACTGTTTTTATCATTGATAATCCGCTGAGAAAATAAATTAGTTCTAACCTGTTTCACAATAATACAAAAATAAAGTTACTTTTCAAGAATGTCTAAAAATCTCGAACAATACTCATTAATATAAGGAAATTAGAAAAACAATTTAAAAAAAAAACATTATTTTCTACTAAAAATACTTTCGTATATAAACCAGATACTAACTTTAATAAATAGAATGCCAAATTCTACCTACCTAAAGTAAATTAATGATAAATAATAACAATAATCTTATTACAATGGAGATTGTATATTTGTTTGTAACCAAAACTATATTACTACTCAACTCACAATTCCCTTAGTTATTTACGTCACATTCTCCATGATTTTATTTAAACCTCAATTATTAATAAAATTGTTTTACATTACTATTGACCATATCTACATACTAATAACATGTAATTGTATTTATATATACAACAAAATAGTGGTTTACAGTGTATGGGAAGACTAATGTGCATTTTGATATTATAATTTCATTTTAATAGATATGTGCTTAATATTATTGATTTCTAATTGTGTGGTTGTTTCTTAATGAATATGAGCAAAAATCTCAGGGATAAATCTTAAAAGAAATCGATTAACAAGTATAAATAAATGTAATTTTATTATTTACTTCCAATTTTAACTAAATAGTCAAATTAGGAAACTTGGCAGTGAAAGGCGGGAGTGAAGGAAGAGCAAGTTTCAGTTCTATTTTTTAATTTTTATTTTACCCCACTCTGTTTCAAATCTTTTTATCTGTATTCTTATTTAGTTTTATTAGCCTTTCTAATTTAATATATTTTATTACATTAAAACTTAAATACTTGCACTCGGAGGGTGCATATATTTGCTAGTAATAATAATACCTTACAAAGTCCTGTCTTCTTTTATTAGCTTTTGTTATCTGTAAACAGTGCAAGTTTAACAATAACTTTTGAAACTTATACGAAGATGATTGTTGCGGTAATTTAGCAATTGAATAATGATTGTTATAAAAATCAACATTCAAATTGTATCCTGGAATTATATTCCTGGTTGACATTTACTATTGTATGCTTATTATAAATGCTAGCAACAGCAACAAAACACCCTCCGGGTGGTGTAAAAATTATTTTTGAAACATTTTGCTTAGGGGGGATGGGAGTTAAAAATTCAATGTTAGGTTTGAATCATAAGTAAAATCATCAAATTTGTTAAAGGAGTTGTTGGGTCAGTAAAATGGTTATTCCTGTATATAGAGTGAGTGATGGAGAGGCTCTGTGATTGGATATACCAATCGCGTGATAGCCCAGAGTTTTAGGCGCAATATCCAAAAGCCCAGGCAGATAGATTCCATCAGCGGTACCACGAAGCAGCGATTTGAAGGGCTCCAAGAAACCACCCTAAGATATCTTCTCCAACGCACCGGTAAGTCCCTTAAACTCAACTTTATATACAGGAAGGACTTTATATTGTTGTTTATTTCATGTGCTAGCCAATAAATTGGTTGAATTAAAAGAAGTATTAATTCCTTTCTTGTTGTTGTCAGTCTTAGAATTGAATGCTATACTAACACGATAGAGTAAAAAAAGATAAAACAATTCGAAATGGAAACTTAGTTCTGTCCTCCTCAAATAAAATGTTGCGTGCATCTATTAATTACTAATTAGATAATTATTTTGAATATTTTGCACATAAATTTTACAAACTCGTACGTATTTATTTGTAAACTTTTTAGTTAACTTCTTGTTACTGAAAAAAGAAAAGGTGAGAGTAAAAAAAAAATTTTTAAATTATAAATAATTTAAATTGCTTAGTCAAATTTTGAGTGTAAAAAAGGGTTGTTTTTATTCTACGTGTAAACGATTTTGATTATAAATTAAATACTTATTAAGAGACTTGCGTAATCATTGAGAATATTGTGACGTAGTTTGGGTTACAGACAGAAATACACCTAATCTCCACTATTAATAGAAATTAAAGTTATAGCCGCCATCTTGTGGTTTCCACATGTTATTATTGGGTGAGCCTTAAGAGTTAATCTGTAACCATTTTAGAGACGAATAGAAGGTTTTACAAAAATATTATTTAAACACCCACCAAACAAGCAAAGTAAGGAGGTTAGTTCAGAAGTATGTTTAGGCATGTAATTGGAACTAGTTAATGATAGGGTAGTGAAGAGTGTTATGTATATAAGCTAACCCTGAATCTATACTAGTGTGTCCTACAATGGTAGCTCTCTGAATAAGAGACTAATCTCTTCCGATATGATAGCATGCAATTAACAATTTGTATAGCCAAAGTTTTTGGGGCTATTATTGTTTTATAATAATGGAATACTAGGCACTGCAAATTTGTCCGCTCAATTTCATTTAGCCCCCCCCCCCTTCTAACAGAACACATATCGATGTTTTTCTTTTTTTTTATAAGCCAATAAAATATCGAAAAGAGTAAAAAAAATTTAAAAAAAAAATCTCCAAAATATTTTTAAATTTGTATTTCACATTTAATTTTCCGATTTTTAGTACTTATTTTCTACCTGGATAGCTCCCTTAATTTTTTTTCTATTCACATATTCGGTATCTTGTCTTTTTATTAATACTGTAATTAGTTTCAATTTTATATAACCCCACCGATATTTTGCGCTCCAAAAATAACGGGGGTGGGGGGTCAAAGTGACCTGAAAAAAATCAGTTTTGAAATAAAATAAGTGATGCATTATAAAATTAATTCATTGATAAATCAACACTGAAAATTTCATTAAAATCTTATAATTCCCTGATTTTTGCTAAATTTTTTTCAATCGGGGGGGGGGGATTTATTTTGTCAAATACGGATTTTACGTCATCTTTGGTAGTGCTTATGTAATACTTAACATAAGCAACCTCTAACATTTATACATTATTCTTAGTGAGGCAAAAACGGAACGATTTGGAAAAGGAAAGGTTGTATTGCATCTCCCTTCCAAATAGGGAGGGACTACCTATTTATCTTGAAATTTCATATCGTAACTGTCTGGGCTCGAACACCAATCTCTGGCACTAGTGAGAAATGAAATTTTTTTTTAAATTACGTCACCCATTAATTATACCCTACCATATTTACGAAGGAGGCTGAAAAGTTGTTGTACGAATACGCTCCGATTGTTTTTTTTTTTTTTGTGGTGTTGGTTCTAAGTTTTACTTCTAGCTGGATATTTTTGGTTGAGCGTTCCTCGGGTTTTCTTTTTACCCCATCTCATTTAATGAACGAAAAAGAAAGACAAGGGCAGGAGGTAGTTTTATGACTTAGGCTTTATTGACAGGGTCATAGTCGCCTGTAGTAAGGGAAGATCTCCCTGGCTAGTAGGAGCGACTAGACCCAACTCGAACGGCCGAGATATTCTTTTTGTCGCACATGCGCAGAGGGTTCTTCCGGTGAAGGCTCATGGGAGTTTGTTTTTGTTTTTTGTTTTTTCATTTTATTTTAGTTTTATCTAATCCCCACATGCTTTGATTATTTTCTACCAATCGTTTATCGGTTGTTAAGTCGGCGGTGATTTCTCGAAATGTTTTAAGATGCCATTGCACAGCAGGAACATAATTCATTTGGCTTAAATCAATAAGTAAGTAGTAAGTAAAGTCGTGGGGGTGGCCAATAGTCGGTATCAGCTAGGCAGAGAGCGAGTCTATCCCCTTTTCACTAGCGCTAGACAAAGGAGATTTTTGGCGTCTGAGGTGGAGCGCCATACCTACCAACAGCTCCTCACTTCTGAGTGGGCGAGGGCCGGTATTGAACTCAGTACCTTGTGCTTCCTAGTCCGACGCTCTACCGACTGAGCTAAAAGAAATGTTTCTTATTAAAGCAACTGTAGGGATCACAGGAAGTTAAGAATTAACCCACTTAGCGGACTGGGAGAAATTCGTCTATTCAAGCTGGACAACTAGACTGAAAGGTATTGGAAAAATTAGGGATAAATTATCTGCCCCTGGCACCAGGGGGCGAATCGCTAAAATACGATATTGGCGCCTAAATTGAATTCTATGACTAAACCACTTATAGTGTTGATCCGATCACTCCCAAAACTTAAAACAATCCCAGCAGATAAGTCTTGTCGCAAACACCATTAAGTTTGCAATGTATATCTTTCTGAATATGTTTTTATCTTAAATTGTTTTCTTCTTCATCCAAATTTAATTGCCTACCTGGGAAATTATGAGGCCCAGCAAAAAAAAACATCATAAAGGACCTCCTAGCTTTCGGTTTCTCATGCTAACCACTAAGGGACCACAAAGCAACCCCCTCAGTGAGGAAGACTAATGTGAATACAGCTTTGTACGTCGTTGTTGCATGTACATGTAATAAACATAGTTAATTGTATATATATGCTTTCCCTCATTTTATTGTTCTGTACCTAATTAATTCTATTGGGGGCTCGTGTTACGTACCGAGCTGTTGCATATCGACAAACTCGGTCAACCCGACAACTTACATACGTTAAAAGATGGTTATGAACAAAAAGAATTGTGTATGATGATAATTCATACTTAAAAGATATTTTATTTGTATTTTATCGTTTATTTATAGTGGGTTTTTGCATGGTTAACATCGATCATGGCGTACAGAAGACAGCAAATAAATAGTTTATTACTGCAATAACCCCGTGACAACTAAGCTTATTGCTCCCCGCTAAATTTAAAAAAGAACAAACGTAATTTCTGACAAACAAATGTAAATTCCTTGGGTACATTACGTGTTGTGATAACTAGCTTGCTAGAATTCTCAATAGATGCCTCATATTTCTGGCCTTGTACCACATATAATTTAATATAATCTAACTATATATATATATATATTTACCAACCCCTCCGCACGAGCAGGATGTGACACAATGTCAATTTCTTAAGCGGAGTTTAACAGGTTTGAATTCAGAGTTTTCCTTCTCTTAGACCGGTTGCCTAACCAAGGTTAAAGAGCTCAGTCTGCCCTACTATTTATCCATAGCTGGAGGGAGAGTAGAATTCATACCTTTCCCAAGGGTATTAGCGCTAAGTGAAATGCAATTACCACATCCAGGAATCGAACTCGGGGCGACGAGTCCATTTCCCATGACTTTAACCATTACACCACGCGCTTCCTTAATCTAACTATATGAAATTCCTTGCTTAAAGGATTGGAACGTTCCATAATTGTGCTTCTTACCCAGTCTACCTACTCGTTCCACCTTGATTATAATGAATTCCAGTATCATTTCCGATAATAGTCGTTCGGTATTATTAGTTAACCTCGAAAACCTCAAACATTAATAAATATTTTTTTCCCAGACAGCAGTAGTTTTAAATAATGTTTTAATTGGATTTCTAAGACTCTTATAGACGGGTGTGACCATTGAGATGAAATGAATTTCTTTATTAGCGGTTTGATACCTAGCTATGACAGAGGGTGCATATAAAGAAGGGGAGGGCTAATAATTACCATGAGAGTGGGTAAGCGTCGTGAGACTGCCACTTTTTCACAGCAAGAGAGATAGTAAGACATCCCAAACTGAATCGCATCTCCTACGATAGTTGAACATTTTTCAGGCATGACACTTGAAATTCCTGAGAGTTAAGAGAGATTTCGGGACTGTTAAAATTTCCGGGTAGTAAGCGAGTAATTTCGGATGAAGGAAGACGAGAACAACAATTGAAGATAAAGAAACGTATATTCAAAGGGTATAAAAGTGTTGCAAAACTTGTGGCGTTTGCAGCCGGACTTATTTTTCTGAGGTTGAAGGAGGGAAAGGTGAGCGCTGGATTATACCACTCGCTGGTTGACTGCCAACACGATAAGTGCTGAGGTTGAAGAAGTTACAGGGGGCGCTTGAAAAACGCGACTCGCCTGGTTGACGGCCCCACGAAAAGTGACTTTCGTTAAGGATGTAGCGTTAGTTTGTATTCGCCTGGTGGAGTTGTCTGCCCCTTTTAGTTTGATGATGCCCGCTAGGGCACCAGTATTTAAGCGCCGGTTTCAAAGCCTTTCGCTCTCTCTTTATAGTTTCAGCAACTACGAGCCACATGGGGTAGATTCTATCTAAACCCTCTCGTGGGGCTCCGCCCCCTTACATTACTGTAAGTTCTTTACAGCATGGACTATCGCTAGTCTCATGTCTGTACTCTTTTATGTTATATCTGTATCATTCATGAATGTGTCTTATCTTGATTTGTGTACCCCTTTTTATGTGTACTCTTTATTATGAACGTTGTATTCTACTGTTATCCATGTGCTGTGTTATTAAATGTTTGTCTATTAACCTTCGTCGGAGTTATTTGTATCCAAAGCATGTTGAACTTTATATCATCCTTTCAAGGAGTTTAATTTCTGCGCCAATATCCTATATTGGCGATTCGCCCTCTGGTGCCAGGGGGAGATAATTCAACTATGGTTTTTCTGATAGTTTGGTTGAAATCGGACCAAAAGTATCTGCTGTAGTTGGGCACAAACATCTGGGAAACTATACTAAATTTTAATTGTGTACAAATTTTTAATCATAGCAAAAACAGTACATCATAGAGAAACTTTTCACGGAGTAATACATTAAAAAATAGAACAATCCCTACTCCAATTTGTAGCTGGATTCTATGGGTGTTTTTGTGTTAGCACTGCACTTTTCTTCAAACATCTAAATGCTTGATATAATTCAAATAACTTGGAAATACTAATAAGAATCCTTCAACCATTTCTAGAGATGCATCAATATCATGAATTGCTGTTATGGTAACCCTACACGATAGTTGATTGTCTAGTTAAATGTGTGTGCGCGTGTGTGTGCGTCTTAGGGTAGCGTGGACATGAAGTCAACGGAGTTTGATTACTGACAGTTTCTCGCCTATGCAATTGGTTTGAAAATCTCATAGGCGAAAATTTTGTAACCAAGCGCTGTTGACTTGTCCACGCTACCCTAACTTAGATATATATGCTCTATCCGAGATATTCAGCACTTGAGATATTTACTTATTGATAATATGGTGTGTGTGTTCTCTCTCTCTCTCTCTCTATCTATCTCTATGCATGCATGCATGCATGCATGCATGCATGCCATGATGCAACACAAGATCAGTTTTTAAGCGTCTGTTTTGAATTCAGTTTTCCTTCTCTTAAACCTATTGTTTTACAAGTGCTGAAGACCACAATTTTCTCTATGGGGGTGAGGTTGAAAATATTGATTCATAACTTTTCCTTTTGAACTTAACTCGCAATGCATTCCCTGCGATGATAACCGTTACGCTACGAGCTCTTCCAAGAAATGCTATGAAAGAAATTCTCGGCATGGAAACTACATTACACCATTTAGACAGTTATTTCTTTCTATGATATATAACATCCATTGCATTATTTGAAACCCATTAATAATATGGGCTGTTTTGACGTAAGTCTATCTCTGCTAGATCTTTATAAAGACATTAAATAAATAGGATGCTAATTAAAATTTAATAATGATTATTCAATAACCATTAAGAATATATGTTAAATAACTAAGGGAGTTGTAATGATGGTGTTGACGTAGTTTCGGTTACAGGCAGACATAATCTCCATTATAAGATTCTTTTAGAATAAATGATCGGAAGGTTCCATAATTCTGTTGCTTACCTTGTTCACCTGTTCGTTCAGTCTTATAATGAATTCTTCCAGCTTAACTCTGTATTATGTCGGGTAATAAGGGATTATCTTGGTTTGGAGGTGTCTTCTTAGATCTTTTGTCTCTGATGTCTTTCCAGCGAGATAAATCGTATTGTCACGTGGTGACGAACATTCATTAAACGTAAGGAAGATAATCCTTTGCATTACTTTTTGTATAGCCAAACATATATTTGGTTGTTCTTTAGAGCATTATGTACAATTTACCTTTATATATATTTTAATATAGTCTTACATGTTGTATATTAAACGCCCATATGTTTATTTTTCATCTGAGTTGTCATCTTTCTATACCGCATATTCAGTGATTGTGTATCCCTGGATATATTCATGCATTATAAGGGATTAACGTCTGTTATACACCGATAACGTACAATTCTTATAATTTCATTTGTTATTTTATATCCAGTTTGGACAATACATATTTACCGTGTCTTCGTAAGGTAAGATTTTATGTTCTAACGTGTATTATGTTACTAAAAGTGTTAATAGTTTTTAAACTATTCAATTTCATTTACTACATCATAAAACCTATTAACACTCTGTAAGTCGTTTTTGTGGAAAAGAAGTCTTTATAAAAAAAATTTTTCTAAAAATGTTTTGTTTTTTATTCAATTTTGTTAAATTTTATTAATTACAAATTATTAATATAGAGTTGCAATAACTTTGCACTTGTTGAAGAAATTAATATTCAGATGTAAAAAAAAAAAAAAAATCATTGTCATTCGCTTTAATCAATTTTCCTAAGATTTATATAACAAAAATGAAATGGCGAAAAACGTGATTAAAATTTTCTTGATATACTTCAAAACCTGATAAGTGTATTTTTATATTATACAGAAAAATATTTTTATCAGATTTTTCAAAATATTTTCTTATATATAAATTTTATGAATTTCGTCTAGAATTAGTACCTGTTCAGGAATGCTAAGAAATTTACACAAGTATGACGCCACAAAGCTACTTTTACATTTAACAGATCCTGCCTTTTTTCTGACCCTAAAAGAGTCCACTGAAATTGCATTCTACTTTATTAAATTATCCTATACTTTAAAAAAAATGTTTGATCTGTTTGGATATCATTTTTGCAATAACAAATTCCTATACAGTACGCAAAGCTGAGTAATGTCATACTTCGGAGTACATTTCTTTGCATTCCTTGACTACTTAAACGGTGATAGGTTGCTTTTTATATCATATTATTTACTTATTTTTATTTTGCTTTGTTTTTTTTTTTTGTTTTTACTAACAATTCTGTGACTATTCAAATTCCACCCAAGCCTTGTTACTTTCCCCTTGGACTGACTAGAATGATGTTTCGCTTTTGCAGGTAAGCAAAATTGATTTTCTTTAAAATATAAAAAAAAAAAAATCGTAATCTATACACATATAAAGGGCAGTTGTTATGTATGCATGTATTTCCGGATGAAACTGCAAAAATAAAACAATTAACGACAAAGTAAATATAATACACACATTAAATATCACTGGTTCTTGCTTTCTGTGCAAAAATTATGAAGATTTGATTTAAATTCGAAGATATTTAAAAAAAAATTAAAATATACATAGAAATAGCATTGAAATTCTGTTTAACAATTTCAAGCATTTGTAAATCTCAAAAGTGAACAAATAAATACACCAGGGTTTCCCCCCTCTACCCAGGCGACGCTGGGTAGTACCTTCTAGTAAATGATAAAGTTAAGTTACCATCTTCCCGCCCACTTTCTCTTTTCGGCAATATAATTGTGAAATTATTTTTTTAATCATTTTTTAGTGTTTCGCACGGTACAATATCATCTGATCATTTTTTTAAATTTACTTTTTTTTTTCCAACTATTCTCAAATATTCATTGACTTATTTCTTTTTTATCATTTTTTATTACGGAAATAATCTGTTTAAATTGTTTTTCCTCGCTTCATAAATTTTCCTCAAGGCTTTCAACGTCAGTGAATGGTCGATAAAGAAAAGTCATGAAAATAAATGTTCTAAGCCAAAAATCAGAGGATGCTCGTTAGAAAACGGCAAAACTACGTATTTAGTAGGCACTGCCAAGGATGGCGTAAAATACGTATTTTACAAAATAAATTCACCACCACCCCCGATTGAAAAAAAAAATTGAAAGATCGAGGAATTATCCGATTTTAATGAAATTTTCAGAGTTGATTTATCAATGAATGAATTTTATAATGCATTATAAAATACGGATTTTAAGCCATATTTACCATATATTTGAGCAAAAATGGCCGAAAAAATAGTTTAAAATGTATTTGAAATAAATTACATGTGTAATATTTTTTTTTTTTTTTTTTTTTTTTTTTACTAATGCTCATTGTTACTACTTTTCAACTTAGGCAAAAATTGGGCTTTAAATAATCGATTTAATTTTCATTCGTTTTTAAAATTAAAATGAGCCAACTAATTGGCAGTGCCTAGTATTTAGTAATAGATTTTAAAATAAAACAAACTTCATACAACTACAAATACAAGGATAACGGTAACAGTGTCGTCACCAAATTTTTTATTAGATGATGACCCTGGGGTCAGGCATGGTTTCGGAGCAGAGGCATTCTCTTTATTCGGCAGGGATATATGTATGTGGTGTAATGGTTAACAATCTAGATTCGCAGAACATTGATAGTGAGTTCGATTCTCACTGGCCTTGTGCCACATCTAAGTTAAGCTTGGTAAATAACTATATGTATATATTCATATATGCTCTGTGCAACCATTAAACAACGAAAATGTGTACTTCAACACCTGGTTATGTATCCACGTGTATCATTTTAGTAAAAATGTTTGAGGTTAACGGACTTCACAAATTATTGGAATTCCTCAATTTCAGGTTGACTGGCATTGAAGCGCGGTGGTGTACTGGTTAGAAACGCAGGAAATGGACTCGATCCGAGTTCATGTCCTGGACCAAGCCACAGTTCACATAGCGCTAATACCCTTGGGAAAGGTATGAATCCAACTATTCTCCCTCCAGCTATGTGTAAATAGTAGGGCAGAATGGGCTCTTTTACCTTGTTTAGGCAACCAGTCTAGAAGAAAAACTCTGAATTCAAATCTGGTCACTACTAGAATAATGATTTTTTTTTAAATCTTTTTTTTTTTAATTTTTTTTTTTTTTATTTTTTTTAATTAAAATATTTCTTTGTATACTGCCTTTGCTAGGAAGGTGTCCCATTGTGTAATGGTTAGCAAGCTTGTCTCGTAGATCCACTACTACTGAATAGTGGGTTTGATCCCCACGACCTCGTGTCACGTCCTACGACGTCCTGGCGAACGGTTTTTTCTTATTACAAGGAAATAAGCATTCCAAGCCTTTTTCCCCAAATACACAATAGCCCTGTTGGCATGGCTTAGAATACGCTAAACCGCATCTGATAATCTGGTTCCAGTTCTGAGGAGTATTGAGTACCTCATCATTGCCATTACTCCCATGTCCACTTTATTGATAGAACCTGTACCAGCATTAGGAAGAACAAGAGTATTTCTGATATTCACAGGTCTTTATTTCTGTCTTCTGTACCCTTGAGCCTTATCTTCGATACAGTCGACGTTAATTTACCGTAAACTAAAAATAATATAACAAAAACAAAAGATAGAACAAATGCATAAATAAACCAGTTATAACAAAGGGAAATTCCAGTCACATTGCGACTTACCAACTTTTACCTCCTCCTGGGCTGGTAGTGTGGTAGATATCTACCCAAGGTGTCTTTTCATGTACTATATGTACTAATATAGTACATCACATACAAATGACTTAGTATGCAAATAACTGTGCCCTAATAGAAACTGTTAGGATCTAATCTATGAGTCAAATATAGTTTTAGAAATTTGTATTCGATAGGACCGTATGAAAAAAAAAACTCTTACGAAATTACATGAGTGTAAATATGAACACCATTCCCTAACCTCTAGGCATTAAATAACCCTAGACGGGTTGGAATACCGTTAAAATCGATCAATCGGATACGTAATTAAAATTCTGTGCAAAAAAATAATTTTAAGTTACTGTGACATAAGACAGTATACTGTGAAAATGTACCCTTTTGTTATGAACCAATTTTGGGTCCAACCGATTGGAGTTGTGCTTTGAGATGAATGTATATATATGATGTTGTATATACGACTATGATAGTTACACTTGAAGAAATGTCAATGAGTCTCCTGAATTAGTTTATATATTTACTAGACAAAACGTGACCCGTTGGGTCACCCATTAAGCTCTCGCTAGATAATTGGGTTTTGGGAAAGAGTAGGGTCTACCAAAATGTCATTTTAAAAACGAATTAAACTTAATTAAATCGATTATTTGAGGTAAGATTTGTCGAAGTCGAAAAGTAGTAACATTATAAGCATCAGTAAAAAAAATAAATAAATAAAATATAGCAAAATAATATTACACATGTAATATATTTTAAACTATTTTTTTCGGTTAATTCTGCTCAAATAAATCTTAAACATGGCCGCCAAAGATGACGTAAAATTCGTATTTTACAAAATAAATTTAACACCCCCCCATTGAAAAATATTATTAAAAAATCAGGGAATTATCCGATTTTAATGAAATTTTCAGTGTTGATTTGTCAATAAATGAATTTAATAATTCATCAGTTATTTTATTTCAAAACTTTCTGATTGAAGTAGGTTTTTCTCCTATGTTAAATTAATATATAAAATTCATTTAAAATATGAACCTCTTAATTTCAAGTTTCAAATTTCATATCTATATATTCTAAAAACATATTTAATAACTAGTTTATGAGCGTTATCTAATATTTTTTGTAGAAAAACTCTTGAAAATTTAGCCCCCCACTTTAAACACAACAAATATCGATGTATATTTTTTTCTTTTATAAGATAATAGCCAATTTTGAATGATTATCGAAAAGAGTAAAAAAATAAAATCTTTTTTTTACTTAATTTAAAAATTTTTTTTTTAAACTTTTATTTTAAATTTATTTTCCGGTACTTATTTTCTACCAGGATATCTCACTTTTAATTTTTTTTTCTTTTATTCACACATTCGGTCTTTTGTCTTTTTATTTATACTGTAATTAGTTTCGAAAGTATATAACCCCCAAAATAAGGGGGGTCAAAGTTAAGTGACCTGAAAAAAATCAGAAAGTTTTGAAATAAAATAACTGATGCATTATAAAATTCATTCATTGATAAATCAACATTGATAAATTTCATTAAAATCGGATAATTTCCTGATTATTGGTAAATATTTTTCGATCGGGAGGGGGTAAATTTATGTTTCGGTAACTTTGAAAACTCTTTTCTGGGCACTGCCATAGTGAATTGAATTTTTTTTTTTTTAATTTAAAAAAAAAACAACATACGACAGGAGTTTAAAAAAAACAAAAACATTAAAATCATTTTGTAAGATTTCTAAGAAAGAAACTGTTGACTTATTTTGAATTGTACCATGGAATTTTATTTAACTGTGGACTCTTTGCTGTTGGTGTGAATCTTAACATACAAATAAAGGGAGTAGCTAAATGTGTGTGTCTCTCTCTCTCAATCACTCTCCCATCTTCCTCTTACTCACAAACATAAACTAACACATTTAACGAGGAGGTAATCAAGATACATAGGGAGAGTGATAGGTAGAATGTTAAGTCAGGGACGGGTCAGTTTTTGACTTAATTGTAAATTACGACTAATTAGAATTAATTAAAATTGAATTTTTTTTCAAACATAATTTAATCCTAAAACTAAGGAATAATTTATAACTTTCGTGTAATTAAACTAAACAGTAAAGAAGCCTTTAGGAGATAAAAGTTGATTCGCTCAGATTTATATATATATATATATATATATATATATATATATAACCAGGTTAGTCGGTGTTGGGAAGGATTCTAAGAATAAACTTAAATATGTAAAATCCCTACTATTTCTATTACCATTTCAATAAAAATTTAGCGATCTGAAGAAGCTCATATTTATGTTTGTACATATAAATATGGATGGAAATAGATCTATAACTGCTAATATGATCGGCATTTAAGTCTTTTTTTTTTTCTTTTTTTTTTCTTTTTTTTTTTTTTTTTACCAAATATATTTTTAATAAATCCATTAAAAAGAAACGTACGGAGTAGAATCATTCTGTATATGTGCGTATATACGTGCATACATATGTATATATACGTGTGTGTGTTAAAAAAAACGTTTTTCTATTGAGCCAACAAATCACCTAGTGAATACGACATTTTTATCCGATGCTTGCGCGTTAGTTCAAGAGAAGTATCAATAAAATCCGCGGAAAGAAAACCAAACGTCTAAACTTCCTTTGCTGTAAGAATTAAGTCTTATTTTATTGACCGTTTTCTCATTGATAAAGTGTATAAAACTTGATGACATTTGCTTTTTTTTTTTTTTAAAATGGCGGACTGAATTGTTTACTGACTCGTTTAATCGAAAGTTTTCAGGTTTTATCTTTAATTTCTTTTTTAACTTAAGTGTTTAAAAAAAAACGGTTTATTGCACATAATTACATCTCTTTATTTAGTTATTTTGCTTTCCGGATCTTTTTACCAACGCGGAAGCACACCTTTGATCAAATTGCATTTACTCTTCAGTTTTGTTTACTAGAAATGTAGGCAGCCACTGTGTGCCTTATCTTTCTCGAGAAGCCCTTTTTTTGTGCGATAGCAGTTTCTAGAGAAGCCCCTTTTTTGTGCGATAGCAGTTTCTAGAGAAGACTTTTTTTTTTTTTTTTTGTGCGATAGCAGTTTCTAGAGAAGACTCTTTTTTTGTGTGCGATAGCAGTTTCTAGAGAATACTCTTTTTTTTTCCGATGGCAGTTTCTAGAGAAGACGTTTTTTGTGCGATAGCGGTTGCCCAATACTCAAAGAGTTTTTTTTTTTGGGGGGGGGGTTACAGTAGTTAGAATTACATATCTCGCATAAAAGAACCCGAAAGATAACTACCGGGTCTTCCAATAACCACTAGGTCAACAGTATATAGAGAAGTCCAAAAGTCAAATCTCTTCCGGCCTCGACAGAACTAATTACGCAATAGTTGCGATCATGTCAACGGACAGGGGGCTTTGAACCTCCCTCCTCTTGTTGCATAGCACACCATAATATGGTTAACTTGTAAGACTACATATTCTTATTCAGTACCAGTTACATATTATACTAAATACTTCCCATTCCATATAAGAATATTATCACGTATTCTCATGTATTTCTATTCGGTTAAATATGCCCAGGCAATAAATATTCTGTCATCCTCTTTATTCTATCCGCCCTGTCGGCTGGGGTGTTAGAATGCACCGACTGCACCTCTGCAGAGGGGTAAGACTCCCCCAATGGGGCCACCTGTTGACCGTGGGTGGCGACCCGTGATGCTTAAGGATAGAACCAAGGTGGATGAGCAGTTCCTGACTTACAATACTCCACTTTGGCCCTTTATTGGGCTAGACGGGCGGTAATGTCAAGCCCTAGCACCTATATGATTGCCCCAACCCTATTGCCCTTATGGCAAGCCCAACCCCTTATAATCTGGGTGCTAGAAGGCGGTGACTGAGGGTCTACATGTCCTGGGAATGACGTTAAACTCTATCTGATGGTGAGGTTCCAGTTCTGGAGGTTTGAGGAATGTGGAGCACCCCTTCATCACCATTGCTCTCTGGTCCACTCTGACCCGGAGTGGTAGTACCTGTTAGGGTCCCATTTATGGGTTAAATAGAAAAATGTATTTATAAAAAAAAATGTATTATCCATTAAGAATTGATTTATTTCAAAACTTTATCGGCATTAAATGACCCACTGAGGTTGATATACCGTAAAACAAAACAAAACCAAATCTTTATTCTATACGAGGAAACGATATTCAACCAACTATTGTTCCTCGACATAGTGATCAGCTTTATTCTTATACCATTTGTAGTTAGAATTATAGCACAGGTGATTGTTAGATAGGCTTTGTACAAATGTAATCGTCCTGGAGAATTATTACGTGTGCTAGGGCGTCGTGCTAGTTATTTTTATGTGTGAGTTCGATCCTCGTTGAATGATACGAACCTGCTACCTAGTATCACATTCGACCCGTGGCGAACTGGTTGGATTGGGTAAATAACCACCTATCATAACTCGTGCTACCGGGGGTGGGGGGGTATAGTGAGAAGCAAGACATCAATGGAGACGAGCTGTGTTTGTGATGATAAAAAAAAATAATGGGGACGGTTTAGCTCAGTCGATTGAGCATTCGCCTAGGAATCGCAAGGATCTTGGTTCGATATCAGTCTCCACCGGCTAAGCGCATGAGTAACACGGCTTGGGTAATCTGATCTGTGTCGTAGTTCCACTTATTGGGGGGGGGGTTAAGGTTTAAAAAGTAGCTTGTTAATCTTGGTGCGTGTTCTTAGGGTTTGATTTTAACCCTTTTTTGTTTGGTGGTCGCGCTGAAAAATGAAGAAATTCAAGGAACAAAAAGAAAGACAGAAGGTGGTTTTATGTTTTAGGCTTTATTCACAGGTCATAGCCACCACGTGGTAAGGAAATATCTCCCTGGTCGAAGTGGGTCCTTTTTTCCCGCACATTCTCGGAGAGTTCTTCCGGTGAATGCTCATGTGAGGTTATTTCTTTATTTGAATTTCATTTTAATCCCCACACGCTTCAACAGAAACAATCTCCCTGGTCTAGCGCTAGATAAAAGGGATAGACTCCCTCGCTGTTCGACTGATACGGATAATAGGCAACTCAGCAGACTTATTCATATTTATGGTCGGTTGAAGTACAGAACCGTTCGGAGATATGTCGCGTACCAGAGTTGTAAGCTAAAAAATACCACGTGGGGAAATTCACAAGTGAGAATATACTGCATATAAGTAGTTGAGAAGGACTGTGGGCGAATTCCACGTGTAAGGTATTTATTTAACCAACCCGTTCGCCACAGTTAGGATGTTACACAAGGTCACAAGTATGGGGCATTCTGTGAGGATCGATTTGTGAGACCAGATTGCGAACTATTACATCACGAAGGGGCACCCTTTTTACGAAGCTGACTTGTGGCATAAGGCGCCTTGTAAGAATTATCTGCTCATCTAGCTTGCTATCCATTAACACCGCGCAAAAAGTCCACGCGTAAGATATCGCATATTGTAGTCAGCAGTTATTACATATATGTAGTTGGTCGCACTTCGGCTGCTATGTCATGTTAGCATTCCTAGATTATCACGTCTTTGAGGTTGCTGCTAAAAAGTTAGCTTTTCTTATATATACCGCACGGATGGCTCAGAATTGACTTGCTGGGAGTCACATAACTTGCATTGTGATAGCCTTCAAAACCAACCACCAAACCAATAAATATACATATTATGAGTCAGGTAGTATTTTATACCAGACTAAATAGATCCAAAATGTTAGGCTACATAATGAGGCATCAAAGAAAAATAGCTTAATGGTGAAATCAGTGAACTGAGAAATAAGTGTAGTATTTCATGTAAACTATTTTCGGTTCTTGTTCAGAATTGGTTTCTATTTTGTAATGTCAATAAATTTACACAACAAAATATGACATCACAGAGAATTGTGTACAACATAGAATACTGCTTTATTTTTTAAGTTTAACAGACCCTAATACATATATATATATATATATATATATATATATCTATATATCGGAAAATATTTGTATGATCCTTGATTTTTCGCTGGCGTTCGCCCCGGAAGTGGCTGCTTGGAGCTGGTTGAATTTTGGCCCGTCCTTGCTACTTGAGCGGTACCTATCGAGATAAACACTTCTGTTTTGAACCACTCAGTCGGATGGTGCAATAGATTACTGACCATAGCAAAGTGTATTCCCTCCGTTATATTTGGAGGTTACATCTTCATCTGGAAACTCATAACTTATCACTGATCAATAAATTCGTTTTTATTCTTGCCTATCTCAATCTTTACATCTATTTGTATTCTTTTATTTATATATATATATATGTATGTATGTTTATATATTATAATATTATATATATATATATATATATATATATGTATAGTAGTAGTAGTAGTCGTATATATTCATTTAACTTGTTTTATTTGGTGCATTTCATTTTGTTTTTTAACTTTTATTTCACTTGTTGGGGCCGTGGTAATAGTTAGTCGCAGGAAATGGACTTGCCGATCCGAGTTCAAATCCTGGACGAAGCTACATTGCGCTAATACCCTTGGGAAAGGTATAATCCAACTACTCTCCCTCCAGCTCTTGGTGAATAGTAGGGCAGACTTGACTTTTTAACCTTGGTTAGACAATTAGTCTAGAAGGAAAACTCTGAATTAAAACCTGTTAAACTCCGCTTGGGGTGGTCACTACTAAAATAGGCCCAATCCTAATTAGTGATCGAATTCACTGATATTTTTTATTTATATCTAAGTATTTTTAATTGTTTGGGGGTTTTTTTACCCCATGAATTATTATTATTATTATATAATATGGACTGCTCGTTTCGAGTCTGCAAGCTTACCTATGTCCATTGAGCTGGCAAGGCACCGAATAGACTCTGTCTTATTGTGTTTATTTCATTTTTGTATTGGGTTACTCGTTTTATTTTTTTTATTTAAACTTTATTAATTCCCACAAAGTTTTGTTACAAATGTATGACAACGGTTTACTGATGCAGTTATTTGTATACTTGCTGTAACAAAATGGTCACCCATCTCTAAATGAACAGACATCGTTGCTTAGCTTCGGTAATCTGGCGTGAACCGGTGCTTTCAACGTGTCTTGTCTCGTAGAGTTATAAGACATCAAATAAGGACAAGTACGGATAAGAATAAAGCAAGAGTAAGATAATGGAATTGATGTGCCAGAAACGTATTGTCCCCCCCCCTCCCTGGGGTAAATACATTTTGTTTTAAATGCGACTATTGTTATAACATTGTAATAACCACTTAAAGTAATTTCACATTAAAAAAAAAAAAGGTTTGCGATAATATAAAAAAGTTATTTATTCGGCTCACAGTCGCCATTCTACATACATACACGGCCATTATCGATTAGTCTTCTGTTTTCCGCTGCGGGCTTTATAGATGACATCAAACCAGCGGCCAATATCAAGTAACATAGCCCTCGATTCTCACCTAAACTAAGAAGTTGACTTTTATTCCTGAGAGATGAGATATTCGCTACATCAATATTGTTAGTGTATTGTTATATAGACCGGAAGTTTATGAATGTGTTCAGAGTGTACTAACGAGAGTTAGGAAAAGCTTACTAAGTAGAATGGCAGGTCGTCGAGTAACGGTTACCGTCGTAGGAAATGGACTCGGCGATCAATGTTCAAATCTTCGACGAGGCTGTTTGTATTTCACATAGCGCTAATATTATTGAAAAAGACCATATGACCTTTAGGCACCCTTTTTTTATCTCGATTCATAGGAACATTTTTTTCCATTTACACCGTCAAAATCCGGTTGTTGGTTAGGGGTTTTATAATTAAAAAAAAACTCAAAAAATCGTCTGTTAACAATTAACCGAATTTTGACGGTGTAAATGGAAAAAATGTTCCTATGAATCGAATCGAAAAAGGGGTGCCTAAATGTCATATGGTCCATTGAAAAAGATATTAATCCAACTATTCTCCCACTCAACTATCAGTAAATAGTAGGCAGACTGGGTTCTTTTAAACGTTGTATGGCAACCGGTCTAGGAAAGAAAATCTCTCAATTGAAACCAGTTGTACTCTGTTCAAAGATTGTGGCGGAGTGGGATACATACTAACAGAAATGACGAACTAATAACAAGTGCATCCATGGTTTATTGAATAAAAACTTAACCATTGCATGACTCAAGCTGATATTAAACCTGTAAGTTTGGTGCTGCTTTCTTCACTGTGTCCATCTGACTAGTTTGCTGCACAGTAGACAAATATTGAAACAAGCAAAGCGCGTGCGCGAAATTACCAATTTAAAATGGCGAAATTTACTTATTGGCCCCTGTATATAACCAGTGTTACATTATCATTTTGGTAAGCAAGGTAAGTTCCCTACTTTACATACTGTAAGGCTATAGCGCCGCACGATACTCGCTTCAATCCACTTCTCAGTATCTGAATAAAAGCCGATCCTCGGCGAATACTCTCTCTCTTTTGTTTGTCATGTATTTGTGCGCTATAACTTAAGTCAGACTACAAAAACCATTTAATTACGAAATGGATAAATAGCGTAATTTCATTATGCTATCTGTCCGTTTTGTAAATTATAATGAAATTTCCAATGTACACAACGAAAAATACAAATTGATGCAAAGTTTGAAATAGGCAAGAGTAAAAAAAATAAAAACAAAAACATTTATTGATCAGTAATAAGTTATGAGTTTCCAGACGAAAATTTAACCTCTGAATATAATGGAGGGGATTGCACTTTAACATGGTCAAATTAAGAGTGAACGAAAATTGTCTTTTTACGTGGAAGCAAAATAAAAACAAAACGTTGCGCAAAGATATTCCAGCCTCTCAAAAATGTTTTCTTTTTTCTATTTTATGTTTGCTTGTGTGTCTTTTCTTTTTTCTATGTTTGTTTATTATATGGTTATTAAAGGGGGTGTTCGTTGTGTATTGGTTATCGTCTTAGGGAATGGAGTCGGCCACACGAGTTCAAACGTATATATAAAAATATGACCCGTCTTTATTTTCGTCGGTGTGTGGGTGGTGAGGGGGCGATGAGTGTTCACAATGAACTTCCGAGGGTGGTTGATACGGGAGACCACGAGTTACCTTCTCGGCTGCTCGCTGGGGACCGAGTTGACACCCTTCGTCCGCTGGCCTTTTTATACAATAAATATGCCCACGCATTTTTGCCGTTTGATCTGATAACGGACATAGATATTTCTTTTTCTTTCTTCACCGGAAGACTCCGCTTCCGTTTTCCGTTTTTTTAAATCTATTTCTTCATCTTCTCCCTGCTTCTTGACCGGAAGACCTCTCTTCCGTTCTCCCTTTTTTTTAAATATATATTATCTTTCTCTTTGTCTTTTTGCCGGAAGCTTCCTCTTCGTTGCACGATAATGCAACACGAGCCTGTTTGCATTTCAAGTTGTGCTAAAACCCTAGGGAAAGGTATGTATCCAATTATTCTTCCTCCAGCTATGGGTAAATAGCAGGGAATACTGGATTATTTAACCTTGGTATGGCAACCCATGTAGGAGAAAAACTCTGAATTCAAAACTGTCAAACTCCGCTTAAAATATTAACCTTGTGTCACATCCTACTCGTGTGGTGGGGTTGATGAATGCATATGTGGTTATTAAAGAACCTATCAAACAAACTTGGTCTGAAAATGTTAGATTTGTAAGAATTACATTATTTACCACGTTTCTGTCCTTAGGCGCTAGGTGACGTAGCAGTCAGCCTAAAAAAAAAACAGAAGCGTCAAAATAAAAAATTCTTTCAACTTCTAGCCTCGATAAGTTTCAGTGGGTGGTTCTAGCCCCAGCAACCTTGTGTCGCGCACCACACGAGAACACGTACCCAACATGTAATTTTTTTAAAAAACATTCTTTAACCAAGATTCTCGTATTAGAGCATTTTCTCTTATACAGCTATGTATAATTTTCTTAGTATCTTGTATTTCTTTTAAGTTTGCTCAGGCAAATAAGAATTGTTAATTTGTGGTGAATCATTTTTTCGTATATATCTACACGAGGATATATCTTACAGAGGATTAAACAACAAAATATCCGTATTTGTTCAATCTAAACTAGAAATGCTAGCAACAAGTTATGGTTACTAAAACTGCAAATATAAAGGCGCGTTGTGTAATGGTTAGAGTCGTAGGAAATGGACTCGTCGAGCCGAGTTCAATTCCTTGACGATGCTGTTTGCACTTCACATGACGCTAATACTGTTGGGAAAGGTATGAATCCAAATCTCCCTCCAGCTATGGGTAAATAGCAAGGCAGACTGGGCTCTTTAACCATGGCTTTTTAACCCGTCTAAGAGAAAACTCTGAATTCAAACCTGTTAAACTCCGCTTAAGATATTGACCTTGTGTTACATCTCGCTCGTTCAGAGTGGTTGATTATATATATATATATATATATATATATATATATATATAATATATATATATATGAAAGCAACCATCACATTGTAATCATAGTTTGTCGCCCGTTACAGTCTTCTAGCTCTAAGTTTGGAAATACATAAACGTTTGTCAGTTTTGAACTACGTGGCAATTAGATTCAAGTCCTAAACGTCTTTCGTGTGGCGGTTGCTCCCAAAATTAGCTGGTTACTTCAGCTATTTCCTCAGGCATCAGGTCTTGCGCATTATCCCCTGTCTTCGTTAGTGAAATGGGGAAAGTACTTCGTGGGAAAACTAATTCTCAAGAATCAAGCTTATTATTGGTTTGGGGTCACTAATACTCGGAATTCCACTCTTAAAATCTTTTCGGAGTTTAAACTTAAGAGTAATGTAACCAGACGCATCACAGGTATGATTTATTGAACAAATGTGTACAAGGTTATACCAAATATAGGCCTGGCAGCTATACAACTGAGGGCGGGAATCTGATGGATTAAATTACCGCTAAACTACAATTGAGAATACTTTAAGTAAAGGGACGTGTTCGTGTCACCCAATTAGCTAATTTGCAACTATGTCTATGACTAGAAATCTGTTATTATTTCTTCAATTGTTGATGTTAAGGAATATAAATTTGGTTCAGGATTTAAAAGTAAGTAAAGTAGGCGGAGTGGCCTATCGTCTGTCTCAGACGAAATGCAAGGGAGTCTATCCTCTTTTCGCAAGCGCTAGACCAGGGGGGTTGTTTTTGCTGAGGTGGCACCATGCATACTGTCAACACGACCTGGTGAAGAATATCAGATCAGTTTCGATTGATTAGTGACTGTCAATCTCTCGACTCTGCAATAATCGGACCAAGACTTGGTCTGATCATTGCATATAGACAAGAAACTGAGTTACTAAGTGCCATTGACAAATGCCCTGTCGGCTGGGGCGTTAGAATGCACCGACTGCACCTCTGTAGAGGGGTATGACTACCCCAATGGGGCCACCTGTTGGCCGAGGGTGGCGACCCGTGATGCTTAAGGATAGAACTAGGTGGTTGAGCAGTCCATGACTTGCAATACTCCACTTAGGCCCTTTCTTGGGCTAGACGGGCGGTCGGAGAGGCCCCCTCCGATCAATCGGCTTGGTCACCTATGATTTTCCCAACCCTATTGTCCTTATGGCAAGCCCCCACCACTTTTTATCATATGGGTGCTAGAAGGCGGTGGCTGAGGGTCTTCATGTCCTGGGAATGACGTTAAACTCTATTTGATGTTGAGGTTCCAGTTTTTGGAGGTTTGGAGAAGCTGGAGCACCCCTTCATCACCATTGCTTCCTGGTCCACTCTGACCCGGAGTGGTAGTACCTGTTAGGGTCTCATCTATGGGTTAAATAGAAAAATGGGTTTATAAAAGACATTGAGTATCCATTAAGAATGACTTTATCTCAAAACTTTATCGGCATTAAATGACCCATTGAGGTTGATATGCCGTAAAACAAACCAAACCAAAAGCCTGGTGGCTGAGCAATCCATGACATGCTACACTCTACTTTGATCCTTACTTGGGCTAGGTCGATCGGAAAGCCCCCCATCTCGATCTATTGGCTGGTCCCGTCAAGTCCTAGAACCTATATGATTATTATACCGACCTTATTGCTCTGGCAAACTACCTTCACTTTTTATCATAGATGTGCTAAAAGGCGGTTGCTGAGGGTCTTAGTGTCTTGGGTATGACGTTAAACTGCATCTTGTGGTGAGGTTCCCATTCTGAAGATTTTGGAAGTGTGTTTTACCGCTGTATTGCCATTACTCCCAGGTCCACTTTGACCCGGAGTGGTAGTACCTGTTAGAGTCCCATCCATGGAGTAAATGAATAAAAAAATGAGTTTAAAAAAAACAATACTGAATGAAATAAAATACCAATATCCAATAATAAGGAATACAACAAACAGGAATTCAGCATTAAATCTCTCAATGTTGTAAATTCCATATGTCTTTATTTGTAGAATAATTTTTGTTACATATTAATTCATTCGAATGTGTTCATTTATTAAAGATTTGATGATAAACAAAGCTAAGAATGAGTGTATTATAATATTCGTTTATTTTAAGAATGGCCTCTTTCTGTTGTTTACATTTTTGAAACAATCTTGATTTACCATGATAGAAAATATATTCGTTTAATGTAAGAATAAATGCTAAGAATCAAATATTTACAATTGTCAAAAATATTTTTCAATAATTATTTGTTTCATTCGGTCTCCAAGGAAACTAAAGAATATTCATTAAAAGCGTGTTAGAATAAGTAAGTACTAGCAGGACCTGGGAAAATACCACATTGTTGTTTTAATTATTACCACTAGCAAAAAAAGAAAACGCGCTGTAAATATTTATTTTTGAAAAATATTGCCTGGGTGGGGTGGAGCTAAAAAAAAAATTCAATTTCAGAGGGTTTTTATCATAAGTAAAATCATCAAATTTATTAAAGGAGTAAAAAAATAAATCAATTTGAAATGGAAAATTAGTTCTGTCCCCCTCAAATAAAATGTTGTGCGCATCTATTAAATATTAATTGATTATTTTGAATATTTTACACAAAATCATAAATACTTATTTGTAAACTTTTAAATTCTTGTTACTGAAAAAAAGATTACAAATTCTGAAAATAATTTTTTCCGTTTGAACTAATACAATTTTCTAATTAATTTCATATTTTATAAATAATGTATAGTTTATTTATTACAATGGAAAGGATTCAAACGACGAATTATAAGGAACAGCTTTTATTTATTTTATAATATTGTTCTGAAGATTTTGCTAATTGTGACATAAGCAATGACGTAGTTTTGGTTACAGATAAATAGACCGAATCTCCATTATTAATAGAGATGTTTGATAAGCTTAATTAAGAGCTATTACCAAATAGTTCAATATGTAAAAGGTATAATAATCTTGATTTAAATCTTTTTATTTTCTTTCCGTTTTTTCATCTTTTCATTATGTTCGATTGAAACAGATTAGCATGCCCTTTTTGTTCCCTTTCTTTATAATAAAACCGGAATGGTCCATTATCTAACAGAGGTGACGATATTCGTAAGAAATAAGAATTCGGCGGATAATCAACATCAAATAATCAGAATTGACTTTTCTTTTCTTTTCTTCTCTTTTTTTTTTTTCATCATGGATGATTTGGACGGTCTCATTCTTAAAGAGGGTGTTTTAAGATAACGGTCGTACAATTAAGGAACCCGAGTATTAATATATAGATTTACCCAACCCTTTCACCACGGATAAATGAAAGACATGATCGCAAGTATGGGGTATCCTGCGAGGATCAATCTTATTTAGTAGTACTGGATCTGCGAGACTAGCTTACTAACCACAGGGACAAACACCCAGCATGATAGAATAAATAATTTCTTCCTATTCTATTAAAATAAAAGCAAATAATGTCTGAAAGTTGATAGGTATTTACCCCAACCATTGGTCACGGGTAGGATGTTACACCAAGGTCGCAAGTATGGGGCATCCATTGAGGATCGAACTCGCTATTCAGTAATGGACCGGCGCGACTAGCCTGTTAACCGTTATACTACGATAGGACGCCCAAATAATGTGCTAATGTTAAGACGAGAAATGAGTTAAACATTTACAAAATAAAACCCTTGAATATGTTTTTTTGTTTTACGGCATATCAACTTCGGTGGGTCATTTAATGCCGACAGTTTTGAAATAAATTCATTCTTAATGGATACTCATTTTTTTTTTTTTAAACACATTTTGCTATTTAACCTATAGATAGGACCCTAACAGGTACTACCACTCTGGGTCAGATGAAGAGGTATTCCACATTTCTCATGTCTCCAGAATAGGAACCTCACCATCGGATGGTTTAACGTCTTCCCATGTCCTGAAGACCCTCAGCCACCGTCTTCTAGCACATATATGATAAAAAGGTTCGGAGGTTGCCGTAGGGTTGGGACAATAATATAGGTGCTAAGAGTTGACGTGACCAGCCGATTGATCAGAGGGGGACTCTCCGACCGCCCGTCTAGCCTAAGTGATGACCAAAGTAGTGTTGCGTGTCATGGATTGCTCATCTACCAGGATTCTGTCCTTAAGAATCATGGGTCGCTACCCACGGCCAACGGGTGTCAAGATTGGGGGAGTCTTACATTTCTGCAGAGGTGCAGTCGGTGTATTTAAAGCCCTAGCCGACAGGGCTGCTTCTGAAAATGACTCATGATATTCCCGTTGGGTCTCATTATATTTTATTTAGTATTTATTTCAACCCCCTATTTTAGGGTAGGGAACCTTACCCCACCTGGTGCTTCCTGTTGGCTGTGGATGCTTAAGGAAGAAACCAAAGTGACTGATCAGTCCGACATGAAACACTCCACTTAGGTCTTTATGTTGGGTAGACGGGCGGTCGGAGAGGACCCACGATCAATCAGCTGGTAACATCACGCCCTAGCACCTCTATGATTGTGCCAACCCTATTACCCTTATGGCAACCCACAACTCTTTTTATCATATATGTGCTAGAAGGCAGTGGCTGAAGGTTTTCATGTTTATAATGTTAAACTCTACCTGATGGTGAGGTTCCAGTTATGGAGGTATGGGGAATGTGAGGCAGCCTTTCATCCCCATTGCTCTCAGGTCCACTCTGACCTGGAGTGGTAGTAACTGTTAGGGTCCCATCTATATGATAAATAGTAACAAATGTTTGAAAAAAATTGAGCATCCATGCAGAATGAATAAAACAAAAACCTCTTCGGTATAAAATGAACCAATAAACCGTAAAACCAACCAACCTTACCCCCTTCTACAAAGATGCAGTCAGCGTCTTTTAAGCTCCGGCTACTGAGCGGTTCCAATGTTAGTTAGTTGTTAATTACCTAATTAATTAATAATTAGTACTACTAATAATTTCCTTGCTAAAAATTTGTATCAGTATTTGTAAGTTATCTAAATTATGTTTACTTCAATTAATAATTTTGTGTTATGAATTTATCAGGTTTCTTTGCCTGGAGATTTTAAAATAATTAGAAACTGTAAGGAATTATGAAAAAAAAAGCAATTAATTTGCTGACTCGAACATACTCGAGGAGTAAAAATTATTTTCTAAATAACTCTTGTTCCTTAATCTTCCGACCGTTATCATCTTGCAACACCCTCCGGTTAAAAATGAGACCGTCCAAATCATCCAATATGAAAGGGAAAAATGTAAATTCTGATTATCTGGTGTTGCTTATCGGTCGAATTATTTCTTACTAGTGTCGTCACCCCAGTAAAATAATGGAACTTTCCGTTTTTATAATGAAGAGAGGGAAGAGAAAGGACATGCTACACATAAAATAAATAAAGAATTTAATTATCATACTGTGGTATATCCTCGGGTCCCGCTAGTTTTCTATTTTTTTACTCGGGTGAGTCAAATGTTTTGTAAAATTTGCATGTGTGCTTGTTTCTGGTATAAACTCAAATAAATTGAGCAAATCAAACTGATATTGTGAGAATACCCGGTCTGCACTAACTGCACCTTTGTTGCACAATGTCTATGACCCCAACGTTGTGATATTCTGTGCTGGACGATTCGAAGGGCATGAGTCAGATACAGGTCCACAGGGATCTTTAAAAAAACACTCTGATAACAGGACGCTGATGGAAGAGGAAGTTGTGACACTTGTGCAGTTTGTGGCAGAGTAGTATACACTTCGGTCTATGTCAGATGGCAAGAAAGTTGTTTTAAGTCTAAGTCAATTACTGGTTTCATTGATGTGGGTCCCTGGCTATTTTCTATCTATTGCTAGAGACGATACTAACACCCCGACTGCCGACCGAAAACTGACTAAGGGATGGAGCTTGACAGAATATATGTAAAATTCCACCCACACATCCCATGGACCTGACCACCCAGATGCTCGGCACTTAATTTAATCCTAGACTTTTGGTCGGCGATTTCCCTTAAAATTAAAGCAATTATTGTTTTCTGCAGACTTCGCGTCCACAATATTCCGACCATTAATTTCCTCAAAACAGATTTTCTCATAAAAAAAGCTTTTTTCTCTTAACACCTAGATACCTAAAGATATTATCTCTAAGTGGCTTAACTTCATGGTGGCCGTTCAATTCTCTTAAACTTTACTGCCCACTCCTTTTGTTCCTTAAAGGATATATGCCTGGGTCTACACATACTATTTTTTACCATGTTCCCACTTAATCATAGTGTCACATAGCACCCACCTTTTTATAGTTGCTGTCTAGCTCTATCGGATTATAACTTGTTCCAATTCATGACTCCCAACGCTTCAGCAACCAAGCATTGTCAGTCATTATTAATTTTGACTTGTATTACTTTCATCTTTTTGGATATAAGGTGTGCTCGAATCTACCACTTAAACTTATAGACCCTGCGTGGATTAAAGCCAGCCAATCAACAGCTCGAATACGTGGTTAGTTAACTATTTAATTGCCGATCTTGAAAGCCGTTCATTTGCACGTATTCGCCCCGGGTGAACGGACCTAAACCAAGGACTCTGCTCAACCAAAGGATTCTACCCAACACTAAGGAACACCGAGGAAAAATCAAAGGATTCTTCACAAAGTATCAGCCTAAAAGTGTTCTCACTTGAAACCTAAAAATGGCCACAAAAATCGTAAAACATCTTAATTTATTTAGCTTTTCCTTGCAATTACGAAAGGCCTCACTCTATGGCCACTAATAAACAGTATAACATAGCTTCACCCAATTGAGTTGTGTTAGATAGGAAATACTTGAAACCACATAACTATGGGTGAATTATTTGTATTATGAATAGTTACTTGAAGTTATGATTTTTAAATAAATGATTATCATGTTAATTTTAATAAATGATTATCATTATGTTACTTGAAACAATATAATTATTTTTTTTTAAAATACTAACTTTGGCATTAAATAACCCCAGCAAGGGTTAATGTGTTTTAAAACAAACCTCTCACCTAACCATATTTATTTTCTGATTAACTCTTAACATCCTGTTCTATAAACATTTATCAAAAAATGGTTAAAAATGGCCATTTCATTTAAAGTTACCTGTTATTTCCCTTAAATCAAAGACTGCTAAATGTTTAATATTACATTTAAACAAAGGCTATCATTTGGGGTAAATTAGGAAAATGAATGTGACTTCTGGCCAGGTAGAATGAGGGGGTATAGGATGTTAAGAGTTAATAGATACTACAGAATTTTATTTTGTAAAATGGAAGCAAAGTAGTACTAAAATAGTATGTTAGTCATAATGATGTGTAAAAAGTAGTACTAAATATAATGATGTGTAAAAAGTAGTACTAAATATAATGATGTGCAAAGTAGTACTAAAATGTAGTACTAAAAAGTAGTACTAAATATAATGATGTGCAAAGTAGTACTAAAAAGTAGTACTAAATATAATGATGTGCAAAGTAGTACTAAATGTAGTACTAAAAGTAGTACTAAATATAATGATGTGCAAAGTAGTACTAAAATAGTATGTTAGTCATAGCGATAATTATCTCATATAGGCCTTTTCGATTTCAATGATATCTTCTATGGATCTGGTTGGTTTATCTATCGTCTATCTGCGAATGTTGTCTCTTTTTAGCTATTCTACTCTGTATCTTGGATCTGGTCTGTTTGGGTATCTGCATTCTCTGTGTTATTCATTTGGTCTGGAACAACTTGGGATGTTCATCTAGGATATTTTCTTTATGTCCGTTGGTGGTGTTGTTTTGAGGTCTTTATTAGATCAACCCAAGAAAATGACATCGGAGGACAGACTGTTAACTTGTGTCTGTCTTCTCCAAACACCCAGCCCAGATTCTTTACTTTCTCACGCACTGTTGGTTCAGGCTCGGTCAATCCGAAGCCAAGGTCAGTTACTTTCACGTTTGACACGTCTCCTTATTCTGGTTATTTTCCATTTTTACACTTTTTAATTTCGACACATGCATCATACGTCGACCACCGCTGACGTCATACACTGACCTCCACACTCTCATTATTTTACAGCCCAGTCTGTCCTACTATTTACCCATAGCTGGAGGGAGAGTATGAATCCAACTACTCTCCTTCTATCTAGGAGTAAATATTAAGGCAGACTGCTCTTTATCTTTGGTTAGGCAACTAGTCTAGAAGTAAAACTGAATTAAAACCTGTTAAACACCTCTTTGGGGTGGTCACTACTAGAATAGGCTCGGTCCTAATTAGTGATCTATTTCACTAACTTTCAACAGTACATAGCAGAAGCAAAGAATAGTCTCTTAGTGAGACCAAAGTCATTTATAAACAAACATCAGAGGTAAAAAGTGATTAAAGTTTCTGTCTCACCAACAGTCTGTTCTTTATTTCTCATCCATATTATTCATATTCTGTGTTTTGATTAAAAAAAGAATAATGAAATTAAAATGACTGAAATATTAATCAATTATTTCTGATTTCAAAAAGTTTAGACTAAAAATCAGTTTATTGATTCATCATTTCTTGGTAAATATTTTCATAAAGTTTGTGATTTGTTATAAAATAATTGTGAAAAATTATGGGTCTATCTCAGTTCCGATCTCGTCAGAACCTTCCATCTGACAAAATCGGAAGATCGAAACCGCGGTAGACCTATGGTCTTTCATAATTATTATTAAAGCCCTATTTCTTTCGAAGCATTGATCACTCTTATATAAATTACGGACATTACACTACTTATATATATATAGTGTGTGTAGAAAACAGAAAAACAAAGTACATAAAAAAGATTTTTTTTCTACATACTTTCGGATTTATTTTCATATTTTACTCGTGTAATATATATATATATATATATATATATATATATATATATATATAATGGATTTTTTAAGTTGTGGAAATGAAAATATAGTGCTCGATTACAGCTGTAAGAGCTATATTTATTATAATCTATACATTTAATAGTTGATTCATTACCGTCAGTTTCAAAGTATTATATGCTTATCTTCAGACAAATCGCCTTGTAAATCTTAAATACATAGGCGAACCACAACGCTCGCAAACCGCGTATGGGAGTACAAATTCCAAGGAACCCATTTATAAAATACTGGAAAATGTTAGAACAACCCAAAAAATATGTAAATGGATCCAAGAGATGTGGACTACGCTCTGCGGAAAAATTCCGGATCCCACAAGGATTAAATTGAACGCAACACCTAAATACTAAATCGAAAATATCCAGAGATTGTCTACACAGAAATAAATTTTTATTAAAATCTTTGACTGAATAAATAACAATCAACCATCTTAAAAGGGAAAAACTTTTCAAGTATTATTTTATCATACACACACGAGGAAGACACGCGGTCAAATAAAGCGAAAACGATATTCATAACATATTCATCTGAATGTCATTTACAAGATGATTTGTCAGAAGATAAGCCTATAATGCCTTTTGAGACCGACGTTAATGAATCTGCCATTAAATGTATCATCATCATCATGTCGCTCTGTTAGCACGGATATTTATGACAATCTCTCTCCATCCGTCCCTATCGCTCATCATTCTCGGGAGGTCCTCTATGTAGCATCTTGTATCCGTACAGAGCTGGTCAATGTACGTCTTTGCTGGTCGGCCCATCCTAGTGTGCCCATGTGCTAGCTTCCACCGGAGGGTGTCGCTTATGACTTTGTCCTTGCTTCTCCAGCAGTGTCCCGCGTGTCTTGTCCGTCTTACTCGGATGGTTTGGGTGATATGTGGCAGGTGGCCGTACAGCTGTTTTCTCGTGGGGTGTTCCCTCGTCTTGTTCAGGATCACCCGCAGCATTCTTGTGCAGCTCCCATCTAGTTTATTCTCTAGTCGCTTCGTTAGGGTCCAGGTGGTACAGTCATACAGCAGTACTGACACGACAACGGCCTGGAGGAACTCTCTCTTTAACTTCTGTGAATTGGATTTCCATATGACCAAATATATATGGTGAGTCTAGTTCTCAGTGTGATTATATCTGTGTGTATGTGTGTCTAGAATATATATTTTGTGGGATTTTGTGTGAAGCATGGGTGTGAAATAAATGAGAAACTCCGTTGGATGCTAAGTTTCATTTTATTTCAGTCAATATTTCGGAAGTATGAGCTTCCTTTATCAAAGACAACACACACACACACTATAATATATATAAATATATATATATATATATATATATAGTGCTTGTCAGCTCATAGTTTGGTAATGGCTGACATTTATATATATATTAAAAAAACCTTACCAAATATTGCAAAATCTTTGATTTACCAGAGTAACTTGAAGTTACTAAAAAATTGAACGGATTGACACTGATGAAAATAAGTGATAATGTAAAAATAAATGCGAGTGATATTAAACAGTAAGGTCTCTTCCTTATAACGATGATAGGCGCATAGACTTAAAACCTAGTTTATTTCACTTTGGCTTGACTTTTTTTTTCAAACGGTTTAATACTAATTAAACGTACACGCAGAAAAAATATTTTTTCCTCAATTTACCAAAGCAATAATCTTTATGTAATAAAGAGAAATTCTATATAACCTGCATTTCTTTGGAATCTTATCAAATGTACGTTCAAAAGCTTGGAATTCACCCAAATTCAATCGTGCCAAAAATTGTATTTCTTTTTTGTATTAACTAACTTATGCAAACATTTTGCTTTTTAAAAAATGAAATGCCTGTTTGATGACAAACTTTGGTGCAACTAGAGCTTGCAGTTGGTTGCAGTATTCATCGCCTACGATACTGTAATAATAGACGGTCTACTAAGACCTCAGTTATGGCTTGTTGACGGGACTTGAATATGCTTACTACATTCCCTGTAGAGGGGTAAGATCCCTCCCTATCCCCAAAAAGGGTCTCTTGGATAAAATACTAAACTTTATCCAGTGATGAGGTTCCTGTTCTCAGCACTGTTCGTTGCTATTATTCTGTCTGGGAGTGGTCGTACTTATTAGAATCCCAACTATGAGGCAAATGGGTCTACATAAAAATTATTAGTATTAGAAATAATTGAAATTGTATAACTGTGTGCAAACTATTAGTACTATCAAAATTATGCATCCGCCGGGTTTAATGTAATAAAATATTACATTAAATTAGTAAGGCTAATGAACTAAATAAGAATGCAGATAAAAAATGGAATAAACGAAGAATAGAATAACTGAAACTTATTCTTCCATCACTCCCGTATTTCATTGCTAAATTTTCCTAATTGAACTATTTATAGGAAGTAAAGAATAAAATTAGTTATTTCTTCTTGATTTCTTTTAAGATTTATCCTCGAGAATTTTGCTCATATTCATTAAGATAAAACCAAACAATTAAAAATCAATAATACTAAGCATAGATTTATTAGAATCAATTTTTAAGAGCAATATGCAAATTAACCTTCCTGTTCACACTGTAAACCGCAATTTTGTTGTATATATAAATTCAATTGCATGTTGTGTGTAGAAATGGTCAATAGTATCAATAATGTAAAACAATTTTATTAATAACTGAGGTTTAGATGAAAATAAAATCATGGTGAACGTAAATAACGAGGGGAACTGTGACTTGAGTAGTAATATAATTTCTGTTACAAACACACAATCTCCATTATAATAGATAAGAATAGTCAAGATAATTGCATGGAAGAAAGAAATCAACTATAAATGGTTGACATATCTTCTAACTAACCCACCTTGTTGACGTGATTACAGGACCCTACCCAAACCTGACTTGACCTAAAGGATCAACTGGCTAGATACCGAATATTCAGAGATCCTGTTGTGAAGTTCCATTGGTACGTGACCAACTGACCACTTCCAGGCTGTAATCCAAACTCCCTGGCGCTTGTCGAATCTCGCATTAAAATCGACTTCGTTTATGCGAATCGCTGCAGAGACCGGCTGTGTTTCCTTAAACTTCACGCTTCCAAACTGCGGAATGCGAACGCCACTGACCGCCTTAATTGTATCGTTGCCAAGTAATATGTCAAAATCCAGAAGCTTCCCCGCCCTGTCCGCTGGGGCGTTAGAATGCACCGACTGCACCTCTGCAGAGGGGTAAGACTCCCCCAATGTGGTCACCTGTTGGCCGTGGTTGGCGACCCGTGATGCTTAAGGATGAACCCAGGTGATTGAGTAGTCCATGACTTGCAATACTCCACTTTGGCTCTTTCTTAGGCTAGACGGCGAGAGGCCCCCTCTGATCAATCAGCTGGTCACGTCAAGCCCTAGCACCTATATGATTGCCCTTTTTATCATATGGGTGCTAGAAGGCGCTGACTGAGTGTCTATATGTCCTGGGAATGACGTTAAATTCTATCTGATGGTGAGGTTCCAGTTTTGGAGAATGTGGAGCACCTCTTCATCATCATTGCTCCCTGGTCCACTCAGACCCGGAGTGGTAGTACCTGTTAGGGTCCCATCTATGGGTTAAATAGAAAAACATGAGTTCATACACAAAATTGATTATCCATTAAGAATTACTTATTGGCATTAAATGACCCACTTAGGTTAATATGCCGTAAAACAAACCAAACCAGAGGTTTCCTTCATATGATCAGCACATCGATTATGTCAGTGTTACTGGTGGCTGTGCGTATGTTTACGGCGCTGCTTCCGCGGCAGGCCTGCGTAAAGTAAATCGTCGGGGTGGCCTAAAGTCGGTATCAGCCAGACATCGAGGGAGTCTATGATAGCTAGCGCTGTTCATACGCTGTCTGAGGAATAGACCGGCACCGATATCTCGTCTTCGTTCCCCAAATCACCGGTCTTGTCATACCGATGTCAACACGCACGGGTGTTTTGGGCCTTCTGAGTGCAGTCCCTCGCGACGTGATTGAGACCATTGCACTTCTAGCATGTAACACCTGGGCCTGTGCCCGGGAATGATTCGGTAATCCGGCCAGGTTTCACCGGCAGCAACGACTGGTTCCCTCTATGCAGTTTCATTCTTCAAAGTGCTCGAGCTTGGGCCAACAGCTCATCGGGAGACCATATCACGGTCCTGATGGCACCGTAGCAGCCTCTTTACGGGGGACAGGAAGCCCCTTACAAACACGCTCGCCAGCGCGCTGTTGGTAATCCTCCGAAAAGGACTGACAGCTTCTGCAAATCCACCAAATATACGTCTACGGTCTCGCCCGGATGAAACATACGTACCTCTCATACACCGTGCATATATTTTTTTAATAATTTGAAAATATAAACAATTGGAACATTCTGTACCACTTGGACGAAACCCTTAGAAAGAGTTAGGATGCTGCATGATGTCTTGAACAAATCTTGGAAGCAGCAACCCACAAAAATGCAGTTGTACCGCCACTTATCTCATATCACACAAACCATTTAAGTAAGACATACTGGAAACTGAAGAAGACAGGACGAACTCATAAGTAACGTTCTCTTGTGTCCAACTGCACATGGACACCCCAGTGTAGGCTGACCAACAAAAACCTACATTAATCAGGTCTCTGTGGATTCTGGATACCGTGCGGAAAACCATTTGCTAAGGACAATAATCGATAGGGACAGGTGGCGAGTCATGGGAATCAGTGCTGTTAGCATGATCTAATAAAGGTTGCCAATAGCGATGTAGAAATGCGAAATCTATAGCCGAAATTCCGACTGTCCGGGTTTATGTACTTCTAGTCAGCAGCACAACAAACAGCTGCTCGATTGGGGATTCAGAACACACCGACTGCACCTCCGCAGATGAGTTGAACCCATGACATGCAACATTCCACTTTGGTCCTTACTTAGGCTAGACAGGCCCTAGCACCTATATGATTGTCCAACTATATTGCCTTTATGGCAAGTTCCAACCCTTTTCATCATAAATTTGCTGGAATACGGTGGCTGAGGATCTTATTGTCCTGGGTATGACATTAAACTCTACTTGATGGTGAGGTTCCCGTTCTGGAGTTCGGGGAATGTGGAGTACCCTTTCATCACCATTACTCCTAGTTCCACTATAACCCGGAGTGTAGTACCTGTTAGGGTACCATCTTGGGTTAAATAGGAAAAATGAGTAAAAAAGTTTTCGGCATAAAACGACCCCATGGATTGACATGCCGTAAAAACCAACCAACAGCTACTCGGTTTTAAGGGTTAATATATTTTTTTAATTAAAAAAAAATATTAGGGTTAAATCTCGATACTTTTTTATCACCTCTCACGAAAGGATGTTTTTCATCACTCAAAGTCTTTACCCAAATTAACTGAGTTTGGTTTGGTTTACGGCATATCAACCTCAGTGGATCATTTAATGCCAACAGTTTTGAAATAAATTCATTCTTAATGGATACTCAATTTTTTATAAAACACATTTTCTTTTAACCCATAGATGGGCCCTAACAGGTACTACCACTCCGGGTCAGAGTGAGCCTAGGAGCAATGGTGATGACAGGGTGCTTCCACATTCCCCAAAGCTCAAGAACTGGAACCTCACCATAAGATTCTTTAACGTTATTCCCAGGAAATAGATGATAAAAATGGTTGGTGCTTGCCGTAAGGGCAATAGGGTTGGGGCAATCATATAGGTGCTAGAGCCACGTGACCAGCCGATTGATCGGAAAATTACCTGAGATGTTGATACGTTACTTTCGCGCCGATTTTTCTGTACTCTTTTAAACTTGGATACTAAACTGCATACTAACCTGGAGCTTGTGGGGATTAAGATAAAATTAAAAAAACAAACTCCCATGGGCCTTCACCGGAAGAACCCTCCGCGCATGTGCGTCAAAAAGACTGTCCCCCGACATATACATACACACGCGCACACACAAATATAATCCCACAGAACTAGACTCACCATATTCTTCATTACTGAAGAATAATTAAAAGTTCCAATTACCGTCGAACTGGGAAGACAAGGCAGCAAACGATTGTAACTCAAATACAAACTCGAATGCTACAAGGTCCACTGCAAAATGACAGTATATATAAGACTCCACAATGTCATTCAAATCAAGCAGTCAAGCAGCCAATCAGAACTCAAGGAATGGAATCACCCAGATTCATGGATGGATCATTCTTGAGTCCTAATTATACCAACTGTCTTGGACACTGCTTGAGTTGCACTTAGCTGCTGTTATTCAAACCAACAGTAGGCTAACTGACCTCAATAATTACGAAATTAGCATGAAGCCAACGATTAGAAATCTGTTATTGGCAGTTATAAAACAACCCGGGCCAAGTTTAAGTAAATACAATAAAATGATCGACAATTCTTTATTATCCTCGTTTTACATCGTGCTTCCTGTTTTAAATCCTGTCGGGGGAAATGTCTCATTTCCTACAGGGGAAATGTTGATTGACAGCACTTTTCCGCTCGGCTCTTCCGAATATAGTAATCTTTCTGGAAAGCGTGGATGTTGATATTACGCTTTGTAAATGTGTCCATTCCTTTTGACATGAGTCGTTAAACTCTAATGACCAGTGGGATTAGTCCGATATTGTAATATCGTCTATTATCTACAAAGATGGCTACCGATAAACTCTCAGACTCGCCCAATAACAACATGTGTTACTCACAAGATGGCTGCTTTATACTAATCTTTATTACAACTAACATACAATAGGCGGTGTCACTTCCATCGGTGTATTTGGGTAAAAGTCCCTTAATGTCAGTAAGCCATCGGATTTTATATTTCTTCTCAATGTTAACATGACTTAGTATTGATCAACTACCATATGAACATTTGATCTGATGATATAAAACTGGAATTCTTCTAAGCCGTAGCAGTGTCGGTACTACTGGATGGTTGTGTTAGGAATAACAAAATATAACAGAACAGTTAAATATTTTTAAAAAGCAACAATATCTGAATTTTCTCAGCGACCAGGATACTGCTTTGATGGGTTGGATAAACAATTAACTGGCAATAAGTATCGAAAAATCGATAGTAGAATTTAACTTCCCCTGTCGCTAGGGGGCGAATTGCCAACATACGATGTTTGCGGCAAAATCAAACCCCATCACTTATCTGAAGGCTGTTGACCTGAGGAGTCACTTTAACAAGGGCTCCATCCACCGCCCACTTTAAAGGGCAGTTAACCATGCGAGTCGCTAAAGAAAAATCACTCCCCAACGCTTTTACTTATCGGACGCATTTCGACAGTATTCTAGACAACCAGCGAGTGGAAACTTTTCCAGCGCAGCTTCACCCAACGAAACCGTTAGTTACACCTCTCTCAAGATAAGTCTCGTAGCAAATACCAATAAATTTGCACCAATTTTTGTACCTTTGTAACACAAGTATTTAAATTCCATTGTGGTGTTTGTCTACTTTCATCCGAAATAATTGCCAACCACCGGGAGATTTAAGAGCTCCCTACGACTGCCGTAATTCCTCTTATAAGTTGTGTATTTATCGAGCAGCCATGTTGTCTGATGCTACACTTTTTTCAGTGACGAGTCAGACGTTCGTTAGGGGAGATAACTCGCCCAACAGGTTGCATAGCTTGGAGAACGATACACGGATACTGCTTGTTGTTTTTTAAGAAATCCTAGAAGCAGCCCCCACCCCCACCGCGGAAAAGTAGCTGTACTGCCACTTGGCTCCAATCTTACAAATCGTCCAAGTAAGAAGAGCAAGATATGTTGGGCACTAAGGATTAATTCCATAAGAGACGTTCTCCTATGGACTCAAAGACATGGAAACACTAAAAAAGACATGGATTGGCACTGTGTAGACACTGAATGCCGTCTAGAGTACTTATTGAGACCAATGCCCAATATATGAGGAGAGAGTAGGGGGAATTGTGCTGGGTGTACGCCTTGATTACAATATTGATCAAGTGATTTGAAAGGGATTCATAAGTTCGTGGAAAATTTGATAGGGCACATCTAGTTGGAGTATAAGCTTATGGGGTAGCAAGAGGTTTGGGTGTTTTAAGGTTTAAATGTAACTGGGTATTCTGGTTGCGTGTTCTTAATGTTTTTTGCTTTAACTCCATCTCATTTGGTAGTCGCGCTGAAAAGGAATAAATTTAAGGAACGAAAAAGAAAGAGACAAAGGCAGTAGGAGCGACTAGACCCGGTTAAGGCCTCAACTCGAATGGCAGAGATATTCATCTGTCGGGGTACAGTCTTTTTTGTCGTATATATGTGCAGGGTACTTCCGGTGAAGTCCCATGGTAGTTTGTTGTTTTTAATTTATTTTTATTTTAATCTCCACAAGCTTCAGGTTAGTATGCAGTTTAGTATCCAATCCGGGACAACGTTCTTCTTTTTTTTTTTTTTTTTTTTTTTTAATAAATAATTTTCTGTTCCACTAACAGTGTTAGTATAATGTCACTCAATCATTGTAAAATACATGTTGAAATGCATAGGAAAGGGTTACTCTTTTTTTTTTATTTGGTTTGACGCTCTAGTTTTTGGCGTAATGCCTGAGGGTGTGCCGTTTTTCTGCATGAAGATTATTTGATCTTTTGTTGTTCAAAGATGTTCAGAATTTATAAATGCTGGCTTCAATCGATCGACAGCAACAGTATCTGACATCTTGTTTGTTTTGTTTTTTTTTGTTTTGTTTTTTCGTTATTTTATTTTTTTTATTTATTTTATTTTATTTTTTTCGTTTATTTTTTTAAGTGGTGTATTTATTTTGGTGTTTTTGGGTGTCTGGTTGACAGTATTAGTTGGTTCAAGATAAAAGTTTATAATGGCCCTGATATGCTTCAATCTATAGTTTTTTGGAAGTTTTTGTTTATTTTTTTAACTGTGCTGTTCTGCATGAGCACATCGAATTAGGTATTAGGAATAATAGCAAAAAAATACCCTCCGGGTAGTGTAAATATTAATTTTTGAAAGATATTGCCTGAGGGGAGAGTTAAAAATTCAATGTTAGAGGGTTTGTATTATAAGTAAATAAAATCATGGATTTTTTAAAGGGTAATAAATAAAACTATTTGAAATGGATTTAGTTATGTCCCACTCAAATAAAATGTTGCGGGCATCTATTAATCATTAATTAGATAATTATATCGAATAAATATTTGAATATTTTATACACACATTTAGTAGGTATTTATCTATTTGTAAACTTTTAGTTACTATTTTGTTACTGGAAAAAGGACGAGAGTAAAAAATTTTTTTTTTTAATACTGATTAGTTATTCTTTATTCTCTGTATTGACGATTTTCGGTAATGTGACGTAAGCAGTGACGTAGTTTCGGTTACAGACGGAGACCGAATCTCCATTTATCAATAGTTGTATGTAGAAGTCGGACAAGTTGTCATCCAATCGTGATGACAATACGGATTCCCATGATTCTGTATCTCTTTCTCGCGCCACCCGTCTCTATCGGTTATCGCTTCTGGCAAGTCCTCAGCACGACATCCAGAGTCCGCATATAGCAGTTGTAAGCTTTTGCAAGTTAGCCAATACTGGCGTGTCCACAGGAGAATGTCACATGAGTTCTTCCTTGCTTCTCCAGCAGTGTCCAGCATGTCTTGATCGTTTTGTATGGTTTGTGTGATTTTTTTTGGGAGGGGTGTAAGGGACCGTATAGCTGCTGTTGATTTTCACCAAGTGAAGGTTTGTTGCTGCTGAAAAATGGACTAGGTAGTTCCAAAACTAACGACTGGTTTACAGCCTAAATACTTTTAAAAACTTTATTTCTATTTCATATATATATATATATATATATATATTACTAAGCCCTCCCCATGAGCAGGATGCAACACGAGGTCAATTTCTTAAGTGGAATTTAACAGGTTTGAATTCAGAGTTTTTTCTTCTTCTAGATCGGTTACCTAGGCAAGGTTAAAGAGCCCAGTCTGTCCTGCTATTTGCCCATAGCTGGAGGGAGAATTGGATGCATACCTTTCCCGAGGATATTAGCGCATTGTAAAATGTAAACAGCTTCGTCCAGGATTTGAACTCTGGTCGACGAGTCCATTTCCCACAACTCTAACGATTACACCCACACGCGCCCATAAATCATATTTCATATATGAAGCAAGACTTGCAAATAATCTATCCGGCTTGGTTTTGTTGGGGGTTTCTTTTAGTGTTTGAATAGTACCGTTTTAGTTGGTGAAAACATTCAACGAGGTAGTTTGCACAAGCCTGAAGAGCTGTCGTCTTTGTGTATTTAACACCGAGTAAATATGTGAATTCAGTAAAAAGTAACTACTTAAATTGAGTAGGAATATTCAGTACATCATAATGCGAGATTCATTTTGCAGCATTGTATTTTTTAAATTTCTAATCAGATACAACAGGTTTTAATTCAGTTTTCCTTCTAGACCGGTTGTCATTCCAGGTTACAGAACCCAGGCTGACTTAATGTACCCATAGCTAGGAGGAGAGTAGCTGGATTCATATATTTCCCAAGAAAATGTATTGACACAGACCCATTCGCCACAGTTAGGATGTAACACAATGTCGCAAGTATGGGACATACACCGAGGATCGAACTCGCTATTCCGTAATAATGGGTCTGAGATACTAGTGTGCTAACCATTACACCCCGATAGGACGCCTAACTTTTCCAAAGATGTGAAATGCAAACACTTATCCAGGATTTGAACTCTGGTTGCTGTATCTATTTTCTACGACGATAACTGCTACGCCAGATGCACTTCTTTTTGCATCCCTATGCATTATATAGGCATAAATGTCTGATGGGGAAATACAACAAATCAACGTTAATAACTGTATTCGACAACTGAAAGTCGGCTCCATATGTTAAATAGTTTTGGAAACCACAAGTCGATGCTTTTAGTTGAGATGCAACAAACCAGGACACTTTGTAGCGTAGACCTGTGTGTAGTATATATCCTCGTGTGGATATATATATATATATATATATATATATATATATATATATATATATATAAGTATATTTTGGCAGATTTTTTCCTTTATGAATGTTTTGTTGAACTCGACAGACATTTATTGTCTGATGAGTTTCTTTTCTTTGGATTAATTCACCAATTCCGCTTTGATATAAAAATAAATGGGCAGACAATTAGAAAGGATAGAAAAGAAACTAGTCGGACAAGGAATGTCTGAGTTCAACAATGCATGCACATATATATATTCAAATTTAGAATAAATATAAGAATGACATGAGTAATATAGTTGTAGAAAGGAGATGTCCTAATAGTAATATAGTCTTTTTTTGTAGAAAGTTTTCGGGCCCTTGATATATCTTGTAAAAAGGAATATGTAAATATTGAGCATTTTCTCACGAGGTTGGTGGGAGCGAGAGACCCCCTGACCTGTAGACAGGAGACCCGTTGTTAGTTCTATCGAGGCTCGAAGGTGAAAGTTTGACTTAGACACTTCCCCTTTTATACTGCTGCTCCACCTAGTGCCTACTTACAGACAAGGGGTAATTAACATCTCGTGTCATATAGCGAAAAAATAAGAGAACCGTGGTAAGTAAGGAATTTAATTTCAACAGGATGAATATTTAAGTGCATCTTTTTATAGTAGAATCTACGGCTTGTTTGTCAGCAATTAGATCGTGGCTGAGACTGTCTTGTGTGACTCTTAATACATCCGCTCGTTGAGAGTGCGATGGATGTGCCATTGCCTTTTGGTGTAGAGAACTGTATGTAATCCATATATCGTACCTCTCTGGGCGTATACTTACCTGGATGAGAGAGCAGTGCCTATGTTAAAGATATATATATATATATATATATATAAGGTGTGTCATAAAAGTACCGAGTTTGAAAGCTGTATTTACCAAGATAGAAATGAACAATGAATGGAACGTTCATTTTTTTCAAAATACAAGGTGACAAAGTACAAAATCTCGATACTTTTTTGACACACTATGTATGTATGTATGTATAGCGTAATGGTTATCGTCGTATGAAGTGGACTAGGCTACTACAGTTCGAATGCTGTTTGCATTTCACACATGCGCTAATATCTTTGGTAAAGGTATGCATCTAACTATTCCCTCTCCAGCTATGCATAAATTAGTAGGGAAGACTGGGCTCTTCGGTATAGGAAAAGAAAAACTCAGAATTTAAATCAGTTGTATGCCAGATTTTTTGCTAGTTATTTGTAGGGGATGTGGGGAGATGATAAATAACTGTTTCCCTTGAAAAATGAGTGCGTACGTTAAATAGTTCATGGAGTGTCAAATGACAATCCAAGAAATCCATTATCGTCCTCTTTTTGCCTGGTTTCTTTTAACAGTAAAGATGTCATCTATTGCCATTTGACTCTACATAATTATCAAGTAGAAAATTTCTGTCTTTGTACCCCTTTCACATACTGCTAGTTCATAGAACCATATGTGCATATTAGTGGGACATGTTAGTGTATTCTTCTCAATACTACTTGTATGCATATTATGTGTAGGTATTTACCCAACCCGTTCACTGCGGATAGGATGTGACACAAATGGTCCCCGCCCTGTCTGATGGGGCGTTAGAATACACCGACTACACCTCTGCAGATGGGTAAGACTCCACCAATGGGGCTACCTGTTGGTCATGGTGGCAACCCTGATGCTTAAGGACGGAACCCAGGTGGATGAGCAGTGCATGACATACAACACTCCACTTAGACCCTTACTTAGGCTAGACGGGCGGTCCGATCATTCGGCTGGTCACGTAAACTCCTAGCACCTATATGACTAATCCATAACCCTTATGGCAAGCCCGCCCATTTTTATCATATGTGATAGAAAGCGGTGACTGAGGGTCATCTTGTCCTGGGAATGTCGTTAAACTCTATCTGATGGTGAGTTTCCAGTTCTGGAGGTTTGGGGTTGTCGAGCACCCCTTCATCACCATTGCTTCCTGGTCCATTCTGACCCGGAGTGGTATTACCTGTTAGGGTCCCATCTATGGGTTAAATAGAAAAACATAAATTTGATCATCCATTAAGAATGAATTTATTTCAAAACTTTGTCGGTATTAAATGAACCACCGAGGTTGATATTCCACAAACCAAACCAATGGAGCACCCAGTGATGTTGCTAACCATTACACGACAATGTATATATTTTCTGTATATGTAAATGAGCTTGTATTTCCTTCCGGTTATTCATTATTAGTGTATCACGGATAGGCTAATGTTTGTCTTGGTGAGTTTGGACACTACTACATATCATCCCTATCACCAAGCAAGTTGAATATTTTAAATTGCCTTAATTTCTGCGGTTCAAGTGACACTTCTTCTTCGTCGATTATTTCTAGATAACAGTAAATCACTTCTATTCAGAGTTACTGAAATCTATAATAGTTTACTAAGAATTATTATTAGTTACTTGAAACCATATAACTGTGTGCAAACAAACGATCAGCATAAAATTGTTTACAAATTTAATGTTACGATTTTTGTGACCATTTTTAGGCTGCCGGTGAGAGTACTTTATAGTGTGGATACCTTGTGTTCCTTAGAGTTAGTCGGAATCCCTGGGTGTCGGAATCCCTGGGTGTTCCTTGGTGTCGTCCCTGGTGTTAGTCGGAATCCCTGGTGTTCCTTCGGTCCCTGTTAGTCGGAATCCCTGCTTGTTCCTTGGTGTCAGTCGGAATCCCTGCTTGTTCCTTAGTCGGAATCCCTGCTTGTCCCTTAGTCGGAATCCTGCTTGAGTCGGAATCCCTGCTTGTCCCTTGATGCCAGTCGGAATCCCTGCTTGTAGTTAGTCGGAATCCTTGTGTTAGTCAGAATTCTTATGTTAGGCAGGGTCCATGTTTGCTGGTCAGTTCGTCCGTGTCGAATGCGAGTAAATGGCTTTCAAGATCGGCGATTAAATAATTAACTAACCACATATTCGAGCGTGTTGACTGGCTGGCTTTAATCCACGTCCCCACGCAGTCTATAAGTTTAAGTGGTGGGCTACAACACACCTTATATGCCGAAATAATCCAACATTTAAACCATACAACTGTGTGCATATTTGTATTACATACAACATTCTTAAGGATCAACTACACAAAAAATGTAAATAAAAATGTACAATGTACGAAACATAAAATGGCGCCAGACATGGTGCCATACTGTTAAAATCAATCATTCCAAGAATTCCAGCATTTATCTGCATTCAGTTTTAAACTGAAGTGATCTAATCTTATGTCAATAGGACTTGATTGTTCTTTGTGTTGCATTTGCGTACGTTAGTGGGGAGTAAACCTTTTGTGCACATACAGTATGTATAAAATGTAAAATTTGCACTTTCAGCTTCACCTTTTGTCTATATTCTAGTTTATTCGTACTTGAATTTATTTTGACAAGTTTCTTTTTTTTTTTCCTCCTTGATTTATTGTGGAACCCTATTACCAGTTAAGAAGAATGAACAAGGCTAAATTTGGCAGGTGATAATATCCACTTCAGTCTCCTTAGAATATTGATTGTTGTGGGGTCGATGATGTTGAGTCCACAAGTGTTTGAAAGAAAATGACAATAGATAAGACAAGGTGAACAAATACAAGGTGATTAGGTTAAGAATCGCCAATTTTTATTTGGCAATAAGAATCCGTCGGAAAATACATGGTAAAGTTCCTCTCTGTGTGTGTGTGTGTGTGCATATATATGTGTGTGTCTTGTCTAGTTCTTGTAGGGATTAAAAATGACCTTTTCTACGTGTTGGTAAAATGGTAGTAATTTCAGATGGGAAAGAGATTAAAGTTCTTCGAGTCAAAATCGTCTCCAAGTTGTCTGCTTACAAGAATGAGATTTTGGTCGACGCAGAAAGGATTGGTTTAATATGCGATCGAGCTAGTGTGTTAGCTAATTGTACGTCATGAATCCTTGTGACTCCGGTGGTGGTGAAGCAGTGAGTGTTTGATAAACAATTTTTTGTTTTATTTTTTTACCCGTGATGTTGGCAAAAGGGATCTGATTCGAAGTCTTTAGTTTCAGCGGGAATCACCCCAGTTTGTTATTTAATACAATTCATTAAACTCAACCTCTTGCACACAAACCAATTTTCCTCATATGACTTTTAACCTTTCAAGTGTTAACTCCTAGTAAACTCCCATAAAATCCGCGTGCGCGTGTGTGTAAAACAGCGGACTTGGCTTTTTGGAGTACTTTTGGTAGCGAATAATAGCTACAGGTTTTAAAAGTAAAGTTGGGGTAGTTGGGCTATTGTTGGTATCAGCTGGACGGCAAGTGGTTTATCCCCTTTTCACTAGCGTTAGATATGGAAAAAAATTTCATCTGATATGGAGCACCACATCTACCATTAACTCCACACGAATCTAAGCTGTGCTGAATTGGTGAGGGCCGGTATCGAACCCGGAACCTTGTGGTTCCGAGTTGGATGCTTTAACGGAATTAAACCGGTCCCTCAATTTACACTTTTTACACAAATGTGTGTCTGTGTAAGCGATTTTGAATTAGAATGAAGTCTGTTTTAAGTCGTGAAGCATTAAAAAAATTTTTTTTTAAATTGAAATAGATCACTAAGTAGGACTGAACCTATTCTAGTAGTGACCACATCAAGCGGAGATTTAAGAGGTTTGAAATCAGTTTTCCTTCTCCTACACTGGTTCCCTAACCAAGGTTAGAGCCTAGTCTGCCCCACTATTTACCCATAGCTGGAGGGAGAATAGTTGGATTCATACCCTTTCCCAAGGGTATTAGCGCTATGTGAACTGTGGCTACGTCCAGGATTTGAACTCTAGTCGACGAGTCCATTTTCTACGACTCTAACCAGTACACCACCGTGCTCCCACTATCAACGTGTCGCTCACTAAGTAGGAAGAATGTGCGTTTCTGATATTCGCCATTGACTAGTTAAAATCTAAAGTACAGATGACTCTTGTCGAATAAACGATACCCATTTGACAAAAAAAAGAAATTCATTTGCAAATAACTAATGGTTTAATCCTAAAATGTATATCATGAAATGATTTTTTTTTTTTTTTTTTTTTTTTTTTTAAACCTGTAAAAGTTATCTTCCATTAAATAGAAACTTAGATAATTGGTTTGGAATTTTTTATTTTTTTATTCGTTTCTTCAAAACGCGATATTCATGCCATATTTTCCATGGCCGACGGTTGTAAATAAAATCTGTAATTAAAAATCTTCCGAAAATAGCGAAGTCGCTATAAGCAAAAAGATTCAGGGAAAAAAAGTTTGTAATTTATCAAATACTTTATTGGATCA
>CM042140.1:75610988-75620988 GCA_023376005.1 Doryteuthis pealeii | reverse complement strand
ACCTTTTACTTATCGCATGAGCATTCAACAGGCGAGACGCATTTTTTAAGTGCTCCCTTTACCTTGTCAAACATTGAGTGATTTCATCCAGCGCCCTTCACCTTGTTAACCAGCGAGTGTAATAATATTTTAGTGCTCACCTTTACCTTAACCTCAACCTCAGCAAGATAAGTCTGGCTAGCAAATGCCACAAATTTGCAACCCCTTTTTTTGTACCTTTTGAATATGTTTCTTAATTTTCAATTGTTGCTCTCGTCTTCTTCTTTCATCCAAAATTACTTGCTTACCACCGGGAAATTATTTCCGCGTCTGCAGAAACATTAAGTAATTGTGTACATTGTAATTATATATTAACATTTTTTGTGTAGTTTTTTTTTCACACGGTTATATTAAGTATTTCTATCTATTACAAATAACTTTCAAACATTTTTTTTTTTTATTTGGATTATTCGGACTATTGTCCTCATCCTTATTGTTATCTGTACAACGTTTCGGCCGATATGCCCCCGACCTTCTTCGGGTATTTCTTGTCGGACTCGGGAACTTTCTAAAGATGAGGACAATAGTCCGAATAATCTAAATAATACTAATTATCAAGCCTCAACTCAAAAATTCAGAGAAATTTTTTTCGTTTTTTTTGTTTTTTGGGGGGTTTTGTTTGTTTTAGTTTATATTATATATATATATATATATATATATATATATATATATTGCGTACAGTCCTCTTGAATATTTATAGTAATTCTTTTGTTTGATTGGACCATAACGCATCCACTTCGCCGGGTTCAATAAGCTCGAGAGTAATTCCAATAAAAGGGTACTCCACACACCTATAAGTTAGAGCTTCACTATCAGATGCAGTTTAGTGTCCTATCCAGGACACCCTTTTTTTTTGGGGGGGGGGCTTATCCCCCACCCAAGGGAATACTTTTTAGTTTGGATATAGATATGCAATAAAAACATCTTCATTGCTATTACTCCCTCCCAGTACATTCTGATTGGAGTGGTAGTACATGTTAAGGTCCCATATATAGGTCAAATAGATCTGTTTAAAGAATATTCGAATTCAGTTGGACCGCGTGCAAAAAAAAAAAAAAATTGAAAGATTCAAAAAACAAAAAACTTTTCAAAGATTCAACCTTTACTCGACTTTAAAAAGCCCAACGAACTCGTTAACTGGACTTTAAGATAAGTTCCCGCAAATGCATCAAATTTGCAACGTCACCTGTTCATTCCACTCCTCCGACTTTTATTCTTTATCTCTTCTATCTTTCCTTGCCATTGTTGGTAGATTAAAATTGTTAAATATATGTCTCTTTGTCTTATCTTTTCAAATCAGCCGAACTTGAAGTTACGGTAATTACCCCCATTTAACCATTCCCTTTGTACACGATAGGGTACTTTACTCATATACTGGAATTAGGAATTATTTCCCAGTATATTAAGAATGGTAATTTTACCCGTACATTGGAATTAGAAGTTTATCTCCATGTGAGAATTCTAAGTGACAGTTCTCTCTAGGCTGCAGGTTCAATCATGACCAAGGGTGACAGTAACATAGAATAATTAACATAGCTTAACACTTGTGCCCAGACATTGTTAACGGGATGAGAACAGTCTATCCTCTTGGATTAAATAAAGGGTTAAGTTCCGTGAAGGCTCCGATTACGACATGAATGTTCCAGTGTTTGACAACAAATACCTGAAGATGGCCGAAACGTTGTGCAGATAACAATAAAGATGAGGACAATAGTCTGAATAATCCAGATGATAGAAATTATCAAACCTCATCTAAAAAATTCAGAGAAATAGTATACTTTTTTCTTTACTGTTTTGTTTATTTCCCTTTATTAGAAAAGTAGCTTCCCTTGGATTTTTAAAAATACTTTCATGTTAAATATGTGCCCAATTCATGTGAAACTGTCAACTTATCAGTTCTCGTTTATAAGTAGCTCAAGAGTTGACGTAACAATATTTACTATAGGAAACTGTCCAGAGTAAAAAAATTAAAAAAATAAAAACAAACGATAAAAATTTAACGGGATTCAGACGTATTAACTCTTTGCCTACCAAATTTCACTACGAGGTTATTTCCTATAACTCCAACATAAACAAAGGGGAACCACTCTTGACTGATATATTATTTATTTATTGATCTATTATATTGATCTACTAGGAAAAAATGAAGACGGCGTTAGGGTTAGTTTAATGGGAAAATAAATGATTTATCAGTCAAGAGTGGTTCCCCTTTGTTTATGTTATTATTATTGGAAATAACCCCCTACGGTTGTACCACTTGGTATTTTTTACTTTATGATGGAATACTTCAGATTCAGTATCTGTTCACCTTGGAACTCGTTCTATTCAAATAAAGTTCTATTATTATTATTGTAATACAGGACAGGTGAGAGCCGCTATCAGCGACTTCCGGTAGTATCACAGTGGGTGAGAGTATGGGGTGGCAAGAGGTTCCAGGTTTAAAGGTGGCTGGTTATTCCTGGTGCTTGTTCCTAGGGTTTGCTTTTAACCCATCTTATTTGGTGGTCGCACTGAAAAGGAAGTCAAGCAAAGAAAAGGAAGAGACAGACAAAAGGTAGTTTTAGGATTTAGGCTTTATTCACGGGTCATAGCCACCATGTGGTAGGAAAATTTGTTTCTGACCAGTAGTAGTGTCTCGTCCCTTATAAGGCCTATGTTCGAATGGCCAAGAGATTACCTTGGGGATCGGAAGTGGGTCCTTTTTTTCTGCACATGCTCGGAGGGTTCTTCTGATGTGAAGGCTCATGGGAGTTTATTTTTTTATTCTAGTTTTATTTTAATTCCCACAAGAGCCCTCGAGAGCAATTTGAAGTAGGCAAGATGTTTAATGTTTTACCCTCGTTGAATGATTTAAATGAAAAATTTACCAAAAGTCAGGGAATTATCCGATTTTAATGAAATGTTCAGTGTTGATTTATCAATGAATTTTTATAATGCATCAGTTCTTTTATTTAAAAACTTATTTTTTCAGGTCACTTAACTTTGGCCGCCTTATTTTTGGGGCGCCAAATATCGGTGGGGTTATATGATTGAAACTAGATTATAAAAAGACTAAAGACCGAAGGTTTGACTAGAAGAAAAAAACATTTTTAAGGGTACTACCCTGGTAGAAAATACATACCGAAAATCGGAAAATAAAATAAAAACTAAAAAAAAAAAAAATTGGGGAGATTTTTTTTTTTTTTTAACTCATTTCAATAATTATTTAATTGGCTGTTATCTTATAAAAGAAAATAATTATACATCAATATTTTTTCTGTTTAAAAGGGGGCGCTAAATTTTCAAAAGTTTTTGACAAAAAATTATTAGATTGATACTAAAGTAAAGTAGTTATTAAACAAATGTTTTCAGAATCTAATGACATTTTAAACTTATGATACTCATATCTTAAATGAATTTTATATGTTCCTTTATCATAGCAGAAATACCTAATTAAATCAGAAAGATTTGAAATAAAATAACTGATGCATTATAAAATTCATTCATTGATAAATCAATACTGAAAATGTTATTAAAATCTGATTATTCCCTGATTTTAAGTAATTATTTTTTCAATCAAGTGTTAAATTTATTTTGTAAACACGGATTTTACGGCAACTCCGGCGGCCATCTAAAGTCAGATTTGATCAAAATTGACGAAAAAGATCGTTTTAAATATATTAAAAATAAATTACATGTGTAATTTTATTCTGCTCTTTTTATTGATGCTCATTATGTTACTACTTTTTTACTTAGAATAATCGATCTTATTAATTTTAATTCGTTTTAAAATGAAAATCAGACGAAAAATGAGTATCCCTATCAAAATTTTACAGAAAAAGAATGCAAAATTACTTTATTGGTGTGAAATCGTCTAAGGGAGATAACTTCAAACTTTAGCTATGTATAAGTGCTCTCCCTTGACATAAAATTATTTCTCCTTTTGCTTTAAAAACTGTTAGTAATTCTCTTATCTTTTATCTTTTTCTCTTCCACTTTTGTTTTTGTTTTTCTCTTTCTCTTTCTTCCCCTTTCCTTTTTTTCGTTCTCTTTTTCTCGTTCGTTCTCTTTTTCTCGTTCGTTCTCTTTTTCTCGTTCGTTCTCTTTTTCTCGTTCGTTCTCTTTTTCTCGTTCGTTCTCTTTTTTTCTCGTTCGTTCACTTTTTCTTAAAATTGAATTAAATTCTAATAATTTCTACATGACATATTTGAAATGGAAGTAGAATATAAATCCTTGTTCAAAGATGTTATTCTTATTTAAAATATTTTTTAATTCGTATGAAATAACTTAATTTTTATTCATCTAAAGTTGATTATTTTAAAAATCTTTTTCCATTGTTAATCCCTACCTGACCATTATCCACTAATTTCCAAAAAGGGCAGCATATTTTCAGATGAAAAATTTATTCATTTTACATACTTTTGTGTTGACTGCCATTTTATTATTTTAATTACATCTATTCTGTGCTGTTAGACTGTTAAACTTGACAGTTTAACCAATACGGTCTACGAAAAAACTGAAGACAATGGAATGAATTAGAACGATAAATATATGTATTGACAAACACAAACGAACAAGTTTACCAAATAATACAAAGCAAAAAGTTCAAATTTCTTAACAGACCGTAAATAAGTGGAGGTAAAATAATGGAGAGATCGGAGATGCGTCTTTTCTGTGTGCCCTGTGTGTAGGTATGTGTGTATGTATATGGCATGAACATGTGTTAATGTATGGACGTGAATGGTAGTGGCTTAACAACATCCAAAAACCTGAAACTCGAGTCTAACTATTTGCAATTGGAAACTATTTTTCTCAGTTTGCAAAATCTGTTGTTCCCTTTATTCCCCCCATAAAACATTATCCAACATCATCTCTTATAGTTTACCTTGTTAATTTAATTTGCCGCTGAGTCATAATTCTGAAGGCTTCATTTTTTAAATCAGTATAATAATGTTTCCATCTTATAATGGAAACCTAAGAGGTTCACAAGTCATCTTATAATTTTTCAAATGTTTTCTCTGATTTACTTATGACCACTCTAGCACCCTTGAGCTGTCAAAAAAAAGAATTACATACTCACAAAAGTTCTACACATCATAGCATCCAAAAAAGAATTCAAATATACATTTGCATCTGCATGACAACAAATTGATGCTCATATATTAGCTATACCAAAAAATCGTCTGATACAGTTTTTTTAAAAACGAATTAAAATTAATTAAATTTATTATTTAAGGTCAAACTTTTGTCTAAAACGATAAGTAGTAACATAATAACCATCATTAAAAAAAAATATATATCATTACATATGCAGTTCATTTTTAATACATTTACAACGATTTATTTTGGTCAATTTCAATGAGATGATTCAATAGATTAGATGATGGTTCTTGCTTGTTAATATCTGCTTACTTCGGCTAACTCGGTTGCCATCTTCAGGCGGACTTCTCTTCAGGGCTTTCTGTTAAGGGTTAGTTCTTCTTTCTTGTTGGACTGGCCATTTCTTGTTTTCTTCAATAACCCAGCCCATATTGATTCAACTGCCGCAGGAAGACTGACCCTTAAATCCAACAATAAATTTAAAAGTATCTCACACCTAATCGCATGATTTTTTTTAAGGTGAAGTTGGGGTCATCATCATGCTATGGAAAAATCCCCACCTCTGATTTGAAATCTTACAAATCTTTTTCAAAATATTTTAAATACAGGTACATACATAAATCATATGCTGCTCATGAAATTATGTAACACTTGACTATGGTCAGAGTAACTTGTTTACTGAGCCATAAATGTTGTGACCCGACTGCTTCAGCATCTATTCTAAAAAGACTGGTTTTCAACTCTAAGTCATTTTGACTAAGGGCCAGATTCCTATGAATCTTAGAGCCTTCCAAAACTTTAATCCATTTATATCTAAATACCTTTTTAGTATTCTAAGTATACCATCTCTACAGTGTCTATTTTACTTTTATCTTGACAACGTAAAGTTTTCTATTTTTTTCCTAAGCCATTTATTACTACGAGCAACAGAAAACACCCGAGTGTCGTAAAAATTAATTTTTAAAAGACATTGCCTGAGAGGGTGGGAGTTAAAAAATTCAATGTCAGAGGGTTTGTATCATAAGTAAGCAAAATCCTCATATTCATTAAAGGAGTAAAAAAAAAATAAAAAAACAATTTGAAATGAAAACTGAGCCCCGTCCCACTCAAATAAAATGTTGCATGCATGTAATAATCAAACAATTATTTTGAATATTTTCCACATCAATTTTACACAAAATTCGTAGGTATTTATTTGTAAACTTTTTAGTTAACTCCTTTTTACTGTAAAAAGAAAAAAAAGGGCGAGAAAATTGCTTACTCAAATTTTGGGTGTATATAGCATAAGAATATTGTGACGTAAGCTGTGACGTAGTTTTTGTTACAGACAGAATTACAATCTCCATTATTAATGGATTTAGGGTATTCTAAAACTATTGGAACTACTTTCTTTGAAATTTCCATTAGAGTGGCCAGGTCACCAGGAATCTAAGACACTGAGTGGAGTTGGTGAAAACAATACTGTTGATTTCTTAGAAACCACTTTAGAAAATTCTTCAAAACCATAGCCGTATCAGTACTACTATAAAAATGCACTACCTGGATTCTAACAAAGTGCTTAAAGAAAAAGCAAGATGGTCGCTACAAAAGGATGCTGCATACCGTCTTGAACAAACCTTGGAAGCAGCAATCCACAGGAAAGCAGTGGTACAGCCACTTGTGCCCTATCACATAAACCATGCAAGTAAGACTGACAAGACATGCTGGAAAAACAAGGACTAACTCATAAATGACACTCTCCTATGGACTGACCAGCAAAAATATACATTTTGGTATTTAGCTTTCTCATTAGTCAAACGAAAAATCTGAATATTGCTATATCAAGAAATACACCCTCGTGGTATATACCACATCAAACATCGGGTATATAAACGGTGAGTGAGAGAGTTCTCGGTGATAGAGAGACATCTTTACTCTTCTAGTTGCCATGAGTATAAATTTCTCTGGTGTTAATCCAAAAGATTGGTCTTGCTGGTAGGAATACCAACCAGTTATTGATTTGAGGACAGTTGAAAACAATCTTAAATTCTTTCTGTCTCTCATTGGCCAATTTCTACCGGAAGTGCGTGCTGTGGTTGGGAAAGTTCATCCAACAATACCATTTGTCAGCATGGACAAATTTTAATTTCTTGGACAATTCTCAGTAGATCACCTTTCAACTCGTTCTGCATATGGACATCTACATATGGACACACCAGTGTGGGCTGACCAGCAAAAACCTGCATCAATCAGTTCTGTGCAGATTCTGGATTCTGAGCAGACTACCTCCCAGGGATGATGACCAATGGATGTTTGTGCTGCCAGAATGACTTGATGATCATTGACATCTTTACCTACTTAAACCACTCACAGCGACTCTTCCACCACACCCAAACAAAGTATAAAAACTGATAGTTAGTTCATTATAATTTAGCAGAAGGAATCGGATTACAAGAATAATAGGACTTTATTTTAGTAACAGAGTGGTGAATACATGGAATAAACTACCATCATCAATAGTGAATGCCCCATCTCTAAACTTCTTTAAAGCAAGGTTAGATGATCTGTGGAAAGACTATAAATATTTTGTGGAATTAAGCTGAATGTTTATAAGGAACAGCTGACAAGTCTTAGACCTAATATACTAGCTGAAAAAGATATTATAATTATTATTTGACTAGAATGAATTCTGAGGTAAAAAGATAGTAAACTTTGAAATTTTCCCATCATACAGGTAAAAAATAACAAAATTTGGTAGGCAAAGAGTTAATAGATTATTCCAGAAATTTCATTGGTTTAAAAAGGTTTAAAAATGGAAAGACTGTATTTCTTATTTTCTCTTCAGAAAATGGGGTATCACATATTAACTTGTTTTGGGTTTCTTTCTTTCTTTCTTTTTCTTTTTTTTTTGTTTGTTTGTGGGTTTTTCTATCAGTTTTTTTAAATCTAAATTCCCAGGTTATTTCTGATCTCTTCTGTCTTTTTGAATTCATATTATTACAATTTGAATGTCAATTAAATGTTAGAAAAATATAAAGAAAATAAAGACTATTCAAAAAGGAATAAGGTATTGCTATTAGCAAATTTGAAATATTTTACCATTTCAGACATTGAATTTCTTAAATCTATTTTCCAAGATGTCTTACCAAACTACATTTAAAGGACAAAATAAATTCTCTCTTTCTCTTTCTTTCTCTTTCTTTCTCTTTCTTTCTCTCTTTTTCTCTCTCTTTCTCTCTCTTCTTTCTTCTCTTTCTCTCTTTCTTTCTCTTCTCTCTTTTCTTTCTCTTTCTCTCTTTTCTTCTCTTTTCTCTCTTTTTCTTTCTCTTTTCTCTCTTTTCTTTCTTCTTTCTCTTCTTTTTCTTTCTCTCTCTTTTTCTTCTCTTCTCTTTTCTTTCTCTCTCTTTTTCTTTTCTCTCTCTTTTTCCTTTCCTTCTCTCTTTTTCTTTTCTCTCTCTTTTTTCTTTTCTCTCTCTTTTTCTTTCTCTTTTTCTCTCTTTTTCTTTCTCTCTCTTTTTCTTCTCTCTCTTTTTCTTCTCTCTCTTTTTCTTCTCTCTCTTTTTCTTTCTCTCTCTTTTTCTTTCTCTCTCTTTTTCTTTCTCTCTCTTTTTCCTTTCTCTCTCTTTTTCTTTCTCTCTCTTTTTTTCTTCTCTCTCCTCTTTTTTCTTTCTCTCTCTTTCTCCTTTCTCTCTCTTTCTCTTTCTCTCTCTTTCTCTCTCTCTCTTTCTCTTTCTCGCTCCTCTTTTCTCTTTTCTCTCTCTTTCTCTCTCTTTCTCTCTCTATTCTCTTTCCCTCTTTCTCTTTCTCTCTCTTTCTCTCTCTTTCTCTCTCTTTCCTCTTTCTTCTCTTCTTTCTCCTCGTTCTCTTTCTTTCTTTCTCTTTCTGTCTCTCTCTTTCTCTCTCTTCTTTCTCCTTCTCTTTCTTTCTCTTTCTTCTTTCTCTTTCTCTCCTCTTCTCTCTCTTCTCTCTTTCTCTCTCTTCTCTCTTTATCTCCTTCTTTCTACTCTTTCTCTATCTCTCTCTCTATCTCTTTCTCTATTCTCCTCCTCTCTATATCTCTCTCTCTATCTCTCTCATCTTTCCTCTATCATCTTTTCTCCTATCTCTCTTTCCCTAATCTCTTTCCTCATATCTCCTTCTCTCTATCTCATTTCTCTATCTCTCTTCTCTGTTCTCGATCTCTCTTCTCTCTCTCTTTCTCTAATCTCATCTCTTCTCTTTCTCTATCTCTCTCTCTCTTCTCTACTCTCTCTCTCTTTCTCTCCTTTTTCTCATATCTCTTCTCTCTCCTTTCTCTATCTCTACTTACTCTTTCTCTACTCTCTCTATCTCCTTTCTCATATCGCTCTAATCTACTCTCTCTCGCTCCTCCTATCTCCTCCATCTGTCTTTCTCCTCTCTCCTCTAACCTCTCTCCTCATCTCTTCTATCTCTCTCGAGAAATGGCCCAGAAGACTTTGTTTCTCTTTCCTTGCAGTACAAAGTTGCTACATTTCACCTGTCATCTTATTTGATAATCCCCTTGGGAAAAGGTATTGAATCTCTTCTTCCCCAACTAACGTAAATTGTAAGGCCCCGGTTCTTTAGCATTGTTATACTCAACTAGTCTAGGGAGAAGAAAAACCTCTGTATTCAAATGTTGCAATGTAGTGACCGAAATGTTATTTCTACGTGTCAATCAATTCCTTGTTCCATAATTCTCCTCAACCTGCTCCATAGAAATCTTTAAGTTCACAAAAGAAAAATTCTGCCGGCTTTTATGGTGTGCCTCACTCATACAAGATTTCTTCAACACCCTCATGACATTTGATTATTTCTGCAATTTAAGTTGGCATGCACTGTTAATGATGTAGACGTTTTGTAACCTCTTACATCAAGAGAAGAAGCTATAACTAATCTCCTC
>CM042140.1:75319901-75610888 GCA_023376005.1 Doryteuthis pealeii | reverse complement strand
CTTATGAGATCCTTCGAATGAAATTGGCAAGTTATTCGATTATCAAATTTTATACATTAATACAATAATATTGTAGGAATAATGTTAAGAAAGAAACAAACACCATTTGATTTTTGTGTTTTTTTTTACAAAAATCTTTTTGTTTTTATTTCAATCAAAACAGAAACAGGATTGCCCCAAGAAATAGATGCATAAAAGAGTTATCCTTTTTTTGTCGTTTTTACGAGCTTTCTATTTTTAAAAAAATGAACAAAGAAATGGAAATGTTGAGAAGTCTGCTCTAATGAGTCCACGTGATAGCTAACCGCGAACCCATGCAAATGCCAAGCGGATTGTAAAGAGAGTTACAATAGGAACAGCCACAGACGGGTGCCGCAGAACTCATCATGTGTTCTCATCATTGGTGGCTACCAAAAGAAAGAAACAGAGAAAAAAGAAAGTTAATCATTTTTTCAATAAATAGGTCTGTGATTGTAAACAAGTCAAATTTTTTTTTTCATACTTCATAATTGGATGTCATGTGATTTAATTAAAAAAAATTAATTTTTCTTTTTGTTTAAATAATGACCCCCCTCCCTCCAAAGCCAAAAAAACAAAAAAAAAACAAAAACAAGTGTCAGTTTTATATTACAGAAGCAAATAAGTGAAACCAAATGAAAAACATTCTTATTCCCAAGACTCATTTGAACTAATAGAACAATTCTTAGTTGCCTTTTTATATCGGCTGAGCCATTCCATAACCATTTCCCAGGTGTCAATCCTTTACCTTGATAACCAATAACAATAAGCCTGACTGAAAACCCAAAGATCTGTAAAAAAGTTAACATATAAACGGAAGAATTCATCCGTTCAAATACTCTTGGAATTAAAAACTTGTTGAATTAGAAATTTTTTAACAAATGAAAGAATAATATTGGTAAATGACAAACAGGTGTCATCATTAACAAAAACATATTTATTCGGTCATTGCGGAGGTTAAACAGTTCTTGAAATGACAAATATCTCAGACCTGCCGGTCAATCCTGGTTAAAGGGCAACATAACATAAATAAGTTAACATATGCTTAAAACAATCCGACGCATGATGGTTAGCGTGGAATGAGAACATGGATGAATATAAGGTGGGGGTCAAATTCTGTAAGCTCCATCCGAAAGAATACAAAAAAAAGGTGAGAGGCACATCAGCTGAAACTGGTTAATGTGAAGAGAACTGTACCGCCTGTGAAGTGAATAAAATTCTGTGAAGCTCGCTCATTACAACCTAAAGGTTCCCGATTTCAGAGAAGGTTTCCAATTTGGAAGGAGTCCCAGTTAAAAAGGATTCTCCGGGTCGTCAGAAAATACTTGGAAGAAGTGCTGAAAGGGCACATGTCCGCTGAAAACTTTGGGCAGAATAACATAATCCCCGAAATAAGCCCAAATAATACTAATTAATGATAATAACCATTGTAAACTACTATAGCCTAAGTACTATCATGTTCAAAAATAGTTCCATTTAATAGAACTAATTTGTACATGTTCAAGTATTTACTATCTTGAAAAAATTTATACCCTATTATATCTGGTTCATTAACCTCATTCCCTATCAAATTTGAATAATAATCATTTGTTTACACACAGTTCTATTATAAATATTCCTATTAAGATATTAAATAATCAACAATCAATTATATGGTTTCAGTTAACCTGATAATGATGACATACTGGATACATTTTAGAGTGTATTACATGGATCCGTACAGGGTTTCTTGGGGGGATATGCCATATTTCAGAAAATTGGTGCAAGAGATAGCAACTAAAATTTCTGCAAGCCTTGCTATATCTCGATCTTCCTATCTCTTGGACCTTTCTCCCACCCCCCCCAAAAAAGAGACTCGAAATTGCCGTAAATTAAGCCGAAACGTATATCGAGCAAAATAAATCAACTTTAAGTGCCTTAATGTATTCAAAATACTCCTTCTTTGCCTGTAGATGAACTAAAAATGCCTGAGTACTCTTACAGAAGATATAATAGAAAATGAGCACCACACATATTTGGAGTAGGGTGTCTCTTAGAATCGCAATTGTAACCCTCTGGCCCTTTATTCAATGTTTCGTTGTATGCAGGAAGTTGAACAATACACCCTTCTTTAATCCAAGGGATTGATATCTTCCATTCGCTTAAGGAGTTCTTGTACAGTTAATTTCTCTGAGTTAATGTCAACTATGTCATAAAGCATCTGGATGAAAAATACAATTGAGTGGATGTACAATAGTTATTTGTAAACTGCGGTGCCTAGACAGACATTTAATTCACCCCACTCACCAAGAATGTCCGTTATATAGCTCAGTCGTAGAGGTTCGGTCTGGGAAACTTAAGGTTTCCAGGTTGATACAGCCCTCCGCCTAAGCTCATGTATAGCAGCATAGGGATCTGTGCGGGTAAAGAGGAGCCGATGGTAGTGTAGTATGCTCACATCAGATGCTCTAAAACAATCTCCTTGGTCTTACGTGCAGTGAGAAAGGATAGGACTCTCCCATCTGTCTGTCGAATTACGACTTAGCCACTCTCCGGCAACTTACTTTTTATATTCTAAAATATATTAAGCAGGCATGCCTAAACCCAAATTGAAAAAACAAAAATGGTACTTTAAAAGAAAGAGCATGAAATAAGCCTCATATACAATAAGGATTTCATAACACACAGAGAAATATGAGAACGACTCAGTGACAAGGTTTTCAAATCCAGATGAAACTGTTTGCATTTCCCATAGTGCTAAATGACCTTTTCTCCTCCATGTAAGGAGGTAGGAAAAGAGGAGAAAAAAAATTCCAGCCCAATAAAATAAGACACCGAAAAGAAAAAATACCTATAAAGATAATTTATTCTTACTCCTTTTGGCCCTACCATTCTTGATACCATCCAAGATAATGATAATTTCTTTATCTCTAAAAATTGAGTCAGAAATGTAATTGAACAATGATTGAATCTAAAATATACAAATGGGTTTTATACAACAAATCGTTGACCTACTAAGACATGCTACAAAATATCCATACAGAATCATGTGAATAAAAACTCTAAAAGGAATTGGTAAAGCGAAATCCAAGACAGGAAATATTTAGTTAACAGAGTGGTGAATACATGAAAAAACTACCATCATCAAGTGGAATGTCCATCGTTAACTCTAAACTAATGCTAGATAATGCTGTGAAAGAGTATATAATATCTGTGAATAAGATGAACTTATAAGGAAGCAGCTGTAGCAGGTTATCAACCTAATTATACTAATAAAGATATTATTATTTATATTATATATCATGTGATTCATTTATGTTTTGTAGTTCTTGTTTGCTCCATAATTTGTTTTCCTTAATCTAAGCTATGATTACTTTAATTAATTTCTCTTTAATCTATTTCTGTACGTGTTTTATAATGAGGTGCTTTCAATCAATGTATGTGGCTTGCTTCTCACTATTTCTCATCTTAATTTAATCTTTTATTTCATTTCAGCGTGTACCGCCACCTTCGGAAAAATTGATTATAAGGGTTTTTTTTTTCATCTCAAGTGATTGTTTGCTAGTGACAACTGGCAATTTCATATCTGAACAATAAAAGTTGGAATAAAGTGTGTCTTATTCGGATTTGTCCTCTATCTTTATTGTTACCCTGTACCACGTTCGACCTAATGCGCCCTCCACAGCCTCTCAGGTATCAGAGAAAAATTAAGTTGTCGGGGTGCCTTACAAGCAGTAGCAACTGGACAGCGCGGGACCTAGCTCCAATTCACAGCGCAAACAAAGCAGATTGGTTACAGCATTTGATGACCAGAGCGCCACACCTACGCATCTGCTGTCCTCATTACCCGCAGAGATCCGTGCTACTCATAGCTGAGTTGGCAAGGGCGGGTATTTGAGCTGGAACCTTGGGGTTCCCGCCTGAAGAAATAAAAAGTAATAAATGTCAAGTCTTGGCATTGTACCATTTCGGATTATGATACGACAGAGAAAGTTGAACATGCCATGCAGTTCTACTAGATCATCCGAAGTTAATCAACCAAGAGCCTGTCAATACTTTAGATGGGTACCATTAAGTACTTGGCAGATACTGAGTAAATCTGATATCAAAAATGATTGAATTTCGGCAATTAATGAGCGAAAAGGGTTGATTTGGAGTAAAAAACAATAAAATACTAACATTAACCTATGAAACCAAACCTCCCTGTTTTAAAACTGTCCCTTGTGTGGCAAGGTGAACTTGAGGCAGAGTAAGGTAGCTTTCAGTTGGCTAACTCTTTTTTTTTTTCCAGATAAAAAAAAAAAGTAGGCGCAAGCTTAAAGATGTCGGTATGCCCACACGCAGAGCGAGTCTACATTCCCCTTTTCATAACGCTAATATTATTTCATTATACAGTTTATGTTGTTACATAATCCTAGAATAGGCTATAATTATGTAAGAGTACGTAGTTAAGATGTTTTGAACAGAAGTGTAAGATTCAAAATTACAGGGAAGATGAAGATACAATGGACGATCCAACCCGTGTATAGTCATTGATGACAATGGGTGACGTCTGCATTTCGGATCAGCTATGTTGACAATGCGCAACTACAGCGCGTATCGTGAAACAGATGTTTTTAAAAGATTGGGTGAACTCTTGTGCATTGTTACAGAGTTTTTTTGTGCCCACTTTCATATTAGGATTGAGTAGTTTAAGAGTGGAAAAGGTTGACTGATGGAGATTGAAAAGTCAAGGCACATTATTCCATTGTAACCAGAATTAACTAATGGAGAGCTGTGTGTGTATCAATACATATTAGCCCAGTTTGTAAAACAGAATTTACAAACACAAAAAATGTGGGGGTATTTCTGTCACAGCCTATATGAATGCAGCACATATATACAAATGTATTCAGGTTAAACTACTAGTTTGTTGAATTATTAAATAAATGCAAGAACTGTAAGTAAGTTTCATTGTTTGTTTCTTTGTGCCTATTCAGTTGGATGTAAGCAGCGGAAGGAAGCAAGAGTTGGATGAAGGGGTGAGAGTGTGAGGGGCAATGATAAAAGAAAGCAAGAATGAGAGAGAAAAAAGTGGAGGAGAGCGAGAGAAAAAAAAGATGTGAGAAAACAAATAAAAAAAATGAAGAAAGATTGAGATATAGTAGGGTGAGTCAAAAGTTTTGCAATATTTTGGTACATACTAGTGGTGTCAGCCATTAATATCAGCTTCTTAAGAAGCAGTTCAATAGATCATGGAGGTGACCCACCACTGTACTTGGTATAATTGTGGTAGTGGTGCACTGACACATTGCACATTGCTTCACTCTCATGTGTGTCTGAAAACCACACGATGAATTGCAACATAGAAACTAATTGGAAATTTATAGCCATTATGGGTTCAAAACTGGATATAAGGGTCATTGAAGCAACCAAAAGGTGAATGAATTTGATTCCCCAGTACAATATAACCAGATGTCAAGAAATTTTGCTTGGTTGCAAGAGCCTGATAAATCAAGCAAAGTCAGATAGGTCTAAACATTGTGGATTCTGAACCCATGTTCCAAGTCACAGAGGCAAATCCGGTGAGAGTAGCACTGAGAGAGTATCAGTGGCATCGGCATCTAATAGTCTGCTGTGGGTCATCACATTCATGATTCAGCAAAGAGAATCTGGAGCTGCTGAATTGTGGCCTTATGTTACCAAAATATTGCAAACTTTTGACTCACCCTAGTACTAAAAAAAAAACTGTAATAGTTTCATTGTTTTATTATTCCATTCCAGTGTATGGTGTCACACAAAGGAAAGCAATGTGGATGAAACTGAAGTGAGGGCAAGATAGGTGAAAGCAAGAAAAATGATATGAGAAAAGTTGTGGTAAAAAAAAAAAAGAGAGAGATATAATGTCAAAAACAAAACAAAATGGCTGAAGAAACTTGAGATAAGAAATTGAATATTCAGTTATCAAGTAAAATTTATGTCTGAGGTTAATCAGTTTTACCAGAAAAAAACGTCATATCTCTCTCTATTCCCTGATCACCAACACACAATGTAAAGAATGTTCGATGTCATCCTTCAAAACCGTTTATCCTAGTGTTTCATAAATTTTTGATACTTCTAAGGCGCTAATTTTCATTCAAAACATTTTAAACAAATTGATCAACAAAAACTATCACAGTCTCCTCATTATCTGTGATAAATTTTCCTTTCCCTTATATCAACAAAAGCCCTGAAGAAGATCTACTAAACAGATTGAAACACTACAGCATTGGATGAATAAATATCACTCATTTTTATTGAACCTGTGTTTTTCAAATTTTCACTATATTACATACCGTCAGATCACTTCCATTTTTCTCTCACATATATAAGTTTAAATAATATATTATACGTTTATAAATATATTAACTTATTTTGATGATCAGCTAATTAAATGAATTATTAAAAGGAGGCGAAAGATAAAGAAATTTAATGGGCCCTTCGACCGTGTGCATTTTCAAAAGTTCTACAACCGGTAGATCGTTGAAAAGTCAAAGTGTATAATTGGGTAAAAGGGAATAGGACATATCAAGATTGGACAACAAGAAGAGACTTCCCCCGCAAAAAAAAAAAACACCTAAAGTCACCCCAACTTCAGCATCAACATGCCCAGCTTAAATTTCATCATCAACTTGCTATCAGAGCATATCTTAGTGCTCTGTACATCAAGTATTAATAAGGTTCATTTTTCTGATTTGGGGAGCAAAATGAGTATATATATATAATTTTTTGGGGGGGTGGGGGGAGAATATGTGCTTAATTGAAACGTCCAAAATTTTGCGGCTAAAAAAAGCCATATCAAACACATTGTTTGTTTGTTACCTTATCAATATATATATATTATATATATATAATAATAGTATATGTTGTATGTGTAAGGTAATCCAAATGACTGGTAAGTAAAGGATGATTCTATTTGGGATCATCAAAATCTCACTGTAAAATCATGCATAAAAAAAAGTTGTCGGGGGTGGCCTAAAGTCGGTATCAGCCAGACAGCAAGGTAGTCTATCCCTTTTCACTAGTACTAAACCAAGAGATTGTTTTTGCTTCCGAGTTGGAGCACCACTCCAACCACTATCCCCTTACTTTACCACACAAATCCTGTGCTACCATATGCTCGAGTTGGGAGGGTCAAGTATTGGAACCAGGAACCGTGTGGTTCCTAGCCAGACACTCTACAGACTGAGCTAACTGGCCCTTTTTTTCATTCATAAAGGGGGGGGGAAATCCCTGTAGAGTAGTAGATAACATGCTCGACAGCAACATCATAGTGACAGAATTTGACCTCCAGTCAACCTAGTTGCATTCACTTTTGACTAATACCCTTGGAAAAGGTATGAACCCTTCATCCCAATCTATGGTAAATAGTAACCACTACTGGTTCTACAAGGATAGCTTTGGCATTACATAACACACAAAGGTTGATTTGCATTAGACAAAGAAACTAAATCCACCCAAAAATCCTACTTTCGTCACTGAAACTGCACACTGTCACAAGGGGTTGTGTGTGTGTGTGTGTCTGTCCTGGACATGACACTAAACTGCAATTGGGTGTTGAGGCTCCCCAGTTCTCTAGCTTTGGGAAAATGGAGTACTGCTTCATTGCTATGATTAACGTCATTCTGATCGAGGTGATAATACCTGTTAGGACCTCCATTATCCCAAGTGGGTTAAATAGTACTTAGTACTCGTTTTTCTACAGGAGACGGTTTTGGCATGAAAAACCAGTGAAGGTTGATATGCCATTAAACAGAGAAACCTAAGAAACCAAAACCATCCATAAAAATCTATTATGTTATTCCGTTGAATAACCATGATATTACAGAAAACAGAACCGAAATTATTTATTTTCCCATTAAACTAACCCTAAACCCCCCAAGGTTGAGTAACATGATATTACAGGGTGTCCAGAAAAAACAGAACCCACAAATTTTGTAATAAAACTTTATTTTAACTAGGGGGGATTAGGGTTCTGTTTTTTTCTGGGTCACCCTTTAATATCATGTCTACTTACTACTAAAACTACTGTACTGATCCTGATGTGATTACAATCCTGTGATACACAACATATCTACAGGATTTCAGTACAAACAGATACACAGGCAACATTTTTTTAAAAAAGCACATTGTATATTAATTAATTTACATGATTAATAATTTCCTTAATGAAATATTTTTTTTTTACATCAATTTTCATTTCTTTACAATTCCATTATTTTATTTTAATTAAATTATATTTCAAACTTTATTTTTTTAATTAGATATTTATCTTTTTAACTTTATCAATTAAAAAAAAAACAAAAACAAACAAAACACACTTTTGATTTTCTGTTTTTGAGCTCATTTGTAGATATAAACAAAAAAAAAAACACAAAAAAACTCTCAAAAAGAAATATTAAAAAAAAAAAAAATACCCTAAAAAAATCCAAAAAGAAACAAAGGAGGAATTATTCTTATGTGAATTCTTTTAATTCTCAATACTTTATAAACGGAAATCTATAAAATCTCTTTGCAAAAAATATTTCCCTTTTAGAAAAAAAAAAGATTTTCTTTTTGATTCACAAAATACAAACAGGAAAAGTCTGCACAAAGAAAAAAGGAAATTTTTTTTTCTCTTCATTTTAAATTGTAAATTGATTTTCTCTAATCTTAAAAAAAAATAATGTCCTTAATCTTAAACGTTTTCTTTTTGAAAATTCATTAGCAAACACTTGTTTTTCACATAAAAAAAGACAAAAACAATAAAGAATTGCAAATGACATAGCTCAGTGGTTAAGAATACAGACACTAGATAATGAAAGAACAATTGTTAAATTGAGTGATTATAAACATATTCATAATTAAGAGCGAAATATGTCAGATTTATGAATTAAACTAACACTGCAGGTATGAACAGTGTAACCGTTATCACCATAGAAATGGACATGGTGAACCGAGTTCAAATCCTGGATGAGGCTGCTTGCATTTCACATAGCATTAAACCCTTTGGGAAAGATATGAATCCAATTATTCTCTCCCCAACTATGGGTAAATAATAGGGTGGATTTTAGATTCATTAACATTGATATGGTAACCAGTGAAGGAGAAGGAAAATCTGAATTAAAACTGTTAAACTCCACTTAAAAAGATCTTGTGTCACATCCTACTTGTGTGGAGGAATTAGGTAAACCTTATAGACAACTGGTAAATCTGTTGGGTTTTCTATTATAACAGTGATCATGATGATATTGATGCTTCTATTTAGGGAGGAGAGAACAATTTTAACTAATGGGGAATCTGTAGCAGTCCAAAAAAGAGAACATAAATATTATCATTTTTGTTAAAGAGCTTTGATGTGCTGAGTTTGGTATAAATACTTATAATCTACTAAGTTTTGCTTAGTTGTGGCACAAGATCAAAAGTATGAGGCACCCAGTGAGAATCAATCTCACTAAAAATGGTTTGCTAACTACTACACCATGTGAAGCTGCTCAGTAATAAATATGATAGTGATTTGCTGAAACAAAATAACCCTGATATTTTTTGTCTTAAAGAAAATTAACATTTTACAAAAAAAAATGTATGAATGTATCTATTCATGAGTAATAAAAAATTAAGTAAGTTGTCGGGGTGGCCTAAAGTCGGCATCAGCCACACAGCAAGGGAGTCTATTCCTATTCACTAGTGTTAGGGAATTTATTTTGCGTCTGAGGTGTAACGCCAAACCTACCATCAGCTCCTTACTTTACTGCACAGATCCCTGTGCTACTCATACGTGAGTTTGCCAGGACCGGTATCGAACTAGGAACCGCTAAAAAACTCTAAGACTGAGCTAACCCCGGCCCTTTTCATGAGTAATACTGTGTATATATTAGTGAAAATGGAGATAAATCTGACCGCGAGAGTTAGATCTCCATTTGGGATGTGTTAAGCGTGGGCTGGGTTTGTTTTAAATTACTGTGACATTTTGCTTGGGCATATGTATATTTAGGTGTTCATTTGTCAATGAAATCTGCCAATTTGAAAGTGGGATTTTGAGAATGGGTTAGTTTGATGTAAGGCCATTTGAAGCATGTGAAACTCGGAATGTGAAAATTTTTAGGTTATAAACATGCTCACTTGATGAAGCATTGAGCACTTTTAATTCTCATATTCAAATGAGCTAAAATTTTAACAGCATGTGTAGAAACAACTACAAATTCTATGTTTAATGTTTCTTTTCTTTTCAGCGATAGAATAGAAAAAAAAGACATTTAAAAATTACAAATAGAATTTTGAGTTGTTCAAACATGCTATTAAATTTGAAATCCTCTGAACAAATTGTTATTTTAAAAAATTCTTATTGAATGGTCCTTTATAAATATATTAATATATATATATATTATATATATACACATTCATGATAAATTCACATACACTCTCTCTCTATATATATTATTATTATACACGTATGTATACACACATACATAATATAGACATACACATTCATAATAAATTCATACTCTCTCTCTCTCTCTATATATATATATATATATATATATACATATATGTATACACACATAATTATGTATATTATATATATGTGTGTATATATGCACATGTACACATATATATGCAGAAACAAGTTTTGTTTTAATAGTTATGCAGAATTGTGGAGTGCTATTATTGTATCAATTGATATGAATTACACTGTAACTTGAGGGAACTGTTAAAAAAATTCCCCACAATCGTGTTGGTTTTTACATCCAAATATTCTCTGTACTTGCATGTCAAGAGCAAAATGAATGTTAAACACAATGTGCTCTGGTCTATGTAGTTTTCTTGTTTTGTTTGTTTCGTCATTGAACACTGAATGGAAACACCAAGAACAACAGACCCAACACACAAGATTTTCATTCAAAGAATTCGCACAAAAAGAATACATCTTTTCTTCTCTTCAGGACATGGAAAGAAAGAAAAAAAGAAAAAAAAAAAGAAAAAAGAAAAAAAAAGAAAGAAAATAAGATTTTGCTCGCTGCTGCTACTGCTGATCCTGGTTCTCATAGTAAATTAAACCCTAGCGCTCAGCATCTGATATTTTCAGAAATAACTTCACCCCATGATATTTACTTCTTCTTGATCAGAACTTGCTTCTGGGATCAATTGGGAATTGAGTTACAAAAAGATCAATCAATTAAGATTTACACCCACAAAGTTTATGCAGAGAGGCAGTGTACATAAGGCAATGGCTAAAACAACTGGAAGCAAAGTTTCAAATCACTGTTACGGAATATATGCAGGGTTGGCTGAAAAGTTCAGAGGCTGACCAAAATCATCATCGTCAAGTTGTACTATCAGCAAAGCTCTCTATGTCTATTGATCACCATCCATCTCTATCATTCATTGCCCCTAGAAGATCTTCTGCATAGATTAAAAGAGAGAGAAAGAGTGAGCTACCTAGCGAGCTAGCAAGATAGATAGATAGGTAGGTAGATATACGTACATACATACAGTCTGAGATAGATAGATAGATAGATAGATATGAACAGAATGAGATAGATAGATAGATGGATAGATATGAACAGAATGAGATGGATAGATATGAACAGAATGAGATGGATAGATAGATGGATAGATATGAACAGAAGGAGATAGATGGATAGATATGAACAGAAGGAGATAGATGGATAGATATGAACAGAAGGAGATAGATGGATAGACAAGAACAGAATGAGATAGATAGACATGAACAGAATGAGATTGATAGACATGAACAGAATGAGATTGATAGACATGAACAGAATGAGATTGATAGACATGAACAGAATGAGATTGATAGACATGAACAGAATGAGATAGATAGATAGACATGAACAGATTAAAATTGACATATAAACACCTAAATAAATTTGTTGCCCCGAGTTCAAATCCTGGACGTGGTAATTGCATTTCATTTAGCGCTAATATCCTTGGGAAAGTTATGAATCCTACTCTCCCTCCAGCTATGGGTAAATAGTAGGGCAGACTGGGGTCTTTAACCTTGGTTAGGCAACCGGTCTAGGAGAAGGAAAAGCTATTCTTGCTTTCATATCATTTGTTCCTATGATATTGTTTTGTGCTGCAGTTAAGAAATTGACCTTGTGTCGCATCCTGCTCGTGCAGAGGGGTTGGTAAATAAATACATATAAACACCTAAATATACATATAGAAACTACGCTGGTAGGACAAAGTGCTCAACACAGACATGCTGGAATGAGCAAACATGAACAGCATGTTTGCCATCATCTACAAGAGATGTCTGTGCTGGCTTGGTCATGTCAGGAGAATGGATGAAGGCTGCATCCCCAAAGACCTACTGTATGGTGAATTAGTGAAGGGCACCCAACCAGTAGGGAGACCATGCCTGCGCTTTAAAGACATCTGCAAGAAAGACATGAAGATATGCCACATCAACCAACACATGGGAGGTTGGTGCAGAAAACGAGTGGCCTGGTGCTCCTTGTCAGCAAGGGACGAATATGAGTGAAAAAGAAAGGAAAGAAGCTGCCACAGAAAAGAGAGCCAGAAGGAAGGAGAGACAACAGCAACTCCAGCAAGCAGCACTGTTTGTTTGCACTCACTGCACCAGAGATTGCCATTCAAAAATTGGCCTGTTCAGCCACTCGCACAGATGCAGTTTAAAAAAAAAAAAGGACACTATGCCATCATCTTTAGCAGATGGAAGGATGCCAACATGATACATATGCCCAACCATAAAAGTCCCCAACTAATTTAAATACACACCCTGCCCATGCTTAACACATTCCAAATGGAGATCTAAGTGCCAGGTGGCTTGTAATACAGATCATATCAAGGTCAGATGAAGAGACTTGGAGACCAAAAACTAATTTTCCTCACTCCTGGAAGTTCCTCTGCACAACATCCAGTATCTGCTCAGAGATAATCAATGTAGGTTATTGCAGGGTCGACCCACACAGCTTCGTCCAGGAATTGAACTCGGGTTGACGAGTCTATTTCCTATGACTCTAACCATTAGACCACACACCTCCATGAATCTCATCCTTTATATATATGGCCAGAATATTATTCGTTCAATGAGTAAATGTTTATCTAATTGTTATTTAAAAATGAAATTAGATTAATTTGTAAATATTTGATTGTAATTAGAAATATATTTTCAATTGCATTTTTTTAATTGCACATTTTTTCTATAACCACTTGTTTTGACACATTTGTAAAGTTTCAAGTATTTGGATTTAACAACTAATATAATTTAACTAATAATAATAATCCTTATTAAACAACTATAGCTTCTTAAAGAATACAAAGAATTTTCATATATTTTGATAGTTTCAAGAAATCCTATATAAAATTAATTTGGAGGCGCGTGGTCTAATGGTTAGAGTCATAGGAAATGGACTCGTCGACCCGAGTTCAATTCCTGGACGAAGCTGTTTGAATTTCACATAGCGCTGATACCCTTGGGAAAGGTATGAATTCGATTCTCCCTCCAGCTATGGGTAAATAGCAGTGCAGACTGGGCTCTTTAACCATGGCTTGGTAGCCAGTCTAGGAGAAGGAAAACTCTGAATTCAAACCTGTTGAACTCCACTTAAGAAATTGACCTTGTGTCACATCTTGCTCATGCGGAGGGGTTGGTAAATATATATAATATTAATTCTATTTAATAATAATCATTTATTTGCACAGTTATATGGTTCCATATATTCCTATCCAATACTAATAATTTTCCAACATCTATTTGAGCCATAGGTGGGACCCGAATTGGTACTACCATTCCGTGTCAGAGTGTACTTGGGAATAATGGCAATAAAATACTGAATCCATACTCCCTAGAATTCCAAAACTGAAGCTTCATACTTGATGCAGTTTAGTGTCATACCTAGGATACCCTTTTAGCAAGATAGTATTATCCCTCCGCAGTGGATCAAATTGGTGTATGCTAACCCCTGCTGTGAGGACAAAAGAGATTTTGGGTTGGTCTTATTGAAAAATCTTGGAAAAAGGAGTGTTATGTTGAAAATTTGAATTATCTGTTCCATCAAAGTGAAGGTGATTCAGTCTTTCTTGTTACTATGACAATGGAATCAAGAACATTCAAATATAAGAAGCAGATATGTAAAATAACAGGGTAACAGCAGCAACAAGACAAAGCAACTCCAGCTTTGTTCAAGTCTACAGCCATGGTGCAAATGGCTGCCATGTTAAAACATAAATAAATAAGCCACCTTCAACGTATATGAAAGCCTTTTAAAAATACAATGCAGGTAAATCACAAGTTGAGGGAAAAAATGCAAAGATGGAGATGCGTGGTGTAATGTTTAGAGTCATAGGAAATGGACATGTCGATCAGAGTTCAAATCCTGGATAAAGCTACAGTTCACATAGCGCTAATACCCTTGGGAAAGGTATGAATCTAACTACTCTCCCTCAAGCTATGGGTAAATAGTAAGGCAGACTGGGCTGTTTAACCTTGGTTAGGCAACTAGTCTAGGAGAAGGAAAACTCTGAATTCAAACCTGTCAAACTCTGCTTAGGGTGGTCACTACTAGAATAGATTCAGTCCTAATTAGTGATCTTTGAGAAAAAAATAAAAAAATAAGTTAATTTCAACAATGGCCATGATCGGTATATACTAGGCCTTGCTGTAAGGGTGGAGTAGATTTTGGAGTAGTCTTATTGAAGATTGTCTTTTCTTTTGTCTTTCTATATATTTCCTTTTTTCTTTTTTTTTTAGTTAGTAGCAAACATGAAAATTCTGATTGATGAAAATCAATCAATCAGCTTTTGACACAATATTTCCATTTCATCTTATTTGGTTCAGATTCTTTTCTTTTCCGCAAAGTGTTCCATTCTTGAATTTGCTATTTCTCTGATGTATCATCTCTTTGTCTAAAAGATGTTCAACATACAACCAAAGTTACGGGTTTAATTGCATTGGTCTCACTGGGGGTTTATGGGTAATTTGTCCATCTTCTGGGATGTAATGACTTCTGTGGTCTGGATGACCTCCCTATTAAAGTTGGTTCTAGTCAGTATGTTTAGAGATCAAACATTTCCAAAAGAAAATCAAGTGGTCAGTTGTATAGTCCTTTCAAGTCACAAGTCTTAATCATTTGAGCCTATCAGCCTGATATTTTACTATACGCCCATTTTTGAAGTCCAGAACATTAGCCATTCTTGATATTATGTGAACTAGCAAATATATGCACCCTCCGTGTGCAAGTATTTAAGTTTTAATGTAATAAAATATTATATTAAATTGGAAAGGCTAATGAAACTAAATAAGAATGCAGATAAAAAGATTTGAAACAAAGGGGGGTACAATTAAAAAATAGAACTGAAACTTACTCTTCCATCACTCCTATCTTTCATTGACAAATTTTCCTAATTTAACTATTTAGTTGAAATAGGAAGTAAAAGATGAAATTACAGTTATTTTTTCTTGTTAATGGATTTCTTTTAAGATTGATCCCTGAGATTTTTGCTCATATTCATTAAGATAAAACCAAACAATTAGAAATCAATAATACGAAGCACATATTTATTAAAATCAAATTTATAATATCAATATAAACAATATAATATTCATGGGTAGAATGCCTCTCAACATCTAAGAGAGATACTAGTAAGATGTTGGCATCCTTCCATCTACGAGAGACTATGGAGTAGTGTCCAACATATTTTTTTTTTGTTAACATGGAGGATGAGCTGTTACCCAAGCAGCAAATCCCACATCTCCACACTGCCGCTGTGATCCAAAGGAAAGGTAAGGAACCTATCCAGTTTGGCGGCAGTAGTGTCGCAGGTGTTGCTGGGTAGCACTAGATTTCAGCATCACATCTTAGGGACTCTGGCTCCTGATTTATTTTCAGGGTTTACTTCCTTAGCCTTTCCTTGGGATGGGGTAAAGCCGCTAGGCAGCGGAGGTTTTGTATCAGAATTTCCTTGACTCAGATGGTAAAATACATTCTAAATATAAACTTGGATTCATACCTTTTCCAAGGGTAAGATAATTACATTGTTTATATAAGTCCAAAACATTAGCCATTTATGTCACAAGGACTCCCCGAAAGAAGTTTGGGGTCTTCATGGGTAGCTGAAAGACCGGCATGACAAATAGCCAAGCTAGCTTTTGATGAGTCAACCATCTTTGTCGTTCAACAAACAACGAGTGGCATGCGGCATATGTAGGCGGTGTCTACCCGATGCGAACTCTAATCCAGTTGACTACAAAGACAAGCAGTCATGGCGCAACCTCCTGATCATGAGCGGTAGGATTGCTGTCACCCCTGTTAGATGAAGTGGTGGCGCCAGTGAGAGAAATAAATGCTGAGGCATGTTCTGTGGAAAAAAAGAACGTATTTTTACAGTGGTGAGAAACGGTTGGAGTTGCGTTTTCGAGTCGACTGATGAGTGAGTTGTTAGAGGAAAGATCCAGCTGAAAGACCAACAGGGTTTTCGTTGCTTGCTTATTCCTATACGGTAAAAATTGCAGCAGCAGATGCCCTTGAAGATAGATTTGGGGATTCTTCATGGGTAGAAGGCCTCTCATCATCTAAGAGAGATACCAGTACAATACATTCTGAATATAAACTTTTTCCTACATGCGTAAAAATTGGCAGCAGATGCCCTTGAAGATAGAAATTTGGGGATTTCTTCATGGGTAGAAGGCCTCTCATCATCTAAGAGAGATACCAGTACAATACATTCTGAATATAAACTTTTATTCCTACACTGTAGGTAAAAATTGGCAGCGAGATGCCCTTGTGTATAATTAAGACCAAATCTTTCCCCATTTTGTTTGTTCATAAGTAAATATTTTACAGAAGCCAAAATTGTTCTCCAACGCTACTTTTTTTTCTTCTTTCTTTATCTTTCTTTGACACTGACCTTTTACTATCGAATGAATTTGTATTCTTTTTTTTGTGTGTGTTTTCACAATTGTGAAAATCAGACATGTCATTAATAAACATTAATGTAGATTGCTGAGTTGTTATAAGATTTTCAAATAGAACTTGCGTAAATACAGACTGCATTTGTTCTTTTCATTTTTTTTTTTTACTTACACCACTGAATATTCAATCTGCAGCAGTTCTCATGAACATAAAAGAGGGCACAGCACAAAATCAAGAATGTCTTTAGAAAATGCATGAGTTGGACAAACTCTTTTAAGATTTACTTGAGAATCAAGGCCATGTTGATTCTTCAAATTTTAGGACAATTATATTTTGATGATGGTTTAGTTCTTGAAAAACTTGTCATTAACTTTTTTTATTTATATTAGCAAAGAGTATAGAATAAATATATCATATAATATATAATATATACTGGCGAAAGTATGTAGTTTTAAATGTAATGAAATGCTTAAATAGAAAGACTAAAAAATTAATAATGCATATAAAAGATAACATTTATTTTAATTATATTTAATTGGTTTCTAATATAAACCTTCTAGGATTGAATTTAATAATTGTAGAAAAAAAACAATAATATTAGAGATAAAAACACCAATAAATATTATTAAATCAGTTTGTTAAACCAATATGCAAATTAACCACACATATACAGTTAAGCCGTTATCTTTCTTAGTGATATATAAGACACACTCAGGATATTAAAGGCACTATAACTGGACTGTTGAGACAAATAAACTCAGATTTTCTCATACAGACTGTTAATAAATAAGATTTTTACTATTCTATAAATGCCATTAATGATTTTGACTATATATTGAATACTCATCGATACATTCTGAGAGTATTGTAACATAAGGTGGATGTATTCAGTATATGGCAAATCTCATGGTAGCAACAGCAAACAACGACAAAGCAACTTCAGCTTTGTTCAAGTCTACATGCCAGTGCAAATGGCTGCCATGTTAAAAAAAAATAAACATGGCAAAGTCTTGATTCAAACTGTTAAACTCTGCTTAACGAAATTGAGCTTGTGTCAATCGATGCTTGTTGTAATATGTTAAAATAATGTTTGGCCATGCAGGAGGATGAACAAAGGCCGGCACTCCCAAAGACCTACTGTACTGGTGGAACTAGTGGAGCGGTACCCGACCGAGCAGGGAGAGACCAGCGCCTATCTTCAAAGATGTCTGGCAAGAGGATGAAGCACATGCCACGGGTTGACATAGACATGTGGAGGCTTGTGCAGACAACGACCGTGCATACCTTGGCCTCCTCATCAACAAGGAACAAACAGAAGTGAAGACGAGAGGAAAAAAGCTGCACAAAAAGAGAGCTAAAAGAAGGAAACAGCAGCACCTCCAACGCCTACAGAGAGCATCACCTTTTGGTTGAAGGGCAATTGGGCACAGAGCTGCCATTCGCGGATCAGTCTGTTCAGCCACTCATGTAGCTGTAGTGAGAGAGAGAGAGAGAGAGAAAAAAACTAACGCCCATTGTCTAAATAGATGAAAAGGTTGCCAACCACAATGTTTGAGTGTACCATATTATGATGGATCATACTGATGGAATGGTTAAATGAATAGTTTAATGTAATGTATTCTAACTAAGAAGAAAATGAGTGGCCTAAAGTGGTTAAATATATATTTTAAGAGTGTAACCGATCTAATTGATATCAGGCATTTTTTTAGCAGCAAACGAAGTGTACGTCCTGTGGAACTATTTATCAGGGTAATGGGGTCTCTCACCTAATGTGAACCTTAAGAAGGGTTATGGAGTTATTAATAACTCCACAAGTGATAAATGTTTTTAATTGTAACTAGGTTGGTGTTCGACTGTCATTTTAATGAACATTTTTATATTGTTTTAGAAATCTAAATAATATGAAATACTACTATGTTAGTATCTAGTTGTACCATGGCCTGTGTCCTACAGTGGAGAACATGCACCGTTTGTTCTCACTATATATGTGAGACACCGATTGACAGGTACTACTGTTCCCGGTTAACGACAAGACTATCGTAAGCATGTACCATTAATTGTAATGACAGCCTTGTCTATTTAACCCTCATCTCCGACATGACTTCTTTTTTATTGGTTTGGAAACTAACATCACAAGCACATACCAGTCTGTTATGTCTTTTTTGTTATGATGTTTTATTTTAAAACACCAATTATGTTTATTTTTTGGTCCAACTTATTCAGTCTGTTAATAAGCATAAAGATAGTATTCCTATAGATCATATCAGTTCTTAATCTATCTATATATCTGCATGTTTGTTTTATGTGCATGTGAATTATAGATAGAAAAGTGATTTATATATGTAAGTACTTAAACACCATTGATGATTGAAACTTGATCAACACCTGATTTGTAGTAATCTCTCTCTGTCATATGTATAAAGTGTAGGAAACAAGAGAGTACTACAATCAGGCTTATATATATATATATATATTATATTCCCTGGTATCTTTGATTTAGCAGATTAACTTTATAACATTTGTTTGAAGGTTCTAATTTATTGGGCAACATACTATATAGTGTATATATATATATACTATCTATCCCATCATTTTTACTCCTCTCACTACACACATATTCCCATTTTTTTACTCTCTCTCACCCACACACACTATATATTATAATATATTATATTAAATATAGTAGCATGTCCATAAATTCGAACACTCCAATTAATATTATTCGATGTAATCTCCCAATCCATGATACCAGATGACTTTATTATAGCAGAATATCCAAAGATATTCTGTCAATACGTACACGTTGCAGCAACGATCGGCACACATATAACAAAATCAATATAAGGTATTATCTATGACCAAATTCCAATAGCACTGAACTTCTTGTAACCATAATTTCATGATGTATCAGTCCCCCGACCCCGACAGCACACACTTCAGAGGTATTCAGGAGTACAGAGTTTAGGCAGAGATAATATCTAATAATATATTTTATTTTATAAAATAATCCCACTAAGAATAAAAGAACTCATGGATTTAGCAGAACATTTCTAGGTGTCCTGGGTGATACAACTAAAATATTTGCTGGACTCAGACAATATTAGAAAGCTAGGGAATGGTCCACATGTTTCATTCACTGTTTTCTTATACACACACATATATATGTTATGACATCCCATTCGTTGTAATGGATAGCGCAAGCTGTTTTGAAAATCCATTACCTAATAGCGGGATCAATCTTGCTGGGATTCTCTCATATTGTGACCTTGTGTCAATACACCCGTGGCAAATGGGATTGGGTAAATACTACATAGTGTGTTGTAAAGAAAAACAGTGAATGAAACAATGTGGACCTTTCCTTAAGCTTTCCTAATTTGTCTGATCAGCAATATTTAGTGTATCCGGACACCTAAAATGTTCTGCTAAATCCAATGATTCTTTTTATCTTAGTGGATTATTTTATAAAAAATATATTATTAGATATTATCTCTGACTCAACTTGTACTCCTGAATACCTCTGAAGTGTTGTGTCGGGGGGGGGGGACTGATAACATATTGAAATTATTGGTTACAGATATTCAGTGCTATTGATTTGGTCATAAATAATACCTTTATATTGATTTTGGTTATGATATTCTGCTATAAATAAAGTTTCTGGTATCATTGTTTAGGAGATTAAGCCGAATAATATTAATTTGGAGTGTTCGAATTATGACAATGCTATATATAATATAATATATATATATATAATATATATGTGTGTGTGGGCGTGAGAGAGAGTAAAAAATGGGAAATGTGTGTGTGAAGAGAGAAGTAAAAAAATGGGAATATATATATATATATATTATACTATATATAGTATTCCTCAAATTAGAACACTCCCAAACAAATGTTTATAAAAGTTAATCTTCTAAATCAAAGATACCAGGAATATATATATTATATATATATATATAACGCTGATTTGTAGTACTCTCTGTTTCATATATATATCATGAGACGAGAGAGATTACTACAAATCAGGTGTTGGATCAATGTTTCAAATCATCAATGGTGTTTAAGTAGTTAATATATAAATCACTTCTCTATCTATAAATTCACATGCACATAAACAAACATTCTAGATATATAGATAGATAAGACTGGATATTGATCTAGTAGGAATATATCTTTATGCTGTATTAACAGATGATATACAGTTGGACAAAAAATAAACAAATTGGGTTAAAATAAAAAACATATGAACAAAAATAGACATTAACAGACCTGGGATAGTGTTTGTGATGTTATTCCAACAGTAAAAGAAGTCAAGTCGAGATAGGGTAAAATAAGACAAGTGTATTTTAAATAAATGTACATTAGACTAGCTTGTAGTTAACGGAACAGAAACCTTCACTCGTGTTCACTATTTTTATAGTGAGAACGGTGGCAATGTTCTCCACTGTAGGAACGGCCGTACAACCGATAGATAAAGTATATCAAATATTTATTAATTTTCTAAAACAACATATAAAATGTTCATCAAAATGCACATCGACACAACCTAGTTCAATTTTAAAACCATTATCACCTTGTGGTTATAATAACTACCATAACCTTCTTAGTGTTCACATAGTGAGAGAACCCCATACCTGAAAAATTATTCAACAGACGTACACTTCTGCTGCTAAAAAATCCTGATATATCTAGCATCCGGTCACTTTAAAATTATATATTTATAAACCACTTCAGGCCACTTCATTTTTCTAGTTAGAATACATTCATTAAACTTTATTCATTAACACTTCCATACAGTTATCCATATATTGTACCCTCAACATTGTGGTTGGCAACCTTTATCTATTTTAGACTACATGCGGCTATTTTTTCTCTCTCTCTCTCCTCCACTTACAGTACATGGAAGGTGGCTGAACAGACTGATCCTCGAATGGCAGTCCTTGGTGCATGCCTCCAAACAAAGGTGTGCTCTCTGTAGGCGTTGGAGGTGCTGCTGTTTCTCCTTTCTTTAGCCTCTCTTTTCTGTGGCAGCTTTTTTCCTCCTCTTCTTCACTCTTTTGTTCCTTGTTTGATGCAGGAGCCGCCAGGTTGCACGGTCTTTCTGCACAAGCTCCCCACATGTCTATGTCAATGTGGCATGTCTTCAGGTCTCTCTTGCATGACATCTTGAAAGCATAGGGTGGTCTCCTGTCGTCGGTTACCCTCCCACTCTTCACCATACAGTAGGTTTGGGGATCGCCTTTTTCACTCTGACACTGGCCAAACATTATTTTAACATATTTACCAAAAGCAATATTTGACACAAGCTCATTTCTTAAGCAGAGTTAACAGCTTGAATTCAGACTTTGCATGTTTATGTTTTTTTAACTGGCAAGCCTTTGCACAATGGCTGTAGACTTGAACAAAGCTGAATTGCTTTGTCTTGTTGGTTGCTACGCATGATCCTATACTGAATTACATCACTGCTAGTACAATACTCTCAGCGAATTTATCGATGAGTATTCAATATATAGTCCAAATCATTAATGCATTTATAGAATAGAATAAATCTTATTTATTAACAGGTCTGTATGAAATCGAGTTTATTTGTTCAAAACAGTCCATGTTATTAGTGCCTTTAATATTCTGCAGTGTGTCTTATTATCACTAAGAATACGGCTTACATGAATATATGGTTGTTAATTTGCATATTGGTTTTAACAAAACTGGATTAATCATATTACTTGTGTTATTTATCTCTAATATTATTGTTTTTTTTCTACAAACATATAAAATCAATCCTATGAAGGTTTTTATAAGAACCATTAAAATATAATTAAAAATAAATGTTATCTTTTTTATATGCATTTTTATTTAATTTCTTAGTCTTCTAATTTATCTATTTCATTCATTAAAACTTACACTATTCGCCAGGTATATTTAATATTTATTATATATTATATATTATTCTTGCTAAATAAATAAAAAGTTAATGACAAGTTTTTAAAACTAATACTCATCAAATAATAAGTCCTAAAATTTGAAGATCAAACATGGCCAATTATCTCAAGTAAATTAAAAGAGTTTTCAACTATGATTTCTAAGACATTTCTGATTTGTGCTGTGCCCTTTTTATGGTTCAGAAACTGCTTGCAAGATGAACATATCAGTGTGGTAAGTAAAAAAAATGAAAAGAACAAAAATGCAATCTGTATTTACGACAATTCTATTTGAAAATCTTTATATACACAAGCTAATTTACATAATGTTTATAATGATTCCTGATTTTCACAATTGTGAAAACACACACAAAAAAAGAAATACAAATTCATTGATGTAAAAGGTCAGTTGCAAAGAAAGAAAAGAAAAAGAAAAAAAAGGTAGGTTGAGAACAATTTTGGCTTACTGTAAAAATATTTCCTTATGACAAATAAAAGATGGGGAAAGATTATGTCTAATGATAACCAGGGCATTTTGCGGGCCAATTTTTACAGTGTAGGAAATTATAAAGTTTATATTCAGAATGTAATGTAACTGGTATCTCTCTAGTGATGAGAGGCCTTCTACGCCAACGAAGAAATCCCAAATTCTATCTTCACAGGGCCTGCTGCCAATTTACAGTGTAGGAATAAAAGTTTATATTCAGATGTATTGTACTGGTATCTCTCTTAGATATGAGAGCCTTCTACCATAAAAATCCCAAATTCTATCTCAAGGCATCTGCTGCTGCCAATTTTTACAGTGTGGGAATAAGCAAGGACGTAAACCCTGTTGGCTCTTTCAGCTGATTTCCTCTAAACACTCACTATCAGTCGACTCGAAACGCAAACTCCAACCGTTTCTCACACTGTAAAATACGTTCTTTTTTTCCACAGAATCCAAGCATTTATTTCTGCTCAGTGGCGACACTTATCTAACAGGGGTGACAGCTCTACTCTCATGATCCAGAGAGGTTTGCACCAGACTGCTTGTCTTTGGTAGTCACTGGATTAGAGTTCGCATCGCTAGAACACCGCCTACATATGCCGCATGCCACTCGTTGTCTTTTTGAACGACAAAGATGGGTTGACTCAATCAAAGCTAGCTTTGGCATTTGGCATGCCGTCATTTCAGCTACCATGAAAGATATCCAGAACTTTTCGGGAAGTCTTGTGGCATACTGGCTAATGTTTGGACTTATATAAACAATTGTAATTTATCTACCCTTGAAAGTATGCCAATCCAGTTTATATTTAGAATGTATTTAACCAATCTGAGCAAGGAAAATTCTGATACAAAACCTCCCTGCCTAGCGCTTTACCCCATCCAAGGAAATGCTAGGAAGTACCTGAAAAAATCAGGAGCCAGAGTCCCTAAGATGTTGTGAATGCTGAAATCTAGTTGTACACAGCAACACCTGCGACACACTGCCGCCAAACTGGATTGGGGGGTTCTTTACCTTTCCTTTTGGATCACAGCGGCGTGTGGAATGTGGGATTGTTGCTTGGGTAACAGCTCATCCTCCATGTGAGCCCATCATTACTAGTTAAAAAAAAAAATATGTTGGACACTAACTCCATAGTCTCTCGTAGTGGAAGGATGCCAACATCTTAACTAGTTTCCTTCTTAGATGTTGAGAGCTTCTACCATGAATATTATATTGTTAATTGATATTATAATTTGATTTAACAAATATGTGCTTTCGTATTATTGATTCTAATTGTTTGGTTTATCTTAATGAAATATGAGCAAAACTCTCAGGGTCAATCTAAAGAAATCATTAACAAGAAAAATAACTGTATATTTCAATCTTTTACTTCCTATATTCAACTAAAGTTAAATAGGAAATTAGCAATGAAAGATAGGAGTGATGGAAGAGTAAGTTTCAGTTCTATTTTTTAATTGTACCCCCTTGTTTCAAATCTTTTATCTGCATTCTTATTTAGTTCAATTAGCCTTTCCATTTAATATAATATTTTATTACATTAAACTTAATTACTTGCACACGGAGGGTGCATAATTCTGCTAGTTCACATAATACAAGAATGGGCTAATGTCTGACTTAAAAATGGCGTATAGTAATATATCAGGCTGATAGGTCAAAGATTAAGACTTGTGACTTGAAAGGACATACAACTGACCACTTGATTTTCTTTGGAAATGTTTTTGATCTCTAAACATACTTGACTAGAACAACTTTAATAAGGGAGGTCATCCAAGACAACAGCAAGTCATTACATCCCAGAAGACGGACAAATTACCCATTAACCCCCAGTGAGACAATGCAATTAAACCGTAACTTTGTTGTATGTTGAAACATCTTTTAGACAAAGAGATGAATACATCAGAGAATAAGCAAATTCAGAGAATGGAACACTTGCGGAAAAAAAAGAATTGAACCAAATAGATGAAATGGAAATATTGTGTCAAAAAGCTGATTGATGATTTTCATCAATCAAATTTTTCATGTTTGCTACTACTAAAAAAAAACAGAAAAAAGGAAAATATAATAGAAAGACAAGAAAAGAACAATCTCAATAAGACTCTCCAAAATCTACTCCCAGCCCTTACAGCATGGGGGGGGGGGGGGGGGGGGGGGGGCTAGTAATACGATCATGCCCATTGTTTTGAAGATTGACTATTTTTTTTATATTTTTTTCAAAGACACTATTAAGGAACGAATCTAATTCTAGTAGTGACACGCCTAAGCAAGTTTGACAGGTTTGAATTCAGAGTTTCCTCTCCTAAAGACTATTGCCTAACCAAGGTTAAACAGCCCAGTCTGCCCTACTAATTAGCCATACTGGAGGGAGAGTAGTTAGATTCATACTTTCCCAGGGTATTAGCGCTATGTGACTGTAGCTTATCCGTTTGAACTCTGATCGACAAGTCAATTTCCTATGACTCTAACCATTAACCATGCACCTCCATCTTGCATTTTTTCGCTCACTTGTGATTCACCTCATTGTATTTTTAAAAAGGCTTTCATAATATGTTGAAGTGCTAAATTTATTTATTTTTAAACATGGCAGCCATCTTGCACCATGGCTGTAAGCTTGAACAAAGGCTGGAGTTGCTTTGTCTTGTGCTGCTGTTACCTGTATTTTACATATCTGCTTCTTATATTGAATGTTCTTGATTCATTGTCAATAGTAACAAGAAGCTGAATCACCTTCACTTTGAGGATACAGATAATTTCAAACTTTCAACATAACACTCCTTTTCCAAGGATTTTTTTTTTTCAAATAAGAAACCAAACCCAAAATCTATTTTGTCCTCACAAGCAGGTAGCAGTACACCAATTTGATCCACTGCGGAGGGAATATATATCTTGCTAAAAGGGGTACTAGGTAATACACTAAACTGCATCAAGTATGAAGCTTCATTTGAATTCTAGGAGTATGGATTCAATATTTTTTGCATCTATTCCAGTACACTCTGACACGGTTTTAATGGTAGTAACAATTCGGGCCCACCTATGGCTCAATAGATGTTGGAAATTATTAGTATTGATAGAATATAGGAACCAATATAACTGTGCAACTAAATGATTATTATTAAATAAGAATAATGTTATATATTATTATACGAACCCCAATGAGCAAGATGTGAACAGGTCAATTTCTTAAAGTGGAGTTCAACGGTTTTGAATTCAGAGTTTTCTTCTCCTAACTGGGCTACAAGCCAAGGTTAAAGAAAGCCATCTGCACTGCTATTTACCCATAGCTGAGGAGAATAGGATTCAATACCTTTCCCAAGTATTAGAGTATGTGAATAAATTTCAAACAGCTTGTCCAGGAATTGAAACTCTAGTCGAATGAGTCCATTTTCCTATGACTCTAACCAATTAGACCAGCGCCTCCAAATTAATTTTATATAGGATTTTCTGAAAACTATCAAATATATGAAAATTTCTTTGTATTCTTTAAGCCCAGCTATAGTTGTTTAATAGGATTATTTATTAGTTAATTTAATTAGTTGTAAATCCATACTTGAAACCTTACAACTGTGTCAAACAAGTGGTTTATAGACGAAAAGTGCATAAAAAAATCAATTGAAAATATAGTTCTAATTACAATAAATATTTACAAATTAATTAATTTCATTTTAAATACAATTAATAAACATTCTACTCATTGAACGAATCTGGCCATATATATAGAAGGATGAGATTCTATGAGGTGCGTGTCTATGGTTAAGCATAGGAAATAGACTCGCAACCGAGTTCGAAATCTGGACGAACTGTGTGCATCGACCCTGCAATACCTAAACATGACTTTCTCTGAGCAGATACTGTGGTGCAGAGGAACTTCCAGGAGCGATGAATAATTAATTTTTGTCTCCAAGTTTCTTCAGCTGAGCTTGACATGATCTTATTAAAGCCATGGACTTAGATCTCCATTTGGAATGTGTTAACATTGGCAGGGGTGATGTTAAATTAGTTGGGACTTTATGGTTGGTCATTGTAATGATGTTTTGGATCCTTCCAATCTACTAAAGATGATAGATAAGTGTCCTTTTTTTTTTTTTTTAAACTGCTCTGTGCAGTGCTGACAGCCAATTTTTGAATGGCAATCTCTGGTGCCAGTGAGTGGTGCAAACAAAACAGTGCGCTCGGAGTGCTGTTGTCTCTCCTTCCTTCTGGCTCTTCTTTCTGTGGCAAGCTTTATTCCTTTCTTTTTTACTCCTATTCATCCTTTGCCTGACCAAGAGGCACCAGCACTCGTTTCTGCAACCTCCATGTGTAGTGTTGATGTGCATATCTTCAATGACTTCTTGCGATGTCTTTAAAGCATATGGCCAGGTCCCCTTCCTACTGGTTGGGTGCTTCAACTAATTCCACCATACACTAGGTCTTTGGGTGATGCAGCCTTCATGCATCTCACTGACATGACCAAGCCAGCCAGATCTCTCTTGTAAGGTGATGGCAAACATGCTGTTCATGTTGCTTTCCAGCATGTTCTGTGTTGAGCACTTCTTCCTACCAGCGTAGTTTCTATATGTATATTTAGGTGTTTATATGTATTTATTTACCAACCCCTCCGCAGAGCAGGAGCGACACCGGTCAATTTCTTAAACTGCATCACAAAAAATATCATAGGAACAATGATATGAAAGCAAGAATAGCTTAACACACCGACAGCAAACATATATTATTACCAACCCCTCACCGAGCAGGATCGACACAAAGGTCAATTACTTACACAGAGTCAGCAGGTTTTAATTCAGTTTTTCTTCTCCTAGACCGGTAGCCTAACCAAGGTTAAAGAGCCCAGTCTGCTCTACTATTACCATAGCTGGAGCGAGAGTAGATTCCATACCTTTTCCCAAGGATATTAGCGCTAAATAAAATGCATTACCACGTCCAGGATTTGAATCGGGGTGACAAAGGTTATTTAGGGTTTAGTATGTCAATTTTAATCTATTGCATGTCTATCTATCTATCTCATTCTGTGTCATGTCTATCTATTCTATCGTCATTCTGTTCATGTCTATCTATGCTACTCTCATTCTGTTCATGTCTATCATCTATCTCATTCTGTNCCTGGACCACGTACTACTTTTGAGAAGCTCGAATCTGGTGCTATAGTTGAGTTGGCGGCAAGTCTTATGATTTGAGTCTGAAAAACCAGCTTGAGTGCTGAGGAACATCCTTTGCCTTTGTGCCAAGAAATAAACACAAGAGCGACTTATCTTTTTCTTATGAGATTTTTAATTTCCCTCAAGCCAAAACTGATACTTGAGTAAGAGACCACATTTCACCTGTCAATCGCATGCTTTCCAAACTTCCCCTAAATCATTCTCACTTCTTACTCTTTTCAATTCACACATGAGCCTTTGACAAACTGAGAAAAATCCATGCTTATGGTGCTTGCTGACTCATCCTAAAGATTTACCAATGCTAACTACTGGCTCATCCATTCTCTTCCATTGGTTACATTAACCAACCTTTCAGACAACTAGTCCAGGATGCAACAAGTCCACTTATTGGTCCTTACTCAGGGCTAGACGAGGGTCGTGGAGGCCCCTTCCAATCAATAGCTGGTCACGTCCGGCTTGCACTAATGATTGTCCCAATCCTATTTCCCTTATGACCATACCCTTTTATCATATATGTGATAGAAGGTGGTGGCTGAGGGTCCTTTTGTCCTGGGAATGATATTCAAACTCTATCTGAATGTTGAGGTTCCAGTTCTGAGATTTGGAATGTGGAGCACCCTTTCATCACACTTGCTCCCAGGCTTCAACTTGACCCGGAGTGGTAGCTACCTGTTAAGGGGCCCATCTATGGGTTAATAGAAAAATGGGTAACAATAAAATTGAGTACCATTAAAAATGATCATGCTAAAAAACCGTTGTTGGCATTAAATCACCCACTGAGTTTGATATGCCACAAAACCAAAACCCCCCCCAGTCCAGGTCCACTCAATGTGCAATGAAAATCATTTTCAGGCAAGCGAAACTCCTGGAAAACACAAAATTTAAAGAAAAAACAACAACAAACTGTCCACGGCAAGATTAACCGACTGATATTTTTGTTCTCTTTATTTCATCTGTCGATGGAAGAACTTCATCATCGAAAACGAGTAATTACGGTACACAGTGGTCACTAAGACCCGGTCAAGATTTTCAGGACAAGAAGTATTGATTTACAAGCAGCTATTGAACAAAATTGCACAGATCTGGCATGTTGAACAACGTGACAGTACTGAAACATATGATCACACTGGCTTTGCAGCAGGTGTGACTTTTGGATAGCCCCCCCCTGCCTGGATGGGGGAGGAGGTGGCGAAGACACATTTCAATGTTTTTTCGTGAGGGGGGTCAGAGATACACAAGTCGTATAAAGGTTGGTGGTGTGAATAAGGAAAAATCGCTTTGACAGAAAAAAGGCAGGATTTAAAAAACAAAACACTTTGTTCTTTAAAACAAGGCATGTTAGGTTATGTATGTATGTATGTGTGGGTGTGTAATAATTTATATATGATATTTGATAACTTGGATATTAGTGTTTTGGGGGGGGGCGGTATAGCTATTGACAGATAAAATTCAGATTTCGTAGAACCTACGAATGAGAAGAAGCAATTAAATCTAATAATGCATTTTGTTGTACGTAACAACAAAAATGCCAGAATTTTTTGTTAGTGCAATACCATTAAAATCTTTAAATTAAGAAACAATTTTTAAATCCTAAGACTGGAAAAATATTTCCCAAATCCTGAAAACATTGGAAAAATTTCCAGAAAATTAAAATAATTTCCTAAATTATAAACAATCCAATTCACATTTAAAATTTAGAAAATTAATTTCCAAAATCTTAAAATTCCTGAAAAATATTTGTCTAAATTCTAAATGAAACAAATAATTCGCAAATTCAAGAAATTATTTGGAAAATCAATTTCCAAAAAAACTTAAATTTCCCACATCCTAAAATTAAAAAAATAATTTCCATCAATTTTCCAAACTGGTAATAGAGTAGGTTCTGTCTATTATACTCAAGTCTTATTCTCGGATAACTTATTGAAATGCACTTTGTAGATACTTCCCCTGTATATATTTTGCAATTAATTATAATACATTTCTTAAAATAGAATTGGTCAACATGAAACTTTAATGTGACAGCTATCATGAAAATAATCCTTTTTTTGTTTACTTAAGTAATTTTTTACTTCCCAGAATGGTCTTTGTTTGTTGGTCGGTGACATTTAGGATTTCTATCTTCTTTCAGATTATTGTCATTATAATTAAGTCTTAATTATTTAGAACTTCGCGGTTATGTAATTAAAGAATTTTGTTAAAATAGGTCTAATCAAAGGCTTTTAAGTCAAATTATTTGATTATAGGAACCAAGCCAACGCAAAGTATTTATTGATCCTAAGTCTGTCATAAAGAACCTTAGTGGAATGAGAGAAGTTAGGGAATAGGAAGATTAAAGGATGTGCTATTCTTTCATTGGTTTCATTTATCTATTAAACTAGCCAATTGGGCATTTCAGAGTTCCTTTTGAACAAATGTTCTATATACAAATGTAGGTTTTCTCAGATATAACGAAAAAAATAAAAATTTCTGCCCTTACCCTCACATGAAATACAGTTAAAGATTCTATTCACTCGTATTGAAATATTTTAATTTTATTTATACAAATTTAATATAACAGAATTGTATTTCTTCTCTTAGAGTCATAACATAACTCCGCATCTATAGGGGAAAAAGCGCATGCATTTTTGATTGCAACAAATTCACCTTTGTTGGTGAATGTTATCAAATATTGAAGCGTATGCAAACATTTGGCATGTGCTAAGCACCTGTCTCACTTACTAAATGGGAAATTCTGTTGCCTATTGGTAACACAACACATGTTCTAATGGGCAAATTCTCATGGTTACCATTTAGCGGAAGATTTATTGGCTCTATAGTGAAATCCATGTTTGCGATCACTTTTTATACACACACATTAATTATATATATATATACTATAATATATATATTAATGTGTGTTTGAATTCTGAGATGAACCTTGTTTGCAAGTGGATTCTAAATATTAAACCAATGGAGTGTCATTTTTGAAGCATGATCAGCTCTAATATGGAGGCAATACTCTCACACACATACAACAAAAACAATTGTGTCCCTACAATGACTGTCATGGGAAGTATCAGGAGCTATTTGCTAACCCTCATCCTTTTGATGCCATTTCAGTGAGGTGTGAGACTGGAGCAGGTTGAAAACTGCCGGACCAGGCTTGCTTTGTTAGTTTAGCGTGTGTTCCTCATAAGAACATAGCAAGGGTGGTGAATCTGATCACTTACATTTCATCTCAGCTCAAAGGCAGGAGAAACGTGTGGTCTATGGTTGGTTAGTTGATAGGAAAATGTTTGGAAGGGATAACTCATTCCCTCTTGAATTTTTTCTTTCTGTATTGAGTTAAGTATTGGTTTATATGGACATAAATTCACATTGACAAAGACTGTTTTGTAATGAAATGTTAGATAATGAAAGTTATTAGATAATGAAAGTGTCTATTTAGAGAGTGGTATAGACCACACTGGCCCATTAGAAATGGACTCTTTACCAAGATATGTCTTTAAAATTGACCAGGTTTTGGTAGCAGATTATTTTCCCTGTACTGATTCTTCAACTTCCAAGGCTTGGAACTAGTGCCTGTCTCAAATATGAGGCAGTCCTGTGTTATCTCTTTAATCACACAACGAACTAAATTAGTACATAGATATATTTCACCATTTTATAAACCAAAATTTACAGCCACATAACAAAAAGAATTAGCGTATCATCCCCTCCACTAAAAAAAAAAGTAATTGTGCTTATTGTTGTAATTTGTATTGTTTTTTATACAGATCTACGTTAAAGGGTGGGGGAACCTTTAGCCTTAAGGTCGAACTGTGGCACTTCTAAAAACTATCACAGTGTTTGCCTTTTAGGAACATCTATTTATAACTTGATATCCCCAATGCTTTCTTCAGGAAAAAAAAAAAAAATTCTCAAAAAAGTTTGGAACAGGGTAGTCAAGTTTTTAATTTCTTTTAAGTAGTTCTAGGAATTGTATTAAATATTAAAGATTTTCAGTTCAGCCTTTTAAACAGAAAAAATTATAAAGAAATTCTGCGGATTATTAAAATCAATTGCCGGAATTTCTACGGTAAGGATTTTTTTTTATTTTTAAAGTTTCTTATTAAAAGGAAATTTGAAAGTCAATTTTTAATTTTATTTTTATTTTGTAAAATCATTTAAATCGTCAAAAGTAACAGGGTTATGCATACAAGGACTCATAAAAATTAGTGGGGATATATCGCGTAGGAATCAACTGAATTAAATTGTGAGGGTTAAAGATCCATTGGTATGTTCATCTAAAATTCTTTAATTTAGTGGATATATGTTATGTTATAAGTAAACAAAGATATTTGAGATTTAATATACCACAGTGTCCATTGAAAATCTTTTCTTACTTTTTTCGTTTGTTGACTACTGTTTGTAAGGCTTGAATTTGAATATCAAGGGATTATTAGAAATGCATTTTATTATTGAACATTCATTGAAGCATTTCTGCAAGATTAATGTTTCAAACATGGAAATGTATGAATATATTTTTAGATTTTATACTAACTCTTCATCAGAATGTATAATTTACTTTGTTTGTAGATTGTAAATAATATAATGTTTGAAAAACAAGTTTAAATGCAGTTCATGTTTCTCTTATAATTACAAGTATTTTCAATGCCTAGTTTGGGACCAATCACCTGACTGCTTGGTTTTTAATGACAATGATATTCATAGAGGTATGGACTCTGTGTGTATGCCCTTAGAAATTATGAACATTTAAAGTTATATTAAAATATCAAACATTTTTTAAAAATAGGCGTCAACTTTTAAACATTTTTTTTAGGTCTACTAGGAAAGATTCTAATTGTTAAATAAAAATATTTACATTTATTTCATATCTTTATTAGTATAAATGAGGAGTAGAAAACGTGTGGTCTTAAGGCTACATTAAGCCTTATAAGACCCTCAAGTGTGAGGGTCTTATATTCATGACTTATCAAAAACACAATTAAAATTGTTCACCTTTCACTTTAGAATCTGAATATCCCAAAACTTTCTTGAAGAAACAATCTCAAAAAGTCATTAAAAATACTAGCAAATATATGCAAAACTCTGGGTGCAAGTATTTAAGTTTTAATGAAATTAAATATTATACATTATAAAGGCTAATGATACTAATAAGAATGCAGATAAAAAGATTTGAAACATAGGGGTGTATAATCGAAAAATAGAACTGAAACTTACTCTTCCATCACTCCCATCATTCATTGCTAAATTTTCCTAGCAAAGAATAAAATTAGTTATTTCTTTTTGTTAATGTATTTCTTTTTGTTATGTATTTCTTTTAGATTTATCCCCAAGATTTTTGCTCATAGCCATTAAGATAAAACGAACAATTAGAAATCATAATACCAAGTACACATTTATTAAAATCAAAATTTTTAATATCAATATGCAAATTAGACTTCTCGTTCACTGTAAAACACTATTTTATTGTGTCTATATAAATACAATTGCATGTTTTAGTACGCATATATGATCAACAGTATTAATAATGTAAAACAATTTTATTGATAATTGAGGTTCAAATAAAAATAAAATCATGGAGAATGTGAGGTAAATAATAAGGGGAATTGTGACTTGAGAAGTAATATAGTTTCGGTTATAGACAAAAAAAAAAAACACTATCTCCATTATAAATAGTAACATTTTTAATTTATTTTAACAAGTATATATATTAAACTTGGACCAAGTTATTAACAGTTCAGACATATTTTCTTATAAACATACTTATCTAATTAAGTGTGGCTTAGCAGTTGACAATAATTAAATGTGAATTTAAACAAGAAATGGTTATCCACAACCAGTTCAAATGTTATGATATTGGCCTCATGGAATAAATTAGATTTTCTTAGTCTCTTCAGGACATAGCTCTCCAAAACTTCCACTATCCAGTGAACTGAATATTACTATCCCCTCCACCCAATAAAAAAGGGAAGAGTGGTTTCTCATTGCCATGAATGTTTTTTTTTTTTTTTGTTTAGTTACTATCTCAAGTTAGTTAGCTCTTGGAGATCTATATTTTGATAGTTCTTTTTTCTTTTCCTCTCTCTCTCATCAGCCTCTTCATCTACACTGAAGAGGATGAGGAAACCAATTTTAGTTGCTGACTATTTACGTTATTTATATAATCAGTAACTTTCTCTTAGTTACCCAGTCTTTAAAGGGCTTCAACTGCCCTACTATATACCCATAACTGGGAAAAGTGGATTCATAACTTTCCAAGTGTAAACTGTTTGTTAATTCCTTTTTGTGCACTCGTTAACCATTACAAAACTCACTTTCGAAAATATAGTACAAAATAGTACTCAAACTAAAGTTGGCTTTAGCCTGGTGTAATGGTTAACAAGCTAGACTAGCAAAGCTTAGTCATCATAATACACTAAAACTTGACTGTCTTAGATGAATGATAAAAAACAAGGCCTAAGTGTCAGATTAATTAGTAATTAGTAAATAACAAGAACAATATTTTTAAATATTTGACCAAGACCCTGACTTTGTAGCCAAAAGTGTGACTCAAGAATATATGAAATATATTTCAGACTTATTAACATAAGAACATTTTGTGACTTCAAGAGTATCATTGTTTATACATTGCTTAATCAGTTAGTGAACCATGTTTGAAAGAATAATAGGAAGGTGTATTTGTAATTTTTGTAATCCATACTTCATTTGTCATATTTAATATTAATATTGCAGGTTTTCAAGAGTAAGGAAAGCTGAAATACAATGTTCCTCCAGCCATCCTTCAACTGTTCCATGAGACACTAATAAATTTCAGCAGTTTTTAGTTTTTTTTATCCAATTGTGTAAAAAGAGCACTTGTGGTGTAACTGTTAACATCATAGGAAGTGAACTTGGCTACCAGAGTCAAATCCTGAATGAGGCCATTACATTTCACATAGTGCTAATACCTTTAGGAAAGTTATGAATCAAATTATCTTTTTTTTCTCAGCTATGGTTAAATAGTTGGGTAGACTGGGCTCTTTACCTTTGATATGGCAACCGGTCTAGGAGAAGGAAACTCTGAATTCAAACCAGTTGTAACCTACAGAGGGTGTCCTCAGCCAGTCTATTCAGGCCTAGGACATGCTACATGAGTAATGCCCCTGTCGGCCAAAACCAGGTCATATGATGTCATTCTGTAAAGAGAGCAAACTAATACCACTTGATCTTTAAACTCCAAGCACACATTGCTCCACTTTCAAGTATTGCATCCCAGAAGAGGATTAGATGGCCCCAGCTTAACAACAAAGGGGAATGGCAGGAGTTTGATAATGACATTGTAGAGATATTGCAAGTGGATGCAAACGGAGATTTGGACACTCTATTAACAAATTCAAAAGTGCACATGAATGGAATCTATTTTATACATGTGACTAGCAAGTCTCTGATTGGCTGTTACACGTATCCCTGGGCTATTAATAAGGACTCCTGAAATATTCTTTAGATTAAACAGAGCAAATAATGAGGCAGGCCTGTAAACAGATCGGGTCACCAATAGAATAGGCCTGATGTTGCAAAACCTGAAATCTGTAATGAAGCCAGTGTGATATTCTGTTGTAAACAAATGTATTTTTCCCTGTTTTTAATTGAAGAGTAGATAGGTTTTCAAAATCCAGTTTATTAATCATTTCTCGTATGATTATTTTAGAAAGATTTTTAATTAACTTTTAATTGGCAGACATCAATCACGATATCGGTGAAATTAATTTTGGGTGACAAAATTAATATTGTAGAGGTGGGAAGGGCTAAAATCAGCCTTGCATTAAAAAAAAAAAATTTCATTTTACTCAGTTTATGCTATTTTCTTGCAATTAAAACTTCAATGATATCTATTCAAATGTTTCAAAATAGTTAAGCTTATTGTTTTAATTTGTATTCTTTTATAAGTATCTAGTGTAGGGAAACTTTCAGTCTAAGGTCGAATGTGGCCATCTAAATAATGCATTGCCTTCCATGAACATTTTTTGTAATTGATATCCCAATGCTTTCTCATAAAATGAATCTAAAAAACGTCATTAAAGTTTTTAATTTCTTTTAGTTGTATAATTAATTTAAATCTTCAGATTTTCTTGTAAACATTACAGATTTGAGTTCAGCCTTAGTAGACAATAAATTTAAATGCAACCTTTTTAAAGAGAGAAAAATATTCCTAATTTAATGGAAATGAGTAACATAAATTATACCATTCTATGTAGAGATTCCTTTTTAATGATTATCTGGTTTAACACTTTGAGATATGAATAAAAATGGTTTTATATATATATATATATATATATATATATATATATATATATATATATAAAGTTAGGGTAGTGAAGGTTACTGAGCTTCCTGTCTATTTGTTTTTCAAACCAGCATTCATTACTTATAAAATATAACAAACTATTATCAATGGCGTGTGTATGTATGTATGTGTATATATATATATGTATATATATATTAAATAAAGTAGTAATACAGGTCATCTGTAGTGAGACCTTGATGTGTCTTGTTCTTGAACAGACAGAGCAATACAATGATAAATTAAGGAAAAAAAACTTTAAATTTGCTTCATGTAATAATTTATTTTGACAGCAGCTAGCTTGTTACTGTTGAAATAGATCATTACATGAAGCAAATATAATGTATTTTTCCTTTATTTATTTATTTATATATTTATTATATATATATATATATATATATATATATTATTATTATTCTGTCCATAATAGTTCTTACAATTAGTGCATGAAACTTATATGGAAATGTAACAACTCCTATAGGACAAGAGATAAAACAATGTACCGATGTATATTTTTTTATTTATTTATTTTTTTATTTATTTTTACATTAATATAATTTTATTGCTAGTAGTAAGTGTTTAGTAACAAGATTATTCCATATAAACAGAGCAATTTAAATACTTCAATAAATTGATGTATTTATGAATTATGTATGAAATATGAAATAACCTAAAGATTACTGACTTTTGAGTTGAAACCAAAGCTCACCATGACATTCTTTTTGGTTTCACTTTAAGATAATATATTTATACAAGTTAATTTTGCCTTGAATTTGTATGTGTGTATGTATGTATGTATGTATGTATATATGTATAACTACCCCGATATAAGTTTATATATGGGGTGATATATGCATTGAGGATAAAGAAGGTCCCAAATAGAAACATTCCCAACTCCTCTGGTCAATTGGAGATATATATATATATATATATATAATATAATGACTGATAAAAAATCCTGCCTGTTTTTGTTTAAGCTGCAAAGCAAAAATTTAGATAACTCAAAATATTTTCTTCACTCACACAATCATCCTCGTTGACTGTACCTTGTTTTGTGTCTTCCGATCTCCGTCCATGGATTTTTTTTCTCTTTAAATCCGAATCAAACGTTCCCTGGATGAACCATGCCAAATCGAATACTATACATAAGGCATAAACTCCATGATCCAACAATGTATTTAGAGTAGAAAAACATTATGTACACCAACAACCCTAAAATGACATGAGAGCGGGGGGGGGTAACTCCATGTGGCATTGTTTCATATTTAACTTACCCCAATAAAATCATCACAAGTGTACAAATTTTGAAAAAAAAAATTAATGAAAATAAAATAAAAATTTAAGTCATGCACATTTTCATACATATATGTAATATACAAGATATGGATATATACATATTTTATTTCATAGAAGGAACACAATTTGAAGTACTATATTGTATTTTAGTTGTTTTTTCTGTTAGATCATATTTTTTTTTTTTTTATTACATTATTTAATTTTTTTTATAGACATTTGGGGCATTTAGCATTTTAAATTAATTTTTTTTCCACCCTGCAATATGTGGCAGTAATTTTGTTCCACATCACAGTTCAGAGTAAAATATGTACACTATATATATATATATATATAATATATATATATATATATATATATATATATATATATATATATATATATATACACATACACACATCATATGTCCACTATACACACACATGCATATGTGTGTATGTGCATATATATTTATATATATATATTTATATATAATATAAATGACACATCACACATGTATGCATATGTTCCAACACAGAAAGAATAAGGGGAGGGAGAGGCAACTGGACAGGGAGGGAAAAGGCCAAGGAAGGCAAACAAGTAAATTGTAAGAAAGTAAGAATTTGAAGAATTTCTCAAAATTTACCGCCAAATTTGTGAGAGACAATAACCAGCAAAAAAAGTGCATTGCCATAAAACTCTCAAAATTTTTTAAAAAAAGAAGAAAAATCTTAGGTTTATTGCAATTTTAGAATTTTTGTTTTTCATTTTGTTTTTTATTTATTTTTATTTTTAGAATAAACAATATATGCTCAAAAATATATTATGTAATTTAATATTGTTAATATTAATCTCTATTGAATATAAACCATATTTATCATTTGCAGAATGTATAGCTTTTTCAGTACAAATACTGATGCAAAACTTTTAGAATTAGTTAAATTTTTTAAATAATAAAATCTTAGTCACAATACTTATTCATCTTTTACAGGGTGGTCCGAAAGTCTGTCACCTAACATTGTTTTAACTTTCATTATTATTTGTTTGATGAATATATCATTAATTATGATATATAATATAATTTTCTATTTAATTTCTAGTAGCTTATTTCATTAATTATAGTTGATTAAGTATGATTATATTTTTGGTAGGTGTGATAAGACTTTCGGGCCACCTTATAGAATGGTCTTTTTTTTTTTTTTTTTTTTTTTTTCTTAGATAATTTCTTTCCTCTCTAGATAGTTGTCATTTACTAAGCTTTGTTTAAACTCGAACACGGATCTCGGTTGCTAAAATTACTTTTTACAAAATGGTCCCCATTATAGGTATTGCACAGGCATATCGCTACTTTGGTGTTCTGATGGAAACCATTGCTTTGTAGGGCTAGAACTCTTCTGTGCCAGGGTACAGGAAGCAGGGAGATTAACGTCCCTTTCAGGTGGTAAGAATTTTCTCTTAACTAGTTTTGGCCCCGAGAGAGTAAACCTCATAGAATCGGGCTCTTGCCATTCAGTCAACCCTGACTGAAGAATACCTCTCAGTGAGAAGCATAGCGCTACACACCTGAGCACTCCTCAGTGAGGAAGATAAATAAATGTAAGTACTGCCTTCAAGTATTCATTATATGTTGTGTCTAATTGTGTTTTACATGTTATAAACTGGTTAAAGGTACATGTGCTTTTCCCTTATTACTTTGATTTGTGTATCTGTATATCCTTCCTCATAGTCTGTACGCAGCCATTCCTACACTTTCAAGAGACTTTGATCATAAGTCAATATTTGTCTTGTTTACTACTATATGAAATATATATGTAAATGTAATGACTATTGGAAAAGATGTATCAGGATTTAAACATCTTTCTTTGATATTTATTCCTTACTGCATTTCATACTTGAAAACAAAAAGAATTCCGTTAATATCTCTAAGTTTTGAGAAGATACATTGATATTCAAAGAATTATTTAGACAACTGAACATTTTTTTCTTGTTGTTCACACTACATTCTGATTTCAAAGAACTTAAGAATTCAAACCAAAATGAATTCCAATTTTTATTCCTTCTGCTACTCAACCAAAAAATTCACATGAAAATACTATAAAAAGAAAGCCTGTTTAAATATATAATTCACAATGATGTGAGGTAACAGTTTTAGATCTCTGAGAGTGTGGAGTCACCCCTTGGTTGCTATTACTCAGTTCCATTTTGACTCTGAATGGTAATACCTTTAGGGTCCCATTGATATATTTTAAAATTATTAGTATTAGAAAGGGATATTTAAAAACCATATAACACTGCAAATTGTTTGTATTAAGAATAATCACTTGAAGTATATTATTTACAAAGGATTATTATTAGTCACTAATTTCAACACTTTTTACCTCCATTCAACCCTTCACCCTCACTTTTTAAATGACTATAAAAGATTTATAAATACGTCTCTCTAATCTTATAAATTTTGAGATATCTTTTGAATGCTAACTAAATGTACACTATTTCACTTTATTTATTTATATATAAAATTGATATTGTTCAGACTAGTATCCTCATCTTTGATACTTTAACAATTTTTAATTGTGTTGTTATGGCTTCCCAAAGTTTGCATCCAGTCTTATTCAGTCTTAACACAGGTTTTGATTCTCATGCCTGTCAATTTTTCCTATTAAGGTGGCAAATTTTTAAAAACTACAGCATACATTGTAGCATTTCTGGTGAAGGCAGAAGATGCTAACCAAAAAACTGATGAAAACAAAATATATCGAACATTATTTTTTATTTCATAATTCCTGATAAAAAACATTTTGATCATCAATTTTACCATTCAAAGACTGAAGAATGGTTTCTTCATTCAAGAATACGTCTCATTCAAGGTGTTCGAAAGATTATCCACCTTGCTAATATTCTAAAAAGGTTTTGAAGGCACCTAGGAGAATCTCAGACTATCTTTTGATCCTCCTAGTCCATCGAAAAGTTCAAAACCCCCCTTTCATAAACCAACCACACAGAACTCTTTGAATATGAAAAACTCCATTCAGCTATATGAAAAAGTCATTGAATGAAAAAATACATGTTTTGTGTGATATTCAAGAGAATCCTGAATATATTACCTTGGTATCTAGTTGAATCCTTTACTTCATCAGTCACAAGCGGTTGACAGTAACTACATTGGTTAATTTCCCAATCTTTTTCACAAGTTATATCAAAGAACTTATCTAATTACAAGCTTTTTGAACTCCCACTTATATATTCTACAAACGGAAATATGAATTTCCGGTTTATTAAACAAAGAATATAACAACTGCCCGTAATCAGATCAAGAGATAAAATGCGTGGGGAGTAGCTATGAATATAAAAGAACCTGGGGCTCGAGACAGGTCAGTCGTCAGTCAGCCCAGGAGGCAGTCAGCCGGAGTGAGTGAGGTGATCGGGGTCAGTAATCGGGAGAGTTGGTACGAGTTAGTTGGACGAGCGGGATCTCGTATAGTTGGTGTTGGAAAAGCTAGCCTTATATTTACCAACTGAAAAAGCTTGTCCCAGAAATTTAATCGAAGGACCGAAAGTCTAAAGACTGAATATATTATTAAACTGACCCTCTCTCCGAAGTTAAGAAGCTTGAATTTATTTCAATAAACTTCTGGGAGATAACTTGGTGTTTATTGTCATCCCTTACAACGAAGATAAAACTATTTTAATTTAGTACCGTGACGACGCCGCTACGTTACACACACCTATTCACATCTTCTCTGGTTGGGAGTCCTGCTGACCCAGTACTGCTGAATAGCGAGTTTGATTCTCACTGGATGCCTCATACTGGTGACCTTTTGTCACATTCTACCCATAGAAAATGGGTTGGATAAATACATACATCTCTGGGTGGGAGGACATTCTGTCTTTCTGAGGAAATAAAATTATACCATTAGAATATAGACATTAACTTAATCAATACCATACAACATGATCCCCTATGATTCTAACACATTGTTAAAATCACTTACTAAAAAAGTTAATTTATAAATACACAGCATATATTACTTCCTAACAGTTAGGCATGACATACCCAGACGGGTTGATATGCTGCTAAAATCAACCAACCAACTGGTGAGATTGAAGTGTGAGATCTTCCTTATCCATGTATTGTCTTTGGATGTGATGTGACAAAATCCAAAAGCAAGATGACCCTGGACTTTGTGAACATCCAATCACAGGGACAAATGCTTATTTTTTTCCATTGCTCATTTGGATGGGGCCTCTCATTAAATTGACAGTGCCAAATTTCTTTACAACCAAAGGGGAAATTTGTGAGGTGTTATATTATTAAACTATACAAGCAAGCTGTAGATGCAGCTTGTGCCACACATAACACTAAACCGAGGGTGTGGCTTGCAAGTCCTTACTCGAGTTTGAATTTACTATGGGCTCCATACATACGGCCTTTGTACCAAAATAACACTACAAACCAGGGAATGTAGTTAAATACACCAAGTGTAATAGATATTTTGAATTAGTAAAGTGATATTACAACAGGTAGAATATTATTGCAAGTCGGAGATAGATCCTGTATAAAACAGTGAGGATTTACCTGTGTTGACTAATCTAATAATCTAGTAACAAAGGTAAATTTATTTGATGTAGAATTAAATTTATTCCTAAAGTATCAAATCTATTGTCAGGGCTTAGAAATAACTCTGAGGTGTCCTGATTATTAATGCTAAACTGCATTATAGATAAGGCTTCATTCTGTATGAAGCAGTCAGCTACTGTTGGTTTGAATAACAGCAACTAGCTAAGCACAACTGAAGAGTGTCCAAGACGGTGGTATTTCATAGAAATCAAGAATTAATTCCATTCATGCATTTGGGTGATTCCATTCCCTGAGTTCTGATTAGGCTGTTTGGTTTCTATTGATATTGTGGAGTTTCCTATCAAATACCCTGTTATTCTGCAGTGGAATTGCAACAGGACGGTATGTATTTAAGTTCAAACCGCATTGTTGCGTTGTCTTACCATTCAATGGTAATTGGAACTTAGCTTGATTATTGCTTGATTATTCTTCATTCTGGAGTTATGGCGCAATATGGGAGTCACCCCTTTGTTGCACGTTACTTTGAGGTCTACACTGGCCGAGACTGGTACTGTTAGAAGTATCCACTCTGGTCTGGCAATAATGTGTAACATTATTTTGAATTACGGTCGCTCTTAACAACATTTATATTGTAACTTATGTATGAAGTGTTGTAAAATGAAAGAGTTTGCTGTACATAATGGGACCTAATGTAACATTTACTTGGGTTATAAGATAACCTAATCTTTGATATGCATATTCAACCCTTGGGTTGTCTTATAACCAAGTTCAAATGTTAACAATGAGTTAGATGGTAGTTGTGTGCTCCACTTTCAGAAAAAAAACATCTATTTCCCTGTCTAGTGTGCAGGCTTTTTATCACCACAATAGGCTACTTCCATCAACTTCATTATATATGGATCACTTTTTTATAATTTAGTTTTGTTTCTTTTAAGACTTAATCCTGCCAATGCAATTCCATCTTTGGTACTATGATGAATGACTGAAGAACACCCCAATTCTATGATTATCTTAGGAATATTACAGAAAAAATATTGCTAGTTAAACTTTAAGGGGAATGCTTAGCTAACTAGTATCGTGAGGAAATTGAATTAGCAACCTATTTCAAAACTCCTGCTAATGCCCTGGTCAAGACATGAATCTTACCTCTTTCCCCTTCAAGTTAAGCGAAATTAGTGGGCAGACTGGATTCTTTAGCCCTGTCGGCTAGCGAGAGGAAATTCAAAACCCAACTTTCACTCTAATTAACAAAAGTGGTAATCCATCAATAATGATCAGTTGATGGCAGTAGCCTATGTCGGTATTAAAGCTGCACCACTAAGACCAGGGAAATAGATTTGTTTTTTTCTGAAGTGGAAGGCACCACACCTCTACCATCAACTGCGATTGTTAAATTTGACTTGGTTATAAGAAAACCCAAGGGTTGATATGCATATCAATGATTAGGTTATCTTAATAACCAAGTAATTAACAGAATTGGGTCTCCATTATGTACAGAAACAAACATGCTCCTTTCATTTAAAAAACACTTCATACATAGTATCAATATAAATGTTTTAAAGAGCGACCGTAAATCAAATATTTTACACCATTATTGCAGACAGAGTGAAACTCTTAACAGGTAACCAGTCTCGGCCAGTGTGACCTCAAAAGTAACGGCACAAAGGGGGTTGATCCATATCGCCATAACTCCAGAATGAAGAATAATCAAGCATATCAAGCTTAAGTTCCAATTACCAATTGAATGGTAAGAACGGCACACAAGGGTTTGTAACTTAATACAATTACCGTCCTGTTGCAATTCACTGCAGAATAACAGGGTATTTATAAACTCACAATATCATTCAGAAACCAAACAGCCAATCAGAACTCAGGGAATGTTTAATCACCAAATGCATGAATGGAATATCTTGATTTCTATGAATACCAACCGTCTTGGACCAACCTGCTTCAGTTGCTAAGCTAGTTGCTGTATTCAAAACCAACAGTGACTGACTGACTTCAATACAGAATGAAGCACTTATCTTTAAATGCGTTTAGCATGCTTATAATTCAGTGGAACCTCAGAGTATTCTAAGCCCTGACAATTAAGAGTGATACTTTTAGGGGAAATAAATTTAATTCTCACATTCAAATTAACATTTACTTGTTTACTATGTTATGCTGTGTAGTCAACACAAGGATAAATCCTCACTGTTTTATAAGGATTTCTTATCTCGACTTGCAATATATTCTACCTTTGTAATATTCACTGTTACTAATTCAAATATCTATTACCTTGGTGGTATTTTTAACTACATTCCGTGGTTGTAGTGTTATGTGTGCGTACAAGCGTATGTATGGAGCCCATAGTAAAATTCAAACTCGAAGTAAGAGACTTGCAAGCCACACCCTCGGTTTAGTGTTATGTTGTGCACAAGCTTGCATCTACAAGCTTGCTTGTATAGTTTAATAAACTATAACACCTCACAAATTTCCCCTTTGGTTGTAAGATTTGGCGACTGTCAATTTAATGAGAGCCCCATCCAAATGAGCAATGGAAAAAAATGCATTTTTCCCTGTGATGGATGTCACAAAAGTCCAGGGTCATCTTGCTTTTGAATTTTGTCACATCACATCAAAGCAAAATTACATGGATAAGGAAGATCTCACCACTTCAATCTCAAACCAGTTGTTGGGTGATTTTGCAGCATTCAACCCGTCTGGGGTTATGTCATGCCTAACCTGTTAGAAGTAATACTATGCTGTGTATTTTATAAATAATACTTTTTTAGTAAAGTGATTTTTAACAATGTGTATAGATCATCAGGGATCCATGTTGATTATTAATTGATTAAGTTAATGTCTTATTCTATGGATTTATAATTTTATTTCCCTAGGAAAGGAAGCAGAATTGTTCCTCCACCAGAGATGTCATGTATTTATCCAAACCATTCTATGGGTAGGAATGTACAAAAAGGTCCACAGTATTAGAGGCATCCAGACAGTGAGATCAAACTCGCTATTCAGCAGTACGGCGGTCAGCAGGACTCCCAACCAGAGAAGAATGTGAAAGGTTTGTGGTGTAACGTAGCGGCGTCGTCACGGGTACTAAATTTAAATAGTTTTATCTTCGTTGTGTAGGGATGACAATAACACCAAAGTTATCCTCAGAAGTTTATTGAAATAAATTCAAGCTTCTCTAACTTCGAAAGAGGGTCAGTGTTAATTTATATATTCAGTCTTTAGGGACTTTCGGTCCTTCGAGTTAATTTTGCTAGGGTGACAAGCTTTTTCAGTTGGTAATATTAGAGCTAGCTTTTCCAACACCAACTATACGAATCCCCGCCTCGTCCAACTAACTCGTACAACTCTCCCGGATTACTGGGACCCCCGATCACCTCACTCACTCGGCTGCTCCTCCTGGGCTGACTGCGGAACTGTGACCGTCTCGAGCCCCAGCTGTTCTTTTATATTCATGAGCTACTCCACGCATTTTTATCTCTGATCTGATTACGGGCAGTTGTTATATTTCTTTGTTTAATAAAACGGAAATTCATATTTCCGTTTGTAGAATATATAACAGTGGGAGTTCAAAAAGCTTGTAATTAGATAAGTTCTTTGATATAACTTGTGAAAAGATTGGGGAAATTAACCAATGTAGTTACTGTCACCGCTTGTGACTGATGAAGTAAAGGATTCACTAGATACCAGGTAATATATTCAGGATTCTCTTGAATATCACACAAAACATGTATTTTTCATTCAATGACTTTTTCATATAGCTGAATGGAGTTTTTCATATTCAAGAGTTCTGTGTGGTTGGTTTATGAAAGGGGGGTTTTGAACTTTTCGATGGACTGGAGGATCAAACAGATAGTCCTGAGATTCTCCTAGGTGCCTTCAAAACCTTTTAGAATATAGCAAGGTGGATAATCTTTCGAACCTTGAATGAGACGTATTCTTTGAATGAAGAAACCATTCTTCAGTCTTTGAATGGTAAAATTGATGAACCAAAATGTTTTATCAGGAATTATGAAATAAAAATAATGTTCGATATATTTGTTTTCATATCAGTTTTGGTTAGCATCTTCTGCTTCACCAGAAATGCTACAATTGTATGCTGTAGTTTTAAAATTTGCCACTTAATAGGAAATTGACAGGCATGAGAATCAAAACCTGTGTTAAGACTGAATAAGACTGGATGCAAACTTTGGGAAGCCATAACAACACAATTCAAAATTGTTAAAGTATAAAGATGAGGATACTAGTCTGAACAATATCAATTTTATATTATATTGCAAATAAATAAGTGAAATAGTGTACATTTAGTTAGCATTCAAAGATATCTCAAAATTTATAAAGATTAGAGAGACCGTATTATAAATCTTTATAGTCATTTAAAAAGTGAGGGTGAAGGTTGAATGGAGGTAAAAGTGTTGAAATTAGTGACTAATATAATCCTTTGTAAATAATTATACTTCAAGTGATTATTCTTAATACAAACAATTTGCAGTGTTATGGTTTTAAATATCCTTTCTAATACTAATAATTTTAAAATTATCAATGGGACCTAACAGGTTATACCATTCAGAGTCAAAATGGAACTGAGTAATAGCAACCAAGGGTGACTCCCACTCTCCAGAGATCTAAAACTGTTACCTCACCATCATTGTGAAATATATATTTAAACAGGCTTTCATTTTTATAGTATTTTCATGTGAAATTTTTGGTTGAGTGCAGAAGGAATAAAATTGGAATTCATTTTGGTTTGAATTCTTAAGTTTTTGAAATCAGAATGTAGTGTGAACAACAAGAAAAAAATGTTCAGTTGTCTAAATAATTCTTTGATATCAATGTATCTTCTCAAACTTAGAGATATTAACGAATCTTTTTGTTTTCAAGTATGAATGCAGTAAGGAATAAATATCAAAGAAAGATGTTTAAATCCTGATACATCTTTTCAATAGTCATTACATTTACATATATATTTCATATAGTAGTAACAAGACAAATATTGACTTATGATCAAGTCTCTTGAAAGTGTAGGAATGGCTGCGTACAGACTATGAGGAAGGATATACAGATACACAAATCAAAGTAATAAGGGAAAAGCACATGTACCTTTAACCAAGTTTATTAACATGTAAAACACAATTAGACACACAATATAATGAATACTGAAGGCAGTACTTACATTTATTTCTTCCTCACTGAGGGAGTGCTCAGGTGGTGTAGCCGCTATGCTTCCTCACTGAGAGGTATTTTCAGTCAGGGTTGACTGAATGGCAGAGCCGATTCTATGAGGTTTACTCCTCGGGGCCAAAATAGTTAAGAGAAAATTCTTACCACTGACAAGGACGTTAATCTCCCTGCTTCCTGTCCTGGGCACAGAGAGTTCTAGCCCCTACAAAAGCAATGGTTTCATCAGAAACCAAAGTAGCGATATGCTGTGCAATACTATAATGGGGACCATTTTGTAAAAGTAATTTTAGCACCGAGATCCGTGTTCGAGTTTAAACAAGCTTAGTAAATGACAACTATCTAGAGAGGAAAGAAATTATCTAAAAAAAAAAAAAAAAAAAAAAAAAAGAACCATTCTATAAGGTGCCGAAGTCTTATCACACCCTACCAAAATATAACTCATACTTAATCAACTATAATTACATGAAATAAGCTACTAGAAATTAATAGAAAAATTATATTATATATCATAATTATGAATATATATCAAAACAAATAATAAAAAGTTTAAAACAATGTTTAGGTGACAAGACTTTCGGACACCCTGTAAAGATGAAAATAAGTATTGTGATAAGATTTATTATTTAAAAAAATTAACTAATTCTAAAGTTTTGCATCAGTATTTGTACTGAAAAGCTATACATTCTGCAAAATGATAATATGGTTTATATTCAATAGAGATTAATATTAACAATATTAAATTACATAATATATTTTTTGAGCATATATTTGTTTATTTCTAAAATAAAAATAAATAAAAAACAAATGAAAACAAAAATTCTAAAATTGCAATAACCTAAGATTTTTTCTTCTTTTTTTAAAAATTTTGAGAGGTTTTATGGCAATGCACTTTTTCTTTGCTGGTTAATTGTTCTCTCACAAATTTGGCGGTAAATTTTGAGAATTCTTCAAATTTTTACTTTCTTCAATCTTACTTGTTTTGCCTTCTTGGCCTTTTCCTCCCTGTCAGTTGCCTCTCCTCCCCTTATTCTTTCGTGTTGGAACATATGCATACATGTGTGTTATGTTCATTTATATTTATAGATAAATATATATATATAATATATATATGCACATACACACATATGCCATGTGTGTGTTTATAGTGACATATGTATGTGTGTATGTGTATATATATATATTATATATATATATAATATATATATATATATATTATATATATATATATATATATATTATAGTGTACATATTTTACTCTGAACTGTGATGTGGAACAAAATTACTGCCACCATATTGCAGGGTGGAAAAAAAAATTAATTTAAAATGCTAAATGCCCCAAATGTCTATAAAAAAATTAAATAATGTAATAAAAAAAAAAAAATATGATCTAACAGAAAAACAACTAAATACAATATAGTACTTCAAATTGTGTTCCTTCTATGTAATATGTGTATATCCATATTCTTGTATAGTATATATCCATATTCTTGTATATTTATACATATATGTATGAAAATGTGCATTGACTTAAATTTTATTTTATTTTCATTAATTTTTTTTTTTCAAAATTTGTTACACTTGTTGATTTTATTGGGGTAAGTTAAATATGAAAACAAATGCCACAATGGGAGTTACCCCACCCCCCGCTCATGTCCATTTTAGGGTTGTTGGTGTACACATAAGTTTTTTACTCTAAATACATTGTTTGATCATGGAGTTTATGCCTTATGTATAGTATTCGATTTGGCATGGTTCATCCAGGGAACGTTTGATTCGGATTAAAGAGAAAAAAAAAATCCATGGACGGAGATCGGAAGAACAAACAAGGTACAGTCAACGAGGTGATTGTGTGAGTGAAGAAATATTTTGAGTTATCTAATTTTTTTGCTTTGCAGCTTAAACAAACAGGCAGCGAGGATTTTTATCAGTCATGTATATATAATTTATATATATATTATATATCTCCAATTGACCAGAGGAGTTGGGAATGTTTCTATTTGGGACCTTCTTTATCCTCAATGCATATCCATACCATATATAAACACTTATATCGGGGTAGTTATACATATATACATACATACATACATACATACACACATACAAATTCAAGGCAAATTGAACTTGTATAAATATATTATCTTAAAGTGAAACCAAAAAAGGAATGTCATGGTGAGCTTTGGTTTAACGCAAAAGTCCAGTAATCTTTAGGTTATTTCATATTTCATACATAATTCATAAATACATCAATTTATTGAAGTATTTAAATTTGCTCTGTTTTATATGGAATAATCTTGTTACATAAACACTTACTACTAGCAATAAAATTATATTACATGTAAAAATAAATAAAAAATAAATAAATAAAAAAATATACATCGGACATTGTTTTATCTCTGTCCTATAGGAGTGTTACATTTCCATATAAGTTTCATGCACTAATTGTAAGAACTATTATGGGACAGATAATAATGAATATATATATCTATATTATTATATAATATATAAATAAATATATAAATAAATAAATAAAGGAAAAATACATTATATTTGCTTCATGTAATGATCTATTTCAACAGTAACAGCTAGCTGCTGTCAAAATAAATTATTACATGAAGCAAATTTTAAAGTTTTTTTTTCCTTAATTTATTCTTGTATTGCTCTGTCTGTTCAAGAACAAGACACATCAAGGTCTCACTACAGATGACCTGTATTACTACTTTATTTAATTATATATATAATATATACTTACTATACACATACAACAATACACACGCCATTGATAATAGTTTGTTATATTATAAGTAATGAATGCTGGTTTGAAAACACATAGACAGGAGTCAGTAAACTTCCTAGTACCTTCATCTACTATATATATATATATATATATATATATTATTTATATATATATTTAAAACCATTTTTTATTCTATCTCAAAGTGTTAACCAGATAATCATTAAAAAAAGAATCTCTTAATAGAATGGTATAATTTATGTTACTCATTTCCGAATTAAATTAGGGAATATTTTCTCTTTAAAAGGTTGCATTTAAATTTATTGTCTACTAAAGGCTGACTCAAATCTGTAATGTTTACCAGAAAATCTGAAGATTTTAAATTATTATACAACTTAAAAGAAATTTAAAACTTTAATGACGTTTTTAGATTCATTTTATGAGAAAGCATTGGGGATATCAATAAAAAAATGTTCATGGAAAGCATATTTAGATGGCCACATTCGACTTAAGACTGAAAAAGTTCCCTACACTAGATACTTATAATAAGAATACAAATTAAACAATAAGCTTAACTATTTTGAAACATTTGAATAGTATCATTTGAAGTTTAATTGCAAGAAAATAGCATAAACTGAGTAAAATGAAATTTTTTTTTTTTTAATGCAAGGCTGATTTTAGCCCTTCCCCACTCTACCAATATTAATTTTGTCACCCAAAATTAATTTCACCGATATCTGATTTGATGTCTGCCAAATTAAAAGTTAATAAAAATCTTTCTAAAATAATCATACGAGAAATGATTAATAAACTGGATTTTGAAACCTATCTACTCTTCAATAAAACAGGGAAAAATACATTTGTTTACACAGAATATCACACTGGCTTCATTTACAGATTTCAGTTTTGCAACATCAGGCCTATTCTATTGGTGACCCCGATCTGTTTACAGGCCGTGCCTCATTATTTGCTCTGTTTAATCTAAAGAATATTTCAGGAGTCCTTATATAATAGCCCAGGGATACGTGTAACAGCCAATCAGAGACTTGCTAGTCACATGTATAAAATAGATTCCATTCATGTGCACTTTTGAATTTGTTAATAGAGTGTCCAAATCTCCGTTTTGCATCCACTTGCAATATCTGTCTACAATTCATTATCAAACTCCTGCATTCCCTTTGTTGTTAAGCTGGGGCCATCTAATCCTCTTCTGGGATGCAATACTTGAAAGTGGAGCATGTGTGCTTGGAGATTTAAAGATCAAGTGGGTATTAGTTTGCTCTCTTTACAGAATGACATCATATGACCTGGTTTTGGCGACAGGGGGCATTACTCATGTAGCATGTCTAGGCCTGAATAGACTGGCTGAGGACACCCTCTGTAGGTTTACAACTGGTTTGATTCAGAGTTTTCCTTCTCCTAGACCGGTTGCCATATCAAAGGTAAAAGCCCAGTCTACCAACTATTTAACATGCTGGAGAAAAAAAAGAGAATAATTTGATTCATAACTTTCCTAAAGGTATTAGCACATGTGAATGTAATGCCTCATTCAGGATTTGAACTCTGGTAGCCAAGTTCACTTCCTATGATGTTTAACAGTTCACCACAAGTGCTCTTTTACACATTGGATAAAAAAAAACCTAAAAACTGCTGAAATTTATTAGTGTCTCATGGAAACAGTTGAAAGGATGGCTGGTGAGGAACATTGTATTTTTCAGCTTTCCTTTACTCTTGAAAACCTGCATATTATATTAATATGACAAATGAAGTATGGATTACCAAAATTAAAAATACACCTTCCTATTATCTGTCAAACATGGTTCACTAACTGATTAAGGCAATGGTATACAATGATACTCTTGAAGTCACAATGTCTTATGTTAATAAGTCGAAATATATTTCATATATTCTTGAGTCACACTTTTGGCTACAAAGTCAGGGTCTTGGTCAAATATTTAAAATATTGTTCTTGTTATTTAAATTACTAATAATCTGACACTTAGGCCTTGTTTTATATCATTCATCTAAAGACAGTCAAGTTTTAGTTATCTATGATGACTAAGCTTTGCTAGTCTAGCGTGTTAACCTTACACCAGGCTCAAAGCCAACTTTTAGTTTGAGTACTATTTTGTACTATATTTTCGAAAGTGAGTTTTGTATGGTTAACGAGTGCACAAAAGGAATTAAAAAACAGTTACACTTGGAAAAGTTATGAATCCACTTTTCCCAGTTATGGGTATATTAGTAGGGCAGTTGAAGCCCTTTAAAGACTGGTAAACTAAGAGAAAGTTACTGATTATATATAATAACGTAAATAGTCAGCAACTAAAATTGGTTTCCTATCCCTCTTCAGTGTAGATGAAGAGGCTGATGAGAAGGAGGAAAAGAAAAGAACTATCAAATATAGATCTCCAAGAGCTAACTAACTTGAGATAGTAACTAACAAAAAACAAAAAAACATTCATGGCAATGAGAAACCACTCTTTCCCTTTTTTATTGGGTGGGGGATAGTAATATCAGTTCACTGGATAGTGGAAGTTTTGGAGAGCTATGTCCTGAAGAGACATAGAAAATCTAATTTTATTCCATGAGGCCAATATCATAACATTTGAACTGGTTGTGGATAACCATTTCTTGTTTTAAAATTCACATTTAAATTTATTGTCAACTGCTAAGGCCACACTTAATTAGATAAGTATGTTTATAAGAAAATATGTCTGAACTGTTATAACTTGGTCCAAGTTTAATATATATACTTGTTAAAATAAATTAAAAATGTTACTATTTATAATGGAGATAGTGTTTTTTTTTTTGTCTATAACCGAAACTATATTACTTCTCAAGTCACAATTCCCTTAATTATTTACCTCACATTCTCCATGATTTTATTTTTATTTGAACCTCAATTATCAATAAAATTGTTTTACATTATTAATACTGTTGATCATATCTGCGTACTAAAATCATGCAATTGTATTTATATATACACATAAAATAGTGTTTTACAGTGAACGAGAAGTCTAATTTGCATATTGATATTAAAAATTTGATTTTAATAAATGTGTGACTTGGTATTATTGATTTCTAATTGTTCGGTTTTATCTTAAATGGTATGAGCAAAATTTGGGATAAATCTTAAAGATACATTAACAAAAAGAAATACATTAACAAAAAGAAATAACTATTTTATTCTGCTAGGAAAATTTAGCAATGAATGATGGGAGTGATGGAAGAGTAAGTTTCAGTTCTATTTTTCGATTATACACCCCTAGTTTCAAATCTTTTTATTCTGCATTCTTATTTAGTATCATTAGCCTTTAAATGTAATATATTTTATTTATAACTTAAATACTTGCACCCAGAGGTTGCATATATTTGCTAGTATTTTAATGACTTTTTGAGATTGTTCTTCAAGAAAGTTTTGGGATATCAGATTCTAAAGTGAAAGGTGAACAATTTTAATTGGTTTTTTGATAAGTCATGAAATATAAGACCCTCACACTTGAGGGTCTTATAAGGCTTAATGTAGCCTTAAGACCACACGTTTTCTACTCTCATTTATACTAATAAAGATATGAAATAAATGTAAATATTTTATTTAACAATTTAGAATCTTTCCTAGTAGACCTAAAAAAATGTTTAAAAGTTGACGCCTATTTTATAAAAAATGTTTGATATTTTAATATAACTTTAAATGTTTCATAATTTCTAAGGGCATACACACAGAGTTTTATTGTGTCATTAAAACCAAGCAGTCAGGTGATTGGTCCCAAACTGCATTGAAAATACTTGTAATATATAAGAGAAACATGAACTGCATTTAAACTTGTTTTTCAAAACTATTAATATTTATTTACAATCTCAAAACAAAGTAATAACATTCTGAATGAAGAGTTATATAAAATCTAAAAATATTTATTCATTACTATTTCAATTTTGAAACTTAATCTTCAGAAATGCTTCAATGAATGTTCAAATAAATGCATTTCTATAATCCTTGATATTCAAATTCAAGCCTTACAAACAGTAAGTCAACAAACAAAAAAGTAAGAAAACATTTTCAATGGACACTTGGATATAAATGCTCAAATATTTGTTTACTTATAACATAACATATATCACAACTTAAAAATTTTAAGAACATACCAATGGATCTACCCTCACATTTAATCAGTTGATCTAGCGATATATTCCACTAATTTTATGAGTCCTTGTTATGAATAAGCCTGTTGACTTTTGGACATTTAAATGATTTTACAAAATAAAATAAAATTAAAAATTGACTTCAAATTTCCTTTTATAAGAAACTTAAAAAAAAAACTTACCGTAAAATTCCGGCTAATTGATTTTATAATCGGCAATTTCTTTAATTTTATTGTCTGTTTAAAAGGCTGAACTGAAATCTTTAATATATTTATAAACAAATCTAAACTACTTAAAAGAAAATTAAAACTTGACTACCCTTTCCAAACTTTTTTGAGATTTTTTTTTTTTCTGAGAAAAGCATTGGGATATCAAGTTATAAATAGATGTTCCTAAAAAGGCAACACTTGATAGTTTAGAAGGCCACATTCGACCTTAAGGCTAAAGGTTCCCCACCTTTAACTAGATACTATAAAAAAACAATACAAATTACAACAATAAGCACAAATACTTTTTTTTAGTGGAGGGATATAGCTAATCTTTTGTTTATGTTGGCTGTAAATTTTGGTTATAAAATGGTGAAATATATCTATGACTAATTAGTTTCTTGGTTGATAAAGAAGATAACACAGGACCTGCCTCATATTTGAGACAGGCAATAGGTCCAAGCCTTTAGGAAGTTGACAAATAGTACAGGGAAAATATCTGCTACCAAAAACCTGGTCAATTTAAGACATATCTTTGGAAGAGTCCATTTCTAATGGCAGTGTGTGGTCTATACACTCTCTAAAACACTTTCATTATCTAATACTTTCATTATCTAATATTACAAACATCTTGTCATGTGATATTTCAATTATAAACCAATACTTAACTCATACAGAAAGAAAAATTCAGAGGGATGAGTTATTCCCCTTCCAAACATTTTTCCTATCAACTAACAACCAATAACACACGTTCCTCCTGCCTTTGAGCTGAGATGAAAGTGTAGTATCAGATCACCACCCTTGACTATGTTCTTATTGAGAAACACCATAAACTAACAAAGAAGCCTGGTCCGGCAGTTTTCAACTCTCCAGTCACACCTCACTAAATGCATCAAAAGGATGAGGGTTAGAATAGTTTGATACTTCCATGACAGTAGTTGTAGGGACAAAATTGTTTTTGTTGTATGTGTGTGAGAGTATTGGCCTCCATATTAGACTGATCATCTTCAAAAATGACACTCATTGGTTAATATTTAGATATCCACTTGCAAAAAGTTCATCTCAGAATTCACACACACATTATATATATATATATATATATATATATATATAATGTGTGTGTATAAAAGTGATGCAACATGATTTCACTATAGAGCAATAAGATCTTCCGTTATGGTACATGAGAATTTGCCATTTAGAACATGTGTTGTGTTACCATAGCAACAGAATTTCCCATTACTAGTAAGTGAGACCAGGTTTTGCTTAGCAACATGCCAATGTTTTGCATACAGCTTCAAATTTGATAACATTCACACAAAGGTGAATTGTGCAATCAAAAATGCATCTTTCCCCTATATGCGGATTATGTTATAGACTCTAATGAGAAGAAATAGAATTCTGTTATATTAAATTTGATAAATAAAATTTAATAATTATTCAATAGTGAATAGAATCTTAACTGTATTCATTGAGGGTAAGGGCAGAATTTATTTTTTTTATATCTGAGAAACCTACATTTGTAATAAGAAATATTGTTCAAAAGGAACTCTGAAATTGCCAATTGGCTCAGTTAATAAGATAAATTAAAAGATCCCCATTTGAAAGATTAGCACACCTTTATCTTCCTATTTCCTAATTCTCTCATTCATAAGGTCTTATGACAGACTTAGTTTCATAATACTTTGCGTTGGCTTGGTTCCTATAATCAAATATTTACTTAAAAGCTTTTTGATAAACTAATTTTTTTAAAAATTTTTCTTTGATTAACATTAACTTGTTCAAGAAGTTCTAAATAATTAAGACTTAATTATAATGAAATTAATCTTGAGAGATGAGAAATCTAATGTCACCCAACAACAAAGACATTCTGGAAGTAAAAATTACTTAGTAAACAAAAAAGGATTATTTTAAATGACTAAGGCTGGTCATTAAAGTTCATGTTGAGCACATTCTATTTAGAGAATTTATTATAATTAATTGCAAATATATAAGGGGAAGTACTCTACAAGTAGCATTTCATAGTTATCCGAGAAAATAAGACTTGAGTATAAAAGACAGAACCTACTCTATTACCAAGTTGAAAATTGGATTGGAAATTATTTTTTACATTTTAGGATGTGGGAATTTTAAGTTTTTGGAAATTATTTTCCAAATATTTTTGATTTTGCAAATTATTTGTTCAAGTTTTAGAATTTAGAAAAAATATTTTTTCAAGATTTAAGATTTTGGAAATTATTTTCTAAATTTAAAATTGAATTGGATTGTTTATAATTAGGAAATTATTTTAATTTTCTGGAAATTATTTTCCAAGTTTTCAGGATTTGGGAAATTATTTTCCTAGTCCTTAGGATTTAAAAAATTGTTTTCTTAATTTAAAGATTTTAATGGTATTGCACTAACAAAAATTCTGGCATTTTTGTTGTTACGTACAAAAAATGCATATTAGATTTTCAATGCTTTCTTTCTCATTCGTAGGTTGCTAAGAAATCTGATTTATCTGGTCATAGCTATAACCGCCCCCCCCAAAACACTAATATTCCAAGTTATCAATTCATATATATATATTACACACACACACACATACATACATACACTAACATGCCTTGTTTTAAAAAAACAAAGTGTTTTTTAAAATCCTGCCTTTTTCTGTCAAAGCATTTTTCCTTATTCACACCACCAACCTTTATACAGACTTGTATCTCTGACCCCCTAACAGAAAAAATAAAAATTGAAATTGTCTTCCCACCTCCTCCCATCCAGGAAGGCTATCAAAAGTCACACTGCTGAAAGCCATGTGTATCATATGTACAGTACTGTCACTTGTTCAATGCCCAGATCTGTGAATTTTGTTCAATGCTGCTTGTAAAATCAAACTTTCTTGTCCTGAAAATCTTGACCGGTCTTCAGTGACCACTGTGTACCGTAATTACCGTTTTCGATATGAATTCTTCCATGACAGAATGAAATAAAGAAACAAAATACAGTCGGTTATCTTGCCGTGGACATTTGTTTGTTGTTTTTTCTTTTAATAATTTGTGTTTTCAGGAGTTTGCTTGCTGAAAATGATTTTCATTGCACATTGATGGACCTGGACTGGTTTGGTTTTGTGGCATATCAACCTCAGTGGGTCATTTAATGCAACAACGTTTTTTAAATGAATTCATTTTTAATGGATACTCAATTTTATTGTTATAAACACATTTTTCTATTTAACCCATAGATGGGACCCTAACAGGTACTACCACTCCGGGTCAGAGTGAACCTGGGAGCAATGGTGATAAAGGGTGCTCCACATTCCCCAAATCTCCAGAACTGGAACCTCACCATCAGATAGAGTTTAATATCATTCCCAGGACAATAAGACCCTCAGCCACACCTTCTATCACATATATGATAAAAAGGGTAGTGGTTGCCATAAGGGAAATAGGATTGGGACAATCATATAGGTGCTAGAGCCTGACGTGACCAGCTAATTGATTGGAAGGGGCCTCCACGACCGCTCGTCTAGCCTGAGTAAGGACCAAAGTGGATTGTTGCATACCTGGACTAGTGTCTGAAAGGTTGGTTAATGTAACATGAGAGAGAATGGAAAGAGCCAGTAGGTTAGCATGGAAAATCTTTAGGATGAGTCAGCACAACATAACATGGCATTTTCTCATTTGTCAAAGAGGCATCATGTGGTGAAGTGTGAAAGAGTAAGAGTGAGAATATTAGGGGAGTTTGGAAAGATGCATTGACAGAGTGAAATGTGGTCTCTTACTCAGTACAGTTTGGCTTGAGGGAAATTAAAAATCTCATAAGAAAAAGATAAGTCGCCTTGTGTTATTTCTTGGCACAAGGCAAGATGTTCCTCAGCACCCCAAGCTGGTTTTCAGACTCCAAACATCAAAAGAATTGCCAGCCAACTCAACATAGCAACCAGATTCGAGCTTCTCAAAGTAGTACTGGTCCAGAGATAACTATATGACAGTTATTTCTATATGACACCTCATCAATCCATTCTGAAATGAGAGCCGTAATGTTTCAATTAGTTTATGACATGTCAACCCTTGTTGTGTTACTTATCCATACTTGTTTTACAGCCAATTACAGAATTTCAAATAATTATTCCAATTTGATTATAATTTGCAAACTATTATAGCATTAAGAAACCATTCTGAAAACAAATAGAATTAATTTGTATTATTTATATTTTTTTTTTACCGTTGTCCTCATCTTTATTGTTATATACACAATGTTTCAGCCAATGTGCCCTCTGGCCTTCTTCAGGTCTTTCTTGTCAAACTCTAGTTGGACACAAGGTGCAATGGATAACTGTTGAGTTAATACAGTTTTAAGTGACGATAATCTGTAGGGTGAAAATAACAGAATACTTAACATAGCTTAACACTTGTACCTGGTCTTCGTTAACAATATGAGAACAAGGTATCCCAATGTATTAAAGAAAGGGTTTGGTTCAATGTTCAGTGAAGGTAAAGGGCTGAAATGTGTATATAACATATATATATATATATATATATATATATAACAATGATGTGGACAACTGTCAAAAAAAAAATCTAAACAGTAAAATTATCAAGCCTCATCTAAAAAATTCAGACAAAAAATATGATTGAATTTAATGGCATGTCAACACATGTAGGGTTATTTTATGCCTAGATGATAGGGAATCACATTTTGTGTATTATTCTTTTTTTGGCACAGGATTCTATGGAATACAAATATTTTTAAACTGATTTATTTGACACATAAATAGGAACCTAACCTGTCATTTTTTCTATTCAACCCATAGATGGGACCCTAACAGGTACTACCACTCCGGGTCAGAGTGGACCAGGGAGCAATGGTGATGAAGGGGTGCTCAACATTCCCCAAAGCTCCAGAACTGGAACCTCACCATCAGATAGAGTTTAATGTCATTCCCATGACATGTAGACCCTCAGTCACTGATAGGTTCTGGGCTTGACGTGATCAGCTGATTGATCGGAGGGGGGGGGCTCTCGAACGCCCGTCTAGCCCAAGAAAAGCCTAGTGGAATATTGCAAGTCTTGGACTGCTCAGCCACCTGAGTTCTATCCTTAAGCATCACTGGTCACCACCCACGGCCAACAGGTGGTCCCATTGGGGGAGTCTTACCCCTCTGCAGAGGTGCAGTCGGTGCATTCTAACGCCCCAGCCGACAGGGCAGTGTATTTATGAGGATTGGGACATACCTATTAATGTTTATATGGGTTAGGGTATAACAGAACTGAGGATCTCTGAAACAGCCAAATCTTACTGAGGGGTATACCTACACATCTCTTCATTTGCATTGATCTTTTTTTTATTGTAGTTGATGTACAGTAAATTAAAATTTCCCTTTTTGGAAATCTTCCACCACCACAGTATCTTCAATTCACATATGTCACAAGGTCAGTGTTTAAATAGTGTACAGTTGGTTTGATGTAGTAGTTATAGCTTCCTTCTCTGATGTAAGAGGTACAAAATCGTCTACATCATACACAGGCATGCAACTTAATGCAGAAATAATCAAATGTCATGAGGGTGTGAAGAAAATCTTTATGACTGAGGCACACATAAAAGCCGGCAGAATTTTTCTTTTGTGACTTACAGAATTTCTATGGAGCAGGTTGAGGAGAATTATGGACACAAGGAATCTGATTGACAACTAGAATACATTTCGTCAACTACTTGCAACATTTGAATACAGAGTTTTTCTTCTCCTAGACTAGTTTGATATAACAATGCTAAAGAACCAATCTGCCTTACAATTTACTTAGTTGGGGAAGAAGAGATTCATACCTTTCCCAAGGGGATTATCAAAATAAGATGAAGTGAAATGTAAGCAACTTTGTAACTGCAAGGAAAGAGAAACAAAGTCTTCTAGGCCATTCTGAGAGAGATAGAGAGAGATAGAGAGAGATAAGAGAGAGAGAGAAAAGAGAGAGAATAGAGAGAGAGAGAGAGGAGATAGAGAGATAGAGAAAGAGATAGAGAGATAGAGAAGAGATAGAGAGATAGAGAAAGAGAGAGAGAGATAGAAGAAAGAGAGAAAAGAGAGAGAGAGATAGAGAAGAGAGAGAGAGATAGAGAGAAAGAGAGAGAGAGATAGAGAGAGAGAGAGAGAGAGAGAGAGAGAGAAAGAGAAGAGAAAGAGATAAGAAAGAGATAGGAGAAAGAGATAGAGAAGAGAAGATAGAGAAAGAGATAGAGAAAGAGAGAGAGATAGAGAGAGAGATAGAGATGAGAAGATAGAGAAAGAGATAGAGAGAGAGATAGAGAAAAGGAGAGAAGAGAGAGAAAGAGAGAAGAGAAGAGTAAAAGAGAAAGAGAGAAAGAGAGAAAGAAAGAGAGAAGAGAAAGAAGAAGAAAGAGAAAGAGAAGAAAGAGAAAGAAAGAAAAGAGAAAGAAGAAAGAGAAAGAGAGAAGAGAGAGAAAGAGAGAAAGAGAGAGAAAGAGAGAGAAAGAGAGGAGAAAAGAAAGAGGGAAAGAGAAAGAGAAGAGAAAGAGGAGAAAAGAGAGAGAAAGAGAAAGAGAGAGAAAGAGAAAAGAGAGAGAAAAGAGAAAGAGAGAGAAAGAGAAAGAGAAGAGAAAGAGAAAGAGAGAGAAAGAAAAAAAGAAGAGAGAGAAGAAAAAAGAGAGAGAAAGAAAAAGAGAGAGAAAGAAAAAGAGAGAGAAGAAAAAAAAGAGAGAGGAAAGAAAAGAGAGAGAGAAAAAGAGAGAGAAAGAAAAAGAGAGAGAAAGAGAAAAGAGAGAAGAAAAGAAAAAGAGAGAGAAAGAAAAAGAGAGAGAAGAAAAAGAGAGGAGAAAGAAAAAGAGAGAGAAGAAAAAGAGAGAGAAAGAAGGAAGAGAGAAAGAAAAAGAGAGAGAAAGAAAAGAAGAGAAAGAAAAAGAGAGAAGGAAGAAAGAGAGAAAGAGAAAGAAAAAGAGAGAAAGAAAAGAAAAAGAGAGAAGAGAAAGAAAAAGAGAGAAAGAAGAAAGAAAAAGAGAGAAAAGAGAAAGAAAAAAGAGAAGAGAAAGAGAGAGAGAAAAGAGAAAGAAAAGAAAGAGAAAAGAAAGAGAAAAGAGAGAATTTATTTTGTCTTTAAATGTAGTTTGGTAAGACATCTTGGAAAATAGATTTAAGAAATTCAATGTCTGAAATGGTAAAAATATTTCAAATTTGCTAATAGCAATACCTTATTCCTTTTTTGAATAGTCTTATTTTCTTTATATTTTCTAACATTTAATTGACATTCAAATTGTAATAATATGAATTCAAAAAGACAGAAGAGATCAGAAATAACCTGGGAATTTAGATTTAAAAAACTGATAGAAAAACCCACAAACAAAACAAAAAAAAAAGAAAAAGAAGAAAGAAGAACCCAAAACAAGTTAATATGTGATACCCCCATTTTCTGAAGAGAAAATAAGAAATACAGTCTTTCATTTTTAAACCTTTTTAAACCAATGAAATTTCTGGAATAATCTATTAACTCTTTGCCTACCAAATTTTGTTATTTTTTACCTGTATGATGGGAAAATTTCAAAGTTTACTATCTTTTTACTCAGAATTCATTATAGTCAAATAATAATTATAATATCTTTTTCAGCTAGTATATTAGGTCTAAGACTTGTCAGCTGTTCCTTATAAACATTCAGCTTAATTCCACAAAATATTTATAGTCTTTCCACAGATCATCTAACCTTGCTTTAAAGAAGTTTAGAGATGGGGCATTCAACTATTGATGATGGAGTTTATTCCATGTATTCACCACTCTGTTACTAAATAAAGTCCTATTATTCTTGTAATCCGATTCCTTTCTGCAAATTATAATGAACTAACTATCAGTTTTTATACTTTGTTTGGGTGTGGTGGAAGAGTCGCTGTGAGTGGTTTAAGTAGGTAAAGATGTCAATGATCATCAAGTCATTCTGGCAGCACAAACATCCATTGGTCATCATCCTGGGAGGTAGTCTGCTCAGAATCCAGAATCTGCACAGAACTGATTGATGCAGGTTTTTGCTGGTCAGCCCACACTGGTGTGTCCATATGTAGATGTCCATATGCAGAACGAGTTGAAAGGTGATCTACTGAGAATTGTCCAAGAAATTAAAATTTGTCCATGCTGACAAATGGTATTGTTGGATGAACTTTCCCAACCACAGCACGCACTTCCGGTAGAAATTGGCCAATGAGAGACAGAAAGAATTTAAGATTGTTTTCAACTGTCCTCAAATCAATAACTGGTTGGTATTCCTACCAGCAAGACCAATCTTTTGGATTAACAACCGAGAAATTTATACTCATGGCAACTAGAAGAGTAAAGATGTCTCTTCTATCACCGAGAACTCTCTCACTCACCGTTTATATACCCGATGTTTGATGTGGTATATACCACGAGGGTGTATTTCTTGATATAGCAATATTCAGATTTTTCGTTTGACTAATGAGAAAGCTAAATACCAAAAATGTATATTTTTTGCTGGTCAGTCCATAGGAGAGTGTCATTTATGAGTTAGTCCTTGTTTTTCCAGCATGTCTTGTCAGTCTTACTTGCATGGTTTATGTGATAGGGCACAAGTGGGCTGTACCACTGCTTTTCCTGTGGATTGCTGCTTCCAAGGTTTGTTCAAGACGGTATGCAGCATCCTTTTGTAGCGACCATCTTGCTTTTCTTTTAAGCACTTTGTTAGAATCCAGGTAGTGCATTTTTATAGTAGTACTGATACGGCTATGGTTTTGAAGAATTTTCTAAAGTGGTTTCTAAGAAATCAACAGTATTGTTTTCAACCAACTCCACTCAGTGTCTTAGATTCCTGGTGACCTGGCCACTCTAATGGAAATTTCAAAGAAAGTAGTTCAATAGTTTTTAGAATACCTAAATCCATTAATAATGGAGATTGTAATTCTGTCTGTAACAAAAACTACGTCACAGCTTACGTCACAATATTCTTATGCTATATACACCCAAATTTGAGTAAGCAATTTTCTGCCCTTTTTTTTTCTTTTTACAGTAAAAAGGAGTTAACTAAAAAGTTACAATAAATACCTACGAATTTTGTGTAAAATTGATGTGGAAAATATTCAAAATAATTGTTTGATTATTACATGCATGCAACATTTTATTTGAGTGGGACGGGGCTCAGTTTTCATTTCAAATTGTTTTTTTATTTTTTTTACTCCTTTAATGAATATGAGGATTTTGCTTACTTATGATACAAACCCTCTGACATTGAATTTTTAACTCCCACCCTCTCAGGCAATGTCTTTTAAAAATTAATTTTTATGACGCTCGGGTGTTTTCTGTTGCTAGTAGTAATAAATGGCTTAGGAAAAAAATAGAAAACTTTACGTTGTCAAGATAAAAGTAAAATAGACACTGTAGAGATGGTATACTTAGAATACTAAAAAGGTATTTAGATATATAAATGGATTAAAGTTTTGGAAGGCTCTAAGATTCATAGGAATCTGGCCCTTAGTCAAAATGACTTAGAGTTGAAAACCAGTCTTTTTAGAATAGATGCTGAAGCAGTCGGGTCACAACATTTATGGCTCAGTAAACAAGTTACTCTGACCATAGTCAAGTGTTACATAATTCATGAGCAGCATATGATTTATGTATGTACCTGTATTTAAAATATTTTGAAAAAGATTTGTAAGATTTCAAATCAGAGGTGGGGATTTTTCCATAGCATGATGATGACCCCAACTTCACCTTAAAAAAAAATCATGCGATTAGGTGTGAGATACTTTTAAATTTATTGTTGGATTTAAGGTCAGTCTTCCTGCGGCAGTTGAATCAATATGGGCTGGGTTATTGAAGAAAACAAGAAATGGCCAGTCCAACAAGAAAGAAGAACTAACCCTTAACAGAAAGCCTGAAGAGAAGTCCGCCTGAAGATGGCAACCGAGTTAGCCGAAGTAAGCAGATATTAACAAGCAAGAACCATCATCTAATCTATTGAATCATCTCATTGAAATTGACCAAAATAAATCGTTGTAAATGTAATTAAAAATGAAACTGCATATGTAATGATATATATTTTTTTTTAATGATGGTTATGTATGTTACTACTTATCGTTTTAAGACAAAAGTTTGACCTTAAATAATAAATTTAATTAATTTTAATTCGTTTTTAAAAAAACTGTATCAGACGATTTTTTGGTATAGCTAATATATGAAGCATCAATTTGTTGTCATGCAGATGCAAATGTATATTTGAATTCTTTTTTTGGATGCTATGATGTGTAGAACTTTTGTGAGTATGTAATTCTTTTTTTTTGACAGCTCAAGGGTGCTAGAGTGGTCATAAGTAAATCAGAGAAAACATTTGAAAAATTATAAGATGACTTGTGAACCTCTTAGGTTTCCATTATAAGATGGAAACATTATTATAAACTGATTTAAAAAATGAAGCCTTCAGAATTATGACTCAGCGGCAAATTAATTAACAAGGTAAACTATAAAGAAGATGATGTTGGATAATGTTTTATGGGGGGAATAAAGGGAACAACAGATTTTGCAAAACTGAGAAAAATAGTTTCCAATTGCAAATAGTTAGACTCGAGTTTCAGGTTTTTGGATGTTGTTAAGCACTACCATTCACGTCCATACATTAACACATGTGTCTGCCATATACATAACACCATACCTACACACAGGGCACACAGAAAAGACGCATCTCCGATCTCTCCATTATTTTTACCTCCACTTATTTACGGTCTGTTAAGAAATTTGAAACTTTTTTGCTTTGTATTATTTGGTAAACTTGTTCGTTTGTGTTTGTCAATACATATATTTATCGTTCTAATTCATTCCATTGTCTTCAGTTTTTTCGTAGACCGTATTTGGTTAAACTGTCAAGTTTAACAGTCCTAACAGCACAGAATAGATGTAATTAAAAATAATAAAATGGCAGTCAACACAAAAGTATGTAAAATGAATAAATTTTTCATCTGAAAAATGCTGCCCTTTTTGGGAAATTAGTGATAATGGTCAGGTAGGGATTAACAATGGAAAAAGATTTTTAAAAATAATCAACTTTAGATGAATAAAAATTAAGTTATTTCATACGAATTAAAAAATATTTTAAATAAGAATAACATCTTTGAACAAGGATTTATATTCTACTTCCATTTCAAAATATGTCCATGTAGAAATTATTAGAATTTAAATTTCAATTTTAAGATAAAAGTGAAACGAACGAGAAAAAAAGAGAACGAACGAGAAAAGAAGCGAACGAGAGAAAAGAGAACGAACGAGAAAGAGAACGAACGAGAAAAGAGAACGAACGAGAAAAAGAGAACGAAAAAAAGGAAGGGGAAGAAAGAAAAGAGAAACAAAAACAAAAAAGTTGGAAGGAAAAAAGATAAAAGATAAAGAGAATTAACCTAACAGTTTTTAAAGCCAAAGGAGAAATAATTTTATGTCAAAGGAGAGCCCGGCATACTTTAAATACATAGCTAACAGTTTGAAGTTTATCTCCCTTTAGACGATTTCACAAACAATAAAGTAATTTTGCATTCTTTTTTCTGGTAAAAATTTTGATAGGATACTCAATTTTTCGTCTTGATTTTCATTTTTAAAACGAATTAAAATTAATTAAATATCGATTATTCTAAGTAAAAAAGTAGTAACATAATGAGCATTCCAATAAAAAAGAGCAGAATAAAATTACACTGTAATTTATTTTAATATTATTTAAAACGATCTTTTTTCGTCAATTTTGATCAAAATCTGACTTTAGATGCGCAGCCGGGTTGCTAAAATCCGTGTTTCAAATAAATTTAACACTTGGATTGAAAAAATAAATTACTTAAAATCAGGGAATAATTCAGATTTTAATTAACATTTTTCAGTATTGATTTATCAATGAAGTGATTTTAATGCATCAGTTTATTTTATTTCAATCTTCCTAATTTAATTAGGTATTTCTGCTATGATGAGAAGGGAACATATAAATTTCATTTAAGATATGGTTATAAGTTTAAAATGTGCATTAGATTTTCTTTTTCCCCCCCCCCCCTGAAAAACCAATTTTTGGTTTTTTTTTAAAAATACTAACTTTTAACTTTTTTTAAGTATCATCTAATATTTTTTTTCAAAACTTTTTGAAATTTAGCGCCCCTTTTAAAAGAAAAATAGTTGATGTATAATTATTTTCTTTTATAAGATAACAGCCAATTAATAATTATTGAAATGAGTTAAAAAAAAAAAAAATCTCCCCAATTTTTTTTTTTTTTAGTTTTTATTTTATTTTCCGAGTTTTCGGTAATGTATTTTCCTAACCAGGGTAGTACGTCTTAAAAAATGTTTTTTTTGCTTCTAGTCAAACCTTCGGTCTTTAGTCTTTTTATAATCTAGTTTCAATCATATACCACTCGATATTTGGGCGCCCCAAAAAATAAGGCGGCCAAAGTTAAGTGACCTGAAAATTTAAGTTTTAATAAAGACTGGATGCATTATAAAAATTCATTGATAAATCAACACTGAACATTTTCATTAAAATCGGATAATTCCCTGACTTTTGGTAAATTTTTCATTTAAATCATTCAATCGAGGGTATAAAACATTAAACATCTTGCCTATTAATTGCCTCTCGGAGGGCTCTTGTGGGAATTAAAAATAAAACTAGAAAAAAAAATAACTCCCATGAGCCTTCACATCAGAAGAACCTCCGAGCATCGTGCAAGAAAAAAAGGACCCACTTCCCGATCCCCAAGGTAAATCTCTTGGCCATTTCGAACATAGGCCCTTTAAGGGACGAGAACACTACTACTGTCAGAAACAAATTTTTCCCTACACATGGTGGCTATGACCCGTGAATAAAGCCTAAATCCTAAACTAGCTTTTGGTCCTGTCGTCTTCTTTTCTTTTGCTTGACTTCCTTTTCAGTGCGACCACCAAATAGATGGGTTAAAGCAACCCTAGGAACAGACCCAGGAATAACCAGCCACCTTTAAACCTGGAACCTCTTGCCACCCATACTCTCACCACTGTGATACTAACCGGAAGTCGTGATAGCGGCTCTCACCTGTTCCTGTATTACAATAAAAAATTAATAGAACTTTATTTTGAAATAGACGAGTTCCAAAGGTGAACAGATACTGATGCTGAAGTATTCCATCATAAAGTAAAAAAAATAACCAATGGTTAGCAACCGTAGGGGGTTATTTCCAATAATAATAACATAAACAAAGGGGAACACTCTGACTGACATAAATTATTTATTTTCCACATTAAACTAACCCTAACGCCGTCTTCATTTTTCCTAGTAGATCAATATAATAGAATCAATAAATAAATAATAATATCAGTCAAGAGTGGTCCCTTTGTTTATGTTGGAGTTATAGAAATAACCTCGTAGTGAAATTGGTAGCAAAGAGTTAATACTCTGAATCCCGTTCCAAATTTTTATCGTTTTGTTTTATTTTTTTAATTTTTACTTGGACAGTTTCCTATAGTAAATATTGTTCGTCAACTCTTGAGCTACTTTATAAACGAGAACTGATATTGCAGTTTCAACATGAATTGGGCCCATAATTTAACATGAAAGTATTTTAAAAATCCAGGGAAGATACTTTTCTAATAAGGGAAATAACAAAACAGTAAAGAAAAAAAAGTATACTATTTGCTCTGATTTTTTAAGATGAAGCGTTTTGATAATTTCTATCATCTGGATTATTCAGACTATTGTCCTCATCTTTATTGTTATCTGCAACAACGTTTCGGCTATCTTCAGGTATTTGTTGTCGAACAACTGAAACATTCATGTCGTAATCGGGAGCCTTCAGCGAACTTAACACCTTTATTTAATCCAAGAGGATAGACCTGTTCTATCCCGTTACAATGTCTGGGAACAAAGTGGTTAAGGCTATGTTAATTATTCTATGTTATGTCACCCTTGGTCATGATTTGAACCTGCAGCCTAGAGAGAACTGTCACTTAGAATTCTCACATGGAGATAAACTTCTAATTCGCAATGTAACGGTATTTACCGATTCTTAATATACTGGGAAATAATTCCTAATTCCAGTATAATGAGTAAAGTACCCTAATCGTGTACAAAGGGAATGGTTAAATTGGGGGTAATTACGTAACTTCAAGTTCCGGCCTGAATTTTGAAAAGATAAGACAACAAGAGAAACATATATTTAAAACAATTTTAATCTACCAACCAATGGCAGGAAAGATAGAAGAGAATAAAGTTATATAAAAGTCGGAGGAGTGGGATATGAACAGTGACGTTGCATATTTGATGCATTTTGCGGGAACTTATCTTAAAGTCCAGTTACGAGTTCGTTGGGCTTTTTCAAGTCGAGAAAGGTTGAATCTTTGAAAGTTTTTGTTTTTTATCTTTCAATTTTTTTTTTTTTTTTGCCAACGCGGCCAACTGATTCGAATTCTTTAAACAGATCTATTTGACCTATATATGCCTTAACATTACTACCACTCCAATCAGAATGTATGGGAGGGGTAATAGGGCAATGAAGTATGTTTTTATTGGCATATCTATATTCCAACTAATATTCCCTTGGGTGGGGGGATAAGCCCCCCCAAAAAAAAAGAGGGTGTCCTGGATAGGACACTAAACTGCAATCTGATAGTGAAGCTCTAATTATAGGTGTGTGGAGTACCTTTTATTGGAATTACTCTCGAAGCTTATTGAACCCGGCGAGTGGATGCGTTATGGGTCCAATGCAAAAAAAGAATTACTATAAATATTCAAGAGTTTGACTGTACCGCAATATATAATAATATATATATATATATATATATTATATATATATATAACTAAAACAAACAAACCCCCAAAACAAAAAAAACACGAAAAGACAAATTTCCTCTGAATTTTTTGAGTTGAGGCTTGATCAATAGTATTAATTTTAGATTATTCGGACTATTGTCCTCAATCTTTAGAAAAGTTCCGGTCCGACAAGAAATTACCCAAGAAGGTCGGGGGCATATTCGGCCGAAACGTTGTAGCAGATAAAATAAGGATGAGGACAATAGTCCGAATAAATCCAAATAATACTATTATCAAGCCTCAACTCAAAATTCAAAGAGAAATTGTTTTTCGTTTTTTTTTGTTGTTTTGGGGGTTTTGTTTGTTTTTAGTTTATAATATATATTATATATATATATAATATATATATTTATTATATTATTGCGTACAGTCCTCTTGAATATTTTAGTAATTCCTTTTGTTTGATTGGACGCATAACGCATCCACTTCGCCGGGTTACAATAAGCTCGAGAAGTAATTCAATAAAGGGTATCCAACACCTATAAAGTTAGAGCTTTCACTATGCAGATGCAGTTTAGTGTCCTATCCAGGCAACCCTTTTTTTTGGGGGGGGGGGCCTTATCCCCCCACCAAGGAATACTTTTTAGTTTGATATAGATATGCAATAAAAACATCTTCATTGCTATTATCCTCCAGTAGCAATTCTATTGGAGTGGTAGTACATGTTAGGTCCCATATATAGGTCAAATAAGATCTGTTTAAAGAATATTCGAATTCAGTTGGACCCGTGCAAAAAAAAAAAAATTGAAAGATTCATAAAACAAAACTTTTCAAAGATTAACTTTACTCGACTTTAAAAGCAACAACGAACTCGTTAACTGGACTTTAGATAGTTCCGCTGCATCAAATTTGCAACGTCACCTGTTCATTCCACTCCTCCGACTTTTTTATTCTTTAATCTCTTCTATCTTCCTTGCCATTGTTGGTAGATTAAAATTGTTAAATATATGTCTCTTTGTCTTATCTTTTCAAATCAGCCGAACTTGAAGTTACGGTAATTACCCATTTAACCATTCCCTTTGTAGGACGATAGGGACTTTACTCATATACTGGAAAATTAAGGAATTATTTCCGCTCATACTTAAGAATGTAATTTTACCGTACATTGGATTAGAGTTTATCTCCATGTGAGAATTCTAAGTGACAGTTCTCTCTAGGCTGCAGGTTCAATCATGACCAAGGGTGACAGTAACATAGAATACATTAACAATAGCTTAACACTTGTGGCCCGACATTGTTAACGGGATATGAGAACAGTCCTATCCTCTGGATTAAATAAAGGGTTAAGTTCCGTGAAGGCTCCCGAATTACGACATGATGTTCAGTGTTTTGACAACAAATACCTGAAGATGGCCGAACGTTGTGCAGATAACATAAAGATGAGGACATAGTCTGAATAATCCAGATGATAAGAAATTATCAAACCTCATCTAAAAAATTCAGAGAATAGTATACTTTTTTCTTTACTGTTTTGGTTTATTCCCTTTATTAGAAAGTAGCTTCCCTTGGGATTTTAAAAAATACTTTCATGTTAATATGTGCCCAATTCATGTGAACTGTCAACTTATCAGTTCTCGTTTATAAGTAGCTCAAGAGTTGACGTAACAATATTTACTATAGGAAACTGTCCAGAGTAAAAAATTAAAAAAATAAAAACAACGATAAAAATTTAAAAGGATTCAGACGTATTAACTCTTTGCCTACCAATTTTCACTACGAGGTTATTCTATAACTCCACATAAACAAAGGGGAACCACTCTTGACTGATATATTATTTATTTATTGATCTATTATATTGATCTACTAGGAAAAAATGAAGACGGCGTTAGGGTTAGTTTAATGGAAAATAATGATTTATCAGTCAAGAGTGGTTCCCTTTGTTTATGTTATTATTATTGGAAATAACCCCTACGGTTGTACCACTTGGTATTTTTACTTTAAGATGGAATACTTCAGATTCAGTATCTGTTCACCTTGGAACTCGTTCTATTCAAATAAGTTCTATTATTATTATTGTAAATACAGGACAGGTGAGACCGCTATCAGCGACTTCCGGTAGTACACAGTGGGTGAGAGTATGGGGTGGCAAGAGTTCCAGGTTTAAAGGTGGCTTGGTTATTCTGGTGCTTGTTCCTAGGGTTTGCTTTTAACCATCTTATTTGGTGGTCGCACTGAAAAGGAAGTCAAGCAAAGAAAAAGGAAGAGACAGACAAAGGTAGTTTAGGATTTAGGCTTTATTCACGGGTCATAGCCACCATGTGGTAGGAAAATTTGTTTCTGACCAGTAGTAGTGTCTCGTCCCTTATAAGGCCTATGTTCGAATGGCCAAGAGATTACCTTGGGGATCGGAGTGGGTCCTTTTTTTCTGCACATGCTCGGAGGGTTCTTCTGATGTGAAGGTCATGGGAGTTATTTTTTTATTCTAGTTTTATTTTAATTCCCACAAGAGCCCTCGAGAAATTTGAAGTAGGCAAGATGTTTAATGTTTTACCCTCGTTGAATGATTTAAATGAAAAATTTACCAAAAGTCAGGGAATTATCCGATTTTAATGAAATGTTCAGTGTTGATTTATCAATGAATTTTTATAATGCATCAGTTTTTTATTTAAACTTATTTTTTTCAGGTCACTTAACTTTGGCCGCCTTATTTTTGGGGCGCCAAATATCGGTGGGGTTTATGATTGAAACTAGATTATAAAGACAAAGAACGAAGGTTTTGACTAGAAGAAAAACAATTTTTAAGGTACTACCCTGGTAAAATAATACCGAAAATCGGAAATAAATAAAAACTAAAAAAAAAAAAATTGGGGGATTTTTTTTTTTTTTTTTAAACTCATTTCAATAATTATTTAATTGGCTGTTATCTTATAAAAGAATAATTATACATCAATATTTTTTTCTGTTTAAAAGGGGGCGCTAAATTTTCAAAAGTTTTTGACAAAAAATTTTAGATTGATACTAAAGTAAAGTAGTTATTAAACAAATGTTTTCAGAATCTAATGACATTTTAAACTTATGATACTCATATCTTAAATGAATTTTATATGTTCCTTTATCATAGCAGAAATACTAATTAAATCAGAAAGATTTGAAATAAAATAACTGATGCATTATAAAATTCATTCATTGATAAATCAATACTGAAAATGTTATTAAAATCTGATTATTCCTGATTTTAAGTAATTATTTTCAATCCAGTGTTAAATTATTTTGAAACACGGATTTTACGGCACTCCGGCGGCCATCTAAAGTCAGATTTGATCAAAAATTGACGAAAAGATCGTTTAAATATATTAAATAAATAAATACATGTGTAATTTTATTCTGCTCTTTTATTGATGCTCATTATGTTACTACTTTTTTACTTAGAATAATCGATCTTATTAATTTTAATTCGTTTTAAAAATGAAAATCAGACGAAAAATTGAGTATCCCTATCAAATTTTACAGAAAAAGATGCAAAATTACTTTTTGGTGTGAAATCGTCTAAGGGAGATAACTTCAAACTTTAGCTATGTATAAGTGCTCTCCCTTGACATAAAATTATTTCTCCTTTTGCTTTAAAAACTTTAGGTAATTCTCTTATCTTTTATCTTTTTCTCTTCACTTTTGTTTTTGTTTTTTCTCTTTCTCTTTCTTCCCTTTCCTTTTTTCGTTCTCTTTTCGTTCGTTCTCTTTTTTCTCGTTCGTTCTCTTTTTCTCGTTCGTTCTCTTTTTCTCGTTCTTCTCTTTTTCTCGTTCGTTCTTTTTTTTTTCGTTCGTTCACTTTTCTTAAAATTGAATTAAATTCTAATAATTTCTACATGACATATTTGAAATGGAAGTGAATATAAATCCTTTTCAAAGATGTTATCTTATTTAAATATTTTTTAATTCGTATGAAATAACTTAATTTTTATTCATCTAAAGTTTGATTATTTTTAAAAATCTTTTTCCATTGTTAATCCCTACCTGACCATTATCCACTAATTTCCAAAAAAGGGCAGCATATTTTTCAGATGAAAATTTATTCATTTTTACATACTTTTGTGTTGACTGCCATTTTATTATTTTAATTACATCTATTCTGTGCTGTTAGACTGTTAAACTTGACAGTTTAACCAATACGGTCTACGAAAAAACTGAAGACATGAATGAATTAGAACGATAAATATATGTATTGACAAACAAAACGAACAAGTTTACCAAATAATACAAAGCAAAAAGTTCAAAATTTCTTAACAGACCGTAAATAAGTGAGGTAAAATAATGGAGAGATCGGAGATGCGTCTTTTCTGTGTGCCCTGTGTGTAGGTATGTGTGTATGTTATATGGCATGAACATGTGTTAATGTATGGACGTGAATGGTAGTGGCTTAACAACATCCAAAAACTGAAACTCGAGTCTAACTATTTGCAATTGGAAACTATTTTTCTCAGTTTGCAAATCTGTTGTTCCCTTATTCCCCCATAAAACATTATCCAACATCATCTCTTATAGTTTACCTTGTTAATTTAATTTGCCGCTGAGTCATAATTCTGAAGGCTTCATTTTTTAAATCAGTATAATAATGTTTCCATCTTATAATGGAAACCTAAGAGGTTCACAAAGTTCTTATATTTTTCAAATGTTTTTCTGATTTACTTATGACCACTCTAGCACCTTGAGCTGTCAAAAAAAAGAATTACATACTCACAAAAGTTCTACACATCATAGCATCCAAAAAGAATTCAAATATACATTTGCATCTGCATGACAACAAATTGATGCTCATATATTAGCTATACCAAAAAATCGTCTGATACAGTTTTTTAAAACGAATTAAAATTAATTAAATTTATTATTTAAGGTCAAACTTTTGTCTAAAACGATAAGTAGTAACATAATAACCATCATTAAAAAAAAATATATATCATTACTATGCAGTTCATTTTTAATACATTTACAACATTTATTTTGGTCAATTTCAATGAGATGATTTCAATAGATTAGATGATGGTTCTTGCTTGTTAATATCTGCTTACTTCGGCTAACTCGGTTGCCATCTTCAGGCGGACTTCTCTTCAGGGCTTTCTGTTAAGGGTTAGTTCTTCTTTCTTGTTGGACTGGCCATTTCTTGTTTCTTCAATAACCCAGCCCATATTGATTCAACTGCCGCAGGAAGACTGACCCTTAAATCCAACAATAAATTTAAAAGTATCTCACACCTAATCGCATGATTTTTTTTTTTAGGTGAAGTTGGGGTCATCATCATGCTATGGAAAAATCCCCACCTCTGATTTGAAATCTACAAATCTTTTTCAAATATTTTAAATACAGGTACATACATAAATCATATGCTGCTCATGAATTATGTAACACTTGACTATGGTCAGAGTAACTTGTTTACTGAGCCATAAATGTTGTGACCCGACTGCTTCAGCATCTATTCTAAAAAGACTGGTTTTCAACTCTAAGTCATTTTGACTAAGGGCCAGATTCCTATGAATCTTAGAGCCTTCCAAAACTTTAATCCATTTATATATCTAAATACCTTTTATTTCTAAGTATACCATCTCTACAGTGTCTAATTTACTTTTATCTTGACAACGTAAGTTTTCTATTTTTTTCCTAAGCCATTTATTACTACTAGCAACAGAAACACCCGAGCGTCATAAAAATTAATTTTTAAAAGACATTGCCTGAGAGGGTGGGAGTTAAAAATTCAATGTCAGAGGGTTTTGTATCATAAGTAAGCAAATCCTCATATTCATTAAGGAGTAAAAAAAATAAAAAACAATTTGAAATGAAAATGAGCCCCGTCCCACTCAAATAAATGTTGCATGCATGTAATAATCAAACAATTATTTTGAATATTTTCCACATCAATTTTACACAAAATTCGTAGGTATTTATTTGTAAACTTTTTAGTTAACTCCTTTTTACTGTAAAAAGAAAAAAAAAGGGCGAGAAAATTGCTTACTCAAATTTTGGGTGTATATAGCATAAGAATATTGTGACGTAAGCTGTGACGTAGTTTTTGTTACAGACAGAATTACAATCTCCATATTAATGGATTTAGGGTATTCTAAAACTATTGGAACTACTTTCTTTGAAATTTCCATTAGAGTGGCCAGGTCACCAGGAATCTAAGACACTGAGTGGAGTTGGTGAAACAATACTGTTGATTTCTTAGAAACCACTTTAGAAAATTCTTCAAAACCATAGCCGTATCAGTACTACTATAAAATGCACTACCTGGATTCTAACAAAGTGCTTAAAGAAAAAAGCAAGATGGTCGCTACAAAAGGATGCTGCATACCGTCTTGAACAAACTTGGAAGCAGCAATCCACAGGAAAGCAGTGGTACAGCCACTTGTGCCCTATCACATAAACCATGCAAGTAAGACTGACAAGACATGCTGGAAAACAAGGACTACTCATAAATGACACTCTCCTATGGACTGACAGCAAAAATATACATTTTGGTATTTAGCTTTCTCATTAGTCAAACGAAAAATCTGAAATTGCTATATCAAGAATAACACTCGTGGTATATACCACATCAAAACATCGGGTATATAAACGGTGAGTGAGAGAGTTCCTCGGTGATAGAGAGACATCATTTACTCTTCTAGTTGCCATGAGTAAATTTCTCTGGTGTTAATCCAAAAGATTGGTCTTGCTGGTAGGAATACCAACCAGTTATTGATTTGAGACAGTGAAAACAATCTTAAATTCTTCTGTCTCTCATTGGCCAATTTCTACCGGAAGTGCGTGCTGTGGTTGGGAAAGTTCATCCAACAATACCATTGTCAGCATGGACAAATTTTAATTTCTTGGACAATTCTCAGTAGATCACCTTTCAACTCGTTCTGCATATGGACATCTACATATGGACACACCAGTGTGGGCTGACCAGCAAAAACCTGCATCAATCAGTTCTGTGCAGATTCTGGATTCTGAGCAGACTACCTCCCAGGGATGATGACCAATGGATGTTTGTGCTGCCAGAATGACTTGATGATCATTGACATCTTTACCTACTTAAACCACTCACAGCGACTCTTCCACCACACCCAAACAAAGTATAAAAACTGATAGTTAGTTCATTATAATTTAGCAGAAGGAATCGGATTACAAGAATAATAGGACTTTATTTTAGTAACAGAGTGGTGAATACATGGAATAAACTACCATCATAATAGTGAATGCCCCATCTCTAAACTTCTTTAAAGCAAGGTTAGATGATCTGTGGAAAGACTATAATATTTTGTGGAATTAAGCTGATGTTTATAAGGAACAGCTGACAAGTCTTAGACTCTAATATAACTAGCTGAAAAAGATATTATAATTATTATTTGACTAGAATGAATTCTGAGGTAAAAAGATAGTAAACTTTGAAATTTCCCATCATACAGGTAAAAAATAACAAATTTGGTAGGCAAAGAGTTAATAGATTATTCCAGAAATTTCATTGGTTTAAAAAGGTTTAAAAATGGAAAGACTGTATTTCTTATTTTCTCTTCAGAAAATGGGGTATCACATATTAACTTTGTTTTGGGTTTCTTTCTTCTTTCTTTTTCTTTTTTTTTTTGTTTTGTTTGTGGTTTTTCTATCAGTTTTTTAAATCTAAATTCCAGGTTATTTCTGATCTCTTCTGTCTTTTTGAATTCATATTATTACAATTTGAATGTCAATTAAATGTTAGAAAAATATAAAGAAAATAAAGACTATTCAAAAAGGAATAAGGTATTGCTATTAGCAAATTTGAAATATTTTACCATTTCAGACATTGAATTTCTTAAATCTATTTTCCAAGATGTCTTACCAAACTACATTTAAAGGACAAAATAAATTCTCTCTTTCTCTTTCTTTCTCTTTCTTTCTCTTTCTTTCTCTTTCTTTTTCTCTCTCTTTTCTCTCTTTTCTTTCTCTTTCTCTCTTTTTCTTCTCTTTCTCTCTTTTTCTTTCTCTTTCTCTCTTTTTCTTTTCTCTTTCTCTCTTTTTCTTTTCTTTTCTCTCTTTTTCTTTCTCTTTCTTCTCTCTCTTTTTCTTTCTCTCTCTTTTTCTTTCTCTCTCTTTTTTCTTCTCTCTCTTTTTCTTTCTCTCTCTTTTCTTTCTCTCTCTTTTTCTTCTCTCTCTTTTTCTTTCTCTCTCTTTTTTCTCTCTCTTTCTTCTTTCTCTCTCTTTTTCTTCTCTCTCTTTTTCTTTCTCTCTCTTTTCTTTTCTCTCTCTTTTTTCTTTCTCTTCTTTTCTTTCTCCTCTCTCTTTCTTCTCTCTCTCTCTCTCTTTTCTCTCTCTTTTTCTTTTCTCTCTTTTCTTTCTCTCTCTTCTCTCTCTTCTCTCTCTCTCTTTCTCCTCTTTCTCTTTCTCTCTCTTCTCTCTTCTCTCTCTTTCTCTCTCTCTCTCCTCTTCTCTTCCCTCTTTCTCTTTCTCTCTCTTTTCTCTCTCTCTCTCTCTCTTTCTCTCTCTTCTCTCTCTTCTCTCTTTCTCTTTCTTCTTCTCTTTCTTCTCTTCTCTTCTCTTTTCTCTTCTTTCTCTTTCTTTCTTTCTCTTCTCTCTCTTTCTCTCTTTCTCTCTTTCTCTCTCTCTTTCTCTCTCTTCTCTCTCTCTCTCTCTCTCTTTCTCTATCTCTCTCTCTATCTCTTCTCTATCTCTCTCTCTATCTCTCTCTCTATCTCTCTCTCTTTCTCTATCTCTCTATCTCTCTCTATCTCTTTCTCTATCTCTTTCTCTATCTCTTTCTCTATCTCTTTCTCTTTCTCTATCTCTCTTCTCTCTTTTCTATCTCTCTCTCTTCTCTCTATCTCTCTCTCTCTCTTCTCTATCTCTCTCTCTCTTTCTCTCTTTCTCTATCTCTCTCTCTCTTTCTCTATCTCTTATCTCTTTCTCTATCTCTCTATCTCTTTCTCTATCTCTCTCTCCTCTATCTCTCTATCTTCTCTCTTTCTCTCTCTCTTATCTCTCTCTTCTCTCTCTATCTCTCTCAGAATGGCCTAGAAGACTTTGTCTCTTTCCTTGCAGTACAAAGTTGCTTACATTTCACTTCATCTTATTTGATAATCCCCTTGGGAAAGGTATGAATCTCTTCTTCACCAACTAAGTAAATTGTAAGGCAGATTGGGTTCTTTAGCATTGTTATATCAACTAGTCTAGGAGAAGAAAAACTCTGTATTCAAATGTTGCAAGTAGTTGACGAAATGTATTCTAGTTGTCAATCAGATTCCTTGTGTCCATAATTCTCCTCAACCTGCTCCATAGAAATTCTGTAAGTCACAAAAGAAAAATTCTGCCGGCTTTTATGTGTGCCTCAGTCATAAAGATTTTCTTCACACCCTCATATTTGATTATTTCTGCATTAAGTTGCATGCCTGTGTATGATGTAGACGATTTTGTACCTCTTACATCAGAGAAGGAAGCTATAACTACTACATCAAACCAACTGTACACTATTTAAACACTGACCTTGTGACATATGTGAATTGAAGATACTGTGGTATTGGAAGATTTCCAAAAAGGGAAATTTGAATTTACTGTACATCAACTACAATAAAAAAAAGATCAATGCAAATGAAGAGATGTGTAGGTATACCCCTCAGTAACATTTGGCTGTTTCAGAGATCCTCAGTTTTTCTGTTATACCCTACCCATAAACATTAATAGGTATGTCCCAATCCTCATAAATACACTGCCCTGTCGGCTGGGGCGTTAGAATGCACCGACTGCACCTCTGCAGAGGGGTAAGACTCCCCCAATGGGACCACCTGTTGGCCGTGGGTGGTGACCAGTGATGCTTAAGGATAGAACTCAGGTGGCTGAGCAGTCCAAGACTTGCAATATTCCACTAGGCTTTTCTTGGGCTAGACGGGCGTTCGGAGAGCCCCCCCCCCTCCGATCAATCAGCTGATCACGTCAAGCCCCAGAACCTATCAGTGACTGAGGGTCTACATGTCATGGGAATGACATTAAACTCTATCTGATGGTGAGGTTCCAGTTCTGGAGCTTTGGGGAATGTTGAGCACCCCTTCATCACCATTGCTCCCTGGTCCACTCTGACCCGGAGTGGTAGTACCTGTTAGGGTCCCATCTATGGGTTGAATAGAAAAAATGACAGGTTAGGTTCCTATTTATGTGTCAAATAAATCAGTTTAAAAATATTTGTATTCCATAGAATCCTGTGCCAAAAAAAGAATAATACACAAAATGTGATTCCCTATCATCTAGGCATAAAATAACCCTACATGTGTTGACATGCCATTAAATTCAATCATATTTTTTGTCTGAATTTTTAGATGAGGCTTGATAATTTGTACTGTTTAGATTTTTTTTTTTGACAGTTGTCCACATCATTGTTATATATATATATATATATATATATATTGTTATATACACATTTCAGCCCTTTACCTTCACTGAACATTGAACCAAACCCTTTCTTTAATACATTGGGATACCTTGTTCTCATATTGTTAACGAAGACCAGGTACAAGTGTTAAGCTATGTTAAGTATTCTGTTATTTTCACCCTACAGATTATCGTCACTTAAAACTGTATTAACTCAACAGTTATCCATTGCACCTTGTGTCCAACTAGAGTTTGACAAGAAAGACCTGAAGAAGGCCAGAGGGCACATTGGCTGAAACATTGTGTATATAACAATAAAGATGAGGACAACGGTAAAAAAAAATATAAATAATACAAATTAATTCTATTTGTTTTCAGAATGGTTTCTTAATGCTATAATAGTTTGCAAATTATAATCAAATTGGAATAATTATTTGAAATTCTGTAATTGGCTGTAAAACAAGTATGGATAAGTAACACAACAAGGGTTGACATGTCATAAACTAATTGAAACATTACGGCTCTCATTTCAGAATGGATTGATGAGGTGTCATATAGAAATAACTGTCATATAGTTATCTCTGGACCAGTACTACTTTGAGAAGCTCGAATCTGGTTGCTATGTTGAGTTGGCTGGCAATTCTTTGATGTTTGGAGTCTGAAAACCAGCTTGGGGTGCTGAGGAACATCTTGCCTTGTGCCAAGAAATAACACAAGGCGACTTATCTTTTTCTTATGAGATTTTTAATTTCCCTCAAGCCAAACTGTACTGAGTAAGAGACCACATTTCACTCTGTCAATGCATCTTTCCAAACTCCCCTAATATTCTCACTCTTACTCTTTCACACTTCACCACATGATGCCTCTTTGACAAATGAGAAAATGCCATGTTATGTTGTGCTGACTCATCCTAAAGATTTTCCATGCTAACCTACTGGCTCTTTCCATTCTCTCTCATGTTACATTAACCAACCTTTCAGACACTAGTCCAGGTATGCAACAATCCACTTTGGTCCTTACTCAGGCTAGACGAGCGGTCGTGGAGGCCCCTTCCAATCAATTAGCTGGTCACGTCAGGCTCTAGCACCTATATGATTGTCCCAATCCTATTTCCCTTATGGCAACCACTACCCTTTTTATCATATATGTGATAGAAGGTGGTGGCTGAGGGTCTTATTGTCCTGGGAATGATATTAAACTCTATCTGATGGTGAGGTTCCAGTTCTGGAGATTTGGGGAATGTGGAGCACCCTTTATCACCATTGCTCCCAGGTTCACTCTGACCCGGAGTGGTAGTACCTGTTAGGGTCCCATCTATGGGTTAAATAGAAAAATGTGTTTATAACAATAAAATTGAGTATCCATTAAAAATGAATTCATTTAAAAACGTTGTTGGCATTAAATGACCCACTGAGGTTGATATGCCACAAAACCAAACCAGTCCAGGTCCATCAATGTGCAATGAAAATCATTTTCAGCAAGCAAACTCCTGAAAACACAAATTATTAAAAGAAAAAACAACAAACAAATGTCCACGGCAAGATAACCGACTGTATTTTGTTTCTTTATTTCATTCTGTCATGGAAGAATTCATATCGAAAACGGTAATTACGGTACACAGTGGTCACTGAAGACCGGTCAAGATTTTCAGGACAAGAAAGTTTTGATTTTACAAGCAGCATTGAACAAAATTCACAGATCTGGGCATTTGAACAAGTGACAGTACTGTACATATGATACACATGGCTTTCAGCAGGTGTGACTTTTGATAGCCTTCCTGGATGGGGAGGAGGTGGGAAGACAATTTCAATTTTTATTTTTTCTGTTAGGGGGGTCAGAGATACAAGTCTGTATAAAGGTTGGTGGTGTGAATAAGGAAAAATGCTTTGACAGAAAAAGGCAGGATTTTAAAAAACACTTTGTTTTTTAAAACAAGGCATGTTAGTGTATGTATGTATGTGTGTGTGTGTGTAATATATATATATGATATTTGATAACTTGGAATATTAGTGTTTTGGGGGGGGGGCGGTTATAGCTATGACCAGATAAATCAGATTTCTTAGCAACCTACGAATGAGAAAGAAAGCATTGAAAATCTAATATGCATTTTTGTACGTAACAACAAAAATGCCAGAATTTTTGTTAGTGCAATACCATTAAAATCTTTAAATTAAGAAAACAATTTTTTAAATCCTAAGACTAGGAAAATAATTTCCCAAATCCTGAAAACTTGGAAAATAATTTCCAGAAAATTAAAATAATTTCCTAAATTATAAACAATCCAATTCAATTTAAAATTTAGAAAATAATTTCCAAAATCTTAAATCTTGAAAAAATATTTTTTCTAAATTCTAAAACTTGAACAAATAATTTGCAAAATCAAAAATATTTGGAAAATAATTTCCAAAAACTTAAATTTCCCACATCCTAAAATGTAAAAAATAATTTCCAATCCAATTTTCAACTTGGTAATAGAGTAGGTTCTGTCTTTTATACTCAAGTCTTATTTTCTCGGATAACTATGAAATGCTACTTGTAGAGTACTTCCCCTTATATATTTGCAATTAATTATAATAAATTCTCTAAATAGAATGTGGCTCAACATGAACTTTAATGACCAGCCTTAGTCATTTAAAATAATCCTTTTTTTGTTTACTAAGTAATTTTTACTTCCAGAATGTCTTTGTTTGTTGGGTGACATTAGGATTTCTCATCTCTCAAGATTAATTCATTATAATTAAGTCTTAATTATTTAGAACTTCTTGAACAAGTTAATGTTAATCAAAGAAAAATTTTTAAAAAAATTAGTTTATCAAAAAGCTTTTAAGTAAATATTTGATTATAGGAACCAAGCCAACGCAAAGTATTATTGAAACTTAAGTCTGTCATAAGACCTTATGAATGAGAGAATTAGGGAATAGGAAGATAAAGGTGTGCTAATCTTTCAAATGGGGATCTTTTAAGTTTATCTATTAACTGAGCCAATTGGCAATTTCAGAGTTCCTTTTGAACAATATTTCTTATATACAAATGTAGGTTTCTCAGATATAAAAAAAAATAAATTCTGCCCTTACCCTCAATGAATACAGTTAAGATTCTATTCACTATTGAATAATTATTAAATTTTATTTATCAAATTTAATATAACAGAATTCTATTTCTTCTCATTAGAGTCTATAACATAATCCGCATATAGGGGAAAAGATGCATTTTTTGATTGCACAATTCACCTTTGTGGTGAATGTTATCAAATTTGAAGCTGTATGCAAAACATTGGGCATGTTGCTAAGCAACCTGGTCTCACTTACTAGTAATGGGAAATTCTGTTGCTATGGTAACACAACACATGTTCTAAATGGCAAATTCTCATGTTACCATAACGGAAGATCTTATTGCTCTATAGTGAAATCATGTTGCATCACTTTTATACACACACATTATATATATATATATATATATATATATATAATGTGTGTGTGAATTCTGAGATGAACTTGTTTGCAAGTGGATATCTAAATATTAACCAATGAGTGTCATTTTTGAAGATGATCAGTCTAATATGGAGGCCAATACTCTCACACACATACAACAAAAACAATTTTGTCCCTACAACTACTGTCATGGAAGTATCAGACTATTCTAACCCTCATCCTTTTGATGCATTTAGTGAGGTGTGACTGGAGAGTTGAAAACTGCCGGACCAGGCTTGCTTTGTTAGTTTATGGTGTTTTCTCAATAAGAACATAGTCAAGGGTGGTGATCTGATACTACACTTTCATCTCAGCTCAAAGGCAGGGAGGAACGTGTGTTATTGGTTGTTAGTTGATAGGAAAAATGTTTGGAAGGGGAATAACTCATCCCTCTGAATTTTTCTTTCTGTATGAGTTAAGTATTGGTTTATAATTGAAATATCACATGACAAGATGTTTGTAATATTAGATAATGAAAGTTATTAGATAATGAAAGTGTTATTTAGAGAGTGGTATAGACCACACTGCCCATTAGAAATGGACTCTTCCAAAGATATGTCTTAAATTGACCAGGTTTTTGGTAGCAGATTATTTTCCCTGTACTATTTGTCAACTTCCTAAAGGCTTGGACCTATTGCCTGTCTCAAATATGAGGCAGGTCCTGTGTTATCTTCTTTTTATCAACCAAGAACTAATTAGTCATAGATATATTTCACCATTTTATAACCAAAATTTACAGCCAACATAAACAAAAAGATTAGCTATATCCCCTCCACTAAAAAAAAGTATTTGTGCTTATTGTTGTAATTTGTATTGTTTTTTTATAAGTATCTAGTTAAAGGGTGGGGAACCTTTAGCCTTAAGGTCGAATGTGGCCTTCTAAACTATCAAGTGTTGCCTTTTAGGAACATCTATTTATAACTTGATATCCCAATGCTTTCTCAGAAAAAAAAAAAAAATCTCAAAAAAGTTTGGAAAGGGTAGTCAAGTTTTTAATTTCTTTTAAGTAGTTTAGATTTGTTATAAATATATTAAAGATTTCAGTTCAGCCTTTTAAACAGACAATAAATTATAAAGAAATTGCCGATTATAAAATCAATTAGCCGGAATTTTACGGTAAGTTTTTTTTTTTTTAAGTTTCTTATAAAAGGAAATTTTGAAGTCAATTTTTAATTTTATTTTTATTTTGTAAAATCATTTAAATGTCCAAAAGTCAACAGGCTTATTCATAACAAGGACTCATAAAATTAGTGGAATATATCGCTAGGATCAACTGATTAAATGTGAGGGTAGATCCATTGGTATGTTTCTAAAATTTTTAAGTTAGTGATATATGTTATGTTATAAGTAAACAAATATTTGAGCATTTATATCCAAGTGTCCATTGAAAATGTTTTCTTACTTTTTTGTTTGTTGACTTACTGTTTGTAAGGCTTGAATTTGAATATCAAGGATTATAGAAATGCATTTATTTTGAACATTCATTGAAGCATTTCTGAAGATTAATGTTTCAAACATTGAAATAGTATGAATAAATATTTTTAGATTTTATATAACTCTTCATTCAGAATGTATATTACTTTGTTTTGAGATTGTAAATAAATATTAATAGTTTGAAAAACAAGTTTAAATGCAGTTCATGTTTCTCTTATAATTACAAGTATTTTTCAATGCCTAGTTTGGGACCAATCACCTGACTGCTTGGTTTTAATGACAATGATATTCATAGAGGTATTGGACTCTGTGTGTATGCCCTTAGAAATTATGAACATTTAAAGTTATATTAAAATATCAAACATTTTTTAAAATAGGCGTCAACTTTTAAACATTTTTTTAGGTCTACTAGGAAAGATTCTAAATTGTTAAATAAAATATTTACATTTATTTCATATCTTTATTAGTATAAATGAGGAGTAGAAAACGTGTGGTCTTAAGGCTACATTAAGCCTTATAAGACCCTCAAGTGTGAGGGTCTTATATTTCATGACTTATCAAAAAACCAATTAAAATTGTTCACCTTTCACTTTAGAATCTGATATCCCAAAACTTTCTTGAAGAAAACAATCTCAAAAAGTCATTAAAAATACTAGCAAATATATGCAACCTCTGGGTGCAAGTATTTAAGTTTTAATGAAATAAAATATATTACATTATAAAGGCTAATGATACTAAATAAGAATGCAGATAAAAAGATTTGAAACATAGGGGGTGTATAATCGAAAAATAGAACTGAAACTTACTCTTCCATCACTCCCATCATTCATTGCTAAATTTTCCTAGCAAAGAATAAAATTAGTTATTTCTTTTTGTTAATGTATTTCTTTTTGTTAATGTATTTCTTTTAAGATTTATCCCCAAGATTTTTGCTCATAGCCATTAAGATAAAACCGAACAATTAGAAATCAATAATACCAAGTACACATTTATTAAAATCAAATTTTTAATATCAATATGCAAATTAGACTTCTCGTTCACTGTAAAACACTATTTTATTGTGTCTATATAAATACAATTGCATGATTTTAGTACGCATATATGATCAACAGTATTAATAATGTAAAACAATTTTATTGATAATTGAGGTTCAAATAAAAATAAAATCATGGAGAATGTGAGGTAAATAATTAAGGGAATTGTGACTTGAGAAGTAATATAGTTTCGGTTATAGACAAAAAAAAAAAACACTATCTCCATTATAAAATAGTAACATTTTTAATTTATTTTAACAAGTATATATATTAAACTTGGACCAAGTTATTAACAGTTCAGACATATTTTCTTATAAACATACTTATCTAATTAAGTGTGGCCTTAGCAGTTGACAATAAATTTAAATGTGAATTTTAAACAAGAAATGGTTATCCACAACCAGTTCAAATGTTATGATATTGGCCTCATGGAATAAAATTAGATTTTCTATGTCTCTTCAGGACATAGCTCTCCAAAACTTCCACTATCCAGTGAACTGAATATTACTATCCCCTCCACCCAATAAAAAAGGGAAGAGTGGTTTCTCATTGCCATGAATGTTTTTTTTGTTTTTTTGTTTAGTTACTATCTCAAGTTAGTTAGCTCTTGGAGATCTATATTTTGATAGTTCTTTTTCTTTTCCTCTCTCTCTCATCAGCCTCTTCATCTACACTGAAGAGGGATGAGGAAACCAATTTTAGTTGCTGACTATTTACGTTATTATATATAATCAGTAACTTTCTCTTAGTTACCCAGTCTTTAAAGGGCTTCAACTGCCCTACTAATATACCCATAACTGGGAAAAGTGGATTCATAACTTTCCCAAGTGTAACTGTTTGTTAATTCCTTTTTGTGCACTCGTTAACCATTACAAAACTCACTTTCGAAAATATAGTACAAAATAGTACTCAAACTAAAAGTTGGCTTTGAGCCTGGTGTAATGGTTAACAAGCTAGACTAGCAAAGCTTAGTCATCATAGATAACTAAAACTTGACTGTCTTTAGATGAATGATATAAAACAAGGCCTAAGTGTCAGATTAATTAGTAATTAGTAAATAACAAGAACAATATTTTTAAATATTTGACCAAGACCCTGACTTTGTAGCCAAAAGTGTGACTCAAGAATATATGAAATATATTTCAGACTTATTAACATAAGAACATTTTGTGACTTCAAGAGTATCATTGTTATACCATTGCTTAATCAGTTAGTGAACCATGTTTGAAGATAATAGGAAGGTGTATTTTGTAATTTTTGGTAATCCATACTTCATTTGTCATATTTAATATAATATGCAGGTTTTCAAGAGTAAGGAAAGCTGAAAATACAATGTTCCTCACCAGCCATCCTTCAACTGTTCCATGAGACACTAATAAATTTCAGCAGTTTTTAGGGTTTTTTTTATCCAATTGTGTAAAAAGAGCACTTGTGGTGTAACTGTTAACATCATAGGAAGTGAACTTGGCTACCAGAGTTCAAATCCTGAATGAGGCCATTACATTTCACATAGTGCTAATACCTTTAGGAAAGTTATGAATCAAATTATTCTCTTTTTTTTCTCCAGCTATGGTTAAATAGTTGGGTAGACTGGGCTCTTTACCTTTGATATGGCAACCGGTCTAGGAGAAGGAAAACTCTGAATTCAAACCAGTTGTAAACCTACAGAGGGGTGTCCTCAGCCAGTCTATTCAGGCCTAGGACATGCTACATGAGTAATGCCCCCTGTCGGCCAAAACCAGGTCATATGATGTCATTCTGTAAAGAGAGCAAACTAATACCCACTTGATCTTTAAATCTCCAAGCACACATTGCTCCACTTTCAAGTATTGCATCCCAGAAGAGGATTAGATGGCCCCAGCTTAACAACAAAGGGGAATGGCAGGAGTTTGATAATGACATTGTAGAGATATTGCAAGTGGATGCAAACGGAGATTTGGACACTCTATTAACAAATTCAAAAGTGCACATGAATGGAATCTATTTTATACATGTGACTAGCAAGTCTCTGATTGGCTGTTACACGTATCCCTGGGCTATTATATAAGGACTCCTGAAATATTCTTTAGATTAAACAGAGCAAATAATGAGGCACGGCCTGTAAACAGATCGGGGTCACCAATAGAATAGGCCTGATGTTGCAAAACCTGAAATCTGTAATGAAGCCAGTGTGATATTCTGTTGTAAACAAATGTATTTTTCCCTGTTTTAATTGAAGAGTAGATAGGTTTTCAAAATCCAGTTTATTAATCATTTCTCGTATGATTATTTTAGAAAGATTTTTAATTAACTTTTAATTTTGGCAGACATCAATCACGATATCGGTGAAATTAATTTTGGGTGACAAAATTAATATTGGTAGAGGTGGGGAAGGGCTAAAATCAGCCTTGCATTAAAAAAAAAAAAATTTCATTTTACTCAGTTTATGCTATTTTCTTGCAATTAAAACTTCAATGATATCTATTCAAATGTTTCAAAATAGTTAAGCTTATTGTTTTAATTTGTATTCTTTTATAAGTATCTAGTGTAGGGAACTTTCAGTCTTAAGGTCGAATGTGGCCATCTAAATAATGCATTGCCTTCCATGAACATTTTTTGTAACTTGATATCCCAATGCTTTCTCATAAAATGAATCTAAAAAACGTCATTAAAGTTTTTAATTTCTTTTAAGTTGTATAATTAATTTAAATCTTCAGATTTTCTTGTAAACATTACAGATTTGAGTTCAGCCTTAGTAGACAATAAATTTAAATGCAACCTTTTTAAAGAGAAAAATATTCCCTAATTTAATGGAAATGAGTAACATAAATTATACCATTCTATGTAGAGATTCTTTTTTTAATGATTATCTGGTTTACACTTTGAGATATGAATAAAAATGGTTTTATATATATATATATATATATATATATATATATATATAAAGTTAGGGTAGTGAAGGTTACTGAGCTTCCTGTCTATGTTGTTTTCAAACCAGCATTCATTACTTATAAATATAACAAACTATTATCAATGGCGTGTGTATGTATGTATGTGTATATATATATATGTATATATATATTAAATAAAGTAGTAATACAGGTCATCTGTAGTGAGACCTTGATGTGTCTTGTTCTTGAACAGACAGAGCAATACAATGAATAAATTAAGGAAAAAAAAACTTTAAATTTGCTTCATGTAATAATTTATTTTGACAGCAGCTAGCTTGTTACTGTTGAAATAGATCATTACATGAAGCAAATATAATGTATTTTTCCTTTATTTATTTATTTATATATTTATTTATTATATATATATATATATATATATATATTATTATTATTCTGTCCCATAATAGTTCTTACAATTAGTGCATGAAACTTATATGGAAATGTAACAACTCCTATAGGACAGAGATAAAACAATGTACCGATGTATATTTTTTTATTTATTTATTTTTTTATTTATTTTTACATGTAATATAATTTTATTGCTAGTAGTAAGTGTTTATGTAACAAGATTATTCCATATAAAACAGAGCAATTTAAATACTTCAATAAATTGATGTATTTATGAATTATGTATGAAATATGAAATAACCTAAAGATTACTGACTTTTGAGTTGAAACCAAAGCTCACCATGACATTCTTTTTGGTTTCACTTTAAGATAATATATTTATACAAGTTAATTTTGCCTTGAATTTGTATGTGTGTATGTATGTATGTATGTATGTATATATGTATAACTACCCCGATATAAGTGTTTATATATGGGTATGGATATGCATTGAGGATAAAGAAGGTCCCAAATAGAAACATTCCCAACTCCTCTGGTCAATTGGAGATATATATATATATATATATATATATATAATGACTGATAAAAATCCTGCCTGTTTTTGTTTAAGCTGCAAAGCAAAAAATTTAGATAACTCAAAATATTTTCTTCACTCACACAATCATCCTCGTTGACTGTACCTTGTTTGTGTCTTCCGATCTCCGTCCATGGATTTTTTTTTCTCTTTAAATCCGAATCAAACGTTCCCTGGATGAACCATGCCAAATCGAATACTATACATAAGGCATAAACTCCCATGATCCAACAATGTATTTAGAGTAGAAAAACATTATGTACACCAACAACCCTAAAATGACATGAGAGCGGGGGGTGGGGGGTAACTCCCATGTGGCATTTGTTCATATTTAACTTACCCCAATAAAATCATCACAAGTGTACAAATTTTGAAAAAAAAAAATTAATGAAAATAAAATAAAAATTTAAGTCATGCACATTTTCATACATATATGTATATATACAAGAATATGGATATATACATATTTATTTCATAGAAGGAACACAATTTGAAGTACTATATTGTATTTTAGTTGTTTTTCTGTTAGATCATATTTTTTTTTTTTTTATTACATTATTTAATTTTTTTTATAGACATTTGGGGCATTTAGCATTTTAAATTAATTTTTTTTCCACCCTGCAATATGTGGCAGTAATTTTGTTCCACATCACAGTTCAGAGTAAAATATGTACACTATATATATATATATATATATATATATATATATATATATATATATATATATATATATATATATATATATATATACACATACACACATACATATGTCCACTATACACACACATGCATATGTGTGTATGTGCATATATATATTTATATATATATATTTATATATAATATAAATGACACATACACACATGTATGCATATGTTCCAACACAGAAAGAATAAGGGGAGGGAGAGGCAACTGGACAGGGAGGGAAAAGGCCAAGGAAGGCAAAACAAGTAAATTGTAAGAAAGTAAGAATTTGAAGAATTTCTCAAAATTTACCGCCAAAATTTGTGAGAGACAATTAACCAGCAAAGAAAAAGTGCATTGCCATAAAACTCTCAAAATTTTTTAAAAAAAGAAGAAAAATCTTAGGTTTATTGCAATTTTTAGAATTTTTGTTTTTCATTTTGTTTTTTATTTTATTTTTATTTTTTAGAAATAAACAAATATATGCTCAAAAATATATTATGTAATTTTAATATTGTTAATATTAATCTCTATTGAATATAAACCATATTTATCATTTGCAGAATGTATAGCTTTTTCAGTACAAATACTGATGCAAAACTTTTAGAATTAGTTAAATTTTTTTAAATAATAAAATCTTAGTCACAATACTTATTTTCATCTTTTACAGGGTGGTCCGAAAGTCTTGTCACCTAAACATTGTTTTAACTTTCATTATTATTTGTTTTGATGATATATATCATTAATTATGATATATAATATAATTTTTCTATTTAATTTCTAGTAGCTTATTTCATGTAATTATAGTTGATTAAGTATGAGTTATATTTTGGTAGGGTGTGATAAGACTTTCGGGCCACCTTATAGAATGGTTCTTTTTTTTTTTTTTTTTTTTTTTTTTTTCTTAGATAATTTCTTTCCTCTCTAGATAGTTGTCATTTACTAAGCTTTGTTTAAACTCGAACACGGATCTCGGGTTGCTAAAATTACTTTTTTACAAAATGGTCCCCATTATAGGTATTGCACAGGCATATCGCTACTTTGGTGTTCTGATGGAAACCATTGCTTTTGTAGGGGCTAGAACTCTTCTGTGCCCAGGGTACAGGAAGCAGGGAGATTAACGTCCCTTGTCAGGTGGTAAGAATTTTCTCTTAACTAGTTTTGGCCCCGAGGAGTAAACCTCATAGAATCGGGCTCTTGCCATTCAGTCAACCCTGACTGAAGAATACCTCTCAGTGAGGAAGCATAGCCGGCTACACCACCTGAGCACTCCCTCAGTGAGGAAGATAAATAAATGTAAGTACTGCCTTCAAGTATTCATTATATTGTTGTGTCTAATTGTGTTTTACATGTTAATAAACTTGGTTAAAGGTACATGTGCTTTTCCCTTATTACTTTGATTTGTGTATCTGTATATCCTTCCTCATAGTCTGTACGCAGCCATTCCTACACTTTCAAGAGACTTTGATCATAAGTCAATATTTGTCTTGTTTACTACTATATGAAATATATATGTAAATGTAATGACTATTGGAAAAGATGTATCAGGATTTAAACATCTTTCTTTGATATTTATTCCTTACTGCATTTCATACTTGAAAACAAAAAGATTCCGTTAATATCTCTAAGTTTTGAGAAGATACATTGATATTCAAAGAATTATTTAGACAACTGAACATTTTTTTTCTTGTTGTTCACACTACATTCTGATTTCAAAGAACTTAAGAATTCAAACCAAAATGAATTCCAATTTTTATTCCTTCTGCTACTCAACCAAAAAATTTCACATGAAAATACTATAAAAATGAAAGCCTGTTTAAATATATATAATTCACAATGATGGTGAGGTAACAGTTTTAGATCTCTGGAGAGTGTGGAGTCACCCCTTGGTTGCTATTACTCAGTTCCATTTTGACTCTGAATGGTAATACCTGTTAGGGTCCCATTGATATATTTTAAAATTATTAGTATTAGAAAGGGATATTTAAAACCATATAACACTGCAAATTGTTTGTATTAAGAATAATCACTTGAAGGTATAATTATTTACAAAGGATTATTATTAGTCACTAATTTCAACACTTTTTACCTCCATTCAACCCTTCACCCTCACTTTTTAAATGACTATAAAGATTTATAAATACGGTCTCTCTAATCTTTATAAATTTTTGAGATATCTTTTGAATGCTAATTAAATGTACACTATTTCACTTTATTTATTTGCAAATATAATATAAAATTGATATTGTTCAGACTAGTATCCTCATCTTTGATACTTTTAACAATTTTTGAATTGTGTTGTTATGGCTTCCCAAAGTTTGCATCCAGTCTTATTCAGTCTTAACACAGGGTTTTGATTCTCATGCCTGTCAATTTTTCCTATTAAGGTGGCAAATTTTTAAAAACTACAGCATACAATTGTAGCATTTCTGGTGAAGGCAGAAGATGCTAACCAAAAAACTGATGAAAACAAAATATATCGAACATTATTTTTTATTTCATAATTCCTGATAAAAACATTTTGGATTCATCAATTTTACCATTCAAAGACTGAAGAATGGTTTCTTCATTCAAAGAATACGTCTCATTCAAGGTGTTCGAAAGATTATCCACCTTGCTAATATTCTAAAAAGGTTTTGAAGGCACCTAGGAGAATCTCAGGACTATCTGGTTTGATCCTCCTAGTCCATCGAAAAGTTCAAAACCCCCCTTTCATAAACCAACCACACAGAACTCTTTGAATATGAAAAACTCCATTCAGCTATATGAAAAAGTCATTGAATGAAAAAATACATGTTTTGTGTGATATTCAAGAGAATCCTGAATATATTACCTTGGTATCTAGTTGAATCCTTTACTTCATCAGTCACAAGCGGTTGACAGTAACTACATTGGTTAATTTCCCCAATCTTTTTCACAAGTTATATCAAAGAACTTATCTAATTACAAGCTTTTTGAACTCCCACTGTTATATATTCTACAAACGGAAATATGAATTTCCGGTTTTATTAAACAAAGAAATATAACAACTGCCCGTAATCAGATCAAGAGATAAAAATGCGTGGGAGTAGCTATGAATATAAAAGAACCTGGGGCTCGAGACAGGTCAGTCGTCAGTCAGCCCAGGAGGCAGTCAGCCGGAGTGAGTGAGGTGATCGGGGTCAGTAATCGGGAGAGTTGGTACGAGTTAGTTGGACGAGCGGGATCTCGTATAGTTGGTGTTGGAAAAGCTAGCCTTAATATTTACCAACTGAAAAAGCTTGTCACCCAGAAATTTAATCGAAGGACCGAAAGTCTAAAGACTGAATATATTAATTAAACTGACCCTCTCTCTCGAAGTTAAGAAGCTTGAATTTATTTCAATAAACTTCTGGAGGATAACTTTGGTGTTATTGTCATCCCTTACAACGAAGATAAAACTATTTTAATTTAGTACCGTGACGACGCCGCTACGTTACACCACACCTATTCACATTCTTCTCTGGTTGGGAGTCCTGCTGACCCAGTACTGCTGAATAGCGAGTTTGATTCTCACTGGATGCCTCATACTGGTGACCTTTTGTCACATTCTACCCATAGAAAATGGGTTGGATAAATACATACATCTCTGGGTGGGAGGACATTCTGTTCTTTCTGAGGGAAATAAAATTATACCATAGAATATAGACATTAACTTAATCAATACCATACAACATGATCCCCTATGATTCTAACACATTGTTAAAATCACTTACTAAAAAAGTATATTTATAAATACACAGCATATATTACTTCCTAACAGTTAGGCATGACATAACCCCAGACGGGTTGATATGCTGCTAAAATCAACCAACCAACTGGTTGAGATTGAAGTGTGAGATCTTCCTTATCCATGTATTTGTCTTTGGATGTGATGTGACAAAATCAAAAGCAAGATGACCCTGGACTTTGTGACATCCATCACAGGGACAAATGCTATTTTTTTCCATTGCTCATTTGGATGGGGCCTCTCATTAAATTGACAGTGCCAAATCTTACAACCAAAGGGGAAATTTGTGAGGTGTTATAGTTATTAAACTATACAAGCAAGCTGTAGATGCAGCTTTGTGCCACACATAACACTAAACCGAGGGTGTGGCTTGCAAGTCCTTACTCGAGTTTGAATTTTACTATGGGCTCCATACATACGGCCTTGTACCACACATAACACTACAACCAAGGGAATGTAGTTAAATACCACCAAGTGTAATAGATATTTTGAATTAGTAAAGTGATATTACAACAGGTAGAATATTATTGCAAGTCGGAGATAAGATCCTGTATAAACAGTGAGGATTTACCTGTGTTGACTACATCATAATAATCATAGTAACAAAGGTAAATTTATTTGATGTGAGAATTAAATTTATTCCCTAAAAGTATCACTCTATTGTCAGGGCTTAGAATACTCTGAGGTGTCCTGATTATAATGCTAAACTGCATTTAAAGATAAGGCTTCAATTCTGTATTGAAGTCAGTCAGTCTACTGTTGGTTTGAATAACAGCAACTAGCTAAGCACAACTGAAGCAGTGTCCAAGACGGTTGGTATTCATAGAAATCAAGAATATTCCATTCATGCATTTGGGTGATTCCATTCCCTGAGTTCTGATTGGCTGTTTGGTTTCTATGATATTGTGGAGTTTTATAAATACCCTGTTATTCTGCAGTGGAATTGCAACAGGACGGTATTGTATTAAGTTACAACCGCTTGTTGCCGTGTCTTACCAATTCAATGGTAATTGGAACTTAGCTTGATTATGCTTGATTATTCTTCATTCTGGAGTTATGGCGAATATGGAGTCACCCCCTTTGTTGCCGTTACTTTGAGGTCTACACTGGCCGAGACTGGTACCTGTTAGAGTTCACTCTGTCTGCAATAATGTGTAAAATTATTTTGATTTACGGTCGCTCTTAAAACATTTATATTGTAACTATGTATGAAGTGTTTTAAAATGAAAGATGTTTGTTCTGTACATAATTGGAGACCCTAATTGTTAAATTTACTTGGTTATAAGATAACCTAATCATTGATATGCATATCAACCCTTGGGTTTTCTTATAACCAAGTCAATTTAACAATGAGTTGATGGTAGGTGTGGTGCTCCACTTCAGAAAAAAAAATCTATTTCCCTGGTCTAGTGTGCAGCTTATACCGACAATAGGCTACTCCATCAACTTCATTATATATGGATTCACTTTTTTATATTTAGTTTTGGTTTCTTTTAAGACTTAATCTGCCAATGCAATTCCATCTTTGGTACTATGATGATCTGAAGAACACCATTCTATGATTATCTTAGAATATTACAGAAAAAAATATTTGCTATTAACTTTAAGGGAATGCTTAGCTAAACTGTTATCGCTGAAGGAAATTGGAATTAGCAACCTATTTCAAATCTCCTGCTAATGCCCTAGGTCAAGACATGAATCTACCTCTTTCCCCTTTCAAGTTAAGCGTAAATAGTAGGGCAGACTGGATTCTTTAGCCTCTGTCCTAGGAGGAGGAAATCAAACCAACTTTACTCTAATTAAAAATTGAACTCTATTGAATTTGTGTATCTACTGGCATTTCCATTTCTCTTTGTCTCTGGGTTTGAGTAAATAGACATGTTGCAAAGAAGGGAAAAATAAAAACAGAAAATGAGATACTAACTAGTGTAGTCTACCTACTCATTACCTGTAAAAAAAGACTTAATCTGCCAATGCAATTCCATCTTTGGTACCATGATGATCTGAAGAACACCATTCTATGATTATCTTAGAATATTACAGAAACAAAATGTTTGCTATTAACTTTAAGGTAATGCTTAGCTAAACTGTTATCGCTGAAGGAAATTGGAATTAGCAACCTGATTTCAAATCTCCTGCTAATGCCCTAGGTCAAGACATGAATCTACCTCTTCCCCCTTTCAAGTTAAGGGTAAATAGTAGGGCAGACTGAGTTCTTTAGCCTCTGTCCTAGAAGGAAATCAAACCAACTTTACTCTAATTAAAAATTGAACTCTAGTCACATCCTTACCGTGGCAGTTGGTTGATTTTTACGACATGCTAACTCTGGGGTTATTCAATGCTGAAGACATTTTGTTTTATTCCCTCTGGATGGTATTCAAATTTTTTATTTTATTCAAACTCAATCTTTTTTTTAAACACATTATTTTCTATTTAACCCATAGATGGGACCCTAACAGGTACTACGACTCTGGGTCAGAGTGGACCTCCCATGACAGAGGGGTTGGGTGAATACATACCTTTTTGTAAGTTTCTGATTCAATGCTTTACTAAATTGATGTTGGGGGCATCCCATCATGGTACAATGGTTAGCAAGCTAGTATTGCAGATCCTTTACTACTGAATAGTGAGTTTGATCCTCACTGGATACCCCATACTTGCAACCTTTTGTTACATCGTACCCGTGGTGAAAAGGTTGGGTAAATACCTATTAACTTGATGTGGATAAAAGGCTACAAGTATTTAGTATTAATGTTTAATATGTACAGGAATTAGAAATTGGGCTTTTGATAGATACTAGCATGGTTCCTGTGTTAAATAACATGATTATTTGTGTATCTACTGGCATTTCAATTTCTCTTTGTCTCTGGGTTTGAGTAAATAGACATGTTGCAAAGAAGAGAAAAATAAAAACAGAAAATAAGATACTAACTAGTGTAGTCTACCTACTCATTACCTGTAAAAAAAAAAATTGAATTTCTGAAATGTCTCCATTACCATAAGTGTAATTTTGCATTCTACCACAAACTTATTTTGTTGTTATATATATAGCTAGAAGTAGCTGTTAAGTCTAGTCACACTGATGAGACATAAACGTTGAAACACAGTGTCTGTGGATGACTAATATGGTACCTACTGTGAAGTGATAAATAGTAGTTTAATCTCGCTGGTCATTGCTAGTATGTTTGATCCCCACTGACTGGCCTTGTGCCAGACTAGACCTATATATGGTAAAATATATTCCAAAAACAAGGTTGGCTGAAGAATCATTCTGAGGGATGAATGTTTTTTTTATTAAAATACAAGATATTTTCCATTTGTATAAATGTGCTTATACATATGTATGCATATATAATTGCATACAAACATTACATTTTGATATATATGTGTATACACATGAACAACTATTTTTTTTTCCATATTAACATGCATTTATCTACATAAGAATATACAAATGTAAGTATGTATATATTGACATATACATACATACACAGAAAAAAATGCCTGTATACAAGAGTTAGCATGCATATATTATATATGACTAAATACTTTATAATAGCCATGTGTCCAAATGCCACTAAGTGAGAGCACTATAATATTAGACACATAAATCAACTTTGTAAGGAAATTGTCAGTTTAATGAATTTTTGTTTTATCATCAAATCATTGCTGGTTTGTGTGCGTGTGTGTCTGTGTGTATCGGCTGCTGGGGGATTATGGGAACACCAAACTGAATTTATACTGTCTTGTTTATGTGTTTAGACACATTTTTATGGGTAAGTTAGATTTTATAATATTTTAACTATTTGTTTTGATGGTGGGTTAGATTATTCATTTGGTTATAAACTTACATTTGCTCTATATATATATATATATATATATATATATATATATATATATATATATATATATATATATATATATATATATATATATATATCCGTTAAAAAGACTGTTTACAAAACGAACGCTGATATCAACCGCTGAAAATTTTTTGAAAATGCATGTTCTGTTTTAAAAATAAAAATAAAATAAATTTTATTTATTTATTTATTTATTTTTTTTTTTTTTTTAATTAAAATCAGAAGCATTATAGTTCAAGGTAAAACTCAAAAGAGTTTATTGTAATAAACTCTTTTGAGTTTTACCTTGAACTATAATGCTTCTGATTTTAATTAAAAAAAAAATAAATAAATAAATAAAATTTATTTTATTTTTATTTTTAAAACAGAACATGCATTTTCAAAAAATTTTCAGCGGTTGATATCATATATATATATATATAAGTATTTTATGGCACACAAGAGATTGAAGCTGTATTTCCCAAGATAGGAATGAACAATAAATGTAACATTCATTTTTTTTTTTAGAATATAAGGTGTGTAAAAAAGTACACATCTTAAAGCTGTATTTACCAAGATATAAATGAAGAATGAATGAAACATTAATTTTTCAGAATACAAGGTGTCAAAATGTACCAAAAAATCTCGATTCTTTTTTGGCACATCTTGTTTGTATATATATATATATATATATATATATATATATATATATATATAATGTGAATCCATATATTCTCCCTCCAGCTATGGGTTAAATAGTAGGGCAGACTGGGCCCTTCAGCCTTGGGTAGGTAACCAGTCTAGGAGAGGGATAACTCTGAATTCAAAATTCCTGAGGTCGGTCGTTGGTTGGGTTTGTGGCAACCCTTGATGCACCATATCTTTCCTATCGACTGTGCCAAAAAGTGTGGATGATCCAACACAAGCCTTCACCACTATAAACAAATCACTGTGTGGGTGTTCATTGTATGTATGAACCCTCATACATCAAAAATTGACGGGAGAGTCCATAATATATATATATATATATAATGTCCATATTTGTGTAAGAGTTAGCAAGCTAATCTTGTAGATCTATTATTACTGAATAGGGAGTTCAATCATTGCTGAATGCCCCATACTTGTCACATCCTACCTGTTGCAACCATGTTGGGTAAAGACCTACATTGCTCAACATTTAAAATAGAGCTATAAAGATTATAAATAACAATAACATTAAATGATAACTATCCAATACTGGAGAAGGAAATATGTATCTTGCACATATGACTACACTTTGTGAACTGGTAGTGAAGGTAATGTGTGTGTGTGTGTGTGTGTGTGTAATGTTTTTATCCCCCACCAGCCATTCAATATATTTGTTTCTTTTCTTTGTATATAAAACTCTAAATTTAGGACCTATATATACATATATACATAAAAAGAAATGCTGTGTTTTTTGTTGTTTGTTTTTTTCTCTCTTCTGCTACTCGTGGCATTTGATTTGTATGGTAAATTGATATTTTATAGTACCTTTTCTTTGCAAGGTAAATTCAAAGATAACTTCGATTGGAAACACACACTCACACACACACAATAAAAAGAAGATTGCAAGTAGTATTCACTCCCAATCATAATATCTCTATCATCCATATTGAGAAAAACAAACAAAAACTACTACATCTATCCCATAATAGTTCATACATTTCATATATGAAATGTAATAACTATAATAGGAGATAATTTTTGTTTTTTTTCTTTCTCTTTTGAAAATTCTTCATTCATACAAAAAGGGTAAAATTGGACCCAAATCCTCATAATCATCCTCATTATTATTATTATTATCATTATTATAAATTTATTTTTGAATGAACCATTTGAGCTGAACATAAAAACTGGGGTCAGCAACCCATAAAAACAGTTTTGATAAAATATTTAAGATAAAATTCCCAGGCACATATTTACATGCATATACACACATACAGATGGAATTGGTTAGGATTTACCCAAAGAGTTTCTTGTTTTGGATTTTGTATTTTAAAATTCATAATTAAATATCGAAGGGGAAAAAAAAAATGTTCAGTCTTAGCAATCATGTACAATGAACCATTTCAATTCCAAATTGTTTAAATTCTGAATGGTATAAAAAATCTTTTTTAAAATGTAAACTCGTTAACCATTATACTTTTTAGTATCTTTTTACTGTGACTTTGAACTATGCCAATATTGAAGTAAGATATTAATGGAAAGGATATTGAAAAATCTTCAACTTAAATCTCAGAAAACAAAATAAGCTATATTATAATGGTCTTTTTCTTGTCGATAAACATAACCTGGGAATGGATTTGTTGAAACTCTGGCAACTGACCTGGTAAACACTCATAAGGTCATTAATCATCTTAACAACAGCAAACTTAAGCACCTTTTTGATCTCCATGTTTTTAACACACGTGGGCATGCCTACAAAGTCAGAAAACAGCATAGCTCACAGGACTTTCGGAAACACTTTTTCATGCGCAGATTTGCCGAGGCATGGAATGAACTGCCTGCATCTGTTTTAGGCTGCCGAAACACTGCATCCTTCAAAGCCTCCATGCTCCCTGTAATCTGCCAACACTATATCTGATACCCCCCTCCACACACATATGCTTGCACGTGCACACATACATGTATATTATCACTGTAATCTATTCATTACACTAATACATTATTCTATGTACTAGACATGAGACCTGGGTGAGTTGTGGTACACCTGAGCACTGTACACAATAAATTTCATTATTATTATTATAACAGCCCAAAAGATTTTGGTTTACACACTAATGTGATTGTGTAATGTTTACAGTCATAGGAAATGGACTCTGTGATCAGTTCAAATCCTAGACGAGGCTATTTGCATTTCATATAGCATTAATACCCTGGGGAGAGGTATGAACTCAACTATATTCTTTATCTCAGTCAGTAGAGCATGTGACTAAGGAACCACAAGGTTTCTGGTTCAATACTGACCCATGCCAACTCAGCGTATGGGTAGCACAGGGATCTCTGTGGTAAATTAAGATGATGGTAGGTATGGCACTCCACCTCCAGATGCCTAAGCAATGTCCTTGTGCTAGTTAAAAGGGGATAGACTCCCTCGCTGTCTGGTTGAGATCGACTTTAGACCACCCCAACAATTTACTTACTTTTTACAGGTACTAAACAAATCATTTTTATGTTGTGATTAATTTGAAAAAATAAGCACAAGGCCTTTTTATTTTTTTTAATTCAGTCTGAAAATATGTAAGTTTTTTTTTATGTCTTAAACTTTTTTTTGAGATCATTAATATCTAAGTTTTGTAAATTGATGTTCATGCTCGGTGACCAGAGTTCAAATTCTGGACCAGGCTGTTTGCATTTCACATAGTGTTGATACCCCTGAGATGCATCCAACTATTCTCCCTCCAGCTATGGGTAAATAGTAGTACAGACTGGGCTCTTTAACCTTGATGAGGCAACCAGTCTAGGAGAAGGAAAGCACTGATATACTTATGCCTATATTGGGTCTTTTTATACTTACTTGTCTCATTGCGGGTAAGTGAGGTAAAATAAATTGTATGGTCACAGAGGCTGTCCCACTCATCTAAAATGGATTTATTGCCTGCTGCCTGAAGCACCCCTCAAGGGGAATGCCGATGGGGACCATGCATTTTTTGTACTGGCCATTGCATGAGCTTTGGTTTGTGTGTGGCTCTCCACGTAAAAAATACTTTCTGTTAATCCGACCTGGTGAGAGATCAGGAAAATATATACTGATGTCTATACTGGGTTTTTAAATAAAACCAGATATCTATAAATAGGATTTGATATTTGAAATAAAAATATACCAATATATATAAGATATACTAAAGCTTAATTACAGATACACATCAATTTTAGAACCTAAGAACAAAAAAAAATTGTGATATTTTTTCAACACAATGACTAACCACCGGCAGAAACAAAGAACTTGTTAATGCTCTACAAAACAGTCTACTTGATTTCAAATCTCTTTACTAAATAACTAAAAATAGTGGACATTTCAATGTAATTTATTTGTCTTTTTGAATGTAAATCCATGCATCAATTTTCCTAAATAAAAGGTTCATTTTCTTAATTTCAAAGTCATGGTATCTTTGGTTATCATTTCTTGTGGGATATTATACAAAATACTGAAATATTTTTTTTAAATTCATAACTTTTTAGTTTTTAATTTAATCTCTGTATTTTTCAGATATAAGTAACCTAATCAAATTGAAAATTTCAAGTTACCATATGAAAGAACAAAGTAAAATAATTCAACTTTTTACAACAAAAAAGTTTTGGTAGCAGAATAATTTCAAGAAATTCAGAATTCAAATGGTCTTCCCATTCACCTGCTTTGTCAGCCCGCCTTCTTTTGTATGGTTATTTAGAGGAGTGTGTTTATATTTGAATAAGCTTAAAAGCAACAGCCCAAGAATAATATTCATGCAGAGATAAGAGAATTGACCCCAGAAATCTTGAACATAGTCATACAAAGTGCAACTTTGTATCTGTGAAAACGAAGCAATCTACAAGATATCATTCTCTGCAAATACCTAAAAGTATTTTCCTTGGGCTCTATTAGGACTCAAAATATTAAATGATCATTTTTTTAATGTGTCTTTTAAGGGTCACTCAGTACAAAGTGTAGTATGATTTAGGACCAAACCTTTGAAACTAGGTAATCAAAAATGAAATTGCATGAATTTGGGGTCTGTTACATATTCATATCTTTAGCACAAACTGTACATACAGGCATATTGATATCAACTATCTATCATTCTAGTGAATCTTGAGTGATTTCTATTTACTGCTATAGTACTGCACTAAATTATTCACATGAATTATGTACATGAATACACATTGAGTAAACAGTACCAATTACCTTTTCATGAAATAAACTACTATGCAACTCTGTCATCTCAGTTCTATTATCTACAAATCCATAACACTTCATGGTAGCAGTGGTGAGATCATGCAGAACAAAAGTAGAAAGCTTATAAGTAAACTTTTATTCTTTCTAATTCAATGAGGGCACTCTATATTGTAGTGTAATGGTTAACGAGCTAGTCTCATAGACCCATTACTACATCCTACCTGTAGAGAATGGATTGGGTAAATACCTTATTTTTTAATTCAATGATAATGTATTGCTAAATCATCAGGTTAAGGCTGGGAGATCTAAACCTTTTTTTTTTTTATGTAAAAAGTGATTATTAATATTTGTCAAAGTGTCTAAATTTTACATTCTAGATTATATTCAATTATTGAAGACAACAAAAAATTCTAGAAGCTCATTGGTACAAAACTGGGATTAAATCAAACTACAGATTAAAAAATTCTGGATGTAATTAAGTTTAACTTATTTAAATAGGATATGATAATATAGTTTAACTCTTATGAATAGCAAAAGAGATTACTGATATAAACTAATCAAGTTATTTTGTCTTTAGACTCTTTGGATTAGAGAGATTATCATTGTACACTTACATACTCAAACTATGGAGGTTTGTGGTGTAATGGTTAGTTATAGGAAATGGACTCATTGATCTGAGTTCAAATCCTGGACAAGGCTGTTTGCATTTCACACTATACTCTTGGGAAAGGTATGAATCCATATATTCTCACTCCAGTTATAGGTTAATAGTAGGGCAGACTGGGCTCTTTAATCTTGGCTAGGTAACCAGTCTAAGAGAAGGAAAACTCTGAATTAAAACCTGTTAAACTCCGCTTAAGAAATTGACCTTGTGTCGCATCCTGCTCATGCAGAGGGGTTGGTAAATATGTACATTATACATACTCAAACTAATGTTCTCATTGTAATTGTTAGTGACAATGACCTAGTAGATAAAACTATTGGTTATCAACATAAGTTGAAGGGATCAATTTTTACACTCACCTGGATCATTATAATTTCTCACAAGTAGATAATTATTAGATGCTAATTAGTGAACTTTTTCCTAATTGATTTCTTTGTAATTAAGTTTAACTTATTTAAATAGGATATGATAATATAGTTTAATGTTTGCAAAATGTAGATTTTTTTTAAATAGGTAAACTTAAATGAAATATTTAGAAGAATCTTAACTTCTAAATATGAAATATTAACCTCTTTAAGTTCCAGCATCAAACTAATTCATTTAGGTAGTTGAAATAATGTCTAGTAGTACAGGGTGGTCCAAAAGTCTTGTCACCCCTACCTATTGGTTTTTGTTTTAATAATACATAATATCTGTGGGGATTAAAATAAAACGAAAATAAAAATTAGAATAAAAAAAACATTTTTAAAAAACCCAACAAACTCCCATGGGGCCTTCACCGGAAGAACCCTCTGCGGATGTCCGACAAAAAGGACTGTCCCCCGACCCCCAAAAAGAATCTATCAGCCTTTTCAAGTCAGGCCTTAACTGAGTGTAGTTGCTTCCTGGCCAGGGGAATATCCCCCTGCCACGGTCGACTCTGACTCGGTCAATAAAGCCTAAGTCATAAAGCCACCTTCTGCCTTTGTCTCTTTCATTTTTGTTCCTTAATTCCTTTATTTTCAGCATGACGCCAAATGAGATGGGGTACCAAACATAAAAGCTCTAAAAACACGCAACCAAAAATATAAGGCTTACCTTTTAAACCTGTAAAACGCCCAAAACCACTTATGCCCTATATATCATTTAATATAAGAATTTTCTATTTCATTTCCAGTGGTTTATTCCATGTTATTTTAGTTGATTAATTGTTATATTTTGGTAGGGGATAACAACACTTTTGAACCACCCTGTACATTTAAAAGTTAAAAACAATTTGAAACTGACCCGTTTGTAAAATGGCGATTGGGGAGGGGGGAGGTTGAAAAAGAAAATGACAATAAAGATGAGAATGTACTCTGAAGAAACCAATGAATTATGATGAGAACATCATGTCTTTAAAATACAAAGAATCCATAGAAAAAATAAATTTAAATTCACTTTTTAATATTATCAGGATAACAAAATATATAATGATTTATGAAGAGAAAAACTCACTTTTAAAAACAATTGACAAAATGGAATAAGTTTTAAGAAATACTCAAATAAAAATTTTGGTGATAATTTAAATAATGGAATTTTTTTTTTCCTTTTTTTAATGTTTAAATTTTGGTAAAATGATTCTTGTCAATATAATCATTTTTGTACTCTTGACTTATCAGATATTTTAAAGTTCTTTTATTTAGAATTTCTTAAAATTAACAATAAAACTTAAATCTATATATATTAATGTATTACTAAGTTGTTGGAGTCCATGTATGCTTCTTAATAGAAATGTGATGGATGTTGGAAAATGTTTTGGTTGTATTAGAAGCATGTTTGAATCAGTATACAGAAGTCTTTGATAAAGGGTAGAGACCACTTGAAATATTGGGTTAAATAAATAAGATTAAAAATACAATATTGATCTCTTTGAATTTTGTTTTTTATTCCTATCTTATATTTTTCCATGCCTCCAATACAACCAAAAAAGTTTCCCAACATTCATCAAATATATTACTAGAATGATACATAAAGATATCGATATGTTTTGGGGTTTTTTACAAGAGAAATAGTTTGAAAAATCATTTAAATAAAAAACAAAAAACAAAGAAAACCTTTGATATTGACTCTTGTAAATATCACTTTGTGGAGAAACACTTGAAGTTTCTTTCTGCAAAATACAGTATATAAAATAGAAAGTAAAATGGTCATATTCTTGCAAAACCTGCATTAACCTATCTTCATCTATCATAGAAACAATTGCTGTGATATACTTTCTTTTTCTAAAACCTCTAACAAAGAAGGGAAGGTGTAATATTTTGACACAAAGATGGACTTGCCTACTAAATACTATATATGTATGCTGGTAGGTAGGCTGGCTTAGAAGGCCTTTTAACTTAGGCTTCAATGCCAGTCAGTGCATATTTTGACCTTCCTCTTTGAAGATACTAGTTGTTACAGAAGGGACAAATACATCTTGGATAATAAACTTCAAGTGTGTCTCTACAAAACTATATTTTATCAATATTTGAAATATATATATTTTAAATAGATTTTTTTGAAACTATTTCTTTTGTAGACCACCCCTCCCCATATTATTTTATATTAACATATTATTAGTTGTATTATGCTAGTATGTATGATTTTTATATGAATATTCCATTATATTAAAATATGTACTGTTTTCAGAGGCAATGCACTTTTTTGGTGGTAGAAATAATCACATCTCACATGTTTTGTTTTTTTTTGGTTTTTTTTTTTTTGTATATTTTTAGATTTTTTTTCTTTTTCTTTTTTATAACTACTTTTATGAATTTCTGGAAAAGATAATTTCCAAAGATCAAGAAAAACAAACAACATCAAAAATGAAAACATGACCTGAGATTTGATACAATGTTGCCGCTCAGATAAAATATAAAAAAATAAAACAACTGAACAAGATTCTTTTTGTTTTGGGTTTTGTTTTTTTTTTGTTTTTAGCCAAGGAAGGACATTTTGGAAATTAAAAAAAATGAAAATTCTTACCTTAAGTCATGAAATCCATGTAACAGATTTTTTTTTTTTTTTTTTTTTTTTTTTTTTTTTCCTTTTCAGCTTGCAATGATTTCTGTCTTAAATTTGGAAATTTTGATTTAAAAGTCTTAGCAATTGTAAAGCACTGTCTTTTGCAAATCCACACAAACTAAATATTATTTTATAATGAATTCATGGCTATGATTACTTTTGATAATTTGACCAACTCTAAAGAAATGTAATGTTTCTTTGAATTAAAACCCTTCATCAGTAAAATCAAAATCCTGATTTAATAATAAAAATAAATCACAGGATACAATTATGAGACTAAAATATTTTAAATGTGATGCGTTTAACATTTAGTTGTTTTTGTTTGAATTTATTTAAAGATTAATAACTATTAAGAGAAAAGGAAGCACACACATCTTAAAAATAACTATTTTTATTTAATTCCTTTAAACTGAACCTTTAAGTAACTGTTTCTACCCACATAAAGAAAAGTGTTTTTTGTTTGTTTTTTAATAAAGATTAATCTTAAGCTATTACCAGTACTTGATTGTAATCTATCCAATATTTTTAGGCATTTAAAATTTATCTGAATAAAAATTTACTTTCATTTTCAGTCATTTTCACAAGGAAATTAGATGATTATATGCTGCACACACACACACGTGTATATAAAATAAAAGTAAAGTTAGTGTACTGATTTATTGTCAGTATCAGCCAGAGCAGAAGTTTATTCCCTTTTCATTAGCACTAGATTAGGGAGATTTTTTTTCCATCTCAGTTGGAGCACGACACCTACCACTTTATTGCACAGATCCAAGTTGGGCTACTCATGCACCGAGTTGGTGAGGACTAGTATTGAACCCAGAACCTTGTAGTTCTGAGGCTGATACCCTACTGACTGAGCTAAATCAGCAATATATGGTTTATATTCTTTGGTTTTTATTAAAAAAAACATTTAATATTTTTAGTATCAAAATTAGAATCAACCATCTTTTATTTAATTCTATGAAATATTTGTAAACGGCCTAAAAAACTTTACATTATTTTTTTTCTTCTTCTAAAATATCCTTTTTATAATCAAACTCATCGATTTAATGCATTTCTATATTCAATTTCTCTTTCTCTTTCTCTGAATTTTTTAGATGAGGCTTGATAATTAGTATTATTTGGATTATTAGTACCTGAAGAAGGCCAGAGGGAACATCGGCCGAAACGTTGTACAGATAGCAATTAAGATGTGGACAATAGTCCAAATAATCCTAATTCAATTTCTCATCATAAATTTAGCACAAGTTGTATGTGGATAGGTTTAATAATGAGGATTATTTGTTTTTTGTCAATCTCCTATCATAACCTCTCCATCTAACCCTAACTTATAATGATACAACTGCCCAGTGAGTGTGTGCACTGCTATCAGCAAAAAACTGAAACCATTCAATATTTACTTTGAATTTACCAATTTTGGTGGGTACGTGGTAGCTGTCGACTACTATGCCCATAATATATACCCCTGATATAGGTGTGTGCATGTGTGATATATAACATTCACTTTTTATACATTATGCAATTTATACCAAATATCTTTTTTCTTTAACAAGTTTATGTGGATTTTTAAAGATTACTACACATTTAGGAAAATATAGCAAATGTTTTGTTAAGCAATATTGAACTTGTTCACTATTTAGATGGGTGATAATTGGAGACAATTAATTATGGTCAGTGAAAATAATACATTTTTAAGAGAACCAATGCATAGGAGCCAGTCCCAATCACAAAAAGGAAAAGAAAAAAAAAACCTGAAATAATCCAACTGAAGAAAGAAAACAAATGATTTTTGTCTTCCTATACTTGCCAGCAAGATGGAAGAACTTGACAATTAATTTAAGATGTCAAATAAACTCTAATTTTTTTGAAGATTTGTGGTTTTAACTAAATGAATCACAAGCAGTCATTTTCTTCTTCTTCATATTATATGCAAAAAAATCTTAAGATAGAAGCCTATAAAGAAAAGTTTGTTTTTTTTTAAGGTTTAAGAAATGCAAAAATTGTTGATGAAAAGGCAGTCATTTTTTTTTCTTTCTCATTTCATGGGGTTGGGTGTAATGTTTTTATACGATGGCTGTGATATTGAGAGAACAAATCAAGGCACAACATGCCATTTTTTTCCAAGGTAGGCACCTAACTTCATTCTTGCAAGGATCATAATTTAGTGAGTGTCAAGAGTCTCAGAATTAAGTGCCACCCATTCACCATTCCCATGATTCTGATTCCGAGTATAAATGCAGGTTAGTGATTTGAGGTTCTTGGAGACTTCCTAGATTCTATGAAATCAGAAATAATGCCAAAAACAAAACAAAGTAAAAAGCATTTCACTGCCCAAGGTCATTTTAGGTAGTCTATTTACAGGGCCATAACAGCTGGGGTAGTGAGCTGGGGAGAGGCCTGATCCCCTAAAAATTTTTACCACTTGTAATATTTTTACAGGGTTTTAGCTTAATAAAATACAATAAAGAAAAAAAACTGCCTTTTCTCAAATATCTTTTTACAGCCCTGATTTATAAATGCTAAAAATATTCATTTAATTTTGTTATGAGATGTTGAACACTTACAAGAAGCAGGATGGATCAAAAAAGTTGCACAGAAGTAAATGAAAATAGAAAATAAGCCTTGATGTTAAAAATTAAAGCTTCTGCTCAGGTTTATTCAATGAAAACGATGACCTAACTTTTTACCTGCAAGGTGTTCAGATATCAAATGCATCCCACCTCTGCCCATAACTGGTTACGCAGGCTGAAAACTAAATTCTACATCCTTTTAAATGCCAGAACATTTGAAACTATATAATTCTTCAAACTATGGCAGTTTCATTAAAGATACATACAGCAGATCTTTGAAATAGATTTTTCACCAAAGCATAAAAAGGGGATATACTCGGGATTATAACCCAGCCCAAATATTTATAGGGGCCTAATTTGGGACCCCTATCAATGCTTTATCATTCACACGCCTACTGTGATAAAGATCTAAATTTTTATTTAGTGTGTGTGTATATTTGTAATATAAAAACTCACAATTTGGTTTCATGGTACTAGTTGATAATTTGCATTGACCAATCAACAGCCACCTTGAGGAAGGCAGTTAGAGAGAGCTGCCTATTTAAGCTCAGTGTTTGGGAAACCATGAGAATTGCCACTTGGATTAGAGAGATTATCATTGATGGCATTGATCAGCTTCTGCTCGATATACATTTATCACAGAGAGGTATCTATGCGAGAAAGAACAACATTTGGTAGGAGACTGTAGTTCCGATTTACAGACCTGGATTATGGGCCCAGCACGCTTCCACTTAGCAGTTTCACATCTTTCAACATCATATTCCTTCAGCCAGAGTTGATCAAGCACCAGGTAATGAGCTCTCCAATGACAATGAACTATAATAGCACTATTACTATAATTTTCTGGAATCATAACAGATTAACACCGGTAGAACGGGATCTTTTGAGTAATGGAAATATTCTTTGAATGATATTTTCATGTGCAGATGTTACAAAGACAAAATATGAATATAGTGGGAAGGATTGTTTCTGAAATTATTCAATCCTGACAGCATTTTCATTTTTTTTGGATGCTTTGGGGATTGATCCTGGGTATAATTCTTTGGGGGAATGATATACTAGATTTTGGACTCCTGAATAATTTTGTAGTAATTTATTGTTTGGCATAAGGTTACCATAGAATACCCTGTGAGAATTACACTATAATATTTATAGTCTGAATTTAGCTTGATAATTACTGTGCTATGGCGAGTTGTTCCAGATTATTCAGCTTTTTGTTATGTATATGTAATGATGCTTACATTTAGAAATTTTTTTTTTTTTTTTTTTTTTTTTGCTATGTATAATTTAATCAGACCTGAATAATCATATTTTGGACTGTTGTCCTCATCTTTATTGTGTTATAAAATTCAGGCCACTGAATAATAAAGATGAGGACAACAGTCCAAAATATCATATCAAGCCTCATCTCATAAATACACATACAAATATGTTAATCAGACCTGTTAAGCAATATAATTTAGTGGGTTAAATCTGAGCAGAACTTTATTTAAAACAAGCTACAGTGTAGGGGCACTGCAGCATTTTTTGTGTATGTTTATGGTGGAGGCTTTAAAATTATAAACTATTTTTTTTTCTTTTTTTAATAAGGGGCCTTGTAGCTTTATGCAGTTTAGAATCTCAAGAAATTGAAATCCAACTCTGAATGAGTATCAATTTTTTTTTTTTTTTCTTAAAGAGAGCTACTGATAATTCATTTAATGAATACCAAAATCTTCAATGACAAAACCACATGCACATTCATTTACACAAGATAGGGGAGAAAAAAATCATTCAAACAATGCAAAAAGAATCTGTTCAGTTGTTCTCAACTATGAAAAAGAAAGGAAAAAACAAAAAAAAACTATAAACACTAAACACACACTTCTCAGGAAATTATTTGTTACCAATTTACTAAATATAAATACTTTTCAAACATTTTTTTTTTTTATTTTAAAAATTCCAGAATTTTTATTTTTTCTCAGATTCAAAAAATGCCATTATTTTAGATATTTTTAAATGTTATGAATTTTTTTTTTTGTTTTTGTTTGTTTGTTCTTCCAGCAAAAGTCACTGAATGGCGCCAAAAAAGAAGAGAGATAAAGAATAATTGAAGAAAATAACATAGTCAATGTACCATATCACATTTATAGAATACGTGCCACACTTGTAATACGCACTAACCCTTTTTAATAACACCAGGTGTCTTCTGTGAACCAGAGCTGTTTTCCTTGCCCTATAATTGGGATATATCTACACGTATGCATTTATCTGTGTACTTATGTATGTGCAAGAGAATACGTACATAGATACATATATAATCACACATATATGTATACATTTAAAAAAAAAACAAAAACAAAAAACAAAAAAAACACATTCATATCTATACATATATACGCATAAGTCAGTACATAAGAAATGTATTTATGTATACACAATCTCCTTTTTCAGTGTATATATAAATACACAACTTTTATTTATTTTTTTAAAGAATTATTTCACTCTGATAACATGCACATCTCTTACGCATGTATTTATTAAAATGTTCTGTAATTATTTCAACAGATGTCTCCATTTTTTTTTTTTTTTTCTTTCAATTTTTTCTTTTTTCTTGAGGCAGACAATTTTTTTGAACTTGGAAATGTTCAATTATAAATATGTAAATACAGAAGTAAACACAGTTTAAAAAAAAAAAAAAGAAAATAAACAATGTTATACACATACCAAACATGTATAACTTGTAAGATATGTGTGTACACATGTGGAAACTGTGTTTCTTTTAAAATCTACATGTATACATTCATTTTATATCAAGTGTTTGTATTACCTATCGGTCTCCTTATACCAATTCTTTGTGTTTCTTTCTTTGAATTTTTTTTTTTTTTTTCAATCGCAAAGAACTACAAATAGGCACCAAAATTCCATGATAATGTCAATTTTATGATCTCCAGTTTTGTTATCAAATGTCATTTAAAACAGTTTTTTTTTTTTTCTGTTAACTTGTCCCCAGTGCTATAACTTTGTCGAAGACTGGAAAAAAAAAGAAAGTTACGATAGGGGACAAGTGGTATTTGACAAAAAACTTTTCTTTTCTTTTTTCTTTAATAATATCCCGTTATTGAAAATTTCTAACAAATGAATCCATATTAAGAAATCAATATCTGAAATAAATCAATATCACAAGATCAATATCCTGTTAATATTTTTCAGTCCTTTATCATCAACAAAGGATTTTTTTTTTCTGTATTTTCAATGTTTGGATTTCTTTCAAATGGGTTCATTTGTTAAAAAAAAAAAAAAAAAAAAATTAACGTCCTCTATATTCTTTTTCGACCTTTTTAAAATTTCAGGTAATGAAAATTTTTTTTTTTCTTTCCCCCTTTATGTAAGCCACAGGCAAATTTTTAATTCTTTCTTTTGTATTCTTCGTCTGACAATGGATATTGTGCACAGCCATGGGTTGGTTAATCATTTTAACCCCCCATGTTGATGAGCTTTCAATCAGCATTTGTTTTTGTTTTTAAGAAAACAAGAACATAAATTATTCTGACTGGTACAGATTTCTTTTTCTTTCTTAAGTGGGATTTACTTGCACATTGATGCCTTTTTTTTTTTTTTTTTTTTTTTTTTTAGTCACAAAAAAAAATGTGGGGTGGGTAATTTGTATCTCAACCATATTAGATTTGATATGTTTTAATGTGGCCCAATATAAAATATTGGCATGTTTATCTTTTTCACACATTTTTATGAGCATTCAGTAATACATTCTCAAGCTTATATACACTCTTTTTCCATGCACACACACACACACACAGGTGAAAAAGTAGGTATACAGTATTACTGAAAAAAAGAATACAGATATTTGCTACCTTATTTGTTTTTTAGTCACACAATGTTTTTATTCTTTTCAGATAATTATTGATTATTGTGACTTAATAATACAACTGTAATAACATGTAACTTTTTAATCTGTATATTCTAGTAACTGTATACCTACTTATCTTACTCTTTTATATGCTTAAAAAAAACTGCAACCAGTCAGAATGTGTAGATCTTTGCTCAGTTTTCACGTCTTTAATAAACGGCCCAGACAAGTTAGTGGGTTGATATCTCAGGTGTGCAAAGCTTGTTATTAAACAATTAGATATATTGAATATATAACGACCTTTCTTTCCTGTCCATAATCAAATAGTGTAAATGGGAGAACATTACCCTGGCCAACTCAAGACTTCCTCCGGGCTTAACTCGTTTCCTTTGAAAGTTTCAATTTTGTTTTTGTTTTTCAATTTTTGGCAATTACATTGGCACCTTCAAGCAGCTAATACCTGCAAATATTCTTTCACTTTGGCATTATGACTATACAGCACCTTATTCCCCATTTTCTTTGTTTATTCTTTTTTTTAAAATTCTCTGGCATTTGAAAATTGTAACAATTTTACGTGTCAAGATTTTTCTTATTTGTGCATTAGTTAGTACGTACAGATTTAGATATGTGTATACTTACTCAGAGAAATTTATATGCACACACAATATATATATAATTATATATAAACATGCAAGCATATACATATATCTATGTAAACATACACACATGTATGTTTATATATATAAATATGCAATTTTATGTATGTATATATAGAAGTATATTTATACACATATGTAATTATAAGCATATTTATACATGAATTAATCTTATATTCTATTAATATTTAGTCTGGTAGTTAAATTAGGGGGTGGGAAATGAGGGTAGGAAGATTTTATTGCACCAATGTCTTAGTTTGTTTTTTGTTTTATTAACTTCTTGTGCAATTATTTAGCCCAGATTTTCTCATTTTCTTGAACACATTAGCAAACAAAGGTTATGAAACATGAATGAGAAATATTCTTGTTCATCTGAAATCTATTTTATATATATATATATATAATATATATATATATATATATATATATATTATATATATTATTTAATCTTACTAAGATATCTATCCAATCTTTATGCTGATGAGAAAAATGTTGATGGCATTATTTTATAAATAAATTCTGTTTGTGCCTCCAAGGTAAATAGAAACCTGGTTTGCTGCTTGTTTTTATTTTTTTAAACTGCAATTATTTCTAAATACCAATTTATTGGGAGGTTTAATTGTTAGCTTGTTTTGTTTTGTTTTTTTTCAATATCTTTTAAGTTATGTTAAATCAATTTGGAAGTTATAAACCTATAATTCTATCTCCTATAAGATATTCAGTATAGCAAGATGGTCTTCTGTATTGTATAATTTAGATTTAAAAAAAAAGAACATTTTCTATTGAGCATAAATTTAATGTGTAGTTCCACAAATTAAAAAAAAAAAAACAATCACATAGCTTTTTAATTTGTTTTTGTTTCAAATTGTATCAGTACTCTTGTTAAACTGGCCTTAAATATTTAAGAAAATGTTTCTTATTCAAAATAATTAATATTCAAGAATAGAATTTGTTTTTTTTTGTATTTTGAAGTAAGGGTAAATCCAATTGAAAGTTATAAACCTATGATTCTACTATAATGTATCTAGTACAGTAACATGGTCTGTATTGTATATTTTAAAATATTTTTTAAAACAATTCTTTTCATTTTCTATTGAGCATAAATTTGATGGGTGGTTTCTCCCATTAAAAAAATATCACATAGCTTTTTAGTTTTTGTTTCAAATTAGATCAGAACTCATTTTTAAACTGGCCTTAAATATAAAAGAATCCTGATTTCTTTTTTTTTTTTTTTTTTTTTTTTTTTCATTCTTTCAAAAAATGAATCCCCAAGAAATAGATTACTGAAGGTTTACCCATGAAATTCTAAGTTTCAATATCATTTTGGATAGTCTTTATAAAGATCCTTTTTTTTTCTTTTGTTTGCAAGACAAAATAAAAAGGTTTGTCAATTTGTAAACTAGACTTAAATTTTCAATTGAGCAAGTTTCTACAAATAAAAATGCATCAGTTTTCAGTCTTAACTTAAGAATTTTTAAGAAATTCAATTATTTTTCATTTCAGACTTAAATGGTTTAGTATTTTTTTTTGTATCTTTTGAATATATATATATAATCTAATTTATGAGATATTTACTTCCAGACTATTTAGCTTTTCTACATTCATTTTTTACAAATTCACTTATAAGCCATAAAATTAAATTACATTTTTTTTTTTAGTTTTTTTTTTTTTTTTTCTTTTTTAAATTTTTTTAAATTTTATTTTTTAAGAACTAACTGGAGAGACCAAACATTTAACTGAAAAGGTTTTAAATTTGCCACTGGCATATTTTTGCCATGTTTTTTTTTTTTTTTTTTTTTAATTTTTAATTTTTTTTTAATACAAGAACCTCTTTTCATCTAATTCCAAACAAGAGAAACATACACAAAAACCAACTCCTCAGCTAAACTGACACATGTAAGCATGTATACACATATAGAAAGTTGTTTCATATACTCAAATTTATATTCAATGGTTCTATGAAACATTTGCACTCTCGAAAAACCTTTTATTTTTGTTTCCAGCTTTTAATTTGTGCTTTTTTTCTTTCTTTTTTCAAATAATGAGATAAACTGTTAAGTCCCTTGCTTGATTTTATTGGAGCCCTTTGTTTTGTAAATGGGTTTGCTAGCTTAGAAAGGCAAAAAACAAGTATTTAAAAACCTAGACAGGCCAAAAAAATGAATACTGAATTTAAATACACCTATACACTCAGGTTCATATACTGTGTGTGTGTGTGTGTGTGTATATATATATATATATACACACACACAGACACATATGCCAGTAAAGGGTTAATTTATTTTCAGTTTTATTTCTTTGGATAACAAGAATTTTTTTTAATAAAATGTTAAGAAATGTATGTTAACATTCAATGTTTGACCAAAAAGATCAAATTAATATTAGTAAAATAATGGAATAATAATAATCCAGCAAGATAAACATACAACAAAAATGTAGATAAAAGGCAGGACTTTGGCTAATGTGTTGACCAAATCTCAAGACATAAGGGGCCATTATTATCATTAAAATAAGATTCTTATATTTGCAATTCTTTTTAGTAAAGTACAATAAATCTATGGATTAAATCAAGAGAAATATTGTATTTTGGTCTGTTCATGAATAATAGAATTCCAAATATCTATATAACTTAAAGCAGGATGTCTTGAACATTGTCGACAACAGAACCATTTTCAGAAATAATAATTTCCTAAAATTTAGACATTCTCTTTGAACCTGAACAGACAGTATTTATGTCACTACTTTGAAATATATACCCAGGTAGCCTGATTTCTGTACAGGGACTCTCCATTTCTACATGTCCATACCTAGAATATACATATATTATTTCTAGGTAGCAGTGAAAAGTCCATTTGTTCAGTGAAAACCATTTTTTAAATTTGCTTTGATTGTTTTTTTTATATATACATGATGGATATTTTATAATATATATATATATATGGTGAGGGCACCTGGCTAATGAGTTTTCAATTAGGTTTGGGGGGGTGTTTGTTTAAAATTGGGTGGTTAGTGTATGTTTCTATTTGTATAGGTGTTAGTGATTCACACATTTTATTACCAGGAAGGTCAGTTAATTTTTATGTTAATCCAAATGGATTAAAACTTTTTATTTTGTTTATCCAGTTGTCTTCTTGTTTTTTATTTTATGTTAGTCCTTTTTATTCTTTCAATGGTTGTGAATTTAGCATCTCTATTGAAGTCTTCATATTATATATAAATATATACCACCAGGTAGCCTGAATTCTGGACATGGAATCCCTATTTCTACATCACTATTGCCTATAAAATAAGGCTGTTAAATAACAAGTTACAACATTTTTACATTTATTTTTCAGCCAGGAGTTCACAGAGGGTTAGGGCTCTGGGTTTTAAAAGGTCAACAGATAATTTTATTTCTAATATTATTTCTATTCCCATTAGACATTTACTGTCCACACACATAAACACATTTATTTTGATAAATAGTAAATCATTTTGCAGCATCTTCGGTGGATTACAGTTTAGTATTATAAATGGGGAGGAAATAGCCGACATCCTTCCCTACCTCACTTTTTAACCAACTGCACCTCTTCCCAGGACATAATGGCCCCTTTTATGTCCTTGAGTTTTTAGGGTGTTTTTTTTTTTTTTCTTTTTGCGATCACTGACCTAGATACAAAATCTAAATCTGACAAATTGTTTTTATTTATTTTCCATTCAGTAAATTTAAAGCAACAAGATATTTGTATATTACAGGATTTTTTTCTTGTTTTTGTTTTAGTTTTAGTAATCATCTTCTTGGCACAAGAAAAAAAAGAGAAATTTTAAAATTGATCAAAAAGTTTGTCTTTTATATTCTTAAAGAAACGGATCCAGACATTATTCTTTTTTATTTTTTTATTTTACCCAATTTTTTTTTTTTTTTAAAGTTAGATAACGCTTTTGCCTTTTTAAACTCTGAACATGCACACACACAAATCCACACACACAGGAAAAGTGATTTTTTTTTTTTTTTCTTCAAAAGTTACATAAATTATTAAAATTTGAGGTATCTGTGGAAATAGGCCTATTAAGTAATTAGAGCAGTAGAAAAAGGCCGAGAATTAGATTAAATATAGGTCTTTGGTCTATTACATAGCTGTATTATTCATCTGACAATGTTGTTCATATGTTGGAAATTTTTTTTTTTTTTTTTTTTTTTTTTCAATAATTAGAATATCTTTTTTTTTCTTTTAATTTTATGTTCATCCTCTATGTAAGTCATTAGTATCACTGTAAATTTAAAATATTATCTATAGTAAATATTTCTAAGAACTTTATATATATATAAAATGAGGGAAGTTTTTTTAAAGATATTCACTAATCTTTCATATCTATTAATAAACTACTCATTGTAATATTTTTGGTGTCAAATTGGTTACAGCCTTTGCTATATTCAATTGAAAAAAAATATCTTATATAATTTCTTTAATATCTATGTCTTTTTTTAGTGTATTGTAGGAATTTAACAGAAATATACTAGTCATGTGAGAGATAAGGCCACTTTTGTCTAAATTAAAGCTTTTTTCCATAAACGGAATAAAACAAAACTTATCTATATATGGAAAAAAAAAAGAAAAATACTTTTATTAAAATGGTAACTTTATAGCAGATAAGTGGTTATATTAAAACAATGTTTAATCTTTTTCAAATTTTTGTATTGCAAGGCCAAGATGATATCTTGGGAGACAAGGTATAATGATATTTAGGGTCTAATCCAGAGGTATCTGATCAATAGGATTTATGACCTAAAATATAACATCTCAACAATGCCAGGTAAAGCTTTGTAAGGGGTGGGGGGAAGGACAAAGTTAACAGTAGTTAATAACAAACTACTTGGAGATATGCATACAGTAAGCATTCATGATAGCCTGAATATTATTGAGTCAGCTTTTTTTTGTGCAAAGTGACAATTTTATTCTGAATAACCTTGTGTATTACATCAAATCATGAAAATTGCTCTGAGAAGTGCTAATGCTTGACATGGTTTCAGCAAATCTTTAGATTCCTGGAATCTTTTTTTTCTTTTTTGGGGGGTAGGGTTTAGTTCCACTGTGGAAACTTTGTATTTTTTTTTTCTTTTCTTTTCTTAGATTCTAGTTTCACAGTAGAAACTGCAGAATTTAATGAAAATTCATCAGATTATTTGTAGACAGAATTTGTTTAATCAAAATTTTGTTGATTATTAAATTTTAATATTCATAATACATTTTTCAGTTAAGTCAATGATTTTCAACCACCTTTTTATCAGCAGTAAGAAATACTCTTATTCACACAATGTGTTAATATTATTGTAAAAAGAAATGAATTTTCTGAACAAGAATGTTTTAAAACAGACCAAGAACATTAATTCAGTGGCAAAATTAAACAATCTCATAGTTACATGTAGGTAATTGCCACTAAAAAAAACTGTTTTGTGCTTCTGTAATGATATTTATTAGTCAATTTTTATATCAAAATATTCTTGTTCAGTATATTAGGTTTTTTAATTCTTTTTTTTTTTTTTTTTTTTTTTTTTTTTTACAGTAACAATTAATCTTTTTTTGGCAAGTAAAGAAACTTGGATAAATTTGAAGTTGGCTGTAACCAAATTTTAAATAAAACCACATTCTCTGAAAAAAAAAAATTGTCTGTGACAGAACCACACTCAGGGAATTCTTTTGTGGGGGTGTACATTTAAAATACTGAACTTTCTTTCACAGGCAATGAATTTTAACTGAAAACTCTCATCTTCAGAATCTATGAATTTAAACACATCAATTTAATGCCATTAATTTTATATTATTAAGACCACCATGTTTTAGAAAAAAAAATTTTTCTTTTAAATTCTCCAAGAATTTGAGTCTGGGTGATGTTGAAAACACCCAAGAATATGTAAACATACACACTTTGTGCATGCATCCAATTCTTGTTTTTATATATATATATATATATACACATATATATATTGGTGGAAATGCATACATACATGTATGTATAATGGGGTGTGTATATAAATCATACAATATGAAATTGTATATGAAAAGACATAGTTAAAGATATGCATTCTTTATCTTTCAAAGCTGTAAGTATATATATAATATATATATATATATATATATATATGAAGAAATGCCTGTTTGCAAGAATCAGACATAAACATTGAAAAGAAAAACAATGTATGCAGATTTGCATAATTATAATGTCCCACAAGCATTTTGTGATAAATCTTGTTTGAAATTCTTAAGTGTCATTATCTTCATTCCACAAATCCAGACTCATAGTTTCACTCTTATGACAACGGGGATGAAACTATTTTAGTCCAAGCAATTTATGAAATAAAGCTCACATTTTAAGGTTTGGAATGTTGGTGAACAAAAGTCCAAAAGTGTTTGTTTTGTTTTTTTTTTGTTTTTAGAAAAAGACCCAAATTTCCAGCCACTGTATATTGATGCATAAACTTTTAAACTTTCATAATCCTGTGTCTATTTCAGAGATTTAAATGAAGAAAATCAAGTGTATATCACCCAAAACATTTAGAATTTTAAACTTCAATTTTGAAAGAAGGTATATAACTTCCAACATTTTTTTTTAAATATACATTTTATATAAAATTTATTTATCATTTTTATTTTTTAGCATTTACATGCTCACAGACACTTATGCATGTTCATAGATAAGTAGATGAATTTATATATATACAGTCTCAACAATATACACAACAATATAGCAACACACAACCAGATACCACAATTAAGAAAAAAAAAAAGAAATCAAGTGTTGTATACACTTGATGTTGTTATTATTATCGGCAATGTTGTGAACCAGGCAAACACTCTTCTGAATTTCAGATTAATTTCAATTTAGATAAATTGAAAACAACCCAACCAAATACAAAATAAATCCTCACAAATCTTTTGCCTTTTGATTAAATCAATTTTTTTTTAAACTCCAGTTTCTCATTTACATACTCCATTATGGCATTTAATAATTCAGTTTAAATATTTATTAATCATGTCAATAAACATTTGAAAAATTTGGTTTAATATAAAATGAGGAGTGTTCACCATATACTAAAATATTTAAATTTGTTCCTTCACTATGTAGTCAGTATTTGTTCCTTCACTATGTTCCTTCACTATGTAGTCAGTAACAGGTTTAAGTTTGTTCACCATATACTGCTAGATTTATTAAGTTTGATTTTCTATATAATATTGGCTATTTTTAATCTTACTTTGTTTTCCCATACTATTAAGATGAGTGTTCACCATATATAAGATTTATTGGAATTTACTGGGTTTTTTTTTTAAATATGTAATTATATTGACTATTTTTAATCTTAAAGTTTTTCATTACTAATAAAAAGAATGACTAATCTTTTTATCTACATAGATTTTATCAAAAATATTAAAAAAACCTTTATGAAGCTATGAATGACCTTTTTATTTTTTTTCTCCAAGCTAGTGATAACTTTCTATTCTTGTACATTTTTTTGTAAATTTCAAGCTGGTAATGACCTTATCTCCGTTCATCTAAACATTTAGTAATTCTGCTGAGAAATGTATAAAATTTAAATATAACTCATAGAGATTCAGTATAATATCAGTAATTTTTTTAATATACCATTGTCATTTTTTTTTTTTTTAATTTTAAGACACTGAATTTCCTCATTTTTGACTTTTAGGATTTTATAATTTAAACAAACATTTTGAATTAACTCTGAGGAAACTTGAATATCTACTTATTTTTTCAAGCTGAATCCAATTTAGCTTTAATAATCAAATCTATAACTTATCTTTTTTCCAAAAAAAAAAAAGGATTTTTAAACAACCCATCATTCTATCATGCCATATTTCTGAAATTCTTTTAAGATGGCTCAGTAAAGAAAATTCTCAGTTTCACTACTGAGACCCATTTTAGGAATTGTAGATTTAACTGCAGGATTATACAAATTCAATATTTACCAATAAAGACAATAGATTTTACAGGATTACATTCTTTTTTTTTTTAGATTTTTTTAAAACATTCATATTTAACTGCATTAGTTTTTTTTATCAATAAATTTCAATTGTTTTAATTTCAATTGTTTTTCGTATTAATTTCTGTCCAAGATAATTTTCAGATGGACATATACAATCAATTTTTCTTTTTTGAAATTCAAATATTTTTATAGTTTCAAGGCCCATAAATTATTGGGTAATCAAGCAAATACCAGCACTGATTTGATGTAATATTGAGATACACAGGACATATATAATCTTGAGCACAACTGATTCAAATATTAGTTCAAGGTTAATTCTTTAAATAATTTTTTTTTTCTTTCTTTCTTCGGTTTGAGTTTAGCCACAGTCTTTGCAGCCAGGGTGTTCATTCCCAGTAAGATTCATAATTTAATTTTTCAAGTTTGACTTTCAACTTCCAACCTATGTGGTACAGCTCCTCACCACCTTTCTTTTGCAGTCAAATGACTTTTATCAATTTCTTTAACGGAACTGGGGCTTCTTTCTTTATATATCTTATTTTAATATATATAATCACTTTATATCCTTTCCCCAATGTTTATCACAAATCTCTTCAGTTTGTGTATACATATATATAAATATTATTCCTGCACGTTTTTAGTTCAATCAATGTTTATTTGAAGTATTGTATATTATTTCATAAGTTTAATATAGATTTATGAAATTTTTATACCTGGTCGGCCCTGAATCATTCCTTCATTTTAGGAATGATCACCTCACTGGGCACCAATGGTTAAACAGTTGGGTTGGGCCCATACTTTATATGATAGCACCTTTTTTTTTTCTTTTCAATTTTTTTTTGAATATGGAGCAATATCAGTTATACTGAGCAACTTTTACTTGCTTTTCAATTTTTACATGTTTCACACATCTTAGAAAAAAAATGAATACATTTCTTTTATCTGTATGCCTTTTGAACAAGCAGTATACAAAGCTAACTTTTTAAAACCATTTTTCTTTTTTGCTTTTGACAATCACCATATATAGATTCTTTTTCTTTTTTTTCTTCTTTTAACTTCCCAAAAGTGAATCCTAAATTTTCAAGAATGGAATCAATGATATTTCTATCTTCAATGTCTCTGGGATAAATTGAAGACTGACATTGTTCCGTAATATTCTGTCAATTGGGAAGAGTTTGAAAAGATAATACTCAGGACCATATCAATCAAATAACGAATTGTGGAGATAACCAACAAAACCAATGAAGAATATGTATTACCAGGATATACATATAAAATCTGGAGTTTCTTTATGTCAAGATGAGTTAATATTTTTTTTTTTTCTTTTTTCAAATATTTTCATCCATATGCTATCAAATGACATTTTATAAACAAACTCGCAAAGAATTATATTTTTATGGCATTCAATATAACCATAAAAATAGTGATTTCTACCTCCCAAATAGTTCAGTATCTTTTTTTTTTTTTTTTTTTTTAAGATTTTTTTTTTTTTTTTCAATTTCTTATATGAAATGATTGAAGGTTTCCTTCTCAGCATAATTTCATATAATTAAAATATCATTTCCCTTCACAAAATCTTTGCAGTTGAACTTTTTATGCAGATCCTTTTAAATGGAGCAAACATCCAGAACGAGAAGCTAATAAGGATTTAAAATGTATTATCAGTCAATGAGAAATCAAATGTAAATAGAAATGATCAGTTGATAGATCCACTACAAACGGGGGGGGGGTAATATTATTTGCATGAAATAAATGAAAAAAATCCTTGAGAAATGTAGAAGCTAGGAATTCTTTTTTTTTTTTTTTTTTTTTTTTTGTACTTGTTTTGAATTTAAAAAGGAATTGGAATAAAAATGAAATGATTAAAAACAAAATATTTCATGACAAATACAGCATTTAAAACGAAGAAAATAAAATTCTTTTGTTCTAATCCAAAATTCCAATTTTGAGGCTTTTTTTCTTTGTTTCTTTGTTTTTGTTGTTTTTTTTATCACAAAGTTTTCTTAACAAGTTTAGTTCTGTTTTTTTTTTTTTTTTTTTTTCTGTTTTTTTTGTTCAGTAAATATTAGCATTTTTTTTCTTTGTTTATTGTTTCAATTTTCTACTGTTTTTGTTTTTCTTTGGGGTTTCATAATGATGATGTCAAAATATTGACACCCTCCTGAGTGATGTTAAATAAGTAGTATTGCAGATAATTCCCCCATCCCTTTTTTGTTTTCTTTTTTAAACAATAAACAAGAAAAAAAATATAACAAAACAAAGAAACAAATTTAGTTTTTATGAAGTGGATGTTAAGATGTGATTCTCATTGGATGCTTTGTAGATTTTTTTAAAACGTGCACTTTATCTTTTGGAAAAAAAAAAGAAAACCAAAGTAAAGTGCATGTTATAATCCTGGATGTAAGTCATCTTGATCGGCAGTGTTGTTGGTAGAATGCACTTCTAAGCCACTTCAATTACACAAGAAGAATCAGGAATCAGGTGTAACATTACTTGTTAATCTGAAAGAGAGAAAAAATATTAGATATTTTTTTGTTTTATTTATCATCATAAACCTGAAACGATCACATTAGCTTTGATGCTTTAAAAAAAATAGTCCAGTTTAAAATCTGGATGAGGTTAAATTGAAAAACTTTTTAGACCTTATTATTCCAATGCAGGTATTATTGGGGAACAAAAGGTTTTAGTAAACAGGTTAAAACTCTTCTTGTTCCCCTATGATACCTGCATCGGAAAATAAAAACATACGGTCTAAAAATAAGTCTAGTTTCAGGTTATTTTAATCTGTAATAGAAATCACAATAAGGTCAACTTTTGTATGTTGGATTATTTATGAGTTTGCCATCAATGTTTTTTTTTTGTTTTTGTTTAACCTCACAGCAGAAAAATTCAGACAATACATATAAAATGTAAAACATTTGTGTTCCTAAACACACACAATAGGTATTGATGCCCAACTATAATTTATGAACTGAAAAAAAAAAAAAAAATTGTGAATTAAGATTATGGATTCTTTTTCTGTATAAAATTACTAGTTAACCTAACCCATAAAAATGGCAACAATATTAAAATAATTTTACAATTGCTTCATATCTAAACATTGTTTCTCTGTATTTTTTGTTTATAATTATAATAAAATTAATTAATAATATACTGCTAGCTAAAAAGTTTTAAAAAAATCAGATGTAAATTATAGTGTTTGGTTTTTCAAGTTAAAATAACAGAAAATTCTATTTCTTAAATAATTATAATAAAATTAATTAATAATATACTGCTAGCTAAAAAGTTTTTTAAAAAATCAGATGTAAATTATAGTGTTTGGTTTTTCAAGTTAAAAATAACAGAAAATTCTATTTCTTGAGAAACATATGTTCACTATTTGAATAATTATTATTAAACTTGTAAAAAAAAAAAAAAAAACTTCTATTCCTGAATTGTAAGAATCCATTATATAGACAAATGAGAACCCTTCAGTGAAAATTATTAAGAAAAAAAAGATAGACATGCATTTTATTTCTATGGATAATTTGTAATATTTTGGAATGTATCTAAATTCCAAAAATAAGTTCTAAGAATGCACGCATATATCTTTATTGGTTATCCAGATTTGATTAAAAACTGACATTTAATTTTTTTAAAATCTGACTGCTATATGCTAAGCAATTATGCATTGCTTACAAGTTTATTTCACAAGCTGTTTTGTTGTTGATATCATTTCAACTAATCTAAGGGAGATAAGTATATATGACACTTTTAAAGGGAGATAACTTGGGTTAATTTAAATCATTTTTTATTGAGGACATAAAAAAAATAATGATGGGCTAGCAGTAAAATGTTAAATTACATTTATTTATTTATCTATTTCTATTTTTGATGAAATTTTCATAAAACTAATAAAAACAATTTCAACATTCAGAATAAAAAAAATGTAAATTATTCATTTTTAAACTATTTGATGTATTCAGAATCTACAGCTGGAACTTAACTCATTTTTTCCCTCATATATTTGCACACACCTAATATTTAGTCCATACAAATAATTTTGAACATTTTTTTTCAATTTTTTTTATTTATTTTTTCAATTTTTTTAAAGGCATTTTATTCTAATATACGAATAGTTTCTATTCACTTGAAATTATAATTAGTATTTACTAGCAGGACCTGTCTATATACCACTGTTTTATAATTTAATTATTATAATGTTTGAAATGTTTAAGAGCTTTTGCTAAATAGTTCCATATGTAAAAAGTATAATAATCTTGATTTAACTCTCTTACTTTTTTTCTTTTTTTCTTTCCTTCTTTTTATGTTTAATAGAAACAGATTAGCGTTATCTCTTCTGTGCACCCACTCCCTCTCTCTTTATTATATTTTTTCTGTGTAGCATGTCCTTTTTCTCTCCCTTTCTTTCTTTATAATAAAAACTGAATGGTCCATTATTTAGCTGAGGTGACAACACTCATAAGAAATAAGAATTCGGTGGATAAGCAACACCAGATAATCAGGATTTGCATTTCATCTTGTACAATCTCAAGCAGAGGGTGTTGCAAGATAATAGTTGTACTTTTAAAGAACATGGGTATTAATATATAGATTCTTATGAAATCTAAGTAACTAACACTTAAATATGAAAGGTCAGTTTTATTTTGTGGTTTGAATTTAGAGTTGGGTCCAAATTTTTGTATTTTGGTGACATGGTCTGGATAATGATGGTACACCTTTTTTTTTTTCATCATATTACTTTGTTTTCTTACAATATATTTGTATGAAAGTAGAAGTTCAAAATTACATTTTTTATATTCTAGTAAGAAACAATTGAATAAAAAAAAAAACAACCTTACCTTTCAGCTTAACTTCTTGAAGCTGATACCTCAGAAATGGAAATGAGAACAAAATATATCAAAATATTCTCGCAAGAAAAATCTCATACTGTAATCGGTGATCAAAATCCTGAAATTGAAAAAAGAAAAAAAAAAATTCTTGTCATCCGATAAATCATTTTAAATATTGAAAAGAAAATTTTATTTTTTATACATAACTTTATTAAAAGCAAGAATTATGGTTTGAAAAATTTACCCCCTGAGTAAATTGACATCTATTTAAGGGTTATCTTTGATTATGTCACTCATAAAAATATATAAGATTAAAATCTTTACTTTTTGAATGGCTTTTATACATACAAGTGTATGTATATATACATGTATATAATGTTGTAAATTAAAGTTATTTCCTTTTTAATAACCTTAAGCTTTGATTAATCTTAACTCGTAAGTATCTCTCCTGCCCGCTAGGGAATATTATATATATATATATATATATATATATACACAAACACTGGCATTTTGTGGAACTGTTATAACTGGTGTAATTGTTTTGATATTAAAATTGAATTGAAAAGTAAAGAGTAGAATGACGAGACTGATAAACAGTTTGGATATATATATATATATTATATATATATATATATATATATATTTTCTACAACATCCCGTGTTTGTCTACCTTTCTCCACACACCACACACATATATATATATATATATATATATATATATATATTAGTTGCTAAATAGTTTTATCAGAAATAAATCCAAATAGCTTTAAATAATGTCTCAGCCCTCAATGATCCCTTTAAAATTAAACAATAAGTATAGCAATTTGAAAAAGGAATTTTAGTTCTGTAGGGTGGTCCAGAAGTCTTGTTATCCCTACATATTGTTTTAACTTTCATTATTTTTGTTTTAATAATATATGTAATATCATTAGTTATAATAATAATAATAATATTTCATTTCCAGCAGCTTATTTCATGTAATTATAGTTGATTAATTAGAATTTATATTTTGGTAGAGGTGACAAGACTTTCGGATCACCTTGTATATGAAGAGACAAACTAAAACATTTACAATATTGTAGACTCCTTGTGAGCATAGAATAGTAGCCACATTAAATTCAGTAGTAGGTAGGTTTTTATGAATGGGTTAAAGTTCATAGCACCATAATGACTGATTTTCCTATCTCTGAGGCTAGAGAGCTCAGTATGCCCTCTCTCACTTAAAATATATTCATGGGGGGTGAAAAAAAAACAATATCTGAAAAAACATGAAACCCAAAGTTTGCACTGAATATTTGTAGTTAAACTTAATGGAAGTATTTAATGACAAGTTCTTTTCTTGTTAATTAATTAGGATTGGGTAATCCATTTGTATCTCAGTCCCAAAGAATTTTGTGAATCTAATTTTCTGGGATTGATTCTGGTTTATGTATGTACTTCACAGCAAGGTCAAATTTTAATCTATTTCTCTGAACTTTTGAGATGAGGCTTGATAATTAGTATTATTTGAGCTATTGTCCTCATCTTCATTGTTATCTGTACAACATTTCAGCTGATGTGTTAAACTGTTAACACCTATACCCCAGCTATGGTTAGCGGAATGAGAACAGGATACCCCATGGACTGAATAAAGGGTTAGGTTCAAAGTTCCGTGATGGCTCCCGATTATGACAAGAAGGTTCCAGAGTCCAACAAGAAATACTTGAAGGCTGGAGGGCACATCAGCTGAAATGTTGTACAGATAACAATGAAGATGAGGACAATAGTCCGAATAATACTAAATTGTACCTCTTGCCCAATTTTCAATGGATCACCTTTTCCATTCAGTTGTGCCAAGTCTTTTATTCTTTTTGTGTTAGTTTGTTGCATTAGTGAGTGTGCCACATCGACTCCCTAATGACCAGGCATACAAGCTGAAAACTATATTTTGCATGCCAGACTATTAAAAAAAATGATCCTTCATGTTATTCACAATATGAAGTAGGGTTAAATGTTCTTTACCCCACCTAGAAGGGAACGACTCCTTATTTAAATAAAAAAGATTTTAAAAATTGAAAAAATGATAAAAGAAATATTCCTATTCATCTAATCACTTTTTTTTTTTTTTTTTTTTTTTTTTCCAAGTTGTTTCATTATTTCAACCTTTGATCATCATCAGGAGGAAAAAGTTTTGGGAAGAAAATTTTTTTAAAAGTTGAAGTTTTCAAAGTATTTGATAAGCCACAAAAGAAGGCATGGAAAGTATAGTAGTGACATGGTATTTCCATTTGTTGAGTGAAAACCATCCACTTGTCTTCAATATATATATATATATATACACACACACACACACCAACCCCTCATACAGGGTCAATTTATTAAGCAGAGTTTAACAGGTTTGAATTCAGTTTTCCTTCTCCTAGACTAGTTACCTATCCAAGATTAAAGAGTCCAGTCTGCCCTACTATTTACCCATAGTTGAAGGGAGAATATATGGATTCATACCTTCCCAAAGACATTAATGCTAGGTGAATGCAAACAGCCTGGATTTGAACTCGGGTCGACGCGTCCATTTCCTACGACTCTAACCAGTACACCACACACCTCACATTGTCAAGTACATGCACAAACCAGAATCAATCCCAGAAAATTAGATTCACAAAATTCTTTGAGACTGAGATACAAATGGATTACCCAATCCTAATTAACAAAAAAAGAACTTGTCATTAAATACTTCCATTAAGTTTAACAACAAATATTCAGTGCAAACTTTTGGGTTTCATGTTTTTTCAGATATTGTTTTTTTTTTTCATGAATATATTTTAAGTGAGAGAGGGCATACTGAGCTCTCTAGCCTCGAAGATAGGAAAATCAGTCATTATGGTGCTATGAACTTGAACCCATTCATAAAAAAATTTGAATTTGGGTCAACGAGTCGATTTCCTACAACTCAAACCATTACCACACACTGCCATTTGTTCCCTTAAATTACACCACACACCTCCAAATGATATATATATATATATATATATATATATAATATATATATATATATAATATATATATATATATATATATATGCCTGGTGTAATAATTCTTAGGTGTCTCTGAATGCATCTGGCTAATGAGGGTTGGGAGGGGGATCATTTTAAGTTAGAAAAGCTTGATGTGTTTGTTTATATAGGTATTAGTGACATCCATATTACCAGACCAGTAATTAAGTTTTCTATTAAGTCCAAATTGATTATAGTTTTTAATTTTGTTTATCTATTTGTTTTCCAACATTTTGTATTTTATGTTGATATGCTTTACAATGATTATTCTATGCATCTGTTAAAATTGTGACCGTTTGGGTGGAAATGTTGTTCTACAGATATTGATTTGCTGTTATCCATAGATTTGATACTGTGCCTAAAGTTTAGTCTTTTAGTAAATAATATAATACAATAGATATATATTGGTTTGGTGGTTGGTTTTGAAGGCTATCACAATGCAAGTGTAAAGAAAAATGAGGTAACTATGATGTTGTTTTTTTACCTTTGATTTATTCTTAATATTTCGAGATAAAGATCTCTTCGACAGAAGATTTCTGAAAGTCTGTAGCTGTTGCTAGGAATTGTCCATTCTGTTTTGTGCCTTATATCTTCCAAATTCTCTGAGTGTGTGTATGTGTAAGTCTGTGTGTGTGTCCAGCAATGTCTTAATATCATTCCAGTTTTGGCCTACCCTTTTATTTTATTATTAAGCAGTAGTTTATTTGCTTATTTATTTGTGTGTGTGTGTTCTTCAGACACAGCTGATATATATATATTTGGTGCCAGGTATATTAGATTAAAAAAAAATTTATTCCTAGAAAATAAGACAAAAAATATCAATCAGTATTTTCATTTCAAGAGCCAAAATATATTTTTTATTGTTATAATATATTAATTCAAATAAACAAGTTTAAATACTAATTTTTGCACTATTAGAGTTAAGTCGGAGCTAATAACAACTCTATGTCCAGAGTCAAAGTCTTATCTTATTTATTTGAATTTTTGAGATGAGGCTTGTTATTTTGTATCATTTATATGAAGTAAAACACTACTACTGTCCACTTACTTTTAGCTCATTATATACCAAGTCTTTTAGTATATATAATACCATTTTTTTATCAGTAATTAGTAAAAATATGATTACATTTAACAGAACAATTTATACAGAGACAAATGTATTTGAATGTGAATACATCAATTCACACACAGACACACACACACACACACACACACATACATACATACATACATACATACATATAAACAAAAAAAAACTCAATGATTTGAAAGATTGATATTTACATAAAGACATTATGACAATACCTAAAACAATTTCATCAGGTAAAGACTCACTTGATCAAAAATAGTTATATACACATCCATTCATTTGCAAGTAGATACACATGTTCATAAAAATATACACCACACACACATTTAATTACTTTCTTTTTTTTCTTTGCCTCAAGGCAGAATTTCTTTTCTTTCTCATTTCCCCCCCCTCTTTAATTTTTCTGTATATTGCGTAATGTCATCTTGATAAAATATTTTGTCAACCACTCAAGGACAATTATTGCTTTTGCTGTCTTTATATATTTTCTTTCTTGAATCACTCATTCCCTACAAGAGTAAAAAGACGCAGAACTTGTAAAAGAAAAGAAAAAAAAATTGTTACATTTTATCATGAATGCCAATATATTTGTAAAAGCAACAATATTTCTTTGAGGTGCTATTTAAATTCCATTTACAACCAGAGTTAGGCATAAATGTCACTACTTGGTAAAAATGTTTTTAAAGGCAAATTAAATGTTTCAGGAGTGGAATAAAAATGTCCAAATTGTATTATATGCAGTATAATATTTTCAATTATGTGTCTCCCAATAGTAAACCTTATTTTTGGGACCCATTAGGATTGAAAAGATTGGTTACCCATTTTGTTTAATGGCATATAAAACCGTGTGGGTTATTTAATGCTAAATCATTTTTTTGTAGTATGATTTGGGTAATTATGAACTTTTGTTTAGTAAATTAGGGTATCCAAGAAAAAACAGAACCCACAAATTTTGTAATAAAACTTAATTTTAACTAGGGGGGGGTTAGGGTTCTGTTATGAAAAAACAGAACCAAATTTTCTCTTTAAACTAACCCTAGTTAAAATTAAGTTTTTTTCCTAGTTAAAATTTTATTACAAAATTTGTGGGATCTGTTTTTTCTAGGACACTCTAATTTACTAAACAAAAGTTCATAATTACCATGATTTGTAAGTGAATAGTTTGTAGGTAAATATTTGTTTGGTTTGATTTTATAAACTAGTAGAAATGTTTTATAATTTGCTTGAAGCATTGTGTTTATATTGGTTGGGTGGTTGGTTTTGAAGGCTATCACAATGCAAGTGTAAAGAAAATTGAGGTAACTAGGATGTTGTTTGTTTACCTTTGATTTATTCTTAATATTTCAAGGTAAAGATATCTTCCTCAGATTTCTGAAAGTTTGGAGCTGTTGGTAGAAATAATTTTCATTTACTGAATTAGAAGGAATAACTTCATCTGTATTAACTCTTAACGTCCTATACCGCCTCATTCCGTCTGGCCGGAAGTCACATTCATTATCCTAATATGCCCCAAACGATAGTCTTTGTTTAAATGTAATATTAAACATATCTAGAAGTCTTGATTAAGGGAAATAACAGTAACTTGAAATGAAAAGGCCATTTAGCCATTTTTTGATAGATCCTTATAGAATGGGCTCTGGACGCAGAAAATTCTCAACAGGATGTTAAGAGTTAAAACTGAGGGTTGACTCTTGACTATTGCCTTCTAGCACCTATATGAGAAGAGTTGAATTTTACATAGAGCAATTAAAAGAATACAGCTAGGATTTAATCATATAGGTGCTAGGGATTGACATGACCAATCAGATCAAGCCTCTCCAACCAGCTGTCTAGTTCAAGTAAGGGTCAAAGTCAAGTATTGCAGGTCATGTGATCACTTAGTAACTGGGTCACCATGCTGATCAGGATCAGCACCAGGATCCTGTCCTCTGCTAGCCAACAGGACAGATTGAAAAGGTTAAACAAATTTCTAATAGTAACATTGGGTTAGACAGTCATCAGAGAGGCTCCATCTGATCAATTGGCTGGTCATGTCAAGCCCTAGCATCTATATGATTGTCCTGGCCGTATTCTTCAAAAAGTCACTGGGTTGGCCTAAAGTCGGTATCAGCAAACAGTGAGGGAGTCTATCCCCTTTTCACTAGCTCTAGACCAAGGAGATTGTTTTTGTGTCTGAAGTGGAGCACCACACCTACCATCAGCTCCTCACTTTATCACACATATCTTCGTGCTACTCATATGCTGAGTTGGTGAGGGCTGGTGTTGAACCCGGAACCTTGTGGTTCCTAATGTGTTCAATTTTGCATTTTTTTTTTTTTTTTTCGGTAATTTGAGGAAGTGCATCCCAGTCTCCTGCCTCAAAAATTGCTACCCGGTGACTATCAAAATAACAACCCCAGCTCGTCGTAATTCTTGTTTATTTATCATAATTTGTCGTAATTCTTGTTTATTTATCGTAATTTGTCGTAATTCTTGTTTATTTATCGTAATTTGTCGTAATTCTTGTTTATTTATTGTAATTTGTCGTAATTCTTGTTTATTTATTGTAATTTGTCGTAATTCTTGTTTAGATATGAAGATGGATATATAGTTTGGAATAGACTGAGATAGATAGATAAACAAAACAATATAGATAGATATGAACAAATGGAGATAGATAGATATTCTCGACAAGTAAATGTATTTGGGGGAGTCGCTTCTTTTTTTTTGTCGTAATTCTTGTTTATTTAAACTAAAAACATCTTAGTATTCAAAGTAATATAGATAAATATGAACAAATTTAGATAGATAGATAGATAGATATGGAGATAGATAGTTTTGAATAGACTGAGCTGGGTCGACGGGTCATTATTTTAATAGTCACCGGGTAGCAATTTTTGAGGCAGGAGACGAGGACGCACTTCCTCATAAATTACCTTTTTTTTTTTTCTTTTTTTTTTTTTTTTTTTCTTTTCAAATTATTTGGTTAATACTTTTTTCTTTGGTAATAATGGCCTATAAAATTCACCCTTATTTTTCAAGATTTTCTTTTCCGTGCTATGTAGGGTTGGATTTTGGTGCAAATATTATTATTCATAGTCAGGCTAAATGGCATTTGACATGAATAGAGTTATAACATTGAATTCCCTCTGCAAAAAAAAAAAAAAAAAAAAAAAAAAAATTGTACCTCTTGCTGAACATTAATAATCATTAATAAATGTGAGTACAGTTGGGTGATGGGTAATATATTTCTACAATGGTGACATGAATGTGAGTAAAAAGTCATCAATCTATGATATGAAAATCAGCTCAAGTCTTCATTGCTGTGAGGAAATGTGTACCACCTTCACTTGTGCAGATTTTTTAGTACTTGTTCATTACTGTCAAAAATGCTAATGGAAAAATAACTTTGGGGCTGAAATCTTGCTCTATCCAATGATGGTATTAAGCAGCCTGTATCTGTTTGGAGTTTCCATGGAAATGAATGAGGCCTTACTTTATATATATATATATATATATATATAATGCAACAATCTCCTATGAAAAGGATGGAGCACTCTCTAGTGGCTTTATATATATATATATATATAATGAAGTAAACAATGTGTTTGATGTGGCTTTTTTAGCCGATAATTTTTGGGAGAAAAGTGGAATATGACTTCAAAACAAAGGAAAAATTTGGAAAAACCAGCTGGTGTAATGGTTAGTCCCCACATGTCAGCTTGACAGTCAGGGTTCGAATCCCACACAAAGCAGTCTTCCTGTCTATAGCTCTGCTGATGAGGCCTAATAGGCTGAAATGTATATACAGAGATTGATTTTTCTCGATTTGTTTAGCCTTACATTTGAATAGGTATGCCCGCCTAATTCATTAATTATCAATTAATTAATTTTCAAAATTAGATACAACTTCAATTAAGCACACACACACACACACATATATATATATATATATATACACACACAGATGTGTGTATTTATCTATCTATATATATATATATATATATTATCTATCACACACACACACACAGATGTGTGTATTTATCAGTTAAAATTCTCCCATTCTGTAGGTGATGATTGACGAATAGTTAAGCATCCTGACTGATGATGAATCGATTGGGTTTCCATCCCAGCTGGAGGTAGCCTACAAATGTCTAGCCACACTGAACGTAATATGTCAAAACACGGTGTGTGTGTCATATACATGAATATATCCATCATTTCAGGTTTTATACCTGCTCTGCTTTATGGAATTGAGCACTCTATGCATACACTTTTCCTCTTTTGCAGTACTTCATTTTTATTTATTTATATATATATATATATATATATATATATATATATATATTATATAATCTCAGTTAATACTCTGTTTCTTACTAGCAACTGATGACGGCCGAGGGGCTAAGGAATCAGACTGATGAAAAGTCAGTCAGGTTTTGCTCCCAGCTAGAAGTAGTTGCTAAGTCTAGCCACACTGAAGAGACGTGAAATGTCAAAACATGGTGTCTGTGGATGACTAACATATATTTATTTATTTATTCAAGCATTTATCTGCTTAATTTCAATAATACTGAAAAATTAAATTAGTGTAATATTTTAATACATTTTTATTTTCTTTATAGCCATTATATTTTGTGCGTGTGTGTGTATTTGGGAAAGATGGAATAAATCCAATGATGTATATAAAAAAAAAATATTCAGTGAATGTATTCTTTATATGAAATTTGTCAACATTTTTATCTATACAACCATTATACTGCCCTGAAGATGGTTGCATAGACTGAAACGTTGGCAAATTTCATATAAAGAATACATCTGAATATTTTTTTTTTTTTATTATATAATTTGTTGTTACATATGTTCTTTGTCGGCATAGATGAATATTAAAATGACTGAACCAAAACTTATTGCGAAAAAAAAAAAGTACATAAGATATCGTATCTAATGGAAGGAAATGGCAATTATGTTATTGGTAAATAAATCTATCTTGTTTAAGGAGACAACTCTTTATGGTCATGAAATTTAATAATTTGTGGAAAATTTTGTTTTGTTTTTTAAATCCAAGAGTTGCTCCTAGTCATTATTTTAATTTGAACCTTACAAAATTATTACTTATGTATAGTTTGATACAATATCTTTATTCCTTAAAAATTGTCTTCAAAATTCAACCTAAACAGGAAAAAGGAATCCTTTAGTTTTGAGTAATCTAAGGTGTAATATCTGTAAAGCAGGTCTGAAAATGTGTTTAATTTTGGATTTTTTAATTTTTTTTCTAGCAAGGCTATAGAATTCAGTCTATCCTGTTATTTTATATATAACTTGGAAGAGAGGAAAGAAATATTATATTAAAGAGATTACTAATATTATAGTAGAATTGCTTCCTACCACAAAAAAAAAAAAATCCTTGAACCAAAACAAGTGGCACCTGAATAGACATGGTAATGGGTGACTGATTCTGTACAAGAATTAATCAACAAAATAATATCAGATGAAGGAGAAAGACTTAAATCAGAAGAGGTAATATTATTCCAAGTAAAAGGTAAGGTAAGGGTCACCCAAAGCCAAACTTTTTAGAACTTATTTTTCCGATGCTGGTATCATTGGAAACAATAAAAATTTTGGCAAATAGTCCAAAGTCTAGCCAATTTACAAAAAATTCTCCTGTTCTCAATGATACTTGCATTGGAAAAATAAGGTAAAAAAAGGGTGCTTTTTACCTGGACAAGTATTAAGAAACATTCATTTGTTTGTTATTAGGGGTGATTTGTTTATGCTTCTCAAAGAAAAATGAATACCAATTACTTCATAGTTAAGATGGCTCCGGTGAAGAATCACTTGTGATACTCCCTCCCACAGATTGCAGCGCTTTTTTGCGTAGAATGGTAGCAGACTGATGCAGTGAACTGGTGGAGACGTTGCACTGCGGGCCTGAAAATCAAATTAAACATGGCTCTAACATTGCAAAGCACACTTTACATGCAAGAATCATCATCAAAATAAAACATTTTTCAAAAAAACAAAAACTATATACATATATATAAGTATGTACATTATCTAGTGAGGAAAATTATTGGGAAAATGATATAAAACTAAAAATAAATAAACTAATATACATATAGGAAAGTTATGCAAGCCATTATAAGATATTTAACCCTTTTTAAGCCATGAAAAAAAAAAAAAAAAGGAAAAAATGTCTTTACTTTTTTAGATATTGATATTCCTCTCATATTAACCCTTTTGCAAGCAGATAATGATACAACAAAAAGAAAAGTTTTTCAGCCTGTGTAATATTGGCAGAAAAATCTTGTTCTTCCATTGTACTGTAGGCAACAAAAATATCACCCAGCCAGCAAAAGGGTTAATGTAAAAAAAATTTAAAAAAAAAAAATGACACAAACAAAACTAAAATATTTCAATTACTTATAATAAAGGTTAAGGTCTAAATTTTTTTCATTTTCTTTTTTTAAAAATCCTATTTTAGGAAATAAAATTTAACCTGAAGATTTTTTACCTTTTTTTTTTTTTTTTTTTTTTTTAAATCAACTAAAAAGAATTTATGTAAATTTAAAATTAAAATCTAATTGATCCAAATTTGTCTAGCTTAAATATCAATATAAGAAATAATGAAATTTCACACATGGTATCTAGATTCATAATCAACAAATTTTAAATTTATAAATCCAAATTTATATAGCAAATAACTACTTTTAGTCTTCTGATATATCAGGTATTATTTCTGAACTCTTCTTAGGTTTCTCTAGCTACATTTGACCTGTACACAGACTTTAAACTAACAGTATTACTATCACATGAGTACCTTATGGTATTATATGAAGGTTTGCAAGATAGCAATGAATATGTTAATGTCTCACAAACTTTATTCAACTAGTTATTTAGTGATGATAGGTGCAAGTTGACATTGTTGTGTAATTTTTAGCAAATTCAATACTTGCTGGATGCCTGTACTTGCAACCTTGTGTCACATTCTACCCATAGTGAGTGGGTTGAGTGAATACCTACTACTAGTACAATGAGTATTACTATAGACTAATCCACCATGTAAATGTTTTATGCTTCAGCTTAATAGCTAAAGGCTACTAAATTAGAGATTGGTGCTATGGTGTGTGTTTGTTTGTTTGTTAACCAAAGGAAAAGAATGTTAACCCTTTGAGCTCCTGAGCTTAAAGTTACTGTTATTTGAGTAGAGTATGATCTCTACATTGGTGCTATGGTGTGAGGTGGGGCATATAAAAATACCACATGTAATCATTGTAAAGGGTTAATGTTAGATATGAATTTAAAAAAAGATTTTTTTCTTTAAATCTAAGAAAGCTTTTCTGTTTAATTCAATTTTTTACTTTTAATTTTAAATTAAATTAAATTTTGAATTAAATTGAATTTTAAATTAAATTTAAAAATTCAAATTTAAATTTTTTAGATTAATTTTTTTTTTTTTTTTTTTTTTTTTTTTTGTTTAAGAAAGCTTCAAATGTCTCATTTATGAAACCAGCTTATTTAAGTTAAGTTGAAGATACAAAAACAATTTCTGTCATGAAAATATCCAACAAAATAATCACTAACATTCTGTAAATTTCAAGGCATTTTTTCATCTGAAAAAATGTATACTATAGATACTACATATTTTACTCCCATCCTACAAGAGGCAGGGCTGGGTTTATTACCTAGTGCCTTAGGCCCCTCAAAAGAGGAATGCTGAGGGGATTCAAGCAATTTTTACACAGGCTAACTGCATAAGCTTTGGTTTGTGTATAGCTCCTCACACAAATGAAACTTTATGTTCATCTGACATTGTGGGAAGGTCAGAAAATAGATACATATTCTACTCACCCACCTTTTTAGTGAAATAAACTCCAACAAATTATATAAGATAAATTTAAAAGTGAATTAAAAACTAAATCCCTACATATCTTCATAAATAAATCCAAATCTGCTTAGCTCAGTTGGTAGAGCATCAGCCTAGGAACCACAAGGTTCTGGGTTTGATACCGGCCCTCGCCAACTCAGCGTATGAGTAGCACAGTGATCTGTGCAGTAAAGTAAGGAGTTAATGGTAGGTGTGGCATGCCACCTCAGACACCAAAACGATCTCCTTGGTCTAGCACTAGTGAAAAGTGGATAGACTCTCTCGCTGATACCAACTTTAGGCCAATTGGACGACTTTACTTACTTTTACTTTGCTCGAGTAGGATGTAACATAATGTCAATTTCTAAAGCAAAGTTTAACAGGTTTGAATTCAGAGTTTTCCGTCTCCTAGACTGGTTGCCTAGCTAAGGTAATCCAAATAGTTATTGTATCCAATTCAAAAGAAATTTTAACTTTGTAACAGCAAAATTAGCATTAATGAAGTAATCCTGTTACAATCAGTCAGCCTTCTTTTAATGATCTGATTGAGTAGGTATTTACCAAACTCATTCATGATATGACACAAGGTTACATGTATGGGGGGGTACCCAGTGAGGATCAAACTCATGAATAGTAATGAATCTGCAAGACTAACTTGTTAACCATTACACTGTGATGGGACACCCAAGATCTGATTGAAGAGTATCAGATTAATCAATAGGAAATAAGCATAGAATTATGTTTATGTTAAGTAGTATAAATAGCTATTTTTATTTGTTTGGAAACAATGATATATGTAAAGTTCCAATTTTAAATATATCCAACAATAATTCATTTAGCATACTAACCAAATAGAACATGACTAGAACCCACAAATTCGGTCACCAATCATTTTTGCAAAATTTACTTAGCAGAGTCAGTAGAGCGTTAGATTAGAAACTACAAGGTTCCGGGTTCGATACCGGCCGTCGCCAACTCAGCTTATGAGTAGCACAGGGATCTGTGCAGTAAAGTGAGGAGCTGATGGTAGGTGTGGCGCTCCACCCCCAGACACCAAAAACAATCTCCATGGTCTAGTGCTAGTGAAAAAGGATAGACTCCCTCGCTGTCTGGCTGATACCAACTTTAGGCCAATCGGACGACTTTACCAATGAGAATTGAACTCACAACTAATGGTCTACTAGTAATCAAAGCTTATAGTCCATGGGGTGGAGGGAAGTATAGGGCTATCGAGTGAGGATAGTAATTGATTTGAAAGACTAGCTTACTGACAATAACAATGGACTAAAAAAAACTATTTCTTTTGGGCAAATAAAGATGGCAGAGTTAGCTATTGTCAGTATCAGCTGGACAGCGAGGGAATCTATCCCCTTTTTGCTAGCATTAGACTAGAGAAATTGTTTTTGTTGTTGTTGTTGAGGGGGGCACCACACCTATCTTTGCAAATACTCTACCCATTTTAATCAAATAAGACCAGTAAATACAATCACTTTGAAATTGTACTTTTTTTTTGTTTTGTTTTTTCAGATAAATATTCTATTTTTGATATTATTAAATTAACTATATAACTAAAGTGGGGAGGGGAGAGTAGAATATGCATTGTCTATAGTATCCCAATTTTTCAGATTAACTAATTTTAGAGACTATTTAGACTCTTAAATTAGTTTACTATAGATAGTTCATATTCTACTCTGCCCCCTTTAGTTACATAGAAATTTAACTATTAAGTATATATGATAATTACCAGATGTATTACGTCTTCATTTTAGATAATGATAGTATTCATTCAGCTTGATAATTGGCTGGTGAAAACATTGCCAATTTAAAACAAAACTCTTGTTCTTATTTATTAATTAAACACCTGAAGGTTTTGGAAATGATAAACATTACAGTAAAAATATCAATTAATTCAATCTACCAAACAAATTTTTTTCTCTTCATTTAGACATTTTTTTTTTTTTAAATATTAATTTCCAATTACTCCTTATTAGTAGGTATTTACCCAAACCATTCACCATAGGTAGGATGTATCACCAGTATTGTGCATCCAGCATGGATCTACCCTGTAGAATATATCAACTGTACCTCTGCAGAGGGGTAAAATCCCCCTCACCATGGGGCCACCTGCTGGCAGTGGGTGGAGACCCGTGATACTGGTGATGAAATCCTGGTGGCTGAGCATGCAACAATCCACTTTGACCCTTAATTGGGCTAGACAGACGGTAGGAGAAGCTTCCTCCGATCAACTGGCCAGTCACTTCAAGCCCTAGCAACTATGACTGTCACAACCTTATTGCCTTTATAGCAACCACCCCAACTTTTTTATATCATATATGCTAGATGATGATTAGTGTTCTCAGTATGATCTTAAACTGCATCTAATGGTGAAGTTTGAATTCTGGGAAATGTGGAGAACCCCTTTATCACTATTACTCCTAGGTCCACCCTGACCTGGCGTGTTAAGGCCCGATGTATGGGTTAAATAGATTTTATTTTTTAAATGAGTATAAAAAAATGTGTTTAATAAAAATTTGAGTTTGAAAAAAAAAATTGAATACCCAATAAGAATAAATAAACCAAAATGTCTTCAACATAAAATAACCCAACATGGGTTTTCATGCCGTAAAATCCAACCGACCAACCAGCATAGATCAAACTCATTATTCCTTAGTAATGCATCTGCAAGACTAGCTTGCTAACCATTACACCACATTTTTGAAAATCATTGCAAACCTGGAAGAATCTCTTATGTAGAATTATTTAAAAAAGTTATACATAAGTATTCTGTTCATCACATTTGACTAAGATGTGTGAATATTCAAATCAGCCCATATATATATATATCTTATTATAATGGAGATTGTGTGTTTTCTGTCTGTAACCGAAACTATATTACTACTCAAGTCACAATTCCCTTAATTATTTACGTCAAATTCTCCATGATTTCATTCTTTTAAACCTTCAGTTATTAATAAAAATTGTTTTACATTATTAATACTGTTGTCTATATCTACATACTAATAACATGCAATTGTATTTATATATACAACAAAATAGCGGTTTACAGTTTGAACAAGAAGGCTAATTTGCATATTGATATTTAAAATTTTATTTTAATAAATATGTGCTTGGTATTATTGATTTCTAATTGTTTGGTTTTATCTTAAGAAATATGAACAAAAATCTCGTGGATAAATCTTAAAAGAAATTTATTTACAAGAAGAAATAATTGTAATATTATCCTTTACTTCCTATTTTAACTAAATAGTTAAATTAGGAAAATTTACCAATGAAAGAGGGGAGTAATGGAAAATGGTGGAATAGTTAGTTTCAAAGTTGTTTTTCGATTATACCCCCTCTGTTGCAGATCTTTTTATCTGCATTCTTAGTCAGTTTCATTAGCCTTTCTAATTTAATATGATATTTTATTATATCAAAACTTAAATACTTGCACCCGGAGGGTGCATATATTTGCTAGTATATATATATCTCAACCCATTACAAGTATATGACACAAGGTCTATTTTTAATAGGTTTGAGTTCAGTATTCCTTCTCCCAGACTGGTTGCCTAATCAGGATTATAGAGCAGTTTTCCCTACTCTTTACCAATATAATATTTATATAAATAGTTAATGTGCACTACCTTTATAAGGAAAATTTCTTGTTACAAGTAGCAAAGGTGCTTTTTGATAATAGAAAAATATTTTAAAGCATTTTTCTTTATGCACTATCCATTATCACTAATGGTTAATTATGTAAAAAAAAATGTCAATACTTTTTTCCTACAATGTGTTAATGTATTAAAAAAAAAATTTTAATACATTAACTCTCAAAACAACTTGAAAAGTACATGGTTCTCAATTTTTTTATCACTAACTTTATTTAAATAAGTTCACCCATTTTAGCCACTACTCAATACTGATTGATTTCTGCTAGGAAATAATTGAGTTTTTTCTTCATTATAATAAACTAGATTAAATTTGTACAGGTTAAGTCTAAAAATGCTTTAAAGTAAGTATTTTCTTTTTCAGGAAAAATACCTTTGTTCCATAATAGTGGTTACATTTGCATATAAATGCCTTACACGAATTTTAACATCTATTATAGGACAAAGATAGGAATATTTGTTTACATATTAACAGAATTATCAAACTTTAGATTTTTAAAGAAAATATTAAAAATACAGTCAAGTACTTTTGAGATAAAATTTTTTTAAATTCAAACATCCAGTTCCATATCCGTGTATGGTTTTTTAGTAAATATCAAGTTCATAAAACCTTCATTTTTTAAAATTAATCAAAATTATCAAACTTTAAATTTTTAAAGAAAATATTAAAAATTCAGTCAACAAATACATTAGATTTTTATAGATTTAAACAGCTAATTGCACATGGGTGTATGTTTTTTGAGTAAATTATTAATTATTTAATAATCTTGTAATAAAACAAGATAAAAATTGTTAAAAATGTAGTGTGAAATTTTTCTAGTATTTTATATTTATTTTTGTGTGTTAATTTTAATCTGATATTCTGTGTAAAAAGGGTTAAATATTCTTAGTCACATTGAATACAGAAAGAACCATGCATGGTCAAATACATCTAGTTCAAACAGAGGAATTAATGTTGATTCCTTAAAAAATTTTTTTTTTTTTTTAGATAAGATAGATTTACATAGAAATATTTTCCAATTTTTAATTAGGACAATTCATTTTGTTTACAAGTTAACATGCTTTGTATTTTGACAAAGGGGAAAAATAAATAAATTAATCAACTGAATAAATCAAAAATTTAAACAAAGGAAAAGACAAACTTTACCAGGTTTGAAAATGCTTTAAAATTTGTCATTTTTTTTTTCTCTCTGAATTTTGTCAGATATTTGCTAAACAGAAAAATAAATTCATTGTCAATGTCCTGGGTTGGCCACATGAATGGCAATGCATTTTTTTTTTCAAGGTGCTGCTGTTCCATGTTATATTCATTGTTTCATTCATATTTGCTTTGCATCATGCATAGTGGTTTTTACAACAGCAAAATAAACATGCAGTAAAAAAGGCACATTTTTTTTTTTAAATCAAACATGCAAACACACAGCATAAGACTAGCATTGGAGGAAGGATAAAAAAAATTGGATTGATAACATTTCAGTGCTACCTTGTTTGTTTGTCTTTTTTTTTTCTTTTTTTCTTTTTTTTTTTGTAATTTTCTTTCACTAAATTTGTGAACGGTTTCCTACATATGTGCTATACATATGGATAGGGATACATACAAACACATACTTGTTTAAATGTATAGTTAATCCGGATAAGCACACCAAAACGTTATCATCTTACAATGAAATGAATAACTAGGAGTTTCTAAGAAAATGTCATGAACATTAAATGATATTGAAATCTGATATTTTATAACTATAATTGTTCAGAATGGATTTCTAATTATATAATTAGATATAAGGAGTGAAGGATTGAATAAACCCGACAAAATATGGTTGAAAATAGAGGAAAAAGATATAACAACACAACTAAATTCAATTAATATTTTGCTTCATTATTTAGTAAAGCTTTTTCAAAATTTATTGTGAAAACTGTAAAGAGCTTCACTAAATACTGAGGTGAAATATCAATTGAATTTATTGTTGTGTTGTTATAGCCACTTTTTCCTCTATTTTGAACCACATAATTAGATACATAATTTATTTAAGAAGCTTTTCTGCAAGTCATTATTTTGATTCTCGATTAATCCTAGATCTTAATTCTAGTTGCTTTTTATTGATTATGCAAAAGTGTGGAACAGTGAAAAGTCACCTCCTGTCCCTTTGACCTCTACTGAACTTAGTGATAGCTTATAGCCATATACATGGGATCTCATTTTTACAATATATTTGTTATTTTCTCTTTAGTTTTTTAACACTATTTCATTGAATAAATTATATACATAATCTGGTTAGCTCAGTTGGTAGAGTATTTGGCAAGAATCATAAGGTTTTGGGTTCGATACCAGTCCTTGCCAACTCGGTGCATGAGTAGCACAACTCAAATAATCAGATCTGTGCGGTAAAGTATCTGAGAGTAAGTGTGGTGCTCCACCTCAGTAAAAAAAAAAAAAAAAAAAAAAAAATCTCTTGGTCTAGTGTTATTGAAAAGGGGATAGACACTGTCGTTCTTTAGCTGATATCAACAATAGGCCACTCTGCAGCAATATATAAATACATGTTTTTAGAGACGGGTCTTAAATTTCACACACACATATATATATATATATATATATATATATAAACTCCTCTGCATGAGTAGGATATGACACAAGGTCAATTTATTAAGTGGAGTTTAACAGGTTTGAATTCAGCATTTTTCCTTCTAGGTGGGTTGCCATAGAAAGGTTAAAGAGCCTGATATGCCCTACTTTTTACCCATAGCTGAAGGGAGAATAATTAGATTCATACCTTTCCTTAGCAGTATATGAAATGCAAACAACCTTGTCAAAGATTTGTCCATTTCCTACGACAGTAAGTATTACACTATATTATGCCTCCATATAGCTTAGGGCATCAGTAGATGAAAATCTGGCCCTGCCTCCTTCTTAGGGAAAACTAGTTCCTCTGTACCTGCTGTTTTACCATGCAAGCTATGAACGTATATATGGTATCACAGATGGTACATGATTAACACTATTCTGGTGCAAAAAAACAAGATTTGTCAGCACCATATTTGTTACCTAAGTAGCTTTGATTGGTATGTTTTAAGGCATATCAACCACGGTAGGTCATTTAATGCCACAAACTTTTGAAAGATTAGTAGCAATAGTTTGCAAGAAAATGTCTTAAACTCAATTTTTTTTTGTAAACAAATTTTCTATTTAACACATACATGGGACCCTAACAGGTACTACCCCTCTGGGTTAGTGGACCTGGGTGCAATGGTGATGAAGGGGTGCTCCATATTCCCGAGACATCAGAACTGGAACCTCACCATCAGTTAGTTTAACATCATACCCAGGACATGAAGACCCTCAGCCACCACCTTCTATCACCCATATGAGAAAAAGGGTTGAGTGTTGTAGAATTAACTTTTTTCTTTTTTTTTTTTTTTTTTTAAATCTATTTAAAAATGTTAACACCCTTATTGGAATACCTTCAATAAAATTTTCAAACAGTCTCCACATATTTACCATCCCTGTCAACATATGCTTAGAATCTCCCACAGGTGATATATAAAATATTAACATATTTTTTTTTTTTTTATAAGAGTACCTGTATATTAGAAAAGTATAGGTATACCTAATTTGTCAAAGAATCCGTGTTTTTACAAAACAAAACACACAGCTTCCTTAAAGTGAAATAAACAAGGGGAGGTTACTCTCATTTATGTAGCTAATGTTCAGATTACCTACAATTCTACTATGGGACACATTTCTGTATTCTCTTTTAATACTACTTGTATATACATGATGCGATGGGTAAATTGCCGTCTAAATTATGCAAAAATGAAAATAACACTGACATCTCCCTTGGATATATTTATGAAAATTACATGAAAATATCTTAAAATAATGTAGATTAAATTGCTTCAACTTTGGCCTCCAGACAACTTTGGAATCTTATGTAAGCCTTTCCAATAGCCTCCTTGTTTAAATTGGTAAATGCTACCATTATCCTTGCCTTCAGTTTATCTTTGGTGTTGCACAGTTTTGAAGGTCTCTCACTCAATTGCACCCCACATATAAGAATCAAGAGGATTGCAATCTGTAGAGTTAGGCAGCCAAATGTTAGGGTTGATGTCACAGAAAATTTCTGACAGCCAAGTCTCTGTTCTCCTGCTTGTATGGCATGGTGCAGTCCTGATGCCAGACATATAGGGTCTTCCAGCAACCACCCTCTCGATCCAGGGCAGCACTACTACTTCCTCCAGGCACTTGATGTAGGCCTTTATGTTGAGTCTAAGGCCAGAGAGAAAAATGAATGGAGGCATGTCACCATTGCTAGTGACTACCCCAAACACCAGAATGTGGACTGGGTATTTGCTTTTCATCACTGTAGGGACAGAGCAAGCCAACAGTTGTTTCATGAGGTCACAATCTGATTCTGGCTGAAATTTTTCTCAGATGAGAAAAACCAAAGCATGTTCTATTGGAGTGGATGCTTAAGCTTTGTAGTGTAGTTTTTTTTTTCTTGTCTTGTGATAAGAATTGGCTGTTTCTAATCTTGTATGAGAAATAGCAAAACTCTTCTTGCACTACCTGCCTGATCAGAAACTCAACACTCACATTGTAGTGTAATTATTATTGTCTATGGGGAATTTGGGGATTGAAAAGAAAACGGTATATGGATTTCTGGAGAAAGAGAAGAAAAAGAAATAAGAACAAACGTTAAAGTTTGGAAGGATAAACACTCAACGGGGAGCCAGCAATTGACCAACAAATGACCCCAGAACTAGATTTAAAAATAAAAATGGAAGTTCCGGGTTTTGATCAGAAATGGATGTGACCCTCCCACCCCCAGGAGGAGAAATGGAAGGAGAGAAAAAATTGTCCTTTTTTTGTCAGCTGGGCCTTTGTAAGGGGCAGATGGGGCTTCCCAAGTTCCCCCATGATGAGTTGAGCATAGTAGTACTAAATATGATTTACGATAGAATAATTTGACCTTACCCTTTACTTCTCTCTGAAAAAAAACCCATGAGCCTAGAAAGGAACAAACAACCCCTTTGTGACTATACAACCTGTGTATGTTGTTTATGAACTAATGATGACTACTACTACTACAACTTTAACTTTGCCCTATGCAACACCATGTCTCTGGCTAGGAACCTGATTGAATTGCTGGGACCATTGTCAATCAGAACTAGCATCTCTGCAACAAATTCAGGTGTTCTTTTCTTATCAGTGAGACTTCTGAGCTGCTGTACCTTTGTAATAAACACTTGAAACCTCCAGCTCTTTTTTAATCCTCTGTATTATTAACAGATTGATACCCAATTATTGAAATCTGTATTAGAGCTACTACTGGCATTAATGCCAAGCAGTACAACATGCCGGTTTCATATTGCATCATGGTGCTTCTTTCCTTACAGACAGTGCCCAACCAACAATAGTTTATTGGACAGTAGACAAAACCTGAAACAAAGCAAGCGCATTCACAAAATTAATAATTTTGAATAGTGACAATTGACAATTTACCCATTGCAACTGATATATAAAAGATTAAATGTTCTTGTATATGTAAATGAGTTAATATTGTGATCAGTCAGTGTTAGTATAACCTGTATATGCTTATACCGATCCTTGGTGAGTGGGGACTCTACTCAATATCTTCCTTAACACCAAGAATTCTAATACTTGTTTATTATAGACACCATTATTCACTGTCATAGAAATAAAAAGCAACTAGAAATAAGATGTCACACTCATTGTTATTATGATAGTAGATAAACAGGAAATGGATTAATGTTAATCTACTAGATTAATATTTAATCCTTTAATCTGTTACCCTTTTCATTTTATTATGAATATAAGTATTGCAGCAATTGTTTGGTCTTCAATTTTAATAGAAATTATCATGAATCCAAATTCACTAAGGAAGACACAGTCAACGGCATTTGGTAATTGACAGTTTCTTGCCTATGCAATTTTCAAACTAAGTGAATTATTTGTGTTCATGTTTTTTCTTTATATACCAACCCCTCCGCATGAGCAGGATGTGACACAAGGTCAATTTATTAAGTGGAGTTTAACAGTTTTTTTCTTTTCCTAGACTGGTTGCCTATTATTTACCCATAGCTGGAGGGAGAATAGTTGGATTCATACCCGTTCTCAAGGGTATTAGTGTTATGTGAAATGCAAATGTTCAGGATTTGAACTTGGGTCGACGGGTCCATTTTCTACTACTCTAACCACACTTTTTTGTTTTTTTCCTCAATTGCTGTTGGGTAATGTATTATGGGAAGTGTCAAACACTCGATTATAGTTTAGTTTGTGAGGCCTCATCGAATGTTTTTTTTCCATGATACATCACACAACAGCATCTCAGAAAAAATATGAATAAAAATAATTCATATGGTTTGAAAATTGCATAGGCAAGAAACTGTCACCAAGCGCTATTGTCTTTGCAACCCTAACTTAGTTATGTGCTCTGTCAATGATGTTGAGCACTCTTCACTATATATATATATATATAGTTTGGTCTCTCTTAGAAATATAGCACACTATCAATATATAAGTAAACAGTACTAAATATTGTGGATAAAGCATGTATGACTAAGCTTGGTTTGAGAATTGGATAGGCGAGAAACTGTCAATATTCAAGTGCTGTTGACTTCATGTCCCCACTACCCTGATATGATAGTGTGTATGTATGTATATATATATATATATATATATATATATATATACACTGACTCATAACAAATCAGCCTACAACCAGTTACATTTTTTAAATGTATTTCTTATCTCTTAAAAAAAAACAAGAAACACTGGAATGAAGAAAAATATATACACCACATTCCTTTAGGGAATTGGCAAGTCTCCTTTGTAAATGTAAAAAAAAAAAAAAATGAACAGACAAGATATAATACACAAAATAGAAGAAAAAAAAAACTCTTCGAAATAAAATTATTGCAATTCATAGCTTTATTGATGGATTAAAATTTTTAAAGCCAGAATTTGTCAGTTTAGAGTATTCAACAATAATGATCACTTTATAATCACACCCATGTCAATCCCACCTTTCCAAAAAGGAAAATATTAATAAATTAGGGGGTTGGTTGAATTACAATAGAATCTTGTTTGGAAAATAAAATGTATCCCTTTGTCAAGATGACGAGGGAGTCTGGATATTCACATCCAAATTTATTAGTTATATCTACAAAATGAAAACTGTTACAATATGACTACAACAAATTTTATTGTCACTTTGTTGTTTTGTAATGTACCACATGTTAAATCAATCATAGTTGTTCTTGATAATAATAAAAATAGACATTAACAATAACTGATAAATACCAAATTTTGATACCATGGTTAGTGTTTTTGAGACCAATATGGTAACTAGCTTTGGTATCTATCTAAATGAACAGTATGCCTTTTCTTTTTCCCTGTTGGTTTCTTTGTTTCATAACTTCTGCTTGGGTGAGTGTAATATCTGTTCCCATGGATATATATAATTTTTTTTTTTTTAATTAAAGGAAAAACTTATCAAAAAGATGAATAATCATATTTGTTTTTTTTTGGGTTTTTTCATTCTTGATAATTATTTTTTAAGGAAGTATTAATGTTTAGCATTTTTTATATTAAAATAACAGGGATTTCTATAGGTACAAGTACTATACTTATATCTTGGATAGAAAATACTATTTTATATATGAAGAATCCATCACTTTTTTTTTCTTGTGGGAACTATGCTAGTATATTCATAAATACTGTTAATTTTATGTAAGTATATCAATGTTTATTCATATTATTTGAGAATATATTAATAACCATAAACCTCCAAATGCAGCATAATACTTTTTTGTGAACCAAAAATTCAACAGCCGGAATAATACTTTTATGTTTTGAGATTTTTTTTTTTTTTTTTTTTTTTTTTTCAAGGTTTTACTGAAATTTTTTTGGCCCAACCAATAAGTTTCTCAACCTTTTAACATTGTGTAGTTCAATGCTTATTTCTAAGTGATCTCATTCTTTCAGCACTAATATTTTTTTTTTTTAAATATGTTCATACAGAAAGGAATCTTTTTTTTCTTTTTGTCTTATTCACCTGTAAAACGTGAATTCTTTCCATATAAAACAGTAACACTTGTTCATCATAGTTGATAATGTCATTATTTTTGTAATTAAAGCAAAACACTTAAAGAAATTAGCAAAAATACCTTAAACACAGACGAATTATATATATATGTATATATATAATAGTAGAAAAATTACTTGTTGGCATAATGTCTGTGGTGGATATCCATCACAGTGTGATATTAGCAGATGAATTAGAGTGAGTATAACTGCACTGAAGCAGTATGTATGTAATGTATATATATCTATATAAACAACCTGTGTGTGTGTATGTGCACACATTTAGACACACAAACATTCGACAACAAAAATGGAACATGGATATACAAGAACACGCACTTGTGCATCTTTACATCCACCTCATCTTTTTCACTCTTTGTCTTGAAAACATGCAGATACATTCAGGTGCCAAAGTGTGTAAAGTTTCTGCATTTTATTCACATTCACACATTTGCATGCTTACAAACAACTAGATGCATCAGTGAGGATGAGAATGATGAATGAGTTTCCTTATATGGTCATGATATAATGATGATGATGATTATTTCAGAATCCCCACCCCACCACGTCTTGAAACAAAATTTTTCAAAATAGAATTTTCAGACTAAAAAGTGACAATTTTTTTTTTTTTTTTTTTTTATTTAAAAAGTGACAAATTTTTTTCACACCTTTGATCCCTTTTTACCCCCTTAAGTCAGTTTAAATAATATCAATAAAATGCCAGTATTTATTTCATATTTACTTAACTTATATTTACTTAGGGGCCAGTTTAGGTCATTTGGTAGAGCCTCTACTTAGGAATCACAAGATTCTGGATTTGATACTGTCCCTCACCAACTCAGCGCATGAGTAGCACTGCTTGGGTAATCTCACCTGTGCAATAAAGCATCTGGAAATTGGAAGATGTGTCGGCACTACTTTACAGCAAAACAATCACAATCTCCCTAATGCTAGTGAAAAGGGGATAGACTCCCTCACTGTTTGGCTGATACCAACAATAGGCCACTTTACAGACTATTTCTTATTTTTGCATGTATGTATAATCTTCAGTGATTTTCACCAATTTAAAAAAAAAATGTATTGTATCTTTGGTTGTCTACAACTTTGAGAAGACAAATTGTTGACAATTCCTAATGAGACTTCTGAATTAAATACGAAGGCGAGTCAAAAATTATCCGCACTTTCACCATAACATACCTTCATTATTATCACAATGCATTCTGCATGTGTTGCTTATAGTTGGCACTGTTGTGGTTATGTGATGAAAGTTTGAGCCTGATCGCGCCATTTTGCTTACTGTCATTACAGTGTAAACATGGCTGCTCCACTAGCAGTATACAACAAGGAAGTGACTTGATTTCTCTGTTCAGGAGTGTCAGGTGCTAAAATTCATTGAAATCTTTTAGCACAATACGGGGACAGTGCACTACCACATAGAAATGTAAAAGTGCCCTGACAAGCATGACACATGAAGAGGGAGCAGGATGCCCATCAACCTCTACCGATGGAAACATGGTCATGGTGAAATGACAAGCTATCATTGATGGGGTAGCTTGTTCTCTGCAGATGAGTCATGGTTCTGCCTATCAAATAATCCACAAAGAGCTTGGTTTCCATAAAACAAGAGTGCAGATAATTTTTCTTTTAATCTCCCTCGTACTTGACTAGATCAGCTGAAATAGCAACAGCATAGAAATCCTGTTCTTTATCTTTTATCGGTGAAATTCCAATTAGTTTGTTCACATTCCAAAACAATAACTTTTTGGTTAAATCGAACTTAACAAACCTAAATTCTACCATCGCATGTCACCCCACTGAAAGAAAAAAAAATACCAAAAATCGGGGAATTTTTTCAGGTCAGTTAACTTTGAACCATGTATCTTTGAGGCATAACACAGATTCTTAAAGGTTCAAAGTTATCTGACCTGAAACAATGTAAACGTTTTTAAATAAAATAACTGGTGCCTTATATCTTTTCATTCATCAATATATCAACACTGAAAATTTCATTAAATTTGGTTATTTCCCTGATTTTTATTATCTTTTTTTTTCTTACGGCAGGGTGGAATTTAGGTCCGTTAAGTTTGATTTAACCAACTTGTTATATCGGTATATTTTTTCTTAAAAACATTCATCACTCTTTAATCATTTTTTTTAAATTAGTTTTTAGGAGGGAGAACCTCTCAGAGAAAGTTTGACTAATAAGAGAGTCCCTTTGGTTTGAATTCAATTTTCCTTGACTTTGACTGGTTGCCATACCCAAGTTAAATAGCCCAGTCTGCCCTACTATTTACAAATAGCTGGAGGAAGAATATCTGGAATCATACCTTTCCCAACTGCATTAGTGCTATGGGAAATGCAAACAGCCATATCCAGGATTTGAATTGGTATCATGTTTATTTCCTATGACTGTAACCATTACACCCTGTGCCTCCAATTAGTGTCAGGTTATTTTGGTACCAACAATTTTGAAGATAGAATTTTAAATATACTTTGACGTTTCTAATTAAACTCTGGAAGACTATTTGACTTGCATACAAAGCGTAAAATGTAATTGAAAAAGGATTGTCTTTTTATAAAAAGTGGAAGATGTTTATGTAATAATTAGTCAAACTGTATAATTTCACAGTTAATTATAACATCCCATTTTCTAGAAATAATAATTTCAGAAAACAATCTCTTCAGCTATAGTTCGAAATAGTAACAATAAAAAGAAACTGAGATCTGGCAAATAAAGCTACACTTTCTTTTTTTGTTGTTGTCTTTTATGCCAGTAAAGTACTAAAGAATTGCTCCACTATACCAGTTAAGTTAAGATTTTGTAAAGTCCTTAAAAATCTTATTTTTTATAACCATGGAATACAATGCACAAATCATAAAAACACAAACATTAGGAAATAATGCCCAATATATTAAAAAAAATTGTAAAAATGGCCACAATTTATGCTGAGATTAGAGTGAATATATATAGAATTTTTGCAGTGTACTGCAGAATAGTTGAAGTGATATCAATACCTGAATTATTACTTTTCTAAACAAAAAAGACAATGATAAATCATTGTAAATTTTTGTGTTTTTGTTTACAAAACCCAAAGAGGAGATATTGTTAGTATGAGGTGAAAATGATGGTAGATCATAAAATATTAAAATGCTGTACTGAAAGAATTATAGAATTGAGACTTTTGTATCATTTAGATTTTTCATACTCTTGTCCTCATTTTTATTGTTATATACACAATGTTTCAGCTGATGTACCCTCCAGCCTTCTTCAGGTGTTTCTTGTTGAACTTGGGAGCCTTCATAGACCTTTGAACTGATCTTTTTATTTAACAAAAAAAGATGAGGACAACAGTCCGAAAATTCTAAATAATACAAAATAACAAGCCTCATCTCAAAAATTCAGATAAATAAGATAAGACTATTTAAAAATTCAGATAAATAAGATAAGACTATTTGACTCTGGACATAGAGTTGTTATTAGCTCTGACTTAACTCTAATAGTATATTACTTAGGGTGCAAAAATTAGTATTTAAACTTGTTTATTTGAATTAATATATAACAGTAAACAATTTTTTTTTTTTTTTTTTTTTTTTTTTTTTTGCTCTTTAAAAAAAATCAGTTTTTTCATTTTTTTCTATAACTAACATTTTTTTATGTAATATACCTGGCACCAAAATGTCCATTTCTGAAAATGAATTAATCTTTTCTAATTGAGATCAGATGTGCGTGAAAGTGATTGATTTAATTCAATTTCTTTTCTGACATTTTGAATTCACTCACTTTTGTAAACACTAAATATATTCATAGGGATCCTTAAATAGGAAGTCTCTTGTCTCATAGGACACAGAAAGTTAGGAATTATCCCCCCTTAGTAGGCTGAAGAAATTTGATTAATCTGAGCAAAGCAACTGGACAGTGAACATCTTAAAGCTGTCATCTTCTCATGCCAGCTTGCTCCCTCACTGAGAGGGTTGCTATATGAAAGGACAAGAGCTTGAAGATGGTCAATGTCTGGTCGATTTGCTCAAATTGTCCAAATTTCTCCAGCCCACTTAGGGGGTTGATTCCTAACTTACTTTGTCCCTTGACACAGGAGTGTTCCTGGTTAAGGATACCCACATAGTTAATCTTTATTTAAATGCCTAACTTCCTGTGTTTCCTTACATGTGAGAGTTCCTATTCAAATATGTAGGGATCCTTAAATACTTAACCTTTATTCAGTCAGATGCAGAATGGTAAATTCCTTCTCATTTCCCTAACAAGAAGACATGATAAATATATTCATGTTTTGGTATTTTAGAAACTATGCTTTAAATAAAGAACAATAAACGGAATATTCATTTGTTTGTTTTGTTTTTTAGTCATTTCTTCATCTTGATGCTCAGGTGGAATGCTTTTCAGATAACACCTCTTTGTTGTATCAAGGTGACACTAACATGCATGCATAAATATATAAATATGAAGAAATAGATATTATATATATATATATGGTTAGAAAGCAATGCTGTTATTGATGTGTATCACTGGTATATCAAAGAATGCTGTGATAGACCAATGAAAGCTATCAATGATGTGCAAAGGGGGAAAGCTTGGAGTGTGAACGGTCTACATTTTTCTCAGACCCATGAGAGCTGTGAAAATAATAACAACTATGATGGCAAACATGATAAGCATACCGTTCAGTGAGATAGTAACACAACCCAGGGCTTGACAAGAGAAGAAGGTGGTCAGTTGTTCCTTTTTTAGTCCTCAAATTTTTACCCTAGACAAATTCATTTGACCAATAGTCACTTTAATCAAAACATGTTCTGTCATTCATATAATGGCATGGGGAGAGAAAAAAAAAAGATTTGGTTCAAAATAGAATTACTATAAAATTAAGCCTGAAAATATAGACATTTTTTTTTTTTTATTTTATTTACATAGAAAACTGGGTTTTTGGCAATAAAATCAAATTGATCTGAACTTGGCAGGGATATGAAAAATATTTATTTAAACAGTAGATCTGCTTGGAAATTAAAATATTGTACATTTTTCTAAGAACTTCTATATCCATTTAGAATACATAAACACTGAATTCCCTTTATGATAAAATCTAGCAAATATGGTTCACTTTCAGAGTATCAGCTATTTTATAAAGGACTAAAAAGTAAATGGGTTGGGTTCATAATACTTAACATCACAAGGTGTATTTTCAAATTTTTTCTTTAAAAAATTTTTTATTTAAAAAAAAAAAAACAAACCCAAAAACCTTTTACTTGGAGAAATTGTCTGACATTATATTACTTTTGAAGTATTTTTGATTATTTTTTAATATAACTAGCTAATTTTCTGTCAGTGTATTTTACTATAGTTAAGTATATAACATAGTTAACTATAGTTTGTTTTAGTATGTATTAATGAATATAATCAATTGCAATACATATCACAATGTGTCAGACATTTCATTTAAAGATTAACTGTAAGCAGTTATTCTGTTACAAGTAAATGATTTTTTTTTCTTACCTCTTCTTATGAACATTTGTAAAGGACAGATGACTTAAATTTCTAAAAACAATTTTCTCAAGACAATAGCAAGGATTAAAAAAAAAATGCAATTCTGTAGTTAAATATAAAAATCATTTAATATTGAAGTTTATGCAGATCCAGACAGACATTAATTCATTGAATAAAATGCAAAAAAAAAAAAAAGAAAGAGCAGACAACTCTTTGTCTTCTACATGTAAAAGAAATCACTTACTTCTGTTTTGATTAATCAATGGTGAATGACTGTCTCTTTGGATGTACTGTGGAATGGGGGAGGATCTTGTAGATGAAATATCAACTGTCTTTTCTGGTTGAAGACCTGTAATGGAGATGAAAAGAAAAATATAAATAAAATATTTCTATAAAAAATACAAATTAGTTATACCAGGGATTCTCAAGGTGGTGGTCCTTACAAACCCCTGGGGATTTAAAAAATTATAGGGGTCTGTAACAGTACCATGGGAACTGATGTGTGTAAACCTGTTAGCATAGTAGTATCATGGGACACTTCACTTTGAAAACAGGCAATATTCAATATAACAGATATATATTTTTACACAGTTGGTGATTTACCTAAGGTAAGTGGGTTGTCTCCCTTGGTCAACATGGCTCTTTTCAATCCAACTAATCACAGGCCTGCAATTTTTGGTGGGATCAATGGAAGATAGAAATCTTCCTTTTTTACAACTAGCATCTCTTGGGGTTGGACATAAATAACGTTGTTCCCTAAAATTCAGCAGATATAGGAAAATGGCAATGACCATTGTAAGTACGATAACTTACCATAAACATTGCAAGGCAAGGACTCAATTCAGTGGAATTGTATTTATTATATTTATATAATTGACATTTCCTGCAGACAATACTATCGTTAACAACAAAAATTACAAGTGTATTTTCTTGTTTGTTTAAATGTGTTATTTGAAATTCCAAGTTGTGTTCAGGTGTATCCTGTTTCTAACTCTTGTTAATTCCACATTTGAGGCGTAAATAAGCACAACTGTAAGTGAATGTATTATACTGAAATATCACTTTCTATTCAATTAATACTTACAAGAAAAGTGTATATGATCAACAGGGGGGGGGGTTACTAATCCCTTTATAACAGGCTAAAAAATCACATGGTTATGTATATACTAGTTGCAAGAACAGGTTGGGTGTGATGACTACTAGGGATATGTTGTTTACAACACATGGGTTTATTTAAATGAACAAAAATGACTGTGCATGTGTCATTAACAACACTGAAAAATCATATTTTTTTTAAAAAACTGTTCTAAATGAATTATTTCATAAAAATACTGACTTCTAAGTTATCCCTTTTTTTATAATTAGTTATCAGATGTCTTTTGAAAAAAAAAAGATTAAATTTATATTTTTTTATTGAATAAAGTAAAACTAAAATAGAATTGCTGAAATTTTAATTCTTATCGATGGTAACAGTTATTTAATAAATAGAATAAAATTTTAAAAGTTATGACCAAAGATATGCAGATGTTAAGTCAGTTTCAGCATTTGGTGTGAATGTTATTATATGATTCATATTTCATTTATATGAATTTTCTGCATTTGAAAAAAAATTAATCTTGAAACTGAAAACATTTTTAAAAATAAAAAAAATAACCCCTGCCTTATCATCATCCAATGAGACTAAGAATAAAAATGTTGGCAAAATTTAATTAATTTATTTGATTAGATTACAAGAGCTGTATCAATTAAAAAGTTTGAGAAGCACTGAATTATAAGGAGTTGGTGGGGTGACCTATTTTTGGTATCAGCCGGACAGCAAGGAGTTAATTCACTTTTCGCTAGTGCTAGACCAGGGAGGTTGTTTTTTTTTTTTCTGAAGTGGAATGCTGCACCTACTGTCAGCTTCCAGATGCTTTACAGCACAGATCAGATTACACAATCTGTACTATTCATGCTCTGAGTTGGCAGGAGCTGGTATCAAAACCAGAACCTTATGATTCCAAAGACATTATGAATGTTAAGTATTGTTATTGTAACTGGTATAAAAAAAAAAAAAGAAAGTTGCCCCTATTTTTACTTTATGCTAACGGTCCATTAACTTGTATAGACACTATTTAAACAGTTATTATTTGTTCCAGAACACTTAGTAATGAATTGCCTGGAGGCACTATACCAGACCTGGACAACAATCAATGAGGGAGCTCAGATATTTTTGTTGATACACTTCTGAAAATGATTTTAGTGCAAAAGGAGATCCAAATCTCAATAGTTTTAACAAATACTAGCAGAGGTATTTGATGCTGGCCAAGATTTACAAAGGTAAAGATAAACCTCTTACATATATTTATTTAAACAATATTTATCAATTTACATGTTTTTATTGGTTAAATAAATGTTACTTTGTATCTGACAAGACTTTTGTTCCAACCTTATATAATAATAATTATCATTATCATCAATAATTATCAATATTATCAATAATTATTATTATATAAAGGCTGCAGTAGTTATTATCTCAATCAGGTATTACCTGAGATATTTGGCCAAGAATCAAAGTTAGTAATTTATGTACTTGATTGATTTTTATCAATCCACTTCATATTATTTTTGTGTAAATCAATAATGCATCTACTTCCTAAAAGGAGGGGAGGGATATTTCTTATGAGTGTCCATTTGTAAAGGTCAGTCAGTACTGTGAAGATAATCTTGAGAAAATATTAAAATTCATCATGAATGCTTACGATCTTCTGGCAATGTTCCCAGTGATTTTCGACGTCTTAGTTCTGGTTCTGGTCCACTCTCCTTATCAGGATGCTGAAAATAAAATGAGATTTTTTTTTTTTTTTATAGGGACAAAACAGCAGAGGTTAAAAACTATTTTGACATCACTTTTGATAAGTCATTATTATCCTAAGAATTGGCTGGCGGCCTATGAAAATCATTCCATGTGTTGCTTTTATTGTTAGCCCACTTTATCTCAGCCTACCTATTTTCAAGCCTTCTTCAGGTGTACTTTCATTCAAAGGTTTGGGTTTATTGGTAAAAATATTTTCAAGTATTGCATAATTGTTATCTTTTCATAATATACTTACCTTGTAGAGGGCAGAGTTGTATGAAACTACTCCACAAATGATATTTAAATGGCAAATAAAATAATATGACACAGTTTAGGTAGGAAAATACGGAGAAATGATAAAACAAATACTTATAATTATTTGATAAAAGAATTTATTCAGAGAATAAATTTGTAATAACAACAAAGATGTGAAGGTTCCAAGAGAGAAAGATGTGTAGATATGTTGTGGGAAGTTTAAGATGTGTGATGTGAAATGTATGTAGTCATCAAAAGTTTGAATAGACGTGGACCAGAAATGAAAATTAAGTTTGTAGATACGACCTGCTGAAATGGATTCTTGATGTAGAATGAAGTGGTATGAATAATGGTAGTAGTAGGAGTGTTATAGCTAATATCTTATTATATTATTATATTATGGTATCTGTGTGTTCTATCTGGTGTGGAGATGGTAACTGTCTGACAGCGAGATGAATTCTGTATTTGTTGTTTTTTTATAATTACCAGGTGGATCCAAAAGTAATCAATTTTTTAGGCGCCGACGTAGTAGTCCAGCCAATCGAACTCTGATTTTTGTGTAAACATTTGTTTTAATCTCTTTTCCTTAAGTTTGGGAAAAGGATTGTGTTCGTGTGTTTATTCTTATTTGATATAAAATATAGGATTGTATTCTATAACCTATTGGGATATCTGGGACTAGTTGGATCTTCTCATCTTTGTATCTGTTGTTGCTTTTAAAGATTTGATTTTTTTTTACATCTTTTATCTAGCCCAAGTAAGAACATATACATGGAGAAATGGCTCATGAAGGACAGATGACATTACATTCAGTTGCCCAGCTAAAACTGACTTTCTATTTATCTGTAACCAAACTTGGCTCTGACCAATGAGAGATGAGAGATGAACAACAAGGTTTGTAAAAGGTTAAGTCCTGCCTAACACCTATGTCCCCCCCTCCACGAAAGAAAGAAATTCAGGGGGACAAGATTATATGGGAGCAAGATAAAAATTTAAATATGTATGAGGACAAAGTTGAAACTAAAACAAATGTAGAGGTTTGTACAATGAGGAGGATAGGGTCAAATAGAATAAATATAGAGGGTAAATAGGAAGAAGTCAGGGGAAGGAGAAAAAGGGTGTGATGAAGAGATAAGAAATTTTAACCAGGATCTCTCATCTCATATAGAGGAATGGAACATAACATTCCACAAGCATCTGGAGATTATACAGCTGTGTAGAGCTCTCATGGAGTGAAATGATGAATATCAACAACGCTTTGGTTATCGTGGTATTAAATTTCTTACCTGGTGTGGATGCTGAGAACGTCCAACTTTTTTGTGAGGGAGTGAGGAGAAATCTCCAACTTTGTGAGCATGTTGAATGTCAGTTGTTGACAATGGACGTAGACTGTGTGGCCCAACTGTTGGTTTGGGCAAATCTGTACTACTATGATTATCATCTTGGTGACATAAAGGATACCAATGTGGGGTTCCATCTAAGAAATATTCATCTGTGACAAAAACAAAAAGAAACATACAAATAACAACTTAGAGATTATTTCTTCAAGTAAATAATTAACAAATTTATTGTCACTTCTGACTAGACAAGAAGTGTTGCATAGAATTAAAATGATACATCCAGACAATGTGCCACATATGGAAGTGTTGGATTATTTTTGGCATATAAGGCATGCTGTAATCCACCAGTTAAACTTATACACTCAGCTACAGCTAGGTCACATGGTTTAAACCCCAGCCAATCAAAAGCCCAAATATGTGGTTACTTAACTATTTAATCACTTATATTGACAGCCGTTCATTTGCACATTAATTGACATTGAAGAACAAACCTGCAACATTAAGGGACACCAAAGGTCTCTTCACTAAGGATCACACTCTGCTTAACACAAGGGATTTCCACTGGGGAGTGTTCTTGCTTGAAGCCAAATAATGGCCACAGGAAGAGCCTTCCAACTTGGCTCTATGGCTACTTGTTGTGTTATGCAGCAACATTATCTCTCAATGTCAATGAGAATATGTTATTCAAACAAGTCAATTGCTTAATGTAGTAACTGTTTAAAAGACCTCCCCACCACCTATTGGATTTATTGATGGCTTTTATTATAAGAATCCAGGAAGAAAGACAAATGATTGAATATTGGCTGCTGTATTTCTGTCAAGTACCATGGGAATATTTTTCTAACATCCGATTTTTTTAAAGACTCTTGAACAATATATTGCAGTTGACTAATTGCACAAGAAATAAAGAATTTGGTCAATCTCAAAGGTGAAACTTTAAATTTGTGCCAAACACGTTAAAATCAAATGTTTATCATGTTAACATAATCCATCCAAATTAATATTTCATAGTAGATAGATTTTATAAGAAAGATTTTAACATTGTTTATATTGTAAGTAGTATTAATGAATGGTAGCAAGATATTGAAACAGAATTTTTTTTTTAAGTAATTTTTTTGAAATTTTTTTTTTTTTATATTGTAATTTTTAGATTGTAAAATAAAAATTGCTAATATTGTTTCTGAATTTGCACATTGTTTACATTCTTCATTAGTTTAAGAAAAACACATTTAAACTTTTTATCCATTGAATGAAAATGGAAAAAGATAATTGGTACGTTATGACAGAACGAGAAAGGAAAAAGAGCAAGACATTGTCTTGTCCTGCCGGGATTGAACCCGCGTCCTCCCGCACGAAAACAAATGTGATTTAGGCACTGGACGGACGTGAGGTTCGACTGATGTGCCCGGATGTTTGGATAATATGCTGATAAATAACCAAAGCGAGCAGGGTGACAAGCAGAGAAGCTTTCGGCTTACGTGAGACGGCAGCCAGAAAATATTATTTTGACGACGGTGATGGATTTTCAGCTCCTGGTCGAAGACTGTGGACCAAAAGAAAGTTTGGCCAGCGAGAAGACTGAACTTGCTTCTTTTTGGTCCCCCCCTCAGCAGGAACTTGTTGAAGCAAATATCTATTTTCTCCCTCCATATTTTTTATAACGTCTATAGAAGGGGGGGAAAATAAAGTCTCTCTTTATATAGGATTGTTTTTATATTTTTTAATGAATAAATATTTGAAGTCATTTTATCCATTTGAATAACTTTAAGCATAAAATACTTTTATAAACATCACATAATCATATTTTTAAGTATTGAATAACATTCTGTTTAAACATGCAACGTTAATTTTTTTGTTATTGTTATAAATATTGTCCATCCTCCATTTATTTTTCTGATTTAAAAACATTGTACATTGCTGGTGTTAATTTGTTATGATACATGAGTATTTCTGGGTATCCATTCTAGTCTTATTTATAAATTGAAACATATATACAGTATATTATCATATATTATGTAATGATAAAATAAAGTTAATATATACTCACCATTAAGGTCAATGACAACTTGACCTAAGAAATCATTTGGTTTAAATCGATCATAATCCCACACGGTAATTTCCAAAATTTTATTTTTAATATCATCCCGGCTGAGGTTCTGGAAGACTAAATTTTGATGCCATTCAGGGTTTAGGGTACAATTAACATATCGGGTACGACGCTTGTGATCAGGACTGAAAAAGACAAAAAGAAAAAGTGATTTCATAATATTTACATGTAATTGTAAGAAATCAGGTAATGAAATAAAACTGGCTGGGAGATGGGGTATATTTATTTTATAATTTTTATTAACCCCTCACAATAAGGGTTTAATCACTTAGCAATCAGTTAAAAGGAATTTTCAATAATATTGGTTAATTTATTTGATATCTTTGTAGCAAATATGGCACCATAACATCAAAGAGCGACAAAGTCAATTCAGATTTTGACAGAAGTTTCTTACTGATCTGCTTTTTCAAAAATAGTGTTACATAATTCATAGGCAGCTTATGAATTATGTGCATACCTGTATTAAGAATATTTGAATAAAGTTTATTACAGTCAGAACGGGGGTTTAGTGGAAAGTTACCAACTTGACCATTCATTACCAGTTTGACCATTCAGTAGAGTGCAATTAACGCATGAGAAGTTTTAGTCAGATGTGACCAGAGATTCGGAGCAAGCAAACTTTTGAAAGTCAGTTACTCTTGATCTGCTGTGGAATCTTGGCTGGGTTATTTAACTTTATATAATAAAACTTTATAAGAAAAACAACAAATCTTGTTGATTAAGTTATTTAAACAAGAAATGACCAGCCGAAGAAATAAGAAGAACCAACCTGAGAAAGTCCTGAAGAGAAGATGGCTGCCGAATTAGCAACAGACAGTAAGCAGGCAAGTAAAAACCTTCATCTCATCTCTATATATATAGTGTTATGAGGGGTATATAATAATAGTCCACTTGATATAAGTAGTATTTGTTTATCTATTTATTTATTTACATACAATTGATTTTTTTTTTTTAATGAGTTAGGACATAACTATTACATTATACAAAGAGCCCTCAATTTTCTTTTTTTAGCTAGGTTTGAAGACCATTTCTAGTGAGTACAAACATAAATCTTTAACATTTTAATATTTTAACAGCCAATGCATTAATTTAATTCAAAATAATAAAAATATTATATTAAAAGGTTTACTTCACCCATTGAAGTGAGTCTAACAGGTACTAATACTTTGGGTTAGGGTGGATCTGGGAGTAATAATCACCTCTTTGTTGGCAACACTAGTTGCAGTTTAATGTCATAGCCAAGACACCTTTGGCCTTGTTCCACAAATAAGTTATGCTTAGGAAATAACTACAAGAATTAAATTGTGAGTGAAAATGAATATCTAAAGATATAAATTAATATCCAATATTGATATCAATTCGTGAGAAAAAAATATGCTACAACTACAATCTCAGAATGTCACATTTAGAAATGAATTTAAAAAATTTAAATATATATTTCAATGAAAAGAAAAAGTAAAGTTTAAAAAGTTCAACATTATTTTTTGTTGTAGTAACAAACTTATAAGATTTAATTAAAGTTTGCTTACAAATGTGGGTGCAAATAAAAATTTTAAAAAAGCAATAAGGAGAGACAAAATTTTTAATTTTATCCAATAGACTAGGCCTGGCCAGATTAACATCAGGTTTTTTTAACGTGGGGAGCTATGTAAAAACTGAAGCCCATGTGTTGACCTGTGAAAAAAGTGTGTGCTTCCTCAGGCACTGGGCAATAAACCCAGCCCTGCCCTTTTAGACAAGTGGACAGGTGCTGCCTGTAACCATGCAATTAATTAATTTTACCTCACTCATCAATTCAGAATCCAAAATCCCCTAACGCCAGGTCGTTGGAGGGTGCTAGCTACACAAGGAGGAAGTGGTCATTTGTGGACCCATAATAAAATAAGCTGGATTTCTCTATTCACTTTTTTGTGTGTGTTTAGCTGTGGACACAAGACGTGGTTGCAGGAACAGAGAGCAAGTGAACCATTCAATGAATCAAAAAGAGCTGGTTCCTACTAGAATGAAGAATCTACCCTACAGATTGTGTCCATTATCCATTTACACATTATCAGCCTCATAAAACAGAAGTCCTGACACTTGACGCAGGTTGTGTTTCTCTTTCCCCATCACATGACCAGCTATCCTCGACATAGCAGTTGCTGATGACTACATTATTCAAGCATACCATATACAAAACAAATATAACAACTCTGTAAATAACCATTCATTTCACTGGTATGAAAAGTGCTTTCCCAAAGTTCCCGGAACTTAAACAGCTTATGTAAACTAAATGTAGAACAGACTTTAATGAGCAGCACCTTAACATAGTTTTCTATATATCCTTCAGAGTACTACTTTACAGGTGTTAGGACGACTACTGTCTTTTAGGGGAGGGGGGAGAGAGCTTCATGATCAAGGTAGATTTGGTTTGGTTTCTTTATTCAAGGCATATTAATTGCATATCAACCTTAATGGGTTATTAAAGCCAAAACCATCCTTGTAGAAGAGTAGGTGTACTATTTAGCCCATAGATGGAGGAATGAAGTGGTTCATACCTTTCCCAATAATATTAGTCCAAAAGTGAATTTAATATCATTAAGCTACAAACTCACTCTTTATGATGTTATAGTCCACCATATTAATATTCCACAGGGACTCCCCTTTTTGGGAAGACCCTAGTATCTTTATGGTTAAATGACTAAATAGCAAAAACATATTAGAACGATGCAATCAAATATCAGACATTTACCAAAAGAAAATCTTGCAAAAACAGACACAATTATCTATATATAATGAAAATAGGATTATTGCTGTTATCATCAAGTGAAGGACTGGGTTATTTCTCATATGATTGTTATTTAGGAAAATTGGTAATTTGAAAAGAACTTACCTTCTTCCGGGTAAAAGATAAACCTTCACAAAAGGGTCAGAAAGTCCGGAGAAGTCACGACGGAGAAGGTTTCTGGCTTGGATCACAAAGACATTTAGGGTGTTGTCAAAATCATCAAAACTTAGCTGCAACTAAAACCAATAAAAGTGGAATGGTTAGGAATATAAATAAAATTGGCAACTTTTCGTTTTATTATATAATAATATATATATATATATATATAAGGGAAAATAAAATTGCAACACCTTGAACATGTATACCAATTTTGACCTAGGTACAGCATTATCATTAGTTCTGAGTACTGTTGATGCATCTCATATTTTAGGAGCTGTGCTGTATTGATCTTTATAGGCAATTATTTACTGTAAATCAATCATAGGTGTATATTTAATATTCAGTAAATTTAAAGATATTCAAAGTTGCAAATTTATATATATATATAATATAATATATATATGAGAGAAAGAGATACATTTGTGTCACAACCTGAAAATATTGGATAGTTACCTTGAGAACTAAAAAATACGTTTTTTAATTATTCTATCAGACTTAATTTTAATGTTCATTCAGAAGATGAACAAATAGGTTATGATAAATTAAAACCATTACCAACAATTACATATGTTTGATACAGTTTTACAATAATAAATTGTCCCATGAGATATATATATATATATGAACTGTATTTCTTATCTTTTTATTTGATCTTCAAACAAATTGAATAAACTATTTGGTTTAGAGATTATATTAGTGCTTACCTGATCATAAAAAAGTGCAGATTTTACCATGGAAAAAAAAATAGCATATACGTAAGGTTTTTCCCATATAGATCAGACCGAGGACTTTTCAGCAAATATTACTTCAGTAGTGATGGATGAATTTCACAACAGATTAAATGACACCCAAAAGTTTCTAGTTTATTATATATATATATATATATATATATATATATATATAAGTAGTGTGTTTCTTATCTTTTTTTAAGATTATAATAAATATGATAAACTATTTGGTTTATAGACTGTATTAGTGCTTACCTGATCATAAAAAGGGTTCACATTTTACAAAGAAAAAAAAAGAAGCATTTGATTTCAAGTCTATAGCAAAGATATAACCAATATTAATCTAATATCATAATATAAATATTTATAATATAAATATCTATAATTATAATATCTAATATTATTTAAAGATTTCACTAGTTATTTTCTAGAGTTTTAAATCATTTTATTAGCCTTATTCAATTAAAAACATGAGTTATCAATCACACTACTTTTTTAAAAAAGCTTAACATTAAATATCTCAAGAAATGATTAAGAAGTAAATTAGTCTTATCTCTAAGATGAAATAACAAAGACTTTTTTGCCATCCCAAGAAAGGATTATAATTTAGTCAATGTATTCATTAGAAAATAAAGCTACTTTATATAAGGCTGCTTTAGTAAGTCTTTTAGTCTATTGAAATAATGTTTTATCTTGAAACACAAAAATCAGAAAAGCCATAAACATCCAAATAATTATTTGAAAAATTAGTCTTTTTTCATGTTTTTGTTTTTTTACAAGATGACATTAGAATGTAAGAAAAATTGACAAAGCAGAATACATGAAATTGTCAGAGAAATGTTGTTATATAATGCAGTTAGATTGAAATTTAATAGTAATGGAAAAGATCATAAAGCCTTAAACCCAGGGTCATCCAAGCAGGCATCTCTGATTGTCTATGAGGATCATGTGATTGGAATCGGACCCTGGGAAAGTTAGAATTTAGAGTTAGATTTACTCAGATACTAATCATAATAGACAGACACATATTGCATTCTGTGCTTATTCTTTCCTATGCACATGGTTATGTTGAAATTGGGATAATAATAACCATGTGTACATAAAGTATGTCTCCGTGTTCCTAATTAACAAAAACTAACAAGGATGGAAGCAGAGAGAGACAGGCTAAATCTGTATTGTAAGCTAGTAATTAGATTAGTATTACCCTTACAAAAAAATGGGTAATCATACTTTTATCTTTTATTAAAAAAAAAAACAAAAGCAAAATATTTTTTTACAATGATAAAAAAATGTACAGGAAAAATATTGATTCTTATATCTATAGTTTCAGAGAAGGGAGACTTTTTTTCATTTTACAGAAATATTTCAGAAGAGTAAAATTACTTAAACTTAGGTGCTAAATATTTCACTGTTTATCACATTCAGAGGTTTCAATATATTAATCTATCAGAGGTTACAGCCCCCACCCTTAAAAAGAAAAAAAATTAAATAAAGTAAGAAACATTTGCAATACCAGCATTTACAGACCCTAACCAGTGATGATTTAATAAGGTCACTGGGTCCTGTAGATAAAAACCAACAAGAACTCACCTTAAAGCTTGATGTTTTTTTTTGTTTTGTTTTATAATCTATCAACATTTTTTTTCTTCATTTAAGACTTTTGCTTTTTTCCACTGATGACATCAAGAAAGAACATTTAACATTTATTTTAATGCATTCAAGTTGGATTTATCATTGGAAAGCGAAAAATATCCTAATTTGCTTTAAAAAAAAAGGTACAGCATTACTGCCGGAAACATACATACATACATATATGAAAGAGGATTAGACAATTGGCTCATAGTACCATGGAAAACTGGTATTTCTTCTTTAAAAAAATAAATATAATACAACAGCAAAGTACCAGAAGCTACTGAAGTATAAAAGGTTTCTTTTTCCAAATCCAACCAATCTTGTTTTTAAAAAAATATTTCCAATTTTACCAAAGCAAATATATTGCTTTAATGATACCTGATTAATAAAAATTTTAAATAAAACTTATAAATCATTATTAGTTTTGACTATTATTTTTTTCATCTTTTTTATTTATTTTTTTTTAATTGAAATTTACCCAGGTTGTCATTCTAAGACAGCATAAATCAGTAATAATAATAATAATAATAATAATAATAATAAAGAGTAAACTCTTTCTGAGACTCTTGTCCTCTTTTATTTCAGATTGAGTTTAACACCACATCGGTAGGGCATCTGGCTTGGAACCACAAGTCTCCAGGTTCAATACCAGCCCTCACCAACTTAGCAAACGAGTAGCACAAGTGCGGTGAAGTGGGGAGCTGATGGTAGGTATGGCATTCCACCTCAGATGCAAAAACAATCTATCTGGTCTAGCTCTAAGGAAAAGGCAATAGACTCCCTTGCTGTCTGATTACCGACAATAGGCCACTCTGTCGACTATTAGGGAAATGCATTCATTGAATGTTCATATTTACATTTTTTGTCTAGTTTCTCAAATTTCTTTTTTGCACACCAATAATTTCAGACCAATCTATTTGACCCATAGATGGAAATCTAACAGTTACTACTACTCTAAGTGGACATGGGGATAATGGCAATGAAGAGGTATGTCACTTGTACTGAATCCTCATCATCAAGTGAATTTTAGTGTCTGCGTGGTTTAAAGTTTCTGTTCCCTCAACTAGCAAAAAAGTGTTAGTAAACTGGCAAAGGTTCTTCAGGCGACAAAAAAAACACAAAACTTGTTCTGCTTGAGAGAAACTGCCGTGACTTTTCATTGACCGATTTCATTGACCAAACCATTTCAACCAATACTGGTAACAAGATGCTATACAAAGAAATTACTCATAACCCTGGAGGTTGTGAGATCAATCTCTGTGCTGGGTAGTACAGTTCATCCTGCTTATCTTTTATAAGTGTCTGCAGAGAAAGTGGACACCTTACATGCATGACACACGAGGTAATTCATTTCTCCTCTCACTAGAGTATCATACTTTTTTTTGGGGGCTCTTACCCCTCTGCAGGAGATACAGTCAACATATTCTTAGCCCGCCAACAGGGTGCTTTTATTTCAGATAAGCTTATTTAAGGCATCAGCTGTACAGCTGTTTTTCAAACAACTTAGCTATGAAAAGCCATTTAATTTGCTTCTGTGATGCCAAAGAGATGTGAGTTTGACTCTCACGAATGTTTGTTTTTATCATTTCTGGCTTGGCTTCGTTTGTTTTATGGCCTATCAACCTTGATGGGTCATTTAATGCTGACACAATTTTGAAAAAAAAAAATGAGTATCCATTAAGAATGAATTTAAGACATTTTTCTATTTAACCCATAGATAGGACCCTAATAGGTACTACCACTCCAGGTCAGAGTGGACCAGGGAGCAATGTTGAGAAAGGGTGCTCTACATTCCCCAAACCTCCAGAACTGGAACCTCACCATCAGATAGTTTAATGTCATTCCCAGAACATGAAGAGCCACTGCCTTCTATCACCTATATGATAAAAAGAGTTCGGGCTTGACATAAGGGCAATAGGATGGGGCTTATCATTTCTGATCCATGCTGTTATAGAATACAACCTGAGTTGTGATGATATATATATTTTTTTTAAAAACAATTAAAAGATAAAAAAATAATAGCCAAAATTAATAGTAACCATTGGCAATACTTCATCTAAAAATAAAAAAAATCTTACAAATATTAATTAGTACAAAATAATATAGCCTTAACTCTTTGCCTACTCTAAGCTGCTCACAGCAGCTCTCCCACTACTGCAAACAAAGTACAAGAACTGATAGTTCATTATAATTGAGCAGAAGGACTCACATTACACTTATAATATGACTTCATCTGAATATAATGAGTTCCAAGGTGAATAGATAATGAACTTTGAAATATCCCATCATACAGGTAAAAAAATACCAAGAAAATTTGGTACAGCCATGGAGGAAATTTGGTAGGCAAAGAGTTAAGAGATTTCACCAAAGGCAACACTGAAAGAGTTAAATCTTTAAAAGAAAACTTTCTCAAGAAATCTTGGTTTCATTATTTTAAAACCTGGAATATCAACTTTGAAATTAAACCAAAAATTTCCAGTATTCATGCAATAATTAGTTGTCAAAAACAATCCGCAACTCATGAGAAAATATAAGTACACATTTCAATATAATAATAATAATATGGTTGTTATATCAATACATTGGTATTATTAAAGGGATTAATTCAATACTAAAAAATATCATTTTAGTAAGAATGACATATATAACTAACTGTATTATCCTGCACAAAGATAATAAATGTTAATAAGGAAAAAAAAAAAAAAAAAAAAAAAAAAAAAACATTCAGGAATAAGTTTAGGCTCTTTCAACAAATTAAATCAAATTAAACTTACAAACTAGAGGAAATCATATACAAAAGATAGTAAATGTTTCTTTTTTTTTTTTTTTTTACATGAATGGATACTTTTGAGCATAGATTTCTAAAAAAGTGAAAACTGTTACTTTCAATAATAATTGAGTAATATCAGTAATACTAAAACATTCTAAGGGTTATATTTGTGTAGTTCATAGATATTTACTAAGTTTACCTTAGTCTGGGACATTCACTAAGGATTCATATTCTCTAGTTATTAAAACTAATTTGTTGATTATAGGGGAAAAAGTCACAAAAACTAATAATTTTGTAGCTTAGGAAAAAAAAGCAGAAAAAAAGCATTATATCTTTGTATAAATGAACAGTTTGGAAGGAATTAAAATAATTCAGGTGAGGTCACTATGATCACAGATTGTCTAATCTGATTAAATTTTCTGACCAGGTGTAAGGTATTTCCCTCTATTATATATATATATATATATATATACAGTGTTCAATATCAGTGATAAAGTATATAAGGATAACGATGACAGTCAGCAAGCACTGTTGACTATGTATATGCTATACTAATATATATAAGCTTGTTCTGTAAACACCAATGTATTAAATTCATGTTGAAGACCTCCCCTTATTCAATTCTTATATTGCTTCATAGAATATTGAAAGTACTATGAGTACTTTCAATTTAAATGCCACCTGTATTATAATTTTATACTAAAAGGTGCAAGGGACACAACTCATGTTACTCTGTATGGTCGGTCCAGCTATGGTTGTTAGAATAAACTAAATAAAAACAATAGCTTCAGGGCTTGTTTTGTTCAACAGGACTTCCATAAGAATAGCAGTTTTTCTTTGTATTGTTTGTTGGTTGAATACACTTGCCTTATTTGTGAATATTTATTTACTTAATATAAACTAAATGTGTTTTTTTTTTTAAATGTGACTTTACTTTCATCAATGAATTTGCTAAACACAACTTCATGGTTCATATTTTGTTATTTTATCATTAAAATAAAAGAACAACTGCTGCATATCAATGTAATGTTCTGTAAACACAGATTTTACTTTTAACTAACATAAATTAATTCAGAGCTTTAAAAAATAAGTCATAATCTTGGCTCCTGGCTAGGAAAAAAAATTTTGAGAGGGGAAAAAAATAATTTCATTACGGTAATCTGAACATTAGCTACATAAATGAGAGTAATCTCCCTTTGTTTGTTTCAATTTGAGGAAGCCGTTATGTTTTGGTCAGCCATTTTCATTTCACCGTAATTCTACACTGAAAATACGAATTTGTTTGAATCAATACAACTGCATTTTTTAACACGAAAATATCATAAAATGTGTTCTTAATAACAATTAAGTTCATTTCAAATAATGTGCAAGCACAATTAAGAACACATTTTATGATATTTTCATAGGATGCGACACAAGGTCAATTATATAAGTGGAGTTTAACAGGTTTGAATTTAGAGTTTTCCTTCTTGTAGACTGGTTAACTAGCCATAGATAAAGAGCCCAGTCTGTCCTGCTATTTACCCATAGCTGGAGGGAGAATTGGATTCATACTTTTCCCAATGAGAAATGCAAACAGCTTCGTTCAGGAAATGAACTCGGGTGGATGAGTCTATTTCCTACAACTCTAACCATTACACCACATGCCTCCAATTGCTGTTATAGAACCAATGAAAATGACTACATTTCCACCACCACCACCACCCTACCCCTTTTATGGAAGAGATGCATTAGAAATTTTTTAATTTTTAATCATAAATACCAATAACCAGTAAAATCTTTTTTGTTTAATCTTGTTTTTTTTTTAGAGGAAATTTTAAATTGCACAAAGCTGAAAATAAATTTAGCAAAACAGGTCAAGATGACATAAAAATAAATATTTTATGATTCATCCAAATTTTTTTTTTTTTTTTAAATGAAGGAAATAAACAATTATCAAAATCTTAAGTATTCTTTGTGTGTGTGTGTGTGTATCTGAATCCTTTTGCAGGCAGTGCCATTTTTGTTGCCAACCATACACAGACAGGGCAACCATTTTTAGCAGTAGCTCAAAGTAAGGAATTTTCCTATTGGCTGCTTGTTGACCAATTCAATGTATCGAAACATTGAAGGCCTCACTGTGGTGTAGGATTGTTTTGCTATATATCATAAATAAAATTAAGTGCTTTATTGTCTTCATGCTGATTAAATTATTGTGTTTTGTTTTTTTTATTAATATATATGGTTAATCGACTTGTTTGGACATACCGTCTATTTTGCAGATTTCCTGAAATAATTTGCATGCTCTACAAGGATTAAACAAAATTAGAATGTATGAATCTAACTATTTAAATAGCAGGATAAAATTAATTGCCCTCTCATAAATCTGACCCTGTAACCCTAGGTAGGATTTGACACAAGGTAATAAGTATGAGGCATCCAGCGAGAATCAAACCCTCTATTCATTAGTAATGGATCTGAGAGACAAGCTTGCTAACTATTACACAGAATGGCGATAACCTAAGAATTTGTAATCTTTGTATAAGCCATTAATAAACATTGCATTCTGGGAAAAATGAATCTTCAAATTACTATACAAGTCTTACAATTTATGGGTGTTATAAATTGTTGGCAGACCCTGTAGCTGAGAATAAGGGCCATTAACTTTGAGATCGGAAGTGGAAATTTACCAGTGACTGTTGTAACTCCCTGACCCCTACAGGCGCGAATCTCACATGCCATGAGAAACATGATGAGTTTGAGTTTTAGTTTTGAGATTCAGCCCAGCCGTCAAAGAGTTTAGACGTGGTATGAGGTTGGTCTCCCCACACGGCGAATAAGAATCATGGGTTAAATAAAAAAAGGCTTGATCAACAACAAAAAGTCCTGTTAATTCATTTAATTGCAATGACTAAAATTAGTCCAAAAGCAAACCCTTAAAGAAGTTAGATAAAAGAACCCAACTAGACAAGATGTCGGCCAGAGAAGAAGAGGAAATAGAAGACAGAAACATTGACATCTTACTATTCAAATTGCCATAAGTTATAAAGAAGACCATCTCCTCTCTCCAGGTAAGTCTCTAATCTATCTCTCTCTAATATCTCTCTCTATAATCTGAGAACTCTCTCACTCACCGTTTGTATACCCAATGTTTGATGTGGGTATATAACACAAGCCCTAGCAAGAAAAAGGACATCTATTTGGAACTTTGTCCTTTCTAGATTTAATGCTGAACTGGATTGTACAATCTTATGACTCAAGACTTGATACCAACTGTTTGAGAGTTAACTGGAACTACACAACATTTTAGCCAATATGCCTTCCGGCCTTCTTCAAGGGTTTCTTGTCAGGACTACCGGAATGAGAACAATTTACCCCAAGGATTAAATAAAGGGTTCTGTTTGAAGTTCCATAAAACGCTCCCGATTTCAACATGAAATTCTTGATTTTGACAAGAAACACCTGAAGAAGGCACATTGGCCAAAATTTGTGCCAAAGATGAGGACAATAGTCCCAAAAATCTAGATAACACTTTGAAAAGAGTGATTACCATATCAGAAATTGTTCAAACAATTGAACCTCTTCTTTGGATTTTTCGATGTTGTTAACAAAATATTTTGGCCAATCCATTTTTCAACACTCATCAGCTAAATAATGTGATAGGAAAGGAGTTTCTTATAAAACAGGATTTTTGTTTGTTTTCTGAAGCCTGAAGCACTTGCTTAAAATCTATTCTTTTTAAGTGGATACTTTTAACTCAGTTAAAAAGCAAGTCTTTAATACATTTTAAACCAATTTAAATGAGTTATATCGATCAAGTAAAGGCTATTAATTCTGATTTATTTTAATTTATAAAATTAGACCTGCTTGATTAAATGCTTTTAATATGTTTAAAATGGAACTGAATCTAAAGGAAAGATTGTTACTTTTTTTTTTCTTTCTTTGTTGGTTTCTAATTTAAAGACTTGAATAACTTTAAAATTCTGACAAAAAATCAAATTGATCAGCAGTATGCAATCAACAGAATAAAACAATATTTCACAGTAATTTTCTTTAAAAAAATATTATTTTTTAGAAAACTAACAATTGGGATGAGTAACCAGCTTTCCCCATTCAAATCTAGATTGAACATCTTTAACATTTTAATCAATTTTTAAATATAAAACAGGAATCTAATTTAAATGGGCACTTGTAAATAAAGGTACAAGTAAGAAAAAATTTTTTTAAACAGGTGAAAAAATGGCAAATTCAGATTAACAGCCAATAAAAGATTTGATTACACTAAATTTCTGATAAAAAATGTGATTACTCCTAGAGGCTGTAGCCGAACATATCATACCATTTTGGAATGAGTATGACTCTATGAACAAATTAAAAACATTCTAGGCTGAATCTGGAGCTGCAATCTTAAAATTCATGTTCCTATCAACAAACTAATTTAAATCATAAAAGTGAACAGTTAATAAACACAAGATGAACAAAATTGCCCAAAAGCAACATAGTTTTTTTTTTTTTTTTTTTTAATATAAAAAGAAAAAAGAAATAGTTCTCAAATGTTAGTTTGTCTTAGAAATGGGTTTGGTTAGATTTCAAAACTACACCAGGGATATTATTTTTTTGATAATTATGGGATACAGGATTTTGGTTCAAGGGTGAAAATCTGTTTATATCAACTGAACACTTATTCTTTGCTAAAAAGATAACAGCTTTGTCTGATGTGATATGACAGAATGTCACCTTACATTATTAAAGCCAGCAAAGTAGATATATTCGTTTTTAACTCTTTGCTTCTTCTACCTGGACTCATGAAATCCACAAATCCTACTTAAAACACATTCAATCTATGCTCCAGGAGGCAGACATCTTTGTTTATAGATATCCCAACATTCTAATAAAAATCTACTGTAAATGGTCACATATTAAACCTTTATTAATATTTGATATGATCTCTCTTGGGCTTATAATGTATAGTAAAATAACATTGAGCTTGAAACATTGGGGTTATGAGTTCAAAGAGTTTAACTTTGGGAATAAATGCATATCAAAAATTTAATTTTATTACAGCAAGAGCTAATGATTTAAAAATATTTTAGCCAAAAATTTAAGTTATTAATTAATACATTTTAGAGAGTTTGTATCTTTAGAACTTAAATTTGATACTCCTTCAATAGACACAAACAAGACTGACCAAGTGTCTGAGGATTGGGTTGTATTTTGTGAAACTGTCAGGGCTTATGTTAAAGAATTGGTAGGGATTACATTCCTTAATTGCCACAGTTCACCTATTTGATGCAAGGGGACATAAAAGTTAATTAGCTCCTGTGTCTGCCAGTAGTCACTTGGTGGCATATTGAGCAACATTATAAAACCAAAAGTGGCAAAGTCAAAACCTCTTTTACTTTGAGAGAAGTAACACACACTAGTTGTATTTTCTGTCTATGGACGAGAGGCTTTTTGTGTTGTATAGCACAAAATAACATGATCAACATGTAAATCTACATTTTCTTTTTCAACCAGCTACATATCAAGGACTAAAGATTTTCTCTACTAAAAGACTATTTTCCTATTAGGACATTTATTCTATACACATATGCATAAGCTTTTCTTTGTATCTCCTGCTATGTTTATATTCTCTTCTGTTAATTTTGCTCAGGCAATAAAATATCCTCGTTATCACTTTGTCATGAATTGTTCTCGCATTTATTCTGTACACAACCAACTTCTTGCTTCTTCTACAATCTAGTTATAAGTACAATGCTAAAACAGAAAAGGTCTTCACACTGTAGCAGCTCTATCATAGATATTGAGCACTGTATGATAAAAACAACATGAATTATATTCAATTATTTATTCACATTTTGAATATTAAAATATATAAATGAGTGATTAAGAATCTATACAAATACTTTCCTTGTGCTGTCTTGAGTTTTGAAATAAAGTATAGTAAGCTTTGAGATGATTTTGGATTTAATGGACCTTATCATAGAAATGAGATTGTGTCTACTGGAGCTGATTCTTGAAAATAAAAAAAAAGCATCCAGGCTGTATGATAGTCATTATTAAGATATTGTAAATTTCATTTTTCTTTTTAATTATGCCTAAAATAGATGTTTATGACAAGATGGTTTTTGTGATAAGATTTTAGCTCTTTGCCAAAAATAGAATAGAACCACTGAACTACTGTCATAAACCTGAGTAAATATTGCTTATTCTTTATTTAATGACTTTATATTGTACAGTATATTATATCAGATTATCTTTTTTCTAATAAAACAATTTTGAATGGTCTCCTATATTACATCAAGATTTGTTGATATAAGGGCTGGTTTAGCTCAGTCAGTAGAGCATAGGATTAGGAACCACAAGGTCCCAGGTTCAATACCAGCCCTCGCCAACACAGCATATCAATAGCATAGGTTTAGCTCAGTTGGTAGAGCATTGGGTTAAGAATCAGAAGGTTCCGGGTTCGATACCGACCCTTGCCAACTCAGCGTATCAGTAGCACAGGATCTGTGTGGTAAAGTGAGGAGCTGATGGTATGTGTGGCGCTTCACCTCAGATACCAAAAACAATCTCCTTGGTCTAGCACTAGTGAAAAGGGGATAGACTTCCTCGCTGTCTGGCTGATACAGACTTTAGGTCACCCCGACAACTTTACTTTTTTTTTTACTTTTATGTTGATATCTCTTCATCTACAATTACTCCCTCAAATTAAGTGTTTACTCTATTATTATCATCATTATTATTATTCAATGAATTATTTACTGTTTTGATCAATACACTTCAGTCAGTCAGTTTCATCAGTGACAAAAGGTTGGTTGGTTAAATAGCATATCAACCGTTGTGGGTTATTTAATGCCAATGCTTTTTTTTTATATACATGATTTGTTTAGGAACAAATTTTCATTGATTTCTGGTGTATTAAAAAATACTGATTGTTGATCCTCAGCCATGCCCTCTAGCACCTATATGGCAAAAAGGGATGGGTATTTGCCAAAAGAGCAATTTGAAGAATTCAGTAGGACAATCGTAGTTGCTAGGGTAGGGCTTGAGATTGATGGAGTGTTGCATGACCACTCAGTACCTGGGTCACAGGCCACTCAGCCACAATGGTCATCTCCTCAAGATCTATTCTGAGAAAATCTTTGCTCAAGCTGTTATCTTTTTAAGGATAAGTGATTTATTTTTGAATAAACAGATCTCCAAACAATGTATTTGTGTTTCTATGAGACTGGCACTACTAATGGTGAAATTAAAAGGTATTTAATTTTTTTTCTTTTAGATTCTTTTTTTTTTGGTGGGGTGGGGGAATAAGGAAATTCTGTGATATTAAAAATCTATATCTATAAGGATAAGTAAGAAGACATCTTTGAAGTAAGGTGGGGAGGGGGTGGTCAGGTTAGTTCAGGATTAGACTTGCTCAAACCTACCGTTCCTGATGGTCACCGTAATTTTTGAAAGCAGTTCTGTTAGCTGTCGGTTACCACCCAAAACATCCGCAAATAACAGGCTCCATCTGACTTTTTTGTTTTGATTGAAACATGCAGAAAAGAGATAAGAAACAAACCTTGATAATCCATCTATTGTTTCGAGAAGGGTCATTAACAATCAAATACTTCTTCAGACAATTAAAACTCCTCCTTGTTTTGTTTTTTTTGTAGTTTACACAATGTTTAAACCAGTACATTATCTCACCTTCTTCAGGTGTGATAAACACCACCACAAGATAGACTCTTGTTCTGGTTTCTTTCTTCAGAGCATAAAGCAAAAAAAAAAATGGAAATTTTAAAATTTGGAGCTATCATGGAATTCAGCTTGCTTGGTGGCTACCACTACTCAACAGAAGAGAGACTCTAAATGGAGTTCTGTAAGATGACCTCTATGTAAAAATTCTGTTTATCAATTTTGTTTTATGTTCCAAAGAAACTAGGACAAGAATCTTTTTCCTCACAGAGATGCATATTATACCTGAAGAAGGTCAGAGAAGGGCACCGGTCAAAATGTGTGAATAATAAACCTAAATTAAATCGATTGTTTTAAAACATGGATATGTGTATATGGATGCATATAGTTTTATGCTCACATGTGTATGCATTTATTAAAGTATGTTTCAAATTCTATATAACAATGAGAATTTCAGTCTGTGGTTTTGAGAATGGTCATTCACATTCAAAGAATTCTTTCAACAATTAAATTCTTTGTTTTCAGTCTTCAAACTGTTGCTCTTTGTATGAGACAGATCAGAATGGAATTCAACTCCTGATAATCAACAGAAACTAAGGACATGAAATGGAGTTGTATGAAAAGATCTTTAACACCAAGAAAAAAAATTTTTGATGCTGTTTTTTTTTTCTGTCCAAAGAAAATAACCAGAACAAGTCTTTCTTTATGTAAGTGTATATTACACTAGAAAAAGGCCACAGAATGTATCAACCTAAATGTGGAGAAAACAGAATGAACGCTAAAAACAAGAAGGAATCATTTGAATCCCATATTTCTCAATCTCTAAACAAATATTTTGAAATAAATATTCTGCAACATTAACAAAGGTTGGGCATACTATATAGCTACTATAGTATACCTACAGATCATATATACATATATAATGTTCTATTAAATAAATAAAAAGATACCAAGAATACCTTATCATTCAATAAACTCTTCAATCCCATAGAGGTTAAAAACTCTTAAGCTTGATTCCAAGTGCTACACTACCAATGGATATAATTTATAGGCATAAAAACCTATATTAGCGATCATACATGCACTTGGAAATATAATTTTTCTTCCTAATAAATACCCAGGTGTTTAAATAAGGATATCTATTTTACTAATGAATGTAATAACTTTCCCCAAATACCTGACAGCCTTTTTAAACATTCAGAACCTAAAACTTTGACAATCTATAAATGTACCATTTTTTTTAGAATTAGAAAGCTTTGTTTTAATAGTTACTTACAGAAAGTGCTATCAGCTTTGTCAGATGGTAATTAAAACCATCCCAAAGTTCTTAGAAATGCAAACAAAGCAACACTAAAGAAAAAGATTTTGTGAAGAGCTCAAAAATAATTTATACTAAAAATAAGGTGCTAATCAAAACTTTGATAAAACATTCATAAACAGAATTCAAAACTTTTGCTACTACTCCTTATGAAATCGCATGCCCAATAAAATTGCTTCTGAGATCGCTTGATAGACAACCCAATCGGATTGCTTGATACACAACCGATGAGATTGCTTCTCAGATTGCTTGATATATACCCAATAACATTTCTTCTCAGATCACTTTGCCCAATAAGATTTCTTCTGAGATCGCTTGATACACACCCATTAAAATCACTTCTGAGATCACTTTCTACACACCCAATAAGATTGTTTTGAAGGTTATGGTGAAAAGTAGCAGTTAATATAAGTAATTCTTTTCATTGTCAAATTTCCATACTTTTGGGCAGCACTTGATGTATCTTTTAAATTTTAGATCATTTTCTTTTCTTTTAAAGATGAATATAAAAAGAAATGATAATTTAACCTGAAAATGTCCAAGCATAAGATGTGAAAATTAGTCGAATTCCAGATATTATGTGTTTGAGATATTTTTGTTTGAGATTTTTAAATGAAATTTCTGACTATCCTCATTTTCATTCTTTTTCACAACATTCCAACCACTTCATTCTACAGCCTTCTTATGGTAAAACTTCCACCAGGGTTCAGGTTTATTGCTTGCTTAGAATAAGATCATCATTAAGAATAATTTAAGAAAAACATATACATACCAAGAAAGAATATTCTTAGTATCAATTATTGCCCTCGGTCAAGGAGTCCCAAAAAATCCAGTTCCAATGGGACATAATCCCAGGCTGTATCTTGACATTATACTTACACGGGTTAGAATCAAGATCAATGCCTGAGACATCGAGAAAATGAAATGTTGACAGAACTGGACAATTTTTAACTGACCTATCTGTACAAATAAGGGGTCTTATATTAAACAAAACTTCATATCAAATCCGCTCTTATTTGGAAGTGAATAGATATTTGGATTATTCGGACTATTGTCCTTACCTTTATTGTTATGTGTACAACATTTCAGCTGATGTACCCTCTGGTCTTTTTCAGTGAATAAATATTACTTGGTATGAATCATCTTTAAACTCTTCACAAAATTATTTTGTTTGGATTACTTTTTTCTAATAATCCCCTCTTTTTGCTTTAAAAAAATTTTTTTTTTTTTTTGCTTAAAGTGATACCTTTATATAAGCATTTGAAAAGAAATTCACCTGTAGAAAGCTGGAGAATGAACAGGCCAAAGTGTGGAAAAGAAAAAAATAAATAAAATAAATAAATAAATAAAACAAAGATGAAGAAAGTAAGATGAAAATGAATGAATCAAAATTTAACAGTATTTAAGTGAATTAAAAAGAGAATAAATAATCAACCAATTGCTAATATTCATTTGCCAGTACTACTCTATGGTTGCACCATTTGGAATTTAACAAAACACCTGGAGAAAAATGGTAAATGGGAACTACACAATAGTTGTATGGCCATTTATGTACCATCTCTCGAATCATCCCAGTAAGACAAGCAAGGCATGCTGGGAACTGCTGGAGAAGTAATGATACCATATTCTCTTGTATATACATGGTGCCAGTTTAACTCAGTTGGTAGAATGTCTGATAAACACAAGGTTCTTAATTCGATACCGGCCCTCATCAACTCAGCATAAGACTAGTACAGGGATCTGTGCAGTAAAGTGAGGAGCTGATGGTAGGTATGGCGCTCCATCTCAGATACTAAAATAATCTCTTTGGTCTAGCACTAGTGAAAAGGGGATAGACTCCCTCACTGTCTGTCTGATACCAGTATTAGGCTGCCCTGACGACTTTACCTTTACTTGACATTGCTTTATATAGACAATTAGTTTTTTTCTCAGACCCAAATATAAATAAAGGATTTTAGCCAGAATCTAACCATCTAAAGACACGCACAATTCCTTTCTCCATCTCTTTGTGCCATATATTTTAAAATTCTTACTAGTCAAAATTGATAATAATAATGGTTTTTCATCAATAAATAAATAAATAAATAAATAAAAGACATTTACCTGTCATATCACAAATCATCCAAGTAAAATGAGCAAGGTATTCTTGGGCACTGCTCAAGAACTAAGGACAAACTCATAAGTAATGTTTTCCTATGCACTCCTACACATGGACAAACCAGTGTTGGCTGACATTAGGTGCCATCTAGAGAACTTATCAAGAATGATGGCTTATAGGGACAGATGATGAGAGAGAGTCAAGGGGATCCATACTGTCAGCAAGCCTTAATGATTATGATACTATTAATTTTTACTTTTTTGTTTAAACTGATTTTTAGATTCAACTCATTTGAGCCATCAATCTATGAGGATGAAGAACAGATTGGAAATAACAATGGATAAGCTCTCCATTAGATTTGAACTCACATCTCTTTTGTTTGCGCAAAGCCTGATTAAATGCGCCGTCTGCTCTCTTCAACCATGAAAATATAAAGAGTTACTAATTGGCAGAAGTCAGATGAAACCTCTTAAACTCATCCTTTTTCTCTATTTTTGATTTTTCTTCTTTTTTTAAAAAAAATAGATCACTAATTAGGACTGAGCCTATTCTAGTGACCACCCCAAGTGTATTTAACAGGTTTGAATTCAGAGTTTTCCTTCTCCTAAACAGGTTGCCTAACCAAGGCTAAAGAGCCCAGTCTATTTTACCCATATCTGGAGGGAGAGTAGTTGATTCATTCCTTTCCCAAGAGTATTAGTGCTATGTGAAATGCAGCTTCGTCCAGGATTTGAACTCTGGGCGACAAGTCCATTTCCTATTACTACCATTACACCACACACATCCAACTATACTGTATTTGTTATTTTTTCTGCTAGTAATACAAGTAACATCTTTTCTTTCTTTTTTTAGATGGAGCATTATCAACTATTAATTTTCACTTCTTTCATCTTAATGTTTACTTGTATCTCAACGTTTAAAGTAAAAAGTAAAGTCAGTATCAGCCAGGCAGCGAGGGAGCCTATCCCCTTTTCACTAGTGCTAGACCAAGGAGATTGCTTTGGCATCTGAGGTGGAGCACTACACCTATCAGCTCCTCACTTTACCACACAGATCCCTGTGCTACTCCAAGGCTTAGTTGGCAAGGTCCAGTATCAAACCTGAAACCTCGTAATTCCTAGTCGGACGCTCTGCCGACTGAGCTAAACCGGCCCATATCTATATTTTGCTTATCTAATAAAACATCAAACTAAAAGGCTGAAAGATTTTAATTTTCATCCCAAATGTTTTTCTCAGAGGATTTTGCAAAAGTAAATTTTTTTTTTCTTTTGCTTATTTATCTCTTGTATCTGTAAAATCGACAATTATCTATATGTACGATAAAAACTGTTCTAACTTGCACATATGTTTCATATACTAAAACATAACAGTTATTATGGAAATAGAGGTAGTAGCATATCATGGTTTTTTTTTTTTTTAAATAAAAATCTGTGAACCTTAATCAAAGATTAGCTTTGTATTTTGGAGATTGATTTATACATCTTTTTTTTTCTTTTCTTTTCTTTTTTGAAATCTGCAATCAATGGAATATTCGGAATCATGTGACTTGGCATTGTTTTCTCATACCTTTTCTCGGAAAATAAATTGCATTTTTTTTTTAACAAGGAAAGGAAAGGAAAAAATATATTATTGGATGGATTAAGACAATCAGAAAAAGGAATTGGGTTGAAATAATAAAATCAAAAGAAATGGTGCAGAAATATAGCTGATCCGTCTGATCCGCTTGATCTGTTTATACACTGATCCATGACAGCTGAAAATTACAAGGGTGAAATTAAGGAGGAAAGAAAAAACTGCTGAGGATCGTTACCTGTAGAATTGGAAGCAATAATTAGACACCATTAAATATATAACACAAATGAAAAAAAAATATCTTTATGATGATGAGAAGATGAAAATAGAAAAAGGTTAAGGTTAGTGAAGCTAAGATTGATAGATAAGAGTAGTAAATAAGATAACCTCTGACACTGATTTAACCTTTGACCCTTTCACTCCCACTGGGACACTGTGGTCTGAGTCCACTTTTATTTTAACCCTTAAAACATCAATCATTATTGCTAAACAATTTCAATTTAGCTTGGTAATGAAAGAGTTTAACTCTAACATATTATAAAAGTAAATAAAGTCGGTGGGGCGGCCTAATGTCTGTATTAGCCAGACAGTGAGGGAGTCTATATCCTTTTCACTAGTGCTAAACCAAGGAGATTATTTCAGCATCTGAAGTGGAGCGCCACATCTACCATCAACTCCTCACTATGCTACTCATACACTGAGTTGGCAAGGGCTGGTATCGAACCCGGAACCTTGAGGTTCCTAGTTGGATGCTCTACATTAACAGTTTTATAAAAATGTTTTGTTTTTGATAATATCATTAAATTTTCAAAAGACAAAAATAAATAAAAATACCAATAGAATTTACCATAAAAAAAATATTCTAGTGACTTTTATAGGAAAATATTAGTTTGCAGTTCTACTCTTCAAAAATAATTTGCATTGAGTTTTGTTTTCTAATCACGTTCAAAGTTTAAAATATCTGACATTTCTATTGATTATTTTGTAACTAAAATATCAATATTTTCCTCAAAACAATGGGTACAGCTATTTGCTATTATCTCTTGCTCAGTAACCCAGAAAATTTTTAAAAAATTAAAAAAAAAAAAAAATTATCTTTGTCTCATCATAGTTATTACATTTAGTGTATAATATATATATTCATTGTCTAATAATTGTTTTGGGACTGAGGTAATAATAAACTAGCTCCATTCAAATAAATAAATATTTAACTCTATATTGACAGCCGTGAGTCAATAGATTTTATGAATATACCCAATAACTATAATTCTCTACGTTTGTTTTATTAAGGGAGTCTGTATCGTATTTTCATCATCATTATCATAACACACATTTCAAAACCTTGTGTGCGTACATGTATGTATGTATGTATGTATGTATATATAAAGAGAGTGCTGGAAAGTTCTCAATCCAATAAAGAAAGTAATGACCTTTTTTTTTAAATATTTTGGAAGTGTTAGAGAAATCATGAGCCAAGTATTTTGAACACACCGAATGTGAATATATGGAGTAGTATATATTTTCCAGGCTTCCAACCAGTCTTTTTTATGTTGGGAGCGATGCACAAACCAAAGCTCACATAATGGTCAATGAAAATGCATTGGCATTCCCATCAAGGGGCACCTCAGGCACCTATCAATAAACCCAGCCCTTACCACTTTTAGGCAAGGGGGAAGGTGTTGCCCAGGAAGATGGCTCTCTGGAACCATGTGATATCTATTTTCTCACTCACCGATATACTAATCCAGGTAAGTATATGGAGTAGTATGTACATTTCAGTCATTTTTTCTTGGTTAGGCTAATAACTTTTCAGCACTCACTCTATATATATATATATATATATATATATATATATATATATATATATATATTTGATATACTTTATATCTGTTATTATGATATAAAAATCAACTTTTGGGAATGTTACAATTCATTATTCAAATTGTAATACAGCTACAAAAAATCTGATTTTTAAAAATTCATAAGTCTTATCCCAATGGGGGGAAAAAAAATAGAAAGGCAAAAACCATTGGTTCCTTTAGACTGCTAATGTTAATATCCTTCTAAAATAGTTTTCATATGAGTCACAGTAAATATTCACTTTTAGGAAAACTAGAAAAAAAAATCTAAAGATAATTAAAGAGAAATATATTTTCAAACATGTAAAAAAGAAAAAAATGTTCAGTATTTTAGTTTTTATTATATTACGAGGGTGTGTCAAAAAGTAATGCCATTTTCTTTATTTCATGTGATTTTTTTTTTTAATAAAACTAACGCCTACATTGAGACCCTAACAACTCTCAGAGCAAGAATCTGATGAGTAAGACCCAACTTGCCAATCGACAATGCCCTCCTTCTGCATGACAATGCTCGACCACACACAATGGAGAAAGTCACCTCATTCTGGTGGAAAACATTACTGCATCCTCCATAATCAACAGATTTAGTGCCTTCAGGCTATCATCTCTTCAGACCCATGAAAGAGGGTTTATGAAGCAAACATTATTCCAGTGATGAGGAAGTGAAATCTGAAGTGAAAAAGTGGTTCAAAGAACAGTCAACAGAATTTTCTGGGGCAAGGATACATGCTCTCACTCGAAGGTGGAACACATTGCTATTGAGAGAAACGGTGACTATGTGGAGAAGTAGGGATGTGATCCACAGAGGATCAGCTTCATTTTGATGTATGATACATGTTCCTGTGTTGGTAACTATACCTGTCCTAAACAAAATGGCATTACCTTTTGACGCACCCTAATATAATCTTCTTAAAAAATATTAATCTCATAACTGGTTTTCATTAAACATCCCTCTGTTTATATTCCATGCAGCACAAAGACTTACTTTAGGTATTTTATTTTCAATTCGAGATTTTTTTCTTATAATACTGGCTCTTTAACCTGGAGAATGTCATTCAGAATACCTGGTGTATCAGTCTTTTGCTATCAGCTCGTCTAAAAAATTTGGCCAGTTTTAAACCAGCCTTCACCAGTCTAGTGATTATTATAATTTATGAAGGTGATTAACTATGAAATGCTAATTGCTGTGTACTTCCTCTTGTTTATTTATTTATTTATTTGCAATTAATTATTACCAGCAACAACAAAAATTTGACAGATGAGATTTGAAAAAATCATCAAATAAAACTTGAACGGCTTATAATCACATTGGATTTTAGAAACAATATTATTTCTCTGAATTTTTTAGATGAGGCTTGATAATTAGTATTATTTGGATTATTCTGACTATTGTCCTCATCTTCATTGTTATCTGAACGACGTTTCAGCCAATGTGCCCTTCCGGCCTTCTTCAGGTATTTCTTGTTAGACTCTGAAACTTTCTCGGACTCGGGAACCTTCTACTCGAACTCGGGAAGGTTCCTGATTATGATAACAAGGTTCCTGAGTTTGAAAAGAAGGTTCCCGAGTCCGACAAGAAACAATATTATTTTAAAGATATTAATATGCTTCTTTATTAATCATCTACTAATTGATTATCTGATCGGAGAAATTCACATAGAAATTCCACCTGCTAACATTCAATATGTCCAGTAGTATTATTTATAAGGGAGAAAATGAATACAGTAAAAACTGTTCCTATGAAAACTATAAAATGAGGAAAGAAGTCTGAAAAATACTTGTGCTGTTTATACATGACAATTCTAAAGGAACCAAAGAGTTTTGCCAATATATCCCAGAAAATATAGAAAATCAACAAGAAAAACAAGTTTCACACATTTTATCAGGCAACAGACAAAACTTTAGTAACCAAATCTTTTTGTCATTATTTCTATTTAACTCTCCAGAGTCATTAAAAATACATGTAATTATTTAATATCTAAATATAGATTTTCTGTCGTTTGTTCATATATTGATAAAGAAGACCTAGGAAGTATCAAAAGTATTTTCATTTTTTTTTTTTTTTTCAAATCTTTCCAACAAAGCTATATACCATGTCAATATACAGTTTGCTCACCATTATCGGCACCCTTTCATTTTTTTTTTTGCAATATCTTCAGAAATAAATAGAAAGTAACTGAATTTATATAAACTTTTTTGTTTTATCATTTGCTGTTCTTTATTAATCATGAGTTGTCAATGGATCAAAGATCTTTTATCAGATTCACTTCTTTTTTTTTCCAGAGATAATTTATATTAAGTACTGAAATATTGATAATTATATCCAGGACTGTATATCAATACTATTCAGGTATTCTATTTGCAGATACAAGTACTGATAATACTCTTGGAAAAGGTATAAATCCATCTCTTCTCAAGAGGTAAATAGTAGGTCAGACTGGGCATTTTAGTCTTGGTATGGCAACTGGTCTAGGAGAAAGAAAAATCTGAATTCAAATCAGCTGTATTTTACTTAAAAATTGACCATGTGTTGCAACCTACCCTTGGCAAAGCAGCTGAGTAAATACATATAAGTATTAAGAATATGAAAATTTTGAGGCATTATTTTAACTCTTTGCCAACTTTAAACTGCTCACATTGGCTCTCCTACCACTTCTATCCTACCGTAAACCACTGGCAGTGGCTCTTGCATGTGTCACTTGTTTACATTGAAAAATCACTGCGTGAATACCCCCAGCCATCTTTTGTTTTTTTCTGTGAACCAACCCTGAGACTAGTACTTGATACTTTTGCAATAGGAAACCAGTTGAATGGAATTTGGTACAACTGTGGGGGAAATTTAGTAGGCAAAGAATTAAACTGGGTCTTAAATCCCAATTGTTCATTGAAGTGTGAGGGAAATGAAGCAATATCTTAATATAAGCATTTTAACATTAGTGACAGATTTCTTAGAATAAAATCTAAAGGTGGATGACTATCAATTGCCATTTATGATGCTTCAAAAATCAAGTTATACAAGAATCTGATCATCAAAACTCAAAAACATTAAAAGATATTGTATGAAAAGCATTACTTAATGTGGCTGCCACCATGGACTTACCATTTTTTGGGTGGTGTTCATCTTAAACCCCTTCCCTCCCCTATCATGTGAGCCCCCAGCAACCTCACCATCATTTTAAGTTTTCCCTTAGAAAAAAATAGTTTGTTGTTTTAATATACTGTAAAAGTAGGTATAAATGCATTTTTTGAGATAGGTGGAAGATTGTTTGCCTTCTGTGGTTATTTGTAGTAGAACATAACAGTAGACAGTGAAAACAAAAGGTTTTAGTAGTTAAAATGAAAGTTTTGTAAGGCTCAAATTCAGTATAGGAATTTGGTCTTAGGTAGGGTGATTCAGAACTAAAGGAAGAAAAAGTCTTTCAATTCTGATGACTGTGGGTGTCGGTCGCAAATTTCTCTTGGCATCCAGTAAATGAATACTGGATTTTTGGACAGTCAATTTGTCACCACATTCTTAGTAAAGATACTAAAAAATAGACACTCCGTATCCAAACCAGATAAGTACTAACAAGTTTTTCATGGCTGTGTGGAAATAAAACTTATGAAAACACTATTTGCAGTTTGTATAGTTTTTACACACAGATTTATGCAAGCTATTGAAAGCATAAAATCGGGTGGATGTGATACTTAAGTTTAACTCTTTGCCTACCAAATACTTGGTGTAAATGCAAGATAATTATCTCCCTTGTTTTGTTTGGCCATCCTATTGCGTGGGTACAGGCACCGTTTGACACCGGTAAAAGTCACGTGTTTGTGTGCCGCTGGGTTTCGAATTCTTTTAGCAGCAGGATTTGAAGACGACAAAAGGTAAGATACATGCTTGGAACTTTTCCTCCTCTTTTTCGATTTTAGTAGTCTATTTGTATTCTATTGTAGTTTCACATTGAAGACCAGTTGCGAAACAGGAGGATAGGTGACAACTCCCGTATTTACCCAAATAAAAGCGTCTTCATCAGTCGGACTCTGTCTTTATTCATTTCCTTGCTTTGGTGGCCGTCATACTTGGTATATTTTACTTGTATGATGGGATATTTCAAAGTTCACTATCTATTCACCTCAGAACTCTATTGAAATAAAGTCCTATTATTATTGTAATCTTGGTCTTTCAGCTCAATTATAATAAACTAACCATCAGTTTTTGGACTTTTCTTTGGTATTGTGGGAGAGTCGCTGTGAGTGGTTTAAAGTAGGTAGAGTTAAAATAATATACAGTATATCAAAAAGTGAAAATACTTTTGATTCTCCTTCCTTGCTTGTATCTTATATACAGAATCCTTTGATCTGAGTTTGACACTTTTGAAAATAAAAATTAACATTCATAAAATATAAAGAAAAAGCCTTTTCTAATTAATATTCAGTAGATATTATCTAAATAATCCTTCATTAAACTAAGAAATCTTCTTCTAAATTCATCTTAATAATGAATGATTTATCTTTAAAAGTGATTTTAATAAATAATTTCCCAAGAAAAAGCTATACTATATAACTTCAAAGATTTTTTTTTAAATCAATAAATACAAGAAAATAAAGGTTGTTAGTTCATAATTACATTTACATAATTGAAAATATAAAACATTTAATAAGCTGTTTAACCTTTCTTAACATATGATTAACTATTTCATTAGTGCATTTTACATTTTTTTTTTACTAACTCCCAGTAAATCATTTACCAACAAAAAATAACTGCTTTAAATCTCCATAAATTTTTATAATAATTAATGTGATTATGATGAACCGGTATTAGAATATTAAAAATGACATTCTCTGAATAATAACTAGAAAAGTAACTAAAGAACTGCAGTTTTGCTTTCATTTTGATGTGTAATGTGACAATTTATACACAATGCAAACAAGAGACAAATACATTTTCATTCATACATAAAAAATGAGAATTATTAACAACACAAAAATAACCTCTTGGGTACCTCAGCTGGATGGAAACAATTTCTTTTGATATTTTTATGAACATATCTAGTGTGATTTTTCTGGGGTTTTTTTCTTAGGGTTAACATCTTACCATTTCTTAATTAAAAATAAAGGAGTACCTGTTTTAGCATCTAACCTAGATCAATTTGTTAATGTTGTATGTTCCTTGCTGGGCACCACCTCCCCTTTAAAAATAGCCTTGTGTAAGTACAGTAACTAGCAACATGGAGATGAGTTTAAAATTTACTGTGTGTTCTATTAAAAATTTATTTGCACAGTAGTAAGCTCAGTATTTATTAAGAAAAAAGGTGTGTATATATATATATATATATATATATATATATATACACACTAATTCTAAAATCTTATTTTTTACAAGACAATAACAATATAATAAAAGTAAATTTTATTTTAAAAAAAAACTAAATATAATAATATTGATTAAATTTTTTTAAACCTCCGTATTATATATATATATATATATATATATATATATACATATACAAGGTGTGTCAAAAAAGTATCGAGATTTTTTGTACTTTTTGACACACCTTGTATTCTAAAAAAAAATGTTCCATTCATTCTTCATGTCTAGCTTGGTAAATAAAAAATTAATGAATGGAACGTTATTTCTTGTTCGAAATACAAGGTGTGTCAAAAAGTACAAAAAATCTCAATACATGTATATATATATAAAATCAGTATGTGCAAAGAGTTTTTTTCTTTTCTTTAAAAAAAAAAACGATTTCAATAAATACATTGATTTTTACAGCTAATGTTATAGAATACAAATTTTTAAAATTAAATTAATTTTGTGAAGCACAGCCATATAAATGTGTATTCATAGAATATTGCGAGTGTCTCTCTCTCTCTCTCTATATATATATATATATATATATATATATATATATATATATATAATGTGTATTAAAGTGAACAAGTTTTTTTTTTATACAAAAACTTCTTTTTTTTTCTTTAAATTAAAGAAAGTGCTCAACACTAATGGCAGAGCTGAATAAAATCTGAAAAGGGGAGGTTCCTCTACCCCTCCTTGGCTGCTGCATTACTACCAGTTTCATGCAATCTTCTTGAGTGAAGAAAAATTGCAATCTTATCACATCTGAAGATTTCATGAAACTGGTAGTAATGTGGCAGGTAAGGAAAGGTAAGTGAACCTAATTTGATATATATATATATATATATATATATATATATATATATATATATATATAATGAATAGTGAATGAAAAAACGAGAAAAGTATTTGCATGGAAAGGTGAGAGAGATTTATAATTAATGTTGATATTATATATGAGAGAGAGAGAGAGAGAGAGGGATAGATAGATAGATAGATAGAAACAGCTATTATGCTAATGTAGATAATAATTAACCACTATTTACAATACTATGCAAGAAGTTTCAAAGTTTAATGTTTGTAAATTTTGCCAATAATATATTTTTTCTCCCTCCACTTGTCAAAGCTATATTTATCATCCAATAATATAAAAGCCTTTGTTAAAAAAAACAAATGACCTCAGTGGTGTTGTGGACTTTAAATAACTATTCTTAATGTATAATATGATGACTGCCAGATCTTGACAGATGATAACCATCTTTACCCCAAAAAATTCAATTCAAACTCCTGGTTAATAATTAATTAAAGCTCTGTAATGACAAACAATAACATTGATAGACTTTGGAAAACTTTATTCTACTTAGAATAATTGGTACACTTACTAAGAGTTTATATAGTTCAGTATTCCCTAGAGAGTTATCCAAAGGGGAGGTAATCATAAAGTAGGGGAAGTAACTCTCAGTTACTTATTATAAGCTATCAAGTGACTCTTAAGCCCAGCTGCTGAATTAATATTATTAAGGCCAATATGACAAAACATGACTTCAATTTTTTACAGTGTTAACTGGATTCACCAGGACATAATTTTTATGAATTTTCATGGACATTATTTGTACACTTTACCGAAAACAATACATATATTACCATGAGGATGATGTGGCAATGAAAGTTTCTTGATTTTTAAAAAAAGTTATGCACATTGTATTAAGATAAAATATTTTCCTTGGGTTTTGATTGCTTTATACACAATCTTATCAAAGACAAAAAATAATTTCACTAGTATCATTTTCAGCTAAAATATATTTTTCAACCCTTTAATGTAATACACAATAGATATGTACATAAAAACAACAGTAGAAATTGATTAATTCCAAAATTATCATTTTAACGATTGAATAAAATTTTAACATTGTAAATAAACAGTGTTTGGAAATATTTCTTTAAAAACAGTTTTTTTCTTTTTTTTTTAGGGGCGAGTTTTTTTTTTTTTTTTAAATAAAACAGATCAGCATTTTTAAGGCAAAGTGAAAATTTTGAACATGTTAAGATAAGACAAAAAAAATGCCAGTTTTGATTTTGTATTAAAAAAAAAAAACATAACCAGTGAACAATTCTAATATGATATGGTGGACAATAGTTATCAAGATGTATCAGTTTCCCTAAACTGAAGTTGTTTTAACTTTTACAAGCATCAGTCAGTTAAATGATAGACAATGGTTTCTTGTAACCTAGAATTTCTCTCATTAACCTCTAATCTACAAGGGTTAGACAAAAATAATGCCATTTTGTTTAGGACAGGTATAATTATCAACGCAGGAACATGTATCATACACCAAAATGAATCTGGTCCTCTGTGGATCACAAATTTCTTCTCAAATAGTCACTGCTTCTCTCAATAGCAATATTCCACCTTCGAGTGAGAGCATGTATCCATGCCCCATAAAGTTATGTGGACTATTCTTTGAGCCACTTCTTCACTACAGATTTCAATTCCTCGTCACTGGAATAATGTTTTCCCCTCGAACCCTCATTCATGGGGCCAAAGGCAGTGGAACATTGCTAGTGAGAGAAACTGTGACTATGTGAAAAAGTAGGGATTTGATCCATAGAGAACCAGCTTCATTTTCATGTATGATACCTGTCCAAAAATAAATGGCACTACTTTTTGACTCACCCTGGTACCTATAATTACTTTCACAAATTGTTGAAAATTTTATAATAAAGAGATCTTCTATACTATTATTCATAATCTTAAGTGTCCTGTGGTTTTAAATATTCTAACCTGCAAAGGAGACATGGTATGGTTTTTAGTCAGCATGCTTGTGGGATGCATTTGACACTTATGTGCATGGGTAGGTAATGAGTTAATATTAGATTATTTCTAAATAAATAAGTAGTAGAGTGGTCTATTGTTGGTATCAGCTTAACAGTCTATACCCTTTTTGATTGCACTTAGACCATGAAGATTGTTTTGCTGTAGTGGAGCGCTACACCTACCATTAGCTTCCAGATACTTTACTGCATAGATCAGATTACCCAAGCTGCACTACTCATATGCTGAGTTGGCAGGGTCCAGTATTGAACCCAGAAACTTCCAATTCCTAGGCGAATGCTCAATCAACTGAGCTAAACTAGCCCCTTTATTTATTTATTTATATTTTAATATTCATTATTATATTAATTCACAATTTAATTTTAGAATGGCTTTACAATAGATTGTTCTTAATATATCAGTTTTTGTGATCTTTTGTTTCAGAACAATCAAAAATGAAATCAAATGTACAAAAGTTTAGGTAAAAAAAATATGATTTTTAAATACTTAAAAAGTTATTGTCTTTAAATTATTACACATTTTGCAATTGAAAAGTTGATCATTTTGATAGATTGAAATCATGGAAAAGCAACAGTGTTTTACCAAAACACAATCTTCAAAGATGTCAAGTATCGAATATAATTACAATCTTTATTTAATATGGGTAATTACCATTAGTATATACATAATTCATGGCTGAAATGCCACATCACATGATAATATATTTATATTCAAAAATTCTTTTCGAATATAAACATCCCTGTTTACACTGTCAGCCTGTCAAATCAGGTGACATATGAACTCTTTTCTCAGCCATAAATCAATGTTTCCAAAACTGACTGATGACATCATTATATCAGTTAATCAAAGACATCCATATATTGTTCAAATCAAAATTAAAAATGAACATTATTATAATGATATTTTGTCTTGAATTTAGTCCCAATTTCAACATTAATTCCCAACAGCAAAGAAGTTCCCAATTAAACCAATTATAATTGGTTAATGTACATATACAATACAGCATATACAATAATGCATTGACATATATAGGAGTTTTCAGAAAAGTTGCTATAATTCATAATCTAATAACCTGACCAATTCTCATTCAGATTATCTCAAATTTTAACAACATATATAGATACAACCCCATTGTAAATTTTGCCAAAAATCGGTTATTTTTTTCTTTTACAGCATAGTAGGTCATTTAATGCCAAATCAAATCATTTTGATAAACAAAAGACCTAAGTTGCTTACAGTAACCAGCTGTTGTTTAAGTGGTCACCCAATTAAGTATTTAACAGGCTCACTCTTACTATCGCTGCTTAACTTTGGTGATCTAGCAGAAACTGGTTCTTTTAGCACAACTTGACCGTAATGATATTCTTTATATTATTAATAATTTACAATGTATTACCTGCTTTGAAATAATTATATACTTAGTGCATGAAATTTATTTGCAAAGATAAGAACTATTGTAAGGTAGAAGTAGTAATTGTTTACAAATTTTCATTTGGTCAAAGTGAAAATTAATTTATAAAATTGAGAAGTTTAATTAAAAAAAAAACAATACAAATCAACAAAACTTTAATTTATATATTCTTATTATATTTAGATGAGCAAATTAAGTACAAAAATTTTTATTATGATAACCTTTCCGTCCACTGTCTCTTTGAATTTGTTCTTAAAAATGGATGTCACTATATAAGCATCAAGAAATATTGTTTGAAGAAGGTACTGAAAATTTATTAGTCCAACCAAGAAGAAATTAAACTTGAAACAAATTTTTTATTAGATTTTTTTAGAAGGTAAAAAAACTTGACAAACAATATACCAAATATGTTGAACTTTGGGATGAATGTACTTTGTGGCTTTAGGGCATTCACTACTTGGTCAGGCCAAGAACTTTTCAACACCTTCTCATAAAAAAAATACAACTAAAAAATATATTACTATATGTTTGAATGTATGATTCCTGTATATAATATTAATCTATTAAAACCAATAGAAGTATATATATATATATATATTATATATATATATATATATATATATATATATAAAATGTGTTGTTGTGGATCTAATGGGAGAAACTTAAATATTTGATAAAAACAATGGTTCACAAAATGGATTATGTTTTTTTTTAAATTTTACTTTATTTTATAAAAAAATAAAATTAAAAAATCTTAAAAAATATATTCCATTTTGCAGACCTCCTTTTTTTATAATATATATATATATATATATATATATATATATAGTTTGCTATATTTATAAGTAAAGAGAGCTGAATATCATTGATAGAGCATGAATATCTAAGTTAGGGTAGTGAAGACATGAAGTCAGCAGTACTTGGTAACTGACAGTTTCTTACCGTTGCAATTTTCAAACCAACCTTATTTTGAAAATTGCATAGACGAGAAATTTACTTGCTTTGAAAATCGCATACCCTGCAATCAACAGCGCTTGGTGACAATCTTGGTTTGAAAATCGCATTGGTGAGAAACGGTCAGTTACCAAGTGCCATTGACTTCAGGGTATTTGATTTTCAAACCAAGTAAATTATTTTGTTCATGTTTTTTCCTTAATGCTGTTGTGTGGTGCATCCTAGGAAGGGTTAAACACTTGATTTGAGTTTTGTTTGTGGGGCATGGTGGGGAGGCTGGTTTTCTTTGAGTGGTGCATCATGATTTTATGTCTTTGCTACACTTTGATATACATGTTCTATCAATGATATTGAGCACTACTTACTTATAAATATAGCAAACTACATTATATATATATATATATCATGCTGTATAATATGCACTTTTTAAAATTAAAATCAATAGCACCTTATGAAATGTATCTATCTATTATAAGTTAAAGGTAAATTTTGAATGACCTCAAAGCAAGTACACATCATACTAACAAGGCACTGGAAGTTTCTAAGAGTAGTCAGAAATTATGAGAAATCAAAATTTCCAATAACTGCGATTAAACTTTACCTAGTCAGTTGAATTTTCCAGCCAACATGATTTCTTTTCTTTTGCTATTCACAGTTTGTTTGTTTTTTTATATCTCCCATTAAGGCCTTTGAAGTATTTTACTGTTGTTTTTTTTTTTTTACTGAATTATAACCTTCTTCAAATTAGGATGTGTATACACTATAGGCAGAGGCTTGTTAGGGCAAGAAAATACAGCATGTGTATTGGTCTATGCATAAGAGTTAAGCAATTTGTAGCTAAATAAGAAATTAAAAAAAAACAAAGAACTAAACTAGAATGTGGCTCTGGTGCTTGAATATGCAAACACAGAACTTTCACCCATTTACTCATCTAAACACAAATGCATTTATTTTCACACATATAAATACACAATTTGTATTATTTAGATTTTTCAGGTGGTTGTCCTTATCATTACTGTTATATATAAAAACGTTTTGGCCAATGTGCCTACGGTCTTCTTCAGGGGGTTTCTTGTCAAACTCAGCCAAAACTTAGTGTACATAACAATAAAAATGAGGACACAGTCCGAAAAATATAAATAATACAAATCATCAACTTCATCTAAATAATTCAGACAAATAAAATACACAATTATATACACATTTAATCAAAATTTGTATCTATACAGTTATATATATATATGTGTGTGTGTGTGTGTGTGTGTGTGTATATATATATATATATATATATATGAATAGATTGTGGTACGAGCAAAATTTGAAAATGGTCTTAAAAAGCGTGTGCATTGTGAGATGTTATAATAAATACAATTTCACAAATTTTGTTTTTCTTCTGAAAAAGATATCTTTTTCAGAAGAAAAACAAAATTTGTGAAATTGTATTTATTATAACATCTCACAATGCACACACTTTTTAAAACCATTTTCAAATATATATATTATATATATATATATTTGGCTACAGGTTATTTTCCTTAATATTAACAACTTTAACAATGAAAGAAAATAAAAATGAAGCCAAGCATAAATAAATGGAAACATTAAACCCTCCCCCACCAAAAAAAAAGAAAAAAAAAATATGAACAGTTTCATATCACATTTATCCAACACTGCCACATGCGGAAAAGTTCATTCAAACTTTAAATTGTATAGTTATTAAAGTAAAAACTAAACTATTGAATTTTAAATTGAATCATGCAACAATTGTGTTATCTAACTGCAAATGAGGTCATGTAATCAAATTAGATCTTATACTAATGACCTCAAAGATGAAACAATTTCTACAAAATATTAACTTCTCCATATTCAGAAAATTAAACAGTTTTTGAATTCACAAGGTTCTAATTATCAGTACAAATTCTTGGCATGGTGTTTTAGTATCTTGTATTCATCTCAAGGATGGCTACTGATTAACTCTTAAGGCTCACCCAATAGCAACACATGTAAACCATGAGATGGCAGATCTAATACTAATATTTATTAAAACAATCATACAATAGGCGGTGTTTACTTCCGCCGGTGTCTTTTGGGTAAGTTCCTATCTGAGATATAATAAGTAAGTAAATAAGTAAAGACGTCGGAGTGGCCTATAGTTGGTATCAACCAGACAGCGAGGAAGTCTATCCCCTTTTCACTAGCGCTAGACCAAGGAGATTGTTTTGGCATATAAGGTGGAGCGTCACACCTACCATCAGCTCCTCACTTTACCGCACAGACCCCTGTGCTACTCATATATAATATATATATATATATATATATAATTTTAAAGTAAGTACCATTGTCTTTCGTATAAAGATTAGAAACTATAACGTCTGTTTAAAAACGTGGTGCCAAAAGTATCAAATGAAATATTGTTCAATACAAAAATATAGTAGAGACAATATAACAATATTAAGACACAACTGTAATATCTTCTATTTGTCTCAAGAATGGCTACAGATTAACTCTTAAGGCTCACCCAATAACAACACATGTAACCCACAAGATGGTAAATCTAATACTACTATTTATTATAACAATCCTACAATATGCAGTGTTCACTTCCACTGGTGACTTTGGTGTAAATTCCCATATCAATATTATACTAAGGTGTTTTGGAAAAATGTATTATTAAAGTTTTTTTTGTTTTTTTTAAAATACTTTTAGAAAGAAAAAATCTAAAATAACAATTACAAAAAAATATAATGTGCTTGTCATGATTCAAGGTAAATTCATCACATAATGAATTTATTGCCAGTAAATTCAATGCAGCAGAATAACTGCTCTTATAGAATAGGGTTTTATCTAACCCTAATCTTTTAGGGAGTCTATCCCCTTTTCCCCAGTGCTAGACCAGGGAGATTGTTTTTGCATCTGAGGTAGAGCATCAAACCTACCATCAGCTCCCCATTTTACTGCACAGATTAAGACATTGTAATTTCATTACAACACATTTCTTGGTTTGTGTGAAAGGAAGCAAGTGGTCTACAGCTGCTTCTTTACTGAATTAAAAAAACAAAAACAATCATTAAATTCAGAATTTAGCCACAAATAATTAACTGGGATGAATTAACACTACAATGAATTTACTAGGATACCTTTAATGCTCTACTTTCCAGTTTTAGGTAACTTCCTTACAGTACATTCTTAGCAGGTAAATTCATCACATCAGATTAACTGTTCCTAAAGGGTTAGAGTTAGGAAAACTCTTTTATTAAGTTATTAAAAGCAATGATTAAGTTTTGAATTGATAAATTTACCATACTATGAAGTTATAGACAATGAATTTATTAGACACCGGTTGTTTGTCGTATTTTAAATTAAATTAATTTCATTTGTTTATTGCCAAGAATGAAAACAAGAATCTAAATAAAAGCAAATTCAAAAACTGTTTTCAATTTCTAGGATTTTATAATAAAAAATAATGATAAAATAAAATAAGTAGTACTTGCTCTTCTTGCTTTATTATTTTTCAGTCTGGGTTTATTGTGATGTTTATTTAATTTACTGTTATAGTAATAGCTTTGAGCATCATCAAAAGCTGTTTACATTGGGATATCAAAGGAAACAGTAAGAAAAATAAACATTTATGAAAAAAAAATAACTCCCAGGCATAAAAAAGAATTAAAGCTGTCAACAGCAAGACTTTTAAACTAAAATATACCAAAACTATGAAGCAACCTGTAAGAAATGACTTAGTTTTGGCTATCTTAGTAATACTAAACCTTTCACTAAATACTCAAAAGACATTTTAGAATTAAGTAAAGTTAAAACTATCATAATGCTAAGGGGAGGTAATTGTGAAACTACCATTAAAAACCCTTCTAAACTAAATAACAACAGAAAACTAAATTTTCTAAATCACTAACCTAATAACAAGGAAAGGAAGGGAGGGAAGGAAGGTAGGAAGGTAGGAAAGGAAGCCAATCCAGAATTTTTATTTCTTGAATACAAACTATAAGAATGAGGATTTGTTTCATGTTTTGTTTTTACAAAAAGGTTATAAATTTTCTTTTTGTGCTAATTGTATTATTTTTGTTTCTCTTTGATATTTTCTTAAGATGGTGTGATATTCTTAGAGAATTGAACTTGTATCAATATGTCCAAATCTTTAAAATAATCAAGGGCTTTTCATTTGGAATTAAGTTCTCGAGAAATTAATCTTACTGGCAACTCTGTTACATTTTAAGCATTCTACTTGTGAAAAATGTTTTGTAAGTAGTAAAGTTGTCAGAGTGGCCTATTGTCGGTATCAGCCAGACAGCGAGGGAGTCTATCCCCTTTTCACCAGTGCTAGACCAGGGAGATTGTTTTTGCATCTGAGGTAGAGCATCAGACCTACCATCAGCTCCCCATTTTACTGCACAGATTGAGACATTACCATTTCATTACTACACATTTCTTGGTTTGTGTAAAAAGAGGCAAGTGGCCATACAGCTGCTACTTTGTGGGGTGCTGCTGCCAGGATTTGTTCAAGACAGCATGTAGCATTCTTGTAAAGTTCGCATCTAGCTTTTTCTCCAAGCATTTCATTAGAGTCCAGGTGGTGCAGCCATACAGTAGTACTGACATGGCTACAGCTTGGAAGAATTTTCGCTTTATCTCAAGAAGAGGGTACAATATTTTGCATCAAGATATTGTTTGTAAACCCACCTACATAAACAAAATTTACAACAAAATATTGTTAACCCACTAGATAAAAATCCAAACGTTTTTTTCAATTTTTTTTTTTTTTTCAGTATAAATATTTTATAATCTTTTAGTTTGTACTTAATAAAAATTCTGAATTAGTCAAAGAAATTTTTGGAAAGTAAAGAGAAAGGAAGAGAGGCTGAATAATGAAATGATTTTTTTTTTAATGATAAAATAAAAAAAAAAAAGATCCATTACAAGCTGAAAAATATATTACTTAATGCCTTTAAAAAAATCTATTGCTGTAATATTCCAAAGGTTTTTTTTTAATAAACACATTACGATATTAAAAGAAAAAAATGGTAAATAATATAAAAAAGGAAATAAAGACTAATATTATAAAACTTCAGGTACTTACCTGTAGATCTCCCATACTGTTGTCTTCGGGTATCACGGTCTGCAGGTAGAACAAGTAAAACACTATACCAGAAGTCATTAAGGAGCACACACCTGGCCGACAGATAAATACATGCACAATGAACATTCTCTGCCAACAGGTGACAAACAAAAAGCTTTGCAACAAACACAATACCTTGACCAACAATAAAACAAACATGAAGACAAAAAATGAGTAGGGAGCAAGATATGATAAATTTGATGATGATTAGGACAATGAGATCTCAATGATAATGATACTGAAACTAAGTGCTAAAAAATGCATATAAACAGATAACATTCTTTACTAAAATGTTGTCATCTGGTTATATACACACTATATAAAAACTGGAGCCAATATTTTCAGGTAGCTAGATCACAGGACCCATTGTTTATATATTATATATATATATATATATAGTATACAGTGTGTACAGAAATAACCTACTCGAGTTTCACCATAAGGATCTTTGGGTTAATTTCCACTAAATTAATCAAGATATTAATTAATTACAGTTAATTGCGCAATTAACTGTAATTAATCCAGATCTTGATTAATTCAGTGGAAATTAACCCCGAAGATCCTTATGGTGAAACTCGAGTAGGTTATTTCCGTACACACTGTAATACTAAATCCACTCTACTAATGCATTGAGCACTTTATATTTGTTATAACACTGACTTATCTGATTAATACTTGTATCAACCAATTATTGGTATTATCAATATTGTTTACCGGTAAGTCATTCCCTATATATATATATATATATATATATATAAACTATAGTTAACAGCCCGACTAGTGTATAAAAAAAAGTAAAATTTATGAGTGGTCTATTGTTGGTATCAGCCAAGTCTATTCCCTTTTTACTAGCACTAGACCAAGGAGATTGTTTTGCTGGGGCAGAGAACCACACATTCTGTTAGCTCTCAGATGTTTTATTGTACAGATCACATTATCTAAGCTGTGCTACTCATGCACAATATCAAATCTGGAACCTTACAATTCCTAGACAAATGCTCTAATGACTGAGCTAATCAGTTATATACACAGTACATAAAAACTAGAGCCAATTTTTCAAGTAGCTAAATCACAGAACCCATTGTTGTATATATATATATATATATAAAAACAATTATAGTTAACAGCCTCACAAGTGAAAGTGCATGTAACTCTTTTTATTTTATTTGATGGTAAGTTGGTTAAATTTTACAGCATGTCAACCCTTGTTGGCTTATTTTATGCCAAAGACGTTTTGTTTTATTCATTCTTGACGAGTATTCAAATTTTAAAAAAACTCAATTTTTTGTTCTATTTAACCCATAGATGGGACCCTAACAGGTACTACCACTCCGGGTTAGGGTGGACCTGGAAGTAATGATGATGAAGGGGGTTCTTCACACTCTCCAGAGATCCAAAATTGGAAATTCACCACTAGATGCAGTTTAACATCATACCCAGGACACTAAGACCCTCAGCCACCGCTTTCTAGTATATATATGATAAAAAGGTTTGGCTGGTTACCGTGAGGGCAATAGCATTTGGACAATGATATAGGTGCTAGTGGTTGATGTGACCAGCTGATTGATCGGAGGGGGCCCTCTCCGACCACCCGTCTAGCCTAAGGACCAAAGTGGAGTGTTTGCATGTTAGTGACTGCTCAGACACCAGGATACTGTCCTTAAGCATCACAGGTCGCCACCCACAACCAACAGGTGGTCCCATTGGGGAGATTTTACTCATCTGCAGAGGTGCAGTCAGTGTATTCTACAGCCCCAGCCAACAGGATGGAGATATCATCTTTGACAAAAATACTATTCACAAACTATGACTAATAACATGACTAAATTTTCAAAACATGATCTGTATTTTCACATTCACATTTACTTAGTTACTAAACTCAGCTTAGTTGTGGCTCAAAGCCAGAAGTATGGGCACCCAGTGAGAACTAACAATGCTCTGCTAATTTAGCTTGCCATCCATTACACCACGAGACTGGTATTATGTATGTGTGTCACTTTTCACAATGGCATATCAATCATTGTTGATTATTTAATACCAAAACCATCCTTGTAGAATAATAGTAGTGGTACTATTTAACCCATAGCTAGAGGATGAGGGTGGTTCATATTTTTCCCAAGGGCATTAGTCCAAAAGTGAACGTAATAGAGCTACTGGAGTTTGAACTTGCCTACTAAAATGTCACAGTCCAGCACAACTTAGACCTCAACTTCAGATATCTATATGTTTATTTTGTTTTATGGCATATCAACCTCAGTGGGTCATTTAATGCCGACAAAGTTTTGAAATAAATTCATTCTTAATGGATACTCAATTTTTTTTTTTTATAAACACATTTTTCTATTTAACCTATAGATGGGACGATATCTATAGGTACCAAAGAAATGTTGAATGACAGTTGCAGGTCATTCTCTTCTAGTAAAGAATGTGATTGGTTGGTTGCCTGATAGATTTTAATGGCATATCAATCCATCTGGGCTTATTTCATCCCTAAAGGTTAGGAAATAATATATGTTGTACATCTATATTTACACTTTTGTAGTTAATGGGTTTTACATGATAGAATCATTGGGGATTGTGTTTAGGGGTTAATTTTGTATGATATTGATCAGATTTATATTTTACATTTATATTTTTTGTTACAATTTTTTTTCTCTTTGAAAGGAAAGAATGTCATGTATGTTGAATTTTTTCTAATAGATCTTTCATATTATTTGCATTAAAAGAGTGTTTTCTGATGAGAGCAAAAGCTCCACATTCCATGAAGAAGTGTTAAACAGTGCAGGGTGTTTGACATGTTTCACACTGTGTTTGCTGTTTTTGTTTGGGTATAAAGGAGTTTATACGTCTTGTGTGACCAATGCGTAATCAGGATATATTGACTTGTTCTTTCTGGACTTTCTAAAGGCAGGTATCCAGTCTGGCAAAGTGGGGTTGATTAAGATGAGTTTATTGTGGATGAAGGAAGTGAGATGAGAGATATGACATTTTGTAGGGAGCTGTACTCTAATTACTTGAGAGATATCACATGGTAAGAGAGACTGGGTCTGGAATTTCCAAAGTCGGATAACTAAACTGCAGAGATGTTCCTAATGACTGTGTATAGAGAAGGGCCTGTTTTGGTGGAGTGGAAGTGACGATGAAGAAAAGAGAACAGAGCAGTTTCCCTTATTTATTTGCAATTAAATATAAATCCTCTAAATGTAATTTTAATGTGAATTCTCTAAATAGGATATGACTTAATGGACACCAAAGGCAGGCTTTAAGCAAGTTAAATTTAAGGTCAGAGTTTGTTGTTTTTGTTATTTCTTTATGAACAATGTGTTACAGGTTAAGTGAGTAAGTTATGTATTGTAGGTGTATTCAGAGTGTAGGTGCCTGTGTTTTTCTTAGCAAAACCATTGAGTGTTAATCAAAGCATAAAACCACTGCAAGGTTCTACCTGTTATATTACCAAAGGTAAGATAGCAGGGAAAAGGAAGTAAAAGTTTTCTTGCTTAAGGATTTAATAAAGAAAAGAAAGAAAGAAAAGGAAAATGGAAGAAAAAGAAAATGAGAGAAAAAGAAAGTGAGTACAGAAGAAATATAAAGAATATGAAAACATGGATTTTAATTAAAGTTAAGCAGTAATAAGTCTGCTCAGTACTTAGATGGGTGACTACTTAGATTGCTTACAATATCTGCTATTTCTGTAGGCCTATGTGCCAAATGAAGCAAAGCTCAGTAAATTCTATAAAAACATGAATCTTGTCCTCAATGTTTTAAATAACTTGCTCGAGTGCTCTTCCTAAAGTTTAACAACTTTCTACAATCAAGTTGTGATTGGCACCTTGTCACTTCAGCACACAGATCCCTGTGCTACCCATACACTAAGTTGGCGAGGGCCAGTATTGACCCGGAACCTTGTGGTTCCTAGTCGAGCACTCTACCAACTGAGTTAAACCGTTTTCTATAGTTACAATTAAATCCCAAAATTCAATATTAGCCATCAGCCCTAACTCAAGTGCTTAAGAGAAAGGCCAAAGAAATATGACTGATGGCTAAATTGTAGCTAGTGAAAATAAAATTTTGGAATTTAACAGTTCAGTAAAAAAAAAAAAAAATAAAATGAAGCAAATGAATAAAATTTATGCTTATTGGGATAGTGAATGTAAGCATTTTTTTTTCAAAGTAAATTTTTTGTATTTTTTTGTGCAGAATTGATATAAACATTCAGTGGTGGGCTATTCTGTATAAGTAACCAAATAAATATGAGGTTGTTGTATAAACTTTAAAAAGTTCTGAATCTTAAAACTTTCTTTCTCTCTTCATTTTCTTTTCTTTTTTTCAAAGTTTGTTGTTTTTATATATTCATGCAAACAAATATGCAAGCTGGAGATTTAAAATAATATTAAATGATCAAGGAAAAATAAAAATGCCACAAGAAAATTTCTGATAGAAAATAATCTTTAAACAAATAAACAAGAATTACACGGTAATAAAATAAAAATAAAATAAGCTATCAAATTAACAAAAGCAAAAACAAGTTTAATTGAGAAACATGAATGTCATTTAAGTATTAAAAAATGAATTTAAGTGTCTTTTGTAGGGTCTGTTTTAGGTAATCTGAACATTAGCTACATAAAGAGAGTAACCTCCCCTTATTTCTTTCACTTTGAAGAAACTTAAGGATAACAATTAAGTTCATTTCAAATAATGCGCAAGCACAATTAAGAACACATTTTATGATATTTTCGTGTTAAAACATGCAGTTGTATTGATTCAAACAAATTTGTATTTTCAGTGCAGATTTATAGTGAAATGAAAATGGCAAACCAAAACATAAGCCTTCCTCAAAGTGAAAGAAACAAGGGGAGGTTACTCTCATTTATTTAGCTATATATGTTATGGACTCTCTCATCGATTTTCAAACGCATGAGGGTTCACACACACAATGAACACCCACACAATGATTTGTTTATAGTGGTGAAGGCTTGCGTTAGACCATCCACACTTTTTGGCACAGTCGATAGGAAAGAATTGGTGCATCAAGGGTTGCCACAAATCCAATCAACGACCGACCTCAGGAATTTTGAATTCAGAGTTATCCCTCTCCTAGACTGGTTACCTACCCAAGGCTGAAGGGCCCAGTCTGCCCTACTATTTAACCCATAGCTGGAGGGAGAATATATGGATTCATACCTTTTCCAAGGGTATTAGCGCTATGTGAAATGCCAACAGCTTCGTCTAGGAATTGAATATATATATATATATATATATATATATTATTAAAGCAGTGAAAGCTTTTCATTGCCATATTCTTATATATGCTCCCCACCTCTGGTGGGTTGAGTTCTCAGGAGAGGAAATTTGCTGACAGCTGCTGGTTATGCTTAAATTGCAAGGCTCTCCTTAAAATGGATAGAGGTCTCTTTGGAAGCTTTTATATATGTACGTATTTATCAGTAAAATTTTCTACTAGTGTGTCATGCTGATAGCCCGGTGGTTAGAGGCTCTAACTGATGATAAATCAGTTGAGTTTCAATCCCGTCTGGAGGTAGCCAGCAAAGTCTAGATGCACTGAAGAGACATGATGTGTCAAAACAGGACTGTATGATGACTATATACACACACACACACATATATATATATATATATATTTATGAGCAAGACATGCTGGAGACTGCTGGAGAAGCATGGAAGAGCTCATGTGATGTTTTCCTGTGGGTACCTATACATGGCCACACCAGTGTGGGTTGGCCAGTGAAAACCAACATCAATCAGCACTGTGTGGATGAAGGATGCTGTTCAGAGGACCTTACAGGAGCGATAGCAGATAGAGAAGGGTGGCGAGGAAGAGTTATGGAGATCCGTGCTGTCAGCAGAACCTGATGATATATATATATATATGTATTGAAAAACAAATATTAACAATAAACTTCCTTGATTTAGTACTTAAGTTGTATAGCTTTCAGTTTCCAATAAATTCAGTTCTATATTGCAATTCCCAGCTTTAAGTTGGGGACAATATTTGTTTAACAGACCAATGTAGAAGGAATGTGATCTAGTTTCAAATCAGCTAGAAATTAGCCAATTCTATATTTTGTAGGGATGTTTTGTCTTTTTGCAACCAAAAGAAAGTGAAATGTCTAGAAATAATTGTAGAAAATTAAATTAATCATTCATGTATGTATCCAGCAACTGTTGCTTTAAAAAATAAAAAAAAATTAAAAAAAGGAAGATAAATAAAATGTATGAAGGCTGAAATAAAAATTGGGATTGGAAAAAAAAGGTAAATGATATAAGTAAAAACAATAATAAATCAAAATTAGTAATTTTTTTTTGTTTTTGAAATAAAAAAAAAAGAATAAAAAAAAGAATAAACAAAAGAGAAAAGGGATACAAATAAAACATTCCAGTAATTAATTTAAAAACAACATCCACTAATTCCTTTTTCTTTATTTATTTCTCCTGCTTTTCTTTTAACAAATAAATAAAAAAGATATAATTATTAACACTCAAATAAACACATATGTAAATTATATAGAACATTATATAGATATGTACATATATAATTGGATACACACACACACATATATATATAATATATATATATATATATATATATATGTGTGTGTGTGTGTGTTTCTGTGTTCAGATATGGAGAAATATCTGCACATATAAAATGCGTTTACATACTTATGTATAGCAAGGTGTCTCTGTATATAAATGAGATGACAAACATTATATGAGATATAGTGGCTGGGGGTGGGTAAGGGGGAGAAAAGTATCAATTTAGAGAAGATATATTCAAAGTACAGAGAGAAACAAAACTATGAATTATTTAATGGATTCAAATATAAAAATGATACTGTGAAATAAGTGCACATTGTTTTTCTTTGCTTTTCATGATTCTAAGTATTATTGACATTATAATATTTATATGAAAATCAAGTTGCTTAAATTCAATTAGCACATTTACCAACTATCAACAAGATACACCATTTGAAATTACATGTTAAAAAGTACTATCATAATATAGCTTTGATTGGGGATTATCCGAACTAAAACATTAAATTTCATCCCATATTTTAAATATACACTCCTTACTACAATTGGGGTGCTTGTAGATGTCGTCAGTGATGTAAAACTTGGGTCAGTGGGAAGTTTTGGGTCTTTCAAAATCTTACTCCCCTCCCTAAGCTGACCCAATCAGAGATGATCAAACTCTGATCAACCTACCACTTTTGAAACACTAATATACATTTGGTTTTTATTGATTTTGGATGAGTCTAAATCTCTCTATTGAGCATCTATTTGGTTGTTGCAAACAACCAATCAAATGCACGGCACAGTCTATTTAAATGGTCTACGAGGACATTAGCACTTTTTTTCTTCATTGAAACAGATTACAAGCCTTGGAAAAGACAATGTAAGGTAACCCTACGTTATTACAAACTTGAGGCCTATTTTTTTTTACTAATTTTAAAGTTTAGTTTAATTTCTATTTTATTTTATTTTATTCATCCCATAATTAATATTTGCATCCTTGTTAGTTTTATCATACACTGATTTATTTGTATTAGAAAATGTAATGTGTAATGGTTAGCAAGCTACTATCACAGACTCATTACTACTGAATAGCAAGTTTGATCCTTGCTGGATGCCCCATGAAAACAAGCCTTCATGTTAAAAAGACCTTGTGTTAATCTGGCCTGGTGGGAGGTCAGGAAAAAATTTAATTTTAATTTTTATCAGTAGTCGAGTATTCAAAGCATGTTATGGTTGGTTATCATAATGATTGTGGATAGTACCTTTCTGGGAATAAACCACAAATTGTTTAGACAACTGAACATCTTCACATGCAGAAATTATTCTTGTCACTTTAGCAATGAAATAAGAACCAATACAGTATGGCATTTGCCCTCCTCGTTGGATAACATTGGTTGCATGGAGAGGGGTGACTTGCTGCAAGGACAAATGGTAGTCTTCTATATTGACTTGCCCAGGACTGTGATCAGATCCAGGGTCAAATGCAGAGTCTCACAAGACTAAGAAGTGCCATTACTACAATTAAGTATGTTCAGTTCCAGTATCTCAGCTTGTGGTCATCTGTGGCTAAGGATCATTATTCTACTGTCCAGCTCCAGTGGACTGTCCCCACACCCCAGGCAGTACCTCTTTCATTGCACTGAAAGGGGTAGGATCTGAATCGATCCTTGATGTCTATCCAAGGTTAAGGATCCCTGTGTGCCTTATTACTTAACCATAGCTGGAGGAAGAAATGTTGGATGCATACATTTCCAAAATGTATTAGCACTATGTGAAAAGCAAACAGTTTTGATCAGGATTTGAACTTGTGTCAATATGTCCATTTCCTATGAAAATAACCATTACACCACAAGCATCCACAGGAGAATGAGTAAGTACCATCATTTAGTATAAAAACTTACAAAAAAAAAAGGAATTCCTTAAATAGCTCAGGTGAATATAGAATTTAATATGTTAACAAAGAAAATAACGTATTAATTACATGACGAAAATGATAGGAAAAACTGACAACTTATAGCGCTCTCGATTTCATTAAATGGTTCTAAAATGGTGCTAAGAAAATATGTACAGAGACAATGAATAATTGTCTTCCCTTGGATCTGTGGGTATGTATTTTGACGTCACATGAGAATTCAGAATAATTCCCCGTTTTTTGTTACCGTTCTTCAAACAGAAAAAAACCTCTTTTGGTATATCTGTTCATTGAACAAACTTGGTCTCACCACCAGGTGAATGGCATTGTCAATTGTCTTATTGAAAAGAAATCCTCCAAAGAAGACAAGTAGGACTTCTCTCTATTTTGGTACATCTTTTCATATATTGCTCTTTTATGGTACAATGCGCACATTTCATCTATTTTGAGACGTGTGTATTCTTGTCATATTTCTTATGTTAATATATATATATATATATATATATATATTAATAATATTAATCCTAATGTGTCAGATATACCAACTAATAGTTTTGCTTACTAGCTCATTAGGGCAAGAATCTGATAAAATTCTTCCCCTAATGAGCTAATAAGCAAAACTATTAGTTGGTATATCTGACTCATTAGGATTAATATTACTATTTTCTCTACTTAGGTATTGAGCACTCTTTACATTTTAGCTTTAGACAATCCCAGCAGCATATATATTTTTTTCTTTTGGTCAAGAGTTGTATTTTTATTTGGTGCAACTCTGTTGATCTTTTCTTTTTTTTTTTTCTTTTTTTTTTACCAGCCAAGGTTTTGTAGTGTATTTTTACCAACAAATGATTTACCATTTCTTTTTTCTACTGCAAGGGTTTACTAATTGGATTAGTATGTGTATATATATATATATATATTAAGAGAAAGGAAATGAATCTGACGGTATAAGTATAGATAAAAGGATATGAAAACAACACAATATGTTGTTAAAGTGAAAAGATTTTATATCATATTTATAGCTAATATTGAACAATATTTTGATTTATAATTAATTCGATTTATATGAATATGATATAAAATCTTTTCACTTTAACAGCATATTGTGTTGTTTTCATATCCTTTTATCTATACTCATATATATATGCATTAAATGTCCTATATATGTATATGAGCTATGTTTATCTTTCTTTCCATTTATTTAGTGTTATTATATTAATGGATTTACTAATGCTAATATTGGACTTTGGTGAGTGGAGACATGACTAAATATCCTCCCTAATACCAACATTACTAATTACTGGTAACTACTCCAATAATACAAAGGGACATCTTTTAATGTGATTCATTATCCCTGCTACTTTTTATTATAGCAATAATTTATTTTTTTGTTTGTTATACCTCCATGGACATCTCCCCTTTTTTCTATCTTCTCATATCAACTTTTAATGATGCAGCTAAATAAAAAAACTAAGAAAAATGCAAATTCACATTGGAATTTGGTAAGTGGGAACGTGACTAAATATCTTCCCTGTAAGCACTCCAGATAACTAAATTTATTTCTTGTACAATATTTAAATTATTGAACATGAGATAAATTTGGTCATATAGAAATTGGGATATTATTTCAAGGATGTTTGATAGAATTATGCACTCAGTGATATCCATTAAATGATTGAATAGTTTTATCAATACCAAGAAAAAAAAAAGATGGATGATACATGATACACATGAGGGAAAAAAAGAGAAAGAAGACAGGAAAGAAAAGAACAGACATTTAAACACATATGAAATAGAAATACAAATGGTATGATCAATATAAAACCCAAAAGAGAAGGAGGAGGAGTATTAAGATTATTACCCATGTTTTTAATTTAATTTTTTTTTATGGATTGAGGATTGAGGATAAGCCAAGTGAAGAGTGTAAAAGGATTGTTGCAGCTAAGGTCACATGACAAGTACACAAAAGATTAAGTGAGAAAAGTGCCAGGTAGATAAAGACAAAAGCAGAAAATAACTTCTTTTTTTTTTTTTTTTTTTAAATTGTGAGGCTGCAATTTTCTAACAGTCACACTACTTTGTTGGCTAGAGAAGAGATGATAGCAATAAAAAAAGATAAAAGATATCTTTTATTTTGCAATCAACAACATAGCATTTTAAATATCATGGGAGGTGAAATTTATAACTAAAGACTAATGCAAAGCCTTCTAAATAAACTATCTTTTTTTTTTTCTTTCTATGCAATATTTTTTTTTTTCATTTCAGTTTTTAAACACAAAATAATTGAAAATAATTAAATTGAAATAAATTTGGATTTTTTTTTTTTTCAAGTAATAATTTATTCATTAATTTTTTTTCATGAAATTATGCAAAACCTTATGAAAAATAGAAAATTTAATCATTACCGATCCTTTGTGTACCATAAATGAAAAAAAAATAGAAGCTATATGCCCAAATTCTAAATTCCCATATTTTACAAGAAAAGTAATATTTTTTATTGTCTACAGTACACAGACAAAGTGACACCTTTGTCAATATAATCAATACCCATTCTTTGTGTACCATAAATAAGAATCCCCACCAAAATCTATAATCCCAAATTCTAAATCCCCATATATTACTTAACCCTTTTGCAGGCTGAAAAACATTTTTATCACCCATAGCACACAGGCAGAATGACATTTTTGTTATTTTTGATAACTCAGTCATTTTATTATTGGCTGCTTGTTGACCAAATCAATCAAATCAATGTTAATATATAGAAAAATAATTTGCCCACTCTACAAGGATTAAAGAAAAATATCTGTGAAAGGATTAAGAATATATATATATATATATACACACACACAAGGTGTGTCAAAAAAGTATCAAGATTTTTTGTACTTTTTGACACACCTTGTATTCTGAAAAAAAATAATGTTCCATTAATTTTTTTCCAGAATACAAGGTGTGTCAAAAAAATAAATTTAAAGCTGTATTTACTACGATAGAAATGAAGAATGAATGAAAGGTTATTTTTTTTCAGAATTCAAGGTGTGTCAAAAAGTACAAAAAATCTCAATACTGTTTTGACACACCTTATATATGCCCTTTATCTGACTGAAATATAATTTTGCAAAGGTATCTCTTTTTAAATGCTGGAAATTAAAGAGAACAGTATCTTATATATACTTTAAAATATTCTAGTTTAAAAGAATATATTCATTATCTAGAATTAAACATTTTCTAATTGTGGTCAAAAGTATATTCATAAATTCAAATTAATAAGAATATAATTTTGATAGCATCCAACTATGTTAATATAATTATTCTTACTCTTGAAATTACTTTTCTAAGATAATGCTGGGTGTGCATGAAAAACTTTTATTATATTCTAAAGATGAGTCTTAAAAAGAGAAACTTGAATACTATAAAGTCTGTTATTTTAAAATATTTGATATTGATACAGAGAACAGTTTGGAAGAAATTCATTTAGCTGTACGTGAAAGAATCTATGTATGAGCATATTTAATTCATTGAGCTAAAAAGAAAAGAAAAATTGTATCTTAAAACTTTAACTTTCAACTAGTCTTGCTTTTCATTTTATTTTTATCATCTTGCTCAGGTTTATATGGAGATGTCTCCTACTCTGTTAAATATAACATCAAAAGTCAACGTTGGTGGTATGTCAGTAGAAGTTGAACCTTTCCACCAATAACCCATAATTCTTTTTTTACCTTGTTACAGATAGCAAGTGAAGTGCAGTCTGGCAAAATGGCATCTGACTTAAACACGGAGGTTTGAATTCTTCCATGCAAACACAATTCAGTCTATGCTCAGAGGGTAATCCAATCAAATAGCACTTGCCCCATTATCTTAAAGGGATAAAAGTTGAGATTATTGTCTGCTGTTCAAAGCACTCCCATAAGGCAAGGACAATTATTGCCACTTCTGACTTCTATTCTGTGGTGAAAATTACCACCCCCTGTCTAATTTTTATAAACAAGTCCTCTTTATACTACTAATCATGTGCTGAATAAAGCCTAAATAAGGTTTCTCTGTTTGGCGTTCTTCATTTCATTACAATGCCATATCCTGCCACTTTGGTGAAGGTAGGTAAATCTTATCACTTTATTATATATATTGCACAGCTAATGCACATCTTCATTTAAATTTAAAAATTAATAGAATTCTAAGATTTAATCACAACACATTTTTTTCATTATAACACCATATAAATATCTATGCAGTAAATAACTCGTATTCAATATCTTTTTTATTACACCATATAAATATCTATGCAGTAATTAACTTGTATTGAAAATTTTTTATTACACCGTATAAATATCTATGTAGTAAATAACTTGTATACAATATTTGTTATTATCACACCATACAAATATCTATGCAGTAAATAACTTGTATTCAATTTCTTTTATTACACCATATGAATATCTACATAATAAATAATTCATCTCCAATACTTATTTAAAAATTATATTATATTCTATTATATTTCAAGAATTAGCTTTCTTTATTATACGATGAACATAATGAGACAGCTGATTAGATTACTTAGAGGTCATATTATTATTAAATTCCACTTACAGTTTAAAGAATTACCAAAAACTGAATCTGTTCCATATCAAAATTGAATTTTCATTTTACAATCTCCTTTTGAAAATGTCGGTAGAAATAAAATACAATTTATATACATTATCTGTCATTAAAATAAGCACTTTCCATGATGATTTTTAAAGGTTATAAATACAAAGTTTTTAAAACAATTGTTAGACATATATATCATTTAATGTATTATATAGGTAAATACATAATGCTGTAATATAAAATGTAAATAACCCCATATGCTTAGGAAAATTATATGTATACCATACATTGTTTGTTTATATAATCAAAAGATTTTGCATAATTTCATAAAGAAAAATATCACTTTGTCATTGCAAAAAAATTGTTTATTCATGATCATACACTCATCCATTTTTTTTTGAATCAGTCCAATTTCTTATCAGCCCAAGTTGAAATTTTTTTGTTACTGCTTGAAGTTACTTCTAGTTAGAATATTCTTAACAACTGTTAAGCACTGTTGATGGTCTAATTGTTAATAGCTAAGAGAACAGAATTGACAAACTGTTGTAACTTAAGAAAGGTTACCAAATGAGAAATAGCCAAATGAAGTTTGGGAATGTAATGGAATCTTTATAACATTGATAAAATACAATACTCTCCTGCAGCGTGCAAGAAGGTAAGTCACTGTTAGTGGTATAAGACTACTCAGTCAGCATAATACTCCCATATTTATGAGGATTGGGACATAATCATTAATATTCATAGGTAGGATATATAAATCAAACTACGGTCAGATTCTGACTGGAAAAGCTGGTTGGTTGGTTTTATTGCATATCAACCCTTTTTGGGTCATTTAATGCTGTATCAAGTCATTTTGATAAATAAAGGATTCAGGTTGCTTACAGTACCTGCTGTTGCTTAAGAAGTCACCCAATTAAGTATTGAACTGGCTCATCACTACTTAACTTGTTTTATGATATATCAACCCTTTTTTAAATAACATTTTTTAATTAAAAAGTGGCAGATAATTCAAAATGACCCTGCCTCTTAAATAATGTACAAAATTAACTCTTAAATAATCTAGAAATCTATAGGTTAGATTACACTGGGGAACAATTTAGACATAATTTCTGTTGAGTTTGATTTTTCATTTGATTTAGACTAAAATTGACATGCTGATTTCAAAACTACAGTGAGTTTTCTTCTAACATGTCATGGTTTTTTCTATATAGCTTACTCTCCAAACAAGCACAATTGTATTGTTTGTAAGTAATAGGACCGGTCAACTGATTGCATTGATTATTTTATTGAAAAGGAAGAATTTTTCAGATCTGGAGATGAGGTTGATTCCCACTCAAAGAGCAAACATCAGCGCATTTGTGAAGCTAGTCTATTTTTTATATTCTAAATTAAAACTTGGAGATTAAGACAAGTCTTGGGCCCATCACAAGATGTGCAAGCAGTGTGCTGAAAGTTTACGGATGTTGATCTCTCGTGGTAAGTTGGCATTTGGTATACCTATGATTTTATGAGAGCCAAAATATCATAAGACTTACTTTTGTTTAATGAAGACTTTGCCATATAACAAACAAAAAAAGAATGTATAATCGAGTATCTTAGTCTACTATCGACTATATGTCTAGTGTCTGATTCAGCTGAAATCATAGTGCCAGTTTTCATTCAACATCCCTCTCTTGATCTCAATTATGATGAAGAACTCAGTGAGCAATGATTCAAGTTTTGAAACTGAAGATGACTCAGCCCATAGGAGATTTGATCAGCATCAATTGAATGATTTGGCACAGGTTTTATGAGAGCCAAAATATCATAAGACTTACTTTTGTTTAATGAAGACTTCGCCATATAACAAACAAAAAAAGAATGTATAATCGACTATCCTAGTCTACTATCAGCTATATGTCTAGTGTCTGATTCAGCTGAAATCATAGTGCCAGTTTTCATTCAACATCCCTCTCTTGATCTCAATTATGATGAAGAACTCAGTGAGCAATGATTCAAGCTTTGAAACTGAAGATGACTCAGCCCATAGGAGATTTGATCAGCATCAATTGAATGATTTGGCACAGGTTTTGGGACAATGAAAAAAGGCTTCAGTTCCTAGCATCAAGATTGAATAAGAAAAAACTTGCTTGAAAAAGGAACAAAGGTATCCTAATTTTGATTTAAAAGAGGATTTATGCATTGCCATGACATACAGGATTTACTGGAGGAATTGGGAATTCCAATCTACAACTCAACTGAATAATTACTGTTCATCGATAGCTCAAAGCAGAGCTTAATCTGTGTCTTTTCCACTATCGTAATTTATATGGTGCAGTCCCAATTAGGCATTCAGTTTGTCTTTATGAAAAATATAAAGACATAAAGAGAGTCATTGAGTTATTGCACTATCACAAACACAGTCGGATCATCTGTGTTGACCTTAAAATCATGTTTCATTCTTGGAACACAATGCAGACACACCTGCTTTTTGTGCATATTCAGCAGAAGAGCTTGAGAGAAGCATTAGGTGGAGAGGAATTGGCCTCCAAGATTCAGCCTTCACAGAGGCAACACACATCAGTTGTGTCTCTTGTTTACAGGACAGAGAGGTTTTGCCCCACCCAGGTATTCTGTGTGTATGGCACATGATAAACATGCTCAAACCAGTAAGTGTTATACATTAATCATTTACCAGCAGCTTCAAAACTTTACCAATAGAAGGAATGTAATAATTGAATAATAGTCTTTTGACTATTATCCAATTAAAACATTTATTTTATACACTTATGTACAATCTATTCTTGAATTTTCTATCATGTTTTGTATTCTATTTCTATTGTAGAGACTAGAACTCTCCTGTGCCTTTGGGGACAGGAAGTAGAAAAGGTAACATCCCTTGTCAGGTTGGGGAAAGAATTCTCTTTACGGTTTTGGGACCAACGTGTGAGCCTCGTAAACGAGCTCTTGTCTCAATCTCTTGTGACTGAAGGAACTTTCCCCTCAGTGAGGGAGTAACAACTGTAGACTTAATCTGGCACCCCCCTCAACGAGGGAGATATATGAACTGTAAGTACTGCCCCTAAGTACTTTGTTATATTGACTGTTGTTGAGTTTATATGTGAATAAATAAGGCTAAAAGTACATGTGCTTTCTATTTCGTCTTTATGTTCTGTGAACATATCTTTTTCTTCATAGACTGTAGGCAGCTATTCCTACACTATTTAAATTGCTCAGGCAATAAACATCCTTGTTATCACTTCATCCTGATTTGTTCTTATATCTATACCATACGAGGAAAAGATTGAATATTATAGAGTGAAAGTTTCAGATCAGAATTCAGCTAATAGATATGTGGCAGGCTAGGGGATTATTGATCTACCCATGTATATATATATATATATAAGGGTGGATCAATAAACCCATAGTCAGAATTATCCTGAAGATCCCTTCAGTGAAGTGTGGGTAGTTAATTTCTGTTGGTGATTTGTTCCATAAACTGGCTCTATAAGTATGTATTGAGCACTTTGTAATTTTTATTATCTTGACTCATTAGGTCTGTTTCTTTTTCCAACTGTCAAAAATTGTGACTCATTTGGTTTTTTTAATTTTTTTTTCTATTCTGTCTAAAACTACTAAATTATATATGTATATATGTATATATATATATATATATATATATATATATACATACATACATACATACACACACACACACACACAAATGGAAAGTAGTAACCTACTCGAGTTTCATCGATTGATTCTTCAGGGTTACATCAGTTAAATTAATCGAGTTTTCGATTAATCTCAGTTGGTATAATACATACCCGTTGGAATGGGACTTATCCTTTAAAGGAAAGGATAAGTCACATTCCAACGGGCATGTATTATACCAACTGAGATTATTCGAAAACTCGATTAATTCAACTGATGTAACCCTGAAGAATCAATCAATGAAACTCGAGTAGGTTACTACTTTCCATTGTATAAATAAATTTTTGCTCTACATTGTATTGAGCACTTTGTATTTGTTTTTTCTCAATCTTAACCCCTGGATACTGTGCGCTTCCAACGATCGTACTCATACCCACCGGTAAGCTACTACTCATACATTAACAAATATATATATATATATTTACCAGAAGCAAACATCTGTGGTATATCTGAGCATTACATTCCCTTGGGCTTCTTTCCAATTAATTTCCAAAAGCACATAAAAAGAAAACAATACTCCACTTGGTTGTATATAAAGTTAGCATAAACTCACTTTAATGAGGACTGGAGAATAAATCAATAAAAATTTTACAAACCTACAAATGTAAAGGATGAGTGTTACAGTCTGAATAAACAAATGTTCAACAATGACTCAACGTTACTCCTCCCAAAAATATCATATAAAGAAATACATTTTTGTAAATGCTATTTACAAAAGAACATACATTGGTGATGCACACACAGCACAACAGCATGCATATATATATATATAGATATATATATATAGATGTGTGTGTGTGTGTGTGTTAATTCTTTTTAAATGCAGAATTATTTTTAATGTTTAAAATTTTTAAAAAAAAAAGCATCAGACAAATGTTTAATCTTTTCTTTAAAATATTATTTTTGAATATCACAAGTAAATAAAAGAAAAGAAAAATATATATATATATAAAGCCAAATGACTTATAAGAAAAAAAATGAATAATTCAAAAGTGAAAGAAATGAAAAAAGAGAAGATCAAGCCAAAAAGCAGGGAAGAAAAGCATTATGGGAAGATGCATTATCCAGGTGCAAATGACTAGATATATAGAAAGAAAGAAAAATAAGCAAGCATGCAGGAAGATGGCCAAGCGGTCAAGCAAGCTAGCAAGCAAACAAGCAGAATAGCAATTGGTCAAGATTCTGGCTTCAAGAATCAAAAGACTAGCCGTTTCGGATAAGGTAAGAAATCGAGAACAAACTTGTCTTTTTTTTTTTTTTTTTTTTTTTTTCATGTCAACAAACATGCACACATGTGCTAAGTCTCTTTCACATACAAGCAGATACTCAGACAAATGTATATATTTGTTTCAAATACAGAAAGGGAAAACAAAAGGTTTGTTTTTTTTTAAATAGTGTGTTATTGTGTATGCAGTGTTGAAAATGGTGTTCAATTCAGGTGCATTATTTTTATACATATATTAGAGTGTGCTGATATAATGACATCATATCTACTGATGATTCTATTTTTTTTTGCCAATGGGATCCAAGCACTGCAACTCTGATGGAAGAAGTGTGAGGGGGAGTTATGTTGAAAAATAAACCCAGTCACATTCTCTGAGTATATCAGTCAGCCTATGAATTTTTCAGTTGACCTTCATATATAACCATTATTATATATCTGTGCTATATCTTAATTCTTTTTGTTCCCTCCTTATTTCAAGTCTCTTTGCCAATAAATCAGTGAGATTCTTTTCTTTTCTCCAAGTTCCATCTTTTTTTTAATTACACTTATAAAACTGAAGAGTGGCAGTGAATAGTGAAACTGGCAAAACAAGTTCAAGTTTTGATCAATTCCATTTTAATTCACACTTTGTATCAATGCCCCTGGGACATAAATCTATCTCTACCCAGCTATCAGTGTTAGAGCTTTCTAGTCATGTAAAAGGCAGCCCAATTAAGAGGAGGCTATTTATGTCAGAAAATGAACGAGTTGGAGGGTGAGTAACTAAATCAGCTCTCCAATTCCACCCACTTTGGTGCGGATGAGGAGGCGGGTTTGAATAAAAATAACAGTCAAAGTGCAGATGAACTTCAAGAGTCAACAATTAACTAACTAGAAATAAGTATCTCAATAAAACAAGTGTCGAAAAGAAGACAAGAAGAAATAACACCGCTTTCCATCCTATGAACAATAGGGTTGGTCAATTTGATATCTTTAAAAAAGTGAAAAATTAACCTACCCTAATGAACAATGATAGTATTGCACTGTTTACAAATAAAGGAAGCTGTGGAGAGTCATAATTGTCAACACTCTGAAAGGTCATGTAAAAAAAAAGTGTCTTTATGAATTTCAATAATGAAAGTAATATTGAAATTGAACTGCAAAAGGATACAGCAGCACGAGGAAATGACTTCCTGAGATTGAGATTAACAATATTTCTGACTATAAAATAGAACAAAACAGCATAAAGACTCATGACTCTGAGTTTCCTGGATCTTCAGTTGAACCAGGATTAATACTGTATTACCTGAAGATTGGCCATGTGAAATTCAATTGTGAATTTTTATCATGTTTTATTCTATTTTATATTCAAAACTATAGTGATACTGCTCTGCATTTTGTGCATAGAGCACTGTATTTTACTGATTAAAAATGCTTTTAGTGTTAAATTTTAATCATAATTATATATATACATATATATGTTATATATATATATATGTATATAGTTGTAGAAAAAAGTGTTTCTCTCTGAACACAGAAACCATGGTAGAGAGAAAAACTTTTTTCTACAACTATAAATGCTCTATATTTTACAAAATATATTGAGCACTTTTGGATTAACTACTAATGCTACTACAAGGAAAATGTGGTAGCAAATTTTGATGAATATATATATATATATATATATATATATATATATATAAAATTGTGGAAAAAGTTGTGGGTCTACCACAGTTTCAATCTTTATGATCACATCAGGACCCTATTTTTCATTATACTAAGTTAAATTGCTGCTACTTATATACATATTTGTAAATGAGAAGGTTTGCACTACTGCTATGCTAATTAATCTTCTTGCCTCTTTTCTGATCATGTTTTTTCTTTTACAGTTTTTATTACTGTGCTAGGCCTAGCTCTCTGTTTATTCATTTCCCTGACCTTATCCTGTGATATTAATTTTAACTTTTAAATCGAGTCAGACCCTGAACTTTTTCCACGATTATTATAGCTCTATTTTTTATGAAATACTGACCACTCTTGGATAAATTACTAATGCTACTATAATGGAAATGCTAAAGTGATACTCGGACACTATGTATGATATATATATATATATATATAAGTGTATGAAAAACGAAATTAACCTATAAACATTCTTTTCTGTTATAATCATAAAAATTAGCTATACTTAGACTAATTATGTAACATATTTTTTAAAAACTGCAATAATTTTTTTCTTCCATGGTTTAAAAATGAGAGATTTCCACTGAGAAAATAAGATACAGTTGTTGGCCCTACACAACAAAAAACACAATGAACTCTTTGTCTAAACATCTAGTAAATTGAATACATACGTTTATGATTTGAATAATATCTCCAATTTTCTTTGGTCAACTTTGAGAACTTGATGTTGCTACCACAACATTTCAGCAAATCCATTATTCAGCCTTATTTATACCCCTTTCATATGGATTATATACCGGATGTAGGCTGAAGAATGGATCAGCTTAAATGTTATAGTAAGAACATGAAGAACACAAGAGAGTTCAACTGTCCAGAAAAAAATTGTAATGTTAATAATTCTAAGATTTTTTTCTCTATTGTCTATAAATAAGACTGATTAAGTTTTAATATCGTATTTTGCTCATTTACTTTTTAACTCTTTCATCACTGCTTCTGTGTGAGTATATATATATATATATATATATATATATATATATAAGGAGATACAAATCCAGATATACACCTACATGTAAAAATGTATATTGATACAAACAGAGAAAGTATGTTTATATGAATTCATGAAGAACATAAGAATGATTTGATTATTGAAACAGGAGATGATGAAAAAGACTAAACAGAAAAAAAAGAAGGAATATCAAGAGGATCATTTGCTACATAAAATTATTCTAATATGAGGCATGACTCTAACCAATGGTAGTGTTGTTAAAAAAAAACAAAAGGGATTTATTGTTATTTTGTTTTAAAAGGGGTTGGGATGTGAAGATGTCGGTCTTAATGTTCAGAATATTTAGTATATTTTTAACAGGAGTTGGGATGTGAAGTGGTGGGTGTTAATATCCAGAATATTTTAAACCTGGTAGATTTTTAACAGGAGTTGGGATGTGAACAGGTGAGTGTTAATGCCCATAAGATTTTAAGCCTAGTACATAGTTTTTATTCTGAGATGAGCTATTATCACTTCTCAGATTGGTCAAGACCATTGATCTTACTATTTCAGCCATCTATTCTCTATCCATCCTCAGGTGCACAATCCATATGAGAAGAGGGCCAGAGAATGTTTTTTTTAGTATTTATCTGATTTCCTAAAAAGCCAAAATGTGACACAAGGTTGGCCTCCCTACATGAAGTAAGCCTCCTGAGGGGTGGATGCAAAATCGCTTATTTCCTTTCAGGTATGTCTCAATCACTGGGCAATAAACCCAGCCCTTACTCCTCTGAGGTGAGGGGGCAGGTGCTGTGTTGGGCTAAGGAATGTCCCTCTGGAAGTAAGTTGATTAATTTTTAATTCATTTAGCATGAGTCCCAGCTCTAAGCAGTGTTCAGCAATACTATAAAACAGACAAAAGAATTGTAGCAAATCTATTGCCCATAAGGCCAGATCTAACAGAATCTATCATAGGCAATTTCATATTTTATATGTAAAATTGAGACTCTAAAAGAGTTTAAGAACGGAGAAGTCTGGAGAGAGTTGATTGCCAAGTCACATGTGGCACCTTATTTGGAACAATAGAAAACAATGAAATAAGTGTATGCTGAATGTGAAAGGGAATATTTGGAAAAAAAAAAATTCATTTATTGTTTATTTTTCTCTTGACAAATACAGCTTCAGTCTCAATTTTTTTTTTAACAAACTCCATTATTTTGTTCATCACCACATCTCAAAGTCTTTATTAACCCCTTTACTGTAACTCTATTGACCTAGTCAAAAACAACAACGATTCGTTTAAATTACTACTTTTAAGCTTGTATCCATTGCCATGTTACATGTACTACCTCCACAGTCGACCATATTATGTGAGTGGTATGACTGTTCTCCAATACTTTCTTTACTAAACAATAAGATCTACAGTTCAAACAACTACTGGAATTAGAATCTTTAGAGGCACATTGGAATATACCTAAAGATATCTATATTTCACTATTAAAACATTTGTCTTGTATACAGGAATTCATTCACAGTTTTACAATTTGAAAACAATGATTTGTTGCAAGCAAGGTTATCCTCTTGTATTTTGTAACCGTACAAAATAGAGTTGTGCATTGTTACTGAAGAGATACAATTGAATAAACATGTTATTTGTCATATCACTCCACAGTGCAGACTTTGAGATTTCAAGTTCTTTGTTTTCGGGCAAAAAAAAAGAGATAGCTACAATACAGTATTTTATCATTTCTGACAAATTTCATAGACTTATTATGGTAGAGAAGTTATATAGGTAATAAATGCTCCCTCAAAGCTATGAGATGCAGCTTCCGTAAATAATGAATTTAAATATCTATACAAAAGGTTGATACTTAAAAATTATGAGATGTGATATTTCTGATGAAGAACATGAAAATCTATATTTAAATTCGAAATGGCACCAACCCAGTAAATGCATAATTAAATTTTACTTAGTAAAAAGTGAAGTCTTTCTTTTGAAATCTGTTAGTAAATTAAGGATTCCGTGAGGTTAGTAACATCTCAAGCTGACAAATATATACTACACTACAAAGATGTTTGCATTTGGGCTCTTTGTTTAATGGCATATCAAACTTCATAGGTTATTTAATGCCAAAGACATCCTTGTAGAAGAACAGTAGTGGTAGTATTTAGCCCATAGCTGAGGGGATTAGGGGGTTTGTACCTTTCCCAGGGGTTAGTCCAAAAGTTAATGTAATAGAACAACTGGTGTTCTAATTTGCTTACTACAATGTTGCAGTCCTGCACATTAGCCATTCACATCTCAAGAACTCCTCCTCATATGTATTATGTTTCATAGACACTTGTGTACTACAAAGATACTATTATGGGATTGTAATGACAAACAATAACACCGATAGACTTAGAAAAGCTTTATTCTACTTAGAATAATTGGTACACTTATTAGAGTTTACATAGTCTAGTATTCCCTAGAGAGTTCTCCAAAAGGGAGATAATCATAAAGTAGGGAAGGTAACAATCAATTACTTATTACAGGGACATAGACACACATGTACTAAAGAGATACTACTAAAATGTTTATCTAGTGATGGCAATTTTTTTTATTTATAGAAGTGCAATACTTCAACTGATTAATCATATAACTATCTTTTTCCATATTCATCAGTTGGATCTCCCTTTAAAAAAAAAGAAAGAAAAAGTTTCCTATCTGTTTTATATCATGAAACTCAATAATAAATAATAGATATCTTCACATGTTTTTATGCAAACTTAATATAAGAATATGTGCTTGTATCTTTATATATTGAAAAATATAAACCAAAAATAACTACTTGTGTAAAAGGTGCATACACCAGGTGCAGTCAATATAAATAAAAGTGCAACTATCATTGTAAGGGGGGAATCTTTCTTTTGTTTTCTTTTTTTTTAGTGATTATAATGAGTGAGAATGCGATGGACGATTGCATGTGGCCCCCTTTCCTAGTTTTATCTTATGCAATAAAAAGTTCTAAATGAAAAAAACACAAATTCTATGAAAATACTTTTAAATATTATAAACAGGCTAATTTGAAAAACTAAACATTTTAATATTACTAGGAATAATTTCATATATAAAAAAAACATTAATATGCATAATAGAAATATTTTTAATAAATAAAAATGTATAAAATTTAAAAGTTCTAAATTAAAAATCAAGGTCTATTAAAATAGCTTTAAATATTAAAAACAGGCTAACTTAAAAAAAAAAAAAACAAGCATATTAATATTACTAAATATGATTTTATATGTAAAATAAAAATGAAATGTAATATTGATAGGCATAATAGAAATATCTTTAATAAATAAAAATAGATAAAATTTAAAATCTTATAAATTAAAAACAAAGTCTATAAGAATACTTTAAAATATCATAAACAGGCTAACTTGGAAAAACAAATATTCTAATATTGATAAAAATAATTTTATATACATTAAAAAAAAAAAATAAATAAATATGCATAATATAAATATTTTTGATAAGTAAAAATAAATAAAAAATCTGTAGTTAGGAAATGATTTTATATATGTAAAAATATATATAATTAAATAAATAAATAAATACACATAATAGAAATATTTTTGATAAGTAAAAATAAATAAAAATTCTGTAGTTAGGAAATGATTTTATATATGTAAAAATATAAATAAGTACACATAATAGAAATATTTTTGATAAGTAAAAATAAATTAAAAATTCTGTAACTAGGAAATGATTTTATATATGTAAATAAATATGCATAATAGAAATATCTTTAATAAGTAAAAATAAGTAAAATTTAAAAATAAATAAAAAAATTCTGTAGTTGTGAAAAGACAAACTAAATCATTGAAAAATTTTTTTTTTAAATCAATTATAAATATCTTTAGATTGAGAATCAATTACATACTAAGTAAGTAAATGATTTAAACTCCAATAGAATAGTCCACCCATGTTATTTGACAATTTCAAGAGTAATCCTAACCAATGGAAGTATTGTATATTATATATATATATATATAAATGAGATTAAGGTAATTTTCTTTAGAAGCATTGTTGAGTAAAGTATATATTATTATTTATATTTTTTGCTTGAAGGCAGTTACAATGTGTATATTGTATAAAATCTGATAATTAATGAAAATATCATGAGAAGCGAACTCGCAAATACTGCCCACTACGTAGAACATCGTACAGCAGCCGTTTCAACTTTATTAAGTCTCATCAGCGATGTATACTTACAATTTCCCTCCGACTGAAATCAAAACCGGGAGCTCAGCACACAGAGTCAGAGACTTTACCACTGGAAGTATACATCGTTGATGAGACTTAATAAAGTTGAAACAGCTGCTGCACGATGTTCTACATAGTGGGCAGTGTTTGCAAGTTCACTTGTCATGATTATTTTCATTAATCATCAGATTTTATACAATATACGCATTGTAACTGCCTTCAAGCAAAATATATAATATATATATATATATATATATATATATATATATAATAATCTTTGACATACAACTTTTGAAAAAGTCTAAAAATGTCTTTTTTCTATTTTTCAGATTGCTTTATTTTTATATACATAATATTTTGGTTGATAATTCCTCTGGCCCTTTTCAGGTATTTCTTGTTGAACTCAGGAATGTCTTGTCAAACTCCCAATTACAGCAAGAAATACCTGAAGAAGGCCAGAGGGCACATCAGCTGAAATGTTGTCTATATAACAATAAAGATGAGGACAACAGTCTGAAAAATCCAAATGATACAAATTATCAAGCGTCATCTAAAAAAATTGAGACAAATAAAGTCTAAAAATAGTTCTAAACAGTTGAGAGATAGTCAAGCCTCAAAAAATATTTTGATGAAAGTATTATTTTCCCTAATGGGTGGACGATTCTAGAGAAACACCAAATAATTTATATGTCCTTCTTTAATGTTGTTATCTAAATTTGAAAAAAAAAAAATTCCTAGATTTAAAATAAACAAAAAAAAAACACAAAGTTAACAAATTATGAGAAACTAACAAGAATCATAGGGGATGAACACAAACAGGTAAATGAATATTTACATAGAGAAGATGAAGGCAAATCGAATACAAAAAAAAAAAAAAGAAAAGAAAAACATGACTGAACAAATACACCCACACACATACACACACACGCATATGTACAGGAAGCAATGCTAGCTGTTGGCGTTGGCACAGTTGGTTTGACACTGTTTATCGAATCTTACCTTGTCAATTGCGTGTCTTTGTCGTTCAGATGAAGTGGAAGTGGTAAGGTCAGAGTGCGGTGTGCTACAAGCAGAGGTAGACATGCTTGGGGTGAGGAAGTACTCCTGCTGTGAAGACCCTGAGGGTGAATCCCCAGGGGAGGTGCAGGCTGGATCTCGGATCCCCTCTAACTGTGCCGCTAGCTGCTCAGGATCTATACCATGCTGAATTGCACCCATGCAGCGATCTAACAAAATCACAAAATAGGGTGACTTATAAATGGTCCACCGGCCATGTGCAGGGAGCAAGAGAGAGAGAGAGAGAGAGAGAGAGAGAGAGAGAGAGAAATGGCAAAAGAGAAAGAAAGAGCAGATACGAACATAGAGAAAGAAAGAGCGAGAGCAAGAGAGAAAGAAGAAAAGATAGAGAGAGAGAGGAAGAGAAGAAGAGTAATAGCAAAGAGACAGTAAGAAGTCAGAGAGAGAGAGAGAGAGAGAGAAAGATAAACACATACACACACATAAAAAAAGGATTATACCTTCCTTCACATTACATTTGTTTGTAGTTGTTTTTTTAAAGCATTTTTTAAAAATATTTTTTAAGTTTTTTTTATTATATATCTTTTATTTAATTTCATGATTATATTGAAGTAGTTTATTTTCTTTTATTTTGGATTTTTTTTTACTTCATCTTTATTTGTATTTTGTTTTATTCTCTTTATTTTTTTTTTTTTAGATATTTTTTATCCATTTATCCTTATTTTAAGACCTTATTATTTGACTAATTTCTAATTTCTTACTGTAAACTATTTATTATTCTATTACATTTATCTAACAATAGTTGTTACAGAAAACTTATATATAAATATAACAGCTTTTATAAAACATAGTATTTTATTCCTTCTAATCTAAACTACTTAATTTTTAAAACTTGAAGTCTATCCAACAACAGTTACACTTATTAAATGAAATTTATATGCAAACAACACATTTTATAGGACAGAAATAATATTTTATTCCTTCTGATCTGAAGTACTTAATTTTCAAAATGGAAGTCACATTAAAACTTTTGCTGGAAACAATTTTCAACTCAAAACCACTTTCAACATCTTCAATTCAGTTACACCAGATTCCTAAAATGTGCTTTAACCCTGTCACTCCTACTGGAACACCGTTGTCCCAATCAAATTTCATTTTCATTTCAACCCTTAAAATGTTGGACTCAAAACATAATGTTGCATATCCAAAACTTAAAAAGCAAAAAAAAACAAAGTTGTATTATTTAGATTTTACAGAATGTTGTCCTCATCTTTATTTTATATATACAATGTTTCGACCAATGTGTCCTCCTTTATAATATTGAACATGAGGACAACAGTAAAAAAGAATGTAAATAATACAAATTATCAAGCCTCATCTAAAAAAAAAATTCAGACAAAAAGAAATTGGTTGTAAAAAGGGTTAAAGATGGAGCTTATCCAAAAAAAGGTTTGCTGAACAAAGATCTTTTTTCTAATAAATTATTGCTAAACAATTTCAGTTTCTACATTCTACATTGCAGAATAAATTACTTTTAATATAAATAATAGAGATCTCAAATGTCTTATCTTTCTTGTGATTTCATATTAGCTTCAATAAGATTTGTGAAAAGCTATAACCAGAGTTTAGAAAAAAAAGACTGCTTTGACTGTGTAGTCCTTCTTAAGGGGACTTTTTGGGTGGCTTAACAATTGGTATAGAACATGCTATTTAGCTCAAATATCCAAGACTATTTATGTTCTCTGCAGAGATGGTCAGATTCAAGAGAGTGTGGAAGGGTAATATCAGATTCCATACCAAGTACATGCTCTTCAAATTTTAGCTTTGCAGCTTAGACTTGTACCTGGTTGGCATGCAGATAAAGTTTATCAGGTGATCGTTGAGGCTGAATGTAAATCAGGAGGAGGTGGAGGAGCTCTCAAAGTAGTTTTGACGAATGTGAAGAGAGCTCTTTTGGTTTGAATTCAGTTTTCCTTCTCCTAGACTAGTTTTCATACCAAGGTTAAAGATCTTAGTCTACCTTACTATTATCCATAGCTGGAGGGAGAATAGTTGGATTTATACCTTTCTCAAGAGTATTAGCACTATGTGAAATACAAACAACCACATGAAGGATTTAAACTCATCTTGCTGTGTCCATCTCTTATAACAGTAACCATTACACCATGTGCCTCCAAAATGAAACAGAATGGACAGAAAAGGCCGGTTGTGAAAAAAAGAATCCTGGACAAGTTATCGTGCTCACAGTTTTATTCCCTAAAGGCAGCGCTCCGAGTTGAAATAGAAACTTGGGGGGAGAAGGAGTTGGAAAATGTGTATAAGACATGTACCCTAGACGGGTGTCTATAGCGGAACTGTCTGTTTCGCTCAGTCTCCTGGGGGAAACGACCATGTCTTTTGTAATTGAGGCTTTTGTTCTTTGTTGAGTTAGAATCACTATGGATCACATGAATTAAAACCATGACGCAATGCTACTGACCAAGTTAGCAAGTATGCTTCATTTGGCCTTTGTCTTTAAAATGAACCTGGTCACTTCCTTAGGATTCTCTCTTTAGAACAGAGAGCACCAGTTCATATAATTACAAAATCTCTGCTGCCCTCTTTTATTCTGCTCTGAGTGAGATTCAGGAAAATTGCTGACAGAGATTTAAAAAAATGAAAATAAAAAATAAAAGAAATCCAGGAATTCAAAAAGAAATGCCTGAGGAATATTTTCTGCATTTCTTACCTGGGGCACAAAACCAAAGAATACATGAGAATCTAGAGGGTCCCCCAAAATCCTCTCCTTGCCACTGTGAAACAATAAAAGCTAACCTGGTTCAGTCCTATCACAAGGCACATCATTTTATACGAGAGGATCATTCAGAGCACTGTTGAAGGAAGGAACAAATGAGAGCAGAATCAGAAAGGCTTGTCCAACAACATGAAAGAGACAGACAGGCATGATCATGGGAGTACTCTTCGTTCAAGGCTACAGACAGACTTGGCACGGAGGAGGACCTCAGCCTTTGTTTTCAAGTTCCAACAATAGCAAAGATAAAGGAAATGGACTCGATTATCTTCCCTTTACACTCATATCCTTAAGAATGAATCTACTCTGGATTTTATCCTATCACCAAGAAGAAAAAAAAACACACCTGGCCACTGATCTAGCATAATGGTTTAATTAAGGGACCCTATGACATTTAGGCACCCCTTTTGCGATCTCGTTTCATACGAACATTTTTTTCATTTATACCATCAACATCCAGTTGTTGGTTAGGGTTTGGGGTTAGTTTTATAATTAAAAAAAAACTCTAAAAATCATCTGTTAACAAACAACTGGATGTTGACAGTGTAAATGAAAAAAATGTCCTTATAAAACGAGATCACAAAAGGGGTGCCTAAAGGTCATATGGTCCTAATTAAGAAGATTAGATGTGAAAGCAAAACTACCATCCTATAATTATCTAGCCTATCCAGGAAGTAATGGCACAAAAGATGGGTTTTATACAGAGACTAAAAGGATGTTATTAAAAAAAGAACTATAAAGTAATCCTGAAAATGCACCTTTCAAGATGTTCCTTCTGCATTCGACTTTTACCGAGCTAGAGTGAGCAAGATACGTTCATGAAAACATCCAATTATACAATTATTGGTTTGTATGGTTGCTAGTAGTTTAGAATTCGATTCCAGAATCCTTACATCAGTGTAATTAGTTCAAGATCACATATCACTAGGAAATAAGACCTGACAGATATCACAAGGAAGAAATATAAAATCCTAAGTTGTGTACGCGTTTTCAATTGATTCCGGAAAGACCACTGAGAACAAAAGGATATGCCAGGACAAGAATGTCCTCCATCTGGATCAAAGAGATGCTTTTTTTTTGTTTTTGTTTTTTGTTTTTTTTAGAGTGGATGAAGTGATTTCTTTTCATTCTGCCACTTTCAGATTTGCATCCACAAAGCAAGAATTCAGAATCCATCATCAGAATTTTCCAGAGATAAGAATTTCGCAATTGGATTATGTCAGAGTCAAGCAGAAGGGGTTACCGAAATTTTAATTTGTGATATTCATGAATGTAATGTTCTTGATAAATAAAAACAAAGAAATACTTATAGATTTCTCAGTATTGGCCAGAATGGATGATTCACATGATTTTTTTCTGTACTTATCCAGCACGTCGTGTTCATTCATTTTGCATGAGCCACCATTTGAAGAACTTTTAGAATTATTTATGGACCTGGCAACTGTTGGTTGTTTTAGTCACAATTTGGCAGCAATTTTGTGAGTGATGTATTCACCTTCACAGAGATTTTTGATCTGCACATGCATCTCTAATGCAATTCTTTTACCAGGCATAGTCGCTATTATCACACTTTGTATCACTATAATTCATAGCTAAATAACACTTCTAATCACAGCTAAAATGAATGCTCTTTGATTGGAAAAACAATGTGTTATCCAATTTGACCAATCAAAATAAGTCTATCATGTGCAAAATGAGTGAACACTGTGTGATAGAAAAGAACAGGAAAAAAATCATGTGAGTCTTCTATTTTGGTCAATACTGTAGGATTTGATTCAAGAAAAAAAAAAGGTAATCTGAACATTAGCTACATAAATGAAAGTAACCTCTCCTTGTTTCTTTCACTTTGAGGATGCCTTATGTTTTGGTCGGCCATTTTCATTTCACCGTAAATCTACTCTGAAAATACAAATTTGTTCTAATCAATACAACTGCATGTTTTAATATGAAAATATCATAAAATGTGTTCTTAATAACAATTAAGTTCATTTCAAATAATGCACAAGCACAATTAAGAACACATTTTATGATATTTTCGTATTAAAACATGCAGTTGTATTGATTCAAACAAATTCGTATTTTCAGTGTAGATTTACGGTGAAATGAAGATGGCCAGCCAAAACATAAGGCTTCCTCAAAGTGAAAGTAACAAGAGGAGGTTACTCTCATTTCTGTAGCTAATGTTTAGATTACAAAAAAACAAAAAAAACAACTAAAAATCCAATCAATCAGATTCATGCCTTAACAAGAGAAAGAAAATTGTCATTAACGTCTTCAGAGATTCAAATGATGCAAAAATTTAGAAAGAAATTACCTACAAAACTTAATATGAGGGTCAACTCAATAAATAAGGGAATTCTTTTTTAAAAAGTAAGTTTTTTTCAGAATGCTTGCCATAAATGTAAACTCAGCCTTATTTAAAATTAGCTTATAGCAAAAACGATTCTAATCTCACAAAAATGTTTTGAGGCTATTCAAAATTGCAACAAAATCAAACAGTGCTCCAATCTTGAACAGAGGTCTGTCATCACATCTTTTGTGTCTGTGAAGTGCAAACTATGTGAAATTTACAGAAGAATGTATGATGTGTACAGAGTATATATATATATATATATATATATAGTGTGTATTAGAAATAAAACATTTTGAAGTGTAGTCTCTGAAAACTACTGTCTAAAATAGAAAAAATTATTTTTTTTAAAAAAAGGTCTATAATTATCATTATTCTCTATCTTAGAACGTCATAAAATAATTTTTCTTCATTACATTAAACTTATTAAAAAAAAAACTCATTTCATATTTTTAGATTTTCTCTACTAACATCTTGTCATATAGTACCTAAATAATGAAAATGGAATTGTCTGTTTTTCCTATGAATAATGTCTGATGAAACCTCAAAAGAGAGAAATAATGAGATTTTATGGGACTTATTAATTCAACATAGCAATTGCTAAATACTCTTTTTACCTTGTATCTTTTCTAAGTAAACCTTTTTTCCTTATCCTTAATACTCACTGTGTTTCTTCCTATTATTTTTCTGTTTAACTCTGGTACTTGAGTTGCAATACATTTTCATCTATTTTTCTTTTTTAAACAATTTCTACACTTTGGGCAGTTAGTCATTGATAGGTTATAAACTAGAACTGAAAACGGACAATACTGATTAATTTCAAAGATACAATAAATGGTAAGAATCGATATGAATATTCTGGCTTTATTGGAAAATAAGTCTGTGAAATATGAGTTCATCACAAACTTCTGTGTGCTATTACTTTGAAGAAAAGGGAATTTTGAGAGCATGCTTAGCTAAAACAGTAACAAGCATTCAAGTTAAGCATTCAAGAAGGAATTGAACCTCTACAAATTTTAGTTACACTAACTATTTTCATATAGCAGAAATCATTCTGATAATCAGGCATCTTTGTATTCTTTATATTACTGAAAATGTTTCAGCTGAATCATTCTTCAGCCTTCCCCAAATATACAGGGTGTTTCATAAAATTAGATATCGGAGTTAAGGCAAAAATTCAGGATTTCAAATGCTGATTTTCTAGGCAGACAGACCCCTCCCTGGTATAAGTAGATACACAAAGACAGGGTTCTTTGTCGGATGTTAAATACACCATAGATACTCATCTCTAAGTTAACCTTGCATAATTAAGTTTTGCAGCTAAGGATAACATTCATGATTTCAAAGGCTGATTTTCTAGGCAGCCAGACCCTTCTGAGGGGTAAGTAGATCTTTGCACAAGAGTTTAATCTACAGTTTAATTTATTTTAAACCTCTAAAAAAAAAATAAATAAATAAAAATATTTTTTTAAATTTTAATTAAAAAAAAAAAGGAAGAGAAATGTTTAACCTGAATTTTTTCCTCTTTTATAAACTACATTCTTATATCATTGAGCTACGAAAATGAATAAAGTAAAAAAGAAATGCCTAGAAAAGAAATAAAGTAAAAAGTAAAGTTGGCCTAAAGTTGGTATCAGCCAGACAGATAGGGAGTCTATCCCCTTTTCACTAGTGTTAGACCAAGGAGATTGTTTAGTGTCTGAGGCAGAGTGGCACAGCTTCCATCAGCTCCTCACTTTACCGCACAGATCCCAATGCTACACATAGGCTGATTTGTTGAAGGCTGGTATCCCAGCCAGACACTCTACCAACTGAGCTAAAACAATATTGTACTTTTACTGTTGTTTTTTTTTTTAATTCAAAGAAAAGACATCCATATAAACAAAATAGCCAAACTGTTATAAAAAAAAAATAAACAAAATCAAATTCTGAGAATTATCTTTAAAACATGTAAAAGTCATTTACATTCACCTCTATTAAGGGGGTCAAATTAACAAAATTGTTGAAGGGGGTGTGCATGACAAAATGCTGATTCTACAAATATTGAGTCTGCTAGATCAAATCGTAATTTTGAATTTTTGCCCTAACTCAAATATCAAATCTTATAAAACACCCTGAGAAGTGTGGAGGAGAAATTATCATTTAATTAGTTGATTTTTTTTCTCCTCCCGAATAAAAATGAGTTTCTCCTTTTTTCTGACCCTCCCTCCTTCTCCACTTTCAGATTATACATTTGATGAAAATTGAAAAATAGATTGACCAAAACATGTTAACAATATCAAAAATACAAAGAGAGTGTGAGAAATTTTTGAATTTTTATGACTTATCAAAGTTATGAGAAAATATTCTTATTTTGGTACTAATGCAGAATAGCGCGCAAGAGATAATATCATTAGATTACATATAAAAAGCATTACATTTCATGGAAATATCTGAAACCTTTGAGAGGCTAGGATTAGGGTTAGATTTAGGGTTAGGCTAATACTATTTATATGTAAAATGCGATTTTAATTATATTATCTCTTGCGCGCTATTCTTCATTTGTACCCTTATTTTGACTTGCAAGACACGGAACCAAAAGAATAGAAAGATAAAAAAAGAATATTTGGCTCCAAGATTCTGTGCTAAACATCTTACAAGTTTCATCTCATGCTCATGAGCAACAAAATGCAAATTTAGTGATTATGCATAAATACAACATCCGCTCAAATTGATGAAGAACTGTAGTGTTAGAAATTAGGTTATTCTCCCAAAAGAACATTCTTAAATCTTGTAATTGTGGGTGGAGAGGATAAATTATTTATTTTGTTATTTTATTGGTTGGAGCATAATGCATTCAGAAAAAAAAAGAAAAGAAAAACAAAACAATGCTTGCATATCTCACATGCAATTACCACATTGCTTATAAGAATTTGTTTATTTTCTTTTAGGATTTGGGATGAAGAGGAAATAATCCATACATTTTTGAATCATGCAATTAGACCTGATTATTTTTTTTTTTTAAATCAGAAAGAATAAAAAAAAAAAAATTAAAAAAAGACAAACTACCATCAGCAGATTTCAAATTTAAGGTAAAAATTGTTGGAAATATATATCAAACCAAAATGCGAACATAAAAAAAAAATAAAATAGAATGAGAAACTGATAAGAGTGGAGAGAGCAGAGACATTAAATTAGCAGTATTTTTTTTTTTTTATAAATTCAGTTTTAAAAAAAAATGTTTAAAGGTTACTGTTTTGGCATTCTAGTCCCATGCATGCCTAAAAAATAGCTAAGCCAAGCAAGAGGCATTCCAAAATTTGAAGTCCACTGCTACTAAACAAAGCAGCTTGGTGCTTCTCATTCAAGAAATTCATAAGCAGATACTTCTTTTTTGTGGGTTGGGAATGTAGTTTTATCTATAATTTCAGTCAAGGCTTTATTAAAACCAACATCCTCATCAGTTTATTTTGCCTTCAACTTAAATGTTATACTATACAGACACGGTTGGATGTGCATGGTATAATGGTTAGTTGTAGGAAAAGTTTCAATCCTGGACGAAGCTGTTTGCATTTCCCATAGTGATAATACACTTGGGAAAGGTATGAATCCAACTACTCTCTCTCCAGTTATGGGCAAATAGTAGGGCAGATTGGGATCTTTAATCATGGCTAGGTAACCAGTCTAGGAGAAGGAAAATTTGAATTCAAACCTGTTAAACTCCACTTAAGAAATTGATCTTGTATCACATCCTGCTCATGTGGAGGGGTTGGTAATTATATATATATATATATATTGATTGAAAATAACTACACAATTGTATATACCTATTATATAATACATTGCAGACAGCTTGATGACAGAGTTTTCTTCCAGAGACAAGACCCAGAATTTTAGTTCTAGTAATACAATTTTTTTTTGTTTGAATTGTAATTTCACAATCTGCTTTTTATGGCAGGTAAAGCCTCCTCACTTAAAAGATTGGCCATACCTAATCTTTTATTCTCTTGACAGTTAATATATTCAATAAAACAACAACAACATATCTCTTCTTTCCATAATCATTAATCTATAACTGTAAAAATGATCCTTCCTAGATACAAAATCTATATATAATGTGTGTATGTGTATATGTATATATATTCAAACAAATGTGTTTAAACAAAATAGAATCCCTATTATTTTCAAGTTTTTTTATTCTTCCTTTCAAGCTTCCTAATAATTCTTTTGATGTTACAATCTTAAAAGGCATTAATGATTTCTCCGAAAGAGCCATTATTGGCAGACCAAATATTTCGGACCTTATCCTAACCATTATCAAGGTATATATCTGTCTATTATTATTCAAACTGTTTAATCTTTAACTATTGTTTTGTTTTTGTCACCAAGGTGATACTCTGCTAAACAATAGTACTTTATTTTTAAATATTTCTATTAACATAGGCAAACGTAATTTAGAATAAAAATTGTTCTATCAATCTATTTTAACCTTTTTGGAATATAAATTGTTCTATCAATTTTAAACATTTTAGAATATTGTCACAGTTGAATACATATATATATTTACCACCTCTGCATGAGCAGGATGTGACATAAGGTCAATTTCTCAAGCGGAGTTTAACAAGTTTGAATTCAGAGTTTTCCTTCTCCAAGACTAGTTGCCTAACCAAGTTAAATAGCTCTTAAATGCCCTACTATTTACCCATAGCTGGAGGGATAATAGTTGGATTCATACCTTTCCTCAGGGTATTAGCGCTATGGGAAATGCAAACAGCCTCAACCCGAATTTAAACTCGTCTCACCATGTCCATTTCCAATGATGATAACCATTACACCACACACATCCATATTGGTACATATGAATATATCTATAAGATACTTTGATGTAGAACAATAATTAGCAAGTTAATTCTAAAAGCCATTGTCATGACTATAATCTTCACTGAGTTTCTCTATGCTAAACTTAATAAATAGCTTACCTATAATCTATATATACATATATATATATATATATATATATATATATTATGGTGTAGAACAAGAGTAAGCAAGTTAATTTGAAAAGCCATTGTTATGAGTGTAATCCTCACTGAGTTTCTCTTTGCTAAACTTAGTAAATATCTATAGGTAACAGGTTTTCTTTTAAGCATATTCATTGATTATGATTGTAGCAGGTGACTACAGAGACTGAACTCACAACCAATGTAAGGAAAACACGCTACCAAGCTTCGAGATTGTGTTGGCGAGTGTGAAAATTTTGCACAGGTTGGGTAGCACTAAGAGTGATTGGCCCAGATGTAAGATCTTGGTGAGTGCAGTGGTCTGTCAATTATTATTTAAGACCTACCTTCCAACACCACTGGGCAGTTTGTTTTCATCTTCCTAACCAGAACAGAGACCAGTGAACATTTGTTTACGACTAGAGACCAGTGAAAATTGGCGTCAAACTGGAGACTAGTGAACATTTGCAGTTAAGACATATAAAACACATGTTCACATAGACATGTGCTGAAGAGTCAGAAGCTCTAGTAGAAAGAGTGGATGAAGATGTTTAGATGTACACTTATAAAATGGATAGGATTCTCAGAATCTTCCAGAGAACAGCAGGAATTCAGAAAAACTGACTGGATATTGTAATGGATTCATCAGCAGTGCCTCATCTAGAGAGCAATGAAAATTGTTTTCTTTTTGACAATGATTACCGTGGTTGCTTTCGGTCGTCACTTCATACCTGTATTTCGAAATAATAGGTTTTCTTTTGCACAATGATTGAGAAAGACTTTATAATAATGGCAGATTTCATTTCATAATCTTAGCTACTGTTTTGATAGACACAATACAGCTAATAAAAATTTTAAAATACAAGAAACATTGATATGCAAAAAAATCAATCAATCAATGGGGTCAATGAAAGACAATTTGAAGATTATCTGCTACAACAGAGTATCCTATTGTCGGTATCAGCTGGACAGCAAGGGAATCTATTCCATTTTCATTACCGCTAGACCAGGGAGATTGATTTTGCATCTGAGATGGAGAGCCACACCTACCATCAGCTCTCCACTTTACTGCATCATCTAGTCCATGGTAATCGCACAGCCACATAACCTGTATTGTCTTGTAGCCCATCGCAGCATTACAGAAGACAAGGCTACCGCTATGGCAACGTCTTCCCAAATGACCCTACCTCATGGGCAAGGAAATAGGATATATGCTAGTCAGCTGTGTGGGTGAGAGCTGGTATCGAACCTGGAACCTTGTGTTTCCTTGGCAGATACTCTACAGACTTATATCTTATTACTTACTAGTTTAACAAGAGAGAAAAATATCATCTCACCTGTTTTTTGCATTGCCAAAGTTTCAATTGGAAATTTAGCTCTTTCAGGAATTAACTTTATGTTTGATAACATATCCAAAATATTTGGTATGTTTCACTATTCTTGTTTGCTTTGTATTTCACTATTGATTTCTGGTTAATCTTCCAATTTTTGTTTGTTAAAATTCTATCACTATGTTGGTATGTGGTGGCAAACTAAGTGAAGATGTCTATCAGTGAGATTACAAAGTCTGGGTTAAAGAAAATAAAGAAATTCAATGTCTACAAGGCTTTGTTATGACTTAACCAAATATCGCAAGATCTTTGTAATAAGATTTTAAAAAACAAAAAAAACAGAAATGGTATAGTATAAAAAAAAAATCACTGGAAGAAACAAGTTTTTAATTGAAAAACTTATTTCTTTTGTACATCTTTTTTTTTATTTTCATTTTTTTTTAAAATTAAACTTTCGAGAAAATGTGATATGCTGACTTATACTGGCTGATATAAAGTGTGTTTCAGAAAAATTTATTTAATTTCGTAATCTAATAATTTGACCAATTCTTGTTCAACCCAGCAAGGAATGAGTGCTTTCAGTTTGATTTGACTGTGTGTGCATATATACATATATATGCACACACACACATAAGAAGTTAAGGTTGCATGGACGAAGTCAACAGTGCTTGTTACTGACAGTTTCTTGCCTATGCAATTCTCAAATGAGAATCATATAAGCGAGAAACTGTCAGTAATAAGCACCATTGACTTCATGTCCAAACTACCCTAATTTAGATATACATGCTCTATCCATTTAGTCTAAATATAGCACTATATATATATATATATATATATATATATATATAGGTAGGTATTTTCCCAACCTTTTGCCACAGGTAGGATCTAACACAAGGTCGCAAGTATAAAACATCCAGTGAGGATCAAACTCGCTTTTCAGTAGAAATGGATCTGTGAGACTTGCTTTCTAACCATTACACCATGATGTGATATATATATATATATATATATATATATATATGATACATACACTGACAAAAAATAAAACTGCAACTGCCTGAAGGATGATGCCGGTTTTGATCCAAGTACACTATTTTGGGGTCTGTGTACTGTTGATACACCCCTTATTTTGGAACTGGTATACATATTCGCCTATTACATTAACTCTTAATGTCCTATAACCACCCGGCCGGAAGTCACATTCATTTTCCTAATCCACCCCAATCAATAGCCTTTGTTTAAATTTAATATTAAACATTTAGAAGTCTTTGATTTAAGGAAAATAACAGGTAACTTTAAATGAAAAGGCCATTTTTTGATAAATCTTTATAGGAATTGGGCTTTGGACTTGGGAAATTCTCAACGGGATGTTAAGAGTTAATACAACTATATTAACTATATGTTTAATATTGAGTAAATTGAAACATTTAGGGTGAATCTAATTTTATTTTCTGTCAGTGCACATATGTATGTATATATCTTTTCAATAACACATATTCAAATATATTGTTGAGAAATTTAGTGAAAATGGAAATTCTAAATAGCATTATGATATAGCAAAATCAAATTTATAGAAAATTTTAAGCACTTATACCTCACAAACATCCCAATACATAAATATTTACAAGCAATTGAGACTAGATAATTTCATCTTGAATAAATTAACTATTTTAATTTTTGCATTGTCATACATTAACTCTTAGCCTACCAAATTTCTCCATGGCTGTATTTTCTTGGTATTTTTTACCTGTACGAAGTGATATTTCAAAGTTCACTATCTATTTCCCTCAGAACTCATTCTAGTCAAATAAAGTGCTACTATTATTGTAATATGAGTTCTTCTGCTCAGTTATAATAAAATAACATCAGTTTTTGTACATTGCTTGAGAGAGAGCTGCTGTGAGTGTCTTAAGTAGGCAGAGTTAAAAAAAAAAAAAGATTGAGTTTTACTTTATTTTAGATTAGAATATCTTTTTTTGGTTATGTCTTGAAAGGTCTGTACAGTATAGCACATACATAATTGATGAAGAACACATGCAACATAAGGATGAGGATATTAGGTTGAGTAAGACTTTTGTGGTAATAGATTTCAAATCTATTTTTTATATTTCTAAAAATAAGGAATATTTTTAAAATTCTAAACTGAAATCATGCCTTTTCATTATTGTCCGACTTTCTATTTTATTAAAAAAATAAAAGAAAAAACCTACAACTAATTCCTGTCATATATGAAAACCAGTGGCATAGTGTTGATTCAAAAATTTTATAAATGAAGTTGATAGAAAAAAATAACAGAAAATCCATCATTAGTAGCCCTTTAAATTAAATTTTTAATCATTAAAAATATCCCATTAATGTATCATATTAAACACCAAAAGTGGATTTGCCTTATTTTCAGTTTCTTTGTTTAATGGCATATCATCCTTCATGGGATATTCAATGTCAAAGTTATCCTTGTAGAAGAATAATAGTAGTACGAAATAGTATTTAGCCCATAGCTAGGGGGGTTGATACCTTTCTCAAGGGTATTAGTCCAAAACTGAATGTAATATCATGACTGGAGTTCAAACTTGCCTACTATAATGTAGCAGTCCAGTACATTAACCAGGTTTTCTTTTCTTTTATAGATCACTAATTAGGACTGAGCTCATTCTTTAACAGGTTTGAATTCAGAGCCTAACCAAGGTTGAAGAACCCAGTCTGTCCTACTATTTTACCCATAGCTGGTGGGAGAATAGTTGGATTCATACCTTTCTCAAGGGTATTAGATATTATGCAATAGGGACTGCCTCCTTACAAACTGGATATAATATAAGATTTATATACTTATTTGTCAATATTCTCTAAAGAATTTTTAGATTGACTTATCAATAATGTTTCATTATTGAAGATTTTGAAACTATACTACTAAACTTATCAGCAATTTATTTTTTTGATGATGTGGGGTGGGGTTACTGATTTATGTATATAGAACAATGGGATTCCATTCTCTAGAGACTAAATAGGATTGATGGAAAGCAGGTATTAGTTAAAGTTTTTGGAGAACAACATGAGAAAAAGGCACATATTTCAAAACAAGGAATTGTTATATAATTAATATTGTAAAAAGTAAAGTCGACGGGGCGGCCTAAAGTCGGTATCAGCCAGTCAGCGAGGGAGTCTATCCCCTTTTCAATAGCGCTAGACCAAGGAGATTGCCTTTAGCATCTGAGGTGGAGCGCCACACCTACCATCAGCTCATTACTTTACCGCACAGATCCCTGTGCTACTCATACGCTGAGTTGGCGAGGACCGGTATCGAACTGGAACCTTGTGGTTTCTAGCCGAACGCTCTACCGTAGACAAAAATAATTGGATTGTGGGCATGGCCCCCACACCATCTGTCAGTTGGTCACATGACAATTTAGCTCCTTGAAACTTTCTCTTTTAACTCCTTTTTTATCAAAGGGACCACACCTATTTGGTTTTGGTCATTGCTCATTGAGTGAAAAGGACACATTTCTCAGCTCTATTTATAGTGCCGAATAGAGACATTTACTCTCCAACTTTCTCAGTATTTATTACATTTTGCCATCAAAGAAAACATGTCATTTATAACTAATTATACTTTCTTTGTTCATGGATCATATTGTATACTTAACTAGTTTGGGACATATGTATTCTGTTATTTGTTATTATATGTTATGTTTATTAAACATTCATATGTGCATTGTTCATGAGAGTTAGTTGTCTGTCTTTCCTTACCAAATGCTCAGTGTTAGTGTATCTATAGATGCACTAATTCATTATAAGAACTTAATGTTGGTTTCAAACTAATACCCACTAATTCTTATAAAATCTTTAGGCATTCAACAGGTAAAATATCAAAATAATATTAAGTGATGATTATATTCTTAACAACAGATGCCACTGATTACATATCATAAGACTCAATGATATATAAAACATTTCTTTAAGATAAGATAGAAAAATGTCTACAAAATTTCATATTATGTAGATATTAAGTTTTTCTAACAATTTTAGAACTCTTATACTATAGTTGTGGTGTCTCTGTCTGTCTATTTATCTGTCTCTGTCTGTTTGGGGATGCAATTGAAAACAATGCCCTATACTAAGATCAAGCAAAACTTTTCTAGGGTAGAATTCTACAAGGAATCCAATGATGGTATTCATATTTACCCCTGAATTCATTTGGAGTCTAATGACCAAATTACAGTCTGTGGTATAAGAAAATAAGAAAAAAAAAAATGAGTGGCGTTTCATTCTAGAATATTCTAAAGACACATGTTCTTTCTTCGTTCTATGACGAGTTTGAAAATACAATAGCATTCTAGATTTGAAAACAATTTTATGAGTAACATTTTCACAATAAGCACATCGAAGGATAGGTACTGCTATCCAATGGTGAGCAACATGAAATTTAAAAAGTGTATACTTAAATTTAGATACTATATAATCCGGGCAGGGCCAGGAACATAGAGCTAGTATTCTATAAAATATGATGTGACCTAGAGACACCATGAAAGACCAAGAGTAAAATTCTAAACTTTATGGCTCAATTATAAAACAAACATTACTTAGTAATGTTCTAAATAGATACCCTCCATTTAAGCAAGAGGACGGTATTACATAACTTCTTGCAAGATATATGATGACTGCCACATCTTGACAGATGATAGCCATCTTTACCACCAAAATTATAACTCAAACACCTTGATTAATAACTAATTTCTGAAATATATATATATATATATATATATATATATATAAGGGTAGTGTGGACATAAAGTCAATGGCACCTAATTACTAACCGTTTCTTGCCTATGCGATTTTCAAACTAAGTGACAGGGTTGGCATAGTATGCCTTTTTATACAGTAGAGCCTAAACCACAGTTACTTGGTTTGAAAAATCACATAGGAAAGAAACAGTAACCAAGCACCATTGACCTCATGTCCCATATATATATATTGTTGTCCCATATATATATATATATATATATATATATATGGACACAAATATTAACATACATTGAGATATGTTTTAAAATTAGTTTAAGAATTATGGTTTTTTTATTTTAAGAGATTATAAAAGAAACAGGACAATCCTTAGTTAAGAAAACAATCTCAGTGAATTGTAATTAGATTTCTTGGTTGATTAACACCATAGAATTTTCAAGCTCAAAAAAGAGAAAAAAAAAAGAGAAAAAAAAACAAAAAAAAAAAAAAAGAAGAAAAAGAAATGCAAACAAATGCAGTGAACTACACAGTCTGGTAATCTAGCATTTTTAAGGTTTTTTGTTATTCTTACCATACATATAAACAGTTGACCATTGGCATCGTATTCAACAAAGGATTTTTTTAAACACAACTCCAGGAATTGCATTGAAGAAAGATGAAGAAATAGAATAAGTCTTGGACTATTTAAACCAAGAAAGTTCATTTGAAAGAAGGTATTTCTTCATCAGTTCATTGAAGAGCTTCTTTTTTTATTATCATTATTATTATTTGTGATGATGTTAGAGCAAAGGATTTGAACCAATTATTAAATGTTTATGTATATATATATGTTTTTGTTTTGTTTTGTTTTTTGGCAATTGAAATTTTAAGTGATATTTTTTAAAAAATTTTCAGACTATTATTAGTTTGAAAAGATTTGTGAAAAAAAAAAAAAAATATGATTACTGTATATACTCGCATACCTTGTGACTTTCTGAGACCTAGATTTTGGCCTAATATTAGGCATTGCATTATATGCAAGATACAAACTTTGTGTGTGTAAATAGATGGCCAAGGCTAGGCCTAGTTTGTATTTTGGGTATGATGTAAAATATCTAGGTCTCAGAAAGTTGCATGATACGCAAGTATATACAGTAACATTAAGACAAGAAGGAATCATTTTCAATATATATTCATATTAATTCCACTAAATGAATATATTAGAATGCTCAAATGAAAGTTCACAATATTTTTTTTGTTTTGTTTTTTTTGGGTTTTTTTTTCAGGTGAGCTACAAGTTTCATCTTTTTTTTATCAAAATAAATATTGACATCTAAGATTTTAGACCAAAATTTAGAAAAAAAAAACAGTTTTGATTATAGATGTTTTTGGCATAACAGAAATTTAGATTTCATAATGTTAGTAACCCTTACAAAATATCAAAGGGCAGTTGTGCGATTTCTTTTCAAGGCAGTACAAATTCAATGTGAATATCAAGTTTTATTAATAAGTATCAATACATCTGTGCCATAATTGTTGTATTTGAATTATAAATTCCAGACAACATAACTGTTATAGGACAGAGGTAATATGATAGTTCATTATTTTATAATAAGGATATATCTTTATACAATTATTTGAGCTTTATTTAGATTATTTAGATTTTTCAGACTGTTATCCTGATCTTTATTATATACATAAAGTTTCAGCTTATGTGCCCTCTGGCCTTCTTCAAATGTTTATTGTTGAATTCAGGAGCCTGAAGAAGACCAGAGGGCACATTGGCCAAAACATTGTGTATATAACAATAAAGATGAGGACAGCAGTTCAAAAAATCTAAATGAAAGAAATTATCATGCTTCATTTCAAAACTTCAAATAAATAATTATTTGAGCATATTATGATAATTATCAATCATAATATTTTTTTTTTTTCAAAATAAAATCAAAATTTATTGTTAAGCATGAATGTAGCTATGAGAAAAATAAATGATTAAAGCAAAGCAGGCTGGTTTTTTTTTGGTTTTTTTTATCTGCTGTAATAAATTCATTTTGAATCCAAATTTTCTAAGTGATTAAAGTTTGAACGAATGAAAAAAAAACTGAATTAAATTATTTTCAGCCCCTCAAATACTATACAAATTTCAGGAGAAAAACATTCTTAAATTAGTGTTTATTATTAAATAATTAATTGGTCTTTCATTAAGTATTCAAAATATACTACCTCTCTCCTATGACTGTTACTCTATTTTCATATTATATGTACCCATCACATGACTGTTATGAGGGTTGGTATAGGGTCTGTATTTGGTTACAGCCTGCCTGCCTTTATCTGCCAACTGAATGGTAGCTTGGACCCTTTTTGCAAAGGAGAGTATCATATCTTGATTCTACAACTTCATACAGTAAATGTAACAACAAGTATTGGACAGAGGTAGTAGTTATTTTTAACATTTAAAGTAAAAGGAGGACAACTTTTATTTTTGTTTTTTATTTCATTATTTTTTAATAATAAATTCTGAAGATTAAATCTAGATTTAAAAAACATCTTATGGAAGTTGTTAAAGAGTAATGGCATAGACAGGTTAGTTTCACAAAATTTTAGTTAATAAGAACAAATTTTCTTTGGACAGACACATGTTATGCATATTATGTAATCCATCTAATTGTCTAGTTGCCTATTGTGAAACAATTCCTATGGTAAATTTTTATGTTCATTGTTAATTTAAAAAAATATGTATTGTTATAGATGAAAATAAAAATTTCAAAAAGAAAAACAAAAAATGACATACAGCTGCAATAAAGTAACTAAATAAATTTCATTGTAAGCAATTAAGGACAAAAAAAAAGAACACTCATAATAGTTGTTTAATTTGCATACAAAATTTGTGCATGAATTATGACAACTATTATGGGATTGCCATAGTGCTATATTCATTAATAAATTCAATACAATATAATGTAATTTAATATACACCCAAAGATTATTATTACTATTATCTTTTTTGTTTTCTTTTTTAAAATGGTAGGTTTATGCTGCTGCCCTTCTACTGTGCTCTTACTTTCAGTATCTCAGTACAGAAAGCAATGAAAATCAGTACAACAACACAAATATTTAAAGACACAAAAAAATGTAGATTGATAAATAAAATAAGAAAATTGTCTGCCTGAAGCATTTAATAGAAGAGTGGCACTGGGAGGGGGGGGGACAGACTGTTGCAAAGAAATGAAACAAATAAAATTGAAAATGATTTTTTTTTTAAATCATAAGAAAAAATATATAAAAATAACATAACAATTATATATATTATATGTAAATATGAAAGTGTTTTTAAGTTGATTTTCTTGGTCAGTATAACTCTAAGAAAACAAACCCAGAGTAAAACAGAACTAGATTCACAGTTAAGTTAGTAATGGAGATTGATTTACATAGGTTTTTACTTTCAGACTCTCCTCTTCATCAACCATCTTGACATACCAGTGATGAGATATATTCTATAAATATATTTGTTCAGGGAAGCAGATTCATACTTTCCGTAGATTTTAAGTTTCATATGAACCTAATCTCAGCCAGCTTTTAAGGATACAAGGTCACAAAACTTTACCAATGTGTTGTGATTTTAATACGGAAGTTAGCATATGTGTCCAGGTAAATTCATTGTATTGCCTAATCCAAATTAAAAGTGTGGTAAGGGTAACTTGAAGCCAAATTTTTAGACATTATTTTTTGAATGCAGAAAAGTTTTGTTAAACACACCAAAGCCTGACCCCTTTGCCAAAACATTTTTCATTTTCCAATGATACCTGCATCAGAAAAAAATGTCTAAAAAATGTTCTGCTTTGAGTTAACCAGTTGCTTATTCAAAAAATAATATGGACATAAAACAGACTGTTATAGCAAGAAATGTAATATTATATAAGAGTTTGGTTTGGTTTCTTTGTTTTAACTTGGACTATCAATGTGCCAAAATAAACAATATTAGCAAGGTTTTTAATTCTACTTTTAATTCATTTCTTATTTTCTATCTCCTTAAGTATCTTTTTAAAGTTCAAAATATGAGCTGTTATTATATATATTGTGTTGTATAATATAATAACATTTCTCAGTCTGTTTATGATTTTCAAACAGGCAACTTCTCATTTTACACTCTTTTCACATTACATCTTCCTCCACCTGAATTGGTTTGCTTTCTTTATGTTGTTTATTTCTTCTTTTACTTTTTTTAGTAGGAACTTGTTTTTGTTTCAGCATTTAAAAATGAGTTCATTTCTTTTGTTCAAAAGAAAGTAAACCAACACAGATCAAGAGATCATTCCAAGAGCTTAAAATGACAAGTTGGTAACAGTTGCTTATTTAAAAAATAATATGGACATAAAATAGACTGTCTCATACCAAGAAATGTAATATTATATAAGAGTTTAGTTTGGTCTCTTTGTTTAATGGCATATCAACCTTCATCAGTTATTTAATGCCAAAGCCTTCCTTTTAGAAGAACAGTAGTGGTACTATATAACCATGGTTGGGTGGAAATGAAGGTGTTCATACCTTTCCCAAGGGTATTAGTCCATAAGTGAATGTAATAGTGCAGCTGGAGTTTGAACTCACTCACTATAATGTAGCAGGCCTGCACATTAGCCACTACACCACAGGGACTCCCCTAATATTATACAACACACATTCTCATTCACACACACACACATTATATATATATATATATATATATATATATATATATATATACAGGGTGGGGAAATGATCTTTGTATTAACTGCTTATCTGCAGGGGTTAGGTAGTAGTGGTACTATTTAACCAATAGCTGGGAGATTAAGGGAGTTGATAATTTCCCCAACGGTATTAGTCCAAAAGTGAATGTAATACTAAAGCTGGAGTTTGAACTCACTTATGATGATATCACAGCCCAACAAGTTAAACACTACAAATATATATATAAGTTAATAGAAAGGAAAAGAATCCGACGGTATGAGTATAGATAAAAGGATATGAAAACAACACAATATGCTGTTAAAGAGAAAATATTTTATATCATATTCATAGATAATATTGAACAATATTTAAATTTATAAAAATCATCTTCAGAGCTTGTTTCACTACGGACTACCAAGAGCGGAGACGAAAAATGTTAAGTCCGTAGTAAAACAAGCTCTGAAGATGATTTTTATAAATCGAAATATTGTTCAATATTATCTATGAATATGATATAAAATATTTTCACTTTAACAGCATATTGTGTTATATTCATATCCTTTTATCTATACTCATATATATATATATATATATATATATATAAACCATCATACATAGCAATGTTTTCCTTTGACCTCAGAAACTTTTAGATATCTCTGGAAGTTTTTGATTAGAAATAAGTAAGATCTTAAAGGCTCTTAGTAACCTACTAAAAGGAAACCAACCATGTTAAAAACATAGCAAATGAAAAAAGAAAAAAATCTTTGCAAAAGAGCTACAATAATTTGTTCAATAAATGTGAAATGATAAATTTTATAAACTCAGCATAATAAAAAAAATTAAAAAATTACTCTATTGTGAAAATAAAATAAACTTTTGAAAATTTGAAATGGACACAAAAGTTATGTCTGATATAGAATAAAATGAGGGAAGGATGTTGGGAGGATGAATGCATTAGACCAAATCTTTCAAGATTGAAAGGGCCTGTTTAAAAAAATAATATTTGAATTCCTGGCTTTTATTTAAGTGTAAAAGCCAACTACTGATGTTGGTAGGAAATATGCAACTAACTCAAATATTGAGTAGGTTATGGAAACATATATTATAATACACAGTCTAGAGTATTAACAATGATAAAATATAACAATTAAATTGGATCAAAATTATTGCATAGAATGTAGTTTTATTATAATGTTTAAAATATCTGAGGAATATATAGTGAGTAGAGTCATGAAAAGAAGTTCAAACCATTTTTCTGTCTTTTTACATATGACTGAAAGGCTCAGTCTTCAAAAAGGCAGTTATACAATTCCACAGTAAAGTCATTATATTCATTTAATTACAGTTATAGCTCAACTACTTTGCTACAAAGTAGATTAGTGAAAATAACTAATCACTAAAATAAACATCACTATAACTTCAATGAAGAGATTACAAGGTATAAATATATATATATATGTGTGTGGTGTGTGTGATGAATGTTGGGAAACATTTTGGGTTGTTTTGAAAGCATGGAAAAATATAAGGCATAACAACCAAAATTCAAAGTGATGAATATTATGTTTTTTTAATCTTATTTATAAATCCTAATATTTCAGGTAGACTGTTTTATCTTTTCTTTTAATCTTAAAATGAAAATAAAAAAAAGTTTCCCCAACATCCATCACATATATCTATAAAGAAGCATATATGGACTCCCTAACAACATTATATATATATATATTATATATATATATATATATATATATATATACACATACTAGCTGAAGTGCCAATCTACTCCAGACTTGGTTATAAGAAAATAATTTTTTTTACAAATTTGCAAGAAAATTAAGAGATTTATTAAGTTAGATATTTTTGTATTTTTCCACACTAATAGCCATAACTATACAATAATACTAAGTAATTCTTTTATATTTCCAGCTTGAAGAAATAACAATAACCCTTTTGTAATGCTTAATTAAATGTGATTTATTTTAATAAGATAATTCTTTAACTTTTTTTCTTTTAATATTTAGAAATTTAAATCCTCTATTAGTTAACAATAATTGTGACAATATGGCTTCCAACTGATTATTGTTATTAAACTTCTTCCTAATGAAAACACTTCTTTCTTCATGAGAATATAAAATTGTTTTTAACATTAAAACCTTTCTCCAGGTCCAATATGCATCCTAAATTTGTTAGCTTTACATCAAACTATCTGGCTATTTATTAAGAACAGACAAACAATATCTTCCCAATTAACATATACATTACAAGAGTTTGAAAAAACATGACTTTTAGTTTTAAAATTGGCCCTATATTACATAGAAGAAAACATAAGTCTGAGTGTTAGTATAGAAACATTTTTGTAAAGTATAGATTTAGATTATTTCTTCACCCAATAAAAGAGTGAGGTTCACTCTGAATTATCACATTTATTTATTTTCTTTTATTATCTATTATCTTGCTTCATTATCCACGACCTTTAATAATAAATATATTTAATTTTTTTCAACATTTTCTTTCATTTATATTAGTTTAATTCATAGGCCATCCAATTGTCGATTATTTACATATATCTAAATCTTTTTCAACCATTAGTCATAGTTTAGTTGTTTAATTATATGTTATAGGCCAATGTAATAAATACCAAATCCAAATGCAGAGATTTAGAACAGTTCATAGTATAGGTTTAACATGACTTTGGAATTTATCAAAGACTTAGCAGCATTAGGTATGAAAAAATTATACAATGATTAAGATTAGTAACATCAACCCGTGACAGCAAAAAGAAGGCAATGTGAAGAACAAAAAAATAAAAAAATAAAATAAAATTGAATGCCCTAAAATATGCTAGGCAGTGCCTGCTGAAAAGTGAACCGTGCTAGTTATGAACCGTGTAGTGTTTGAAGGTGTTTTTATCAACTATTTAATGCAATATGAATGATATTTTTCACATACCCCAAATTTTGTTTTAACACAAATAACTGTAAATATTTAAACCACCCTCTTTAAAATATCTTTTTTGTAGCAGTTTGAAGGCGTTTTCATTGACAAGTTAATGCAATAAGAAAGAAATATTCCCCCCCACCCCCGGTTTAAAAAAAAATATTTACAATTACTTGTTGTATCGTTAAAAAACACTTGGGGACAGGGTGCTATAAAATATCGCTTTCATATTGCATTAACTTGTCGATAAAAACACCTTCAAACTGCTACATGGTTCATAAGTAGCATGGCTTACTTTTTCAGCAGGCACCACCTAGTGTATTTTAGGGCAGGAAGCTGGGATGACATCATCCAAAAATCACAAAAAAAATAATGATCAATTATAATGATAAGGATATTAATTGGTTAACACAAATAATATGAGAAGTGGAGGAAGAGGTGAAAAAGAAGGAGCGGAAGAACAATTAGTTGTAAAAACACAACATGAGAATCAAAACAGAAAGAGACTTAGACACTGAGGATTTGTAGGGAATAGAGAAAGGAAAGAAACAGTCTCTTTATGCATAAATACATACATGTGTGTAATATATGCAAATAATAAAGAGTTACAGATTCAGAAATAGAAAAAAAAAATGACCAGAAAATTACAATAAAAATATTCTAAGCGCAATTTTTCCAAGACAAACATTTTTTATTTATATGTATCTACCCAACCCTTCCACAGAAGCAGGTTGCGACACAAGGTCAATTTTTAAGCAGTTTAACAAGTTTGAATTTTCCTTCTAGACCAGTTGGCATACTCAAGGTTAAGAACCCAGTTGGATTCATACCTTTCTCAAGGGTAGGTATTAAACCAACTCATTCACCACAGGTAAGTTGTGACACAAGGTTACAAATATGAGGAATATAGCAAGGACCAAACTTGCTATTCAGTTGTAATGGATCCATGAGACTAGCTGGCTAGCCATTATTACCTTTCCCAAGGGTATGAGTGGAATGGGAAATGTACATTTTTATTTATATCCTAAAAAACATATATATATATATATATATATATATATATATATAAAAGCTATTTTTTTAAATATCTGATAATCAATTGTTGGTTGGTTTTGTTTTACAGTGATAAAGTTTTGAAATAAATCTGATAATCAAGTGTGTGTATATATATAAATAAATAAAAGGTTCTTTTTTTAAGTATCTGATAATCAAGTGTGTATGTATGTATATATATATATATATATATATATATATATATATATATATAAAAGCTATTTTTTTAAAAATATCTGATAATCAAGTGTGTGCATATATATACACACACACATATATATATAAGCTTTTTTTAAAAAATATCTCATAAGTGTATATATATATATATAATAATCTTTTTTTAAATATCTGATAATTGTATGTGTGTATATATATATATATATATATATATATATGATATATTTTTTTAAATATCTGATAATTGTATGTAAATGTGTATATATATACATATGTGTGTGTGTATATATGTATATATATATATATATATATATATATATATATTTATTGTAATACATAATATAGTCTTTGTCCTTTAATAATTGTTACATTTACAGCTATGGATAGACTAGAGGTGTGTTTAGCATGATGGTTATCATCATGAGACATGTAATCAGAGACCCAAGTTCAAATCATGGATGGGGCTGTTTGCATTTCACTTCAGGCTAATGCCTTTAGAAAAGGCATGAATCCATCTTTTCTCCCCTCCCGCCATGGGTTAGTAGCAGAGCAGACTGGATCATTTAGCCTTTGTTAGGTGATTAATTCAGAAGAAAAACAAACAATCTTTACCTTGCTTAAAAGTTGACTGTGTCACATCCTACTTACGGTTGGGTAAATGGGTTGGGTAAATACATTTAGTGCATGGAATTTATATTCAAATATAACAGGTAATATGAGACAGTGGTAATATCTCATTTCTTAGATAAAACAGTCATTATTTTTACTTTTGCTTTTATTATTGCAATGTTCCAGCCAGTTTTACAATCTACAACCACTAAATAAGCTGCATTGATTGGAGAGCAACAAAAATTAAGACAAAAGTAAAGCTAGCCAAAAATTATGTAAAAGTACTTACATATCTTTTATAAGATCTACTGTGTACATACACCCACATGTTTAATAGAATTTATATAATTATCATATAAAATCCTACACACATGTATAAATGCATTTGCATAAGGAGAGCAAAAACAGAAACAAGAGACAAGGAGAGAGAGACAGAGAGAAAGAGATGAAGAGCAGAGAAGAAGCAATTAGATTTTGAAAAGTAAGGAAATAATGTTAGCGGCCAAAAATTAGAGAAAGGGAGCAAGAGGAATGGAAAGATGAGTTACAAAAAAAAGTGAGAGAAAGATAGAGAGAGAGAGAGAGAGAGAGAGATTGAAAGAGCAAGAGAGAAAAATAGAGCAAAGAGCGAAAGAATCGTTCTTAAAAAGGAAATCATTGTGCCAAGACCCAAAAAACCAATCATGTAAAAAACAAAAAAGAAAAGGAACAAGATTTGAAAAAAAAAAATTTTAAAGAAAAAAAAAAAAAGAGATAGAGAGTCAAAATACCAGTGTGAAAAGGATTCATGTTTTACACAACATGCAATGAGAGGTAGAGAGAAAAAAGGTGCAGAAGATTTGAACGACCATGTGATGGAGGGCAGAGTTCCAACATCGTTAGATAAGCAGCAGGTTACGTACTGAGTCTAAGCAGCTCCTCCATTCGTCACGGTCGATTGTCACACTGTTCAAGTGAACAACAGGGATATATAAAGGAGATAAACATGGAGGATGGACAGATTTAAGGTATTATTTATATATTTTCTCAGTTTTTATTATTATTTTTTTTGGTTTTTCTTCTTTTTTTTAATCCTCTAGGAGAGAGATAAAGAAGATTATTATTTTTTTTTTTTTTTAAATTTCGATTTCATTCTCTTTTTATATTTAAAGATATATTTTTAATTTTTTTTTTTTTTTTTTTTTTTTTTACATTTAAGATTTTGAAAACTTCAAGGTTTGACATTTTATGCATTGGACAGCAGAGTGAAGAAAATCATAAGATGAAAAAAAAGTCATTCATTCATTTTAAGAGTTCACAACAAAAAAAAAAACTCACTGTTTCTGAAGGCAATGGTAAAATAATCATGATAAAAATAAAAACATTTCTGTTGATTGTATTATTCAATAATCAACCACCAGCAAAAATTGAAATGAAAACTCAACAAACTTTCTTTTTAAAATCACTTAACTTTTCTTATTTAGCTTTTTTTTTTCTTTTTTAAATTATTAACATAGTAACACCATTTATAAAAAATAAAACATTTGAATTTAAGATCCATTTTTTTTTAATGATAAAAAAAAATCAATTTTTGTTGAAACTTTTTTTGTAGGAAAGAAGGTGAAACAAATCCATATTTCAAATACAAGGATTAGGAAATATTATACACTTTCCCAATAATAATTGTTACATTTAGTGTTTTAAATTCATATGTAACAACAATTATGGGACAAAGGTTGAAGTTATTACTGCTTATATTTTAGGATAATTCAGTAAGTAGTCAATATATTTATGTCTAATATACATTCAAATAAGTAGTCAGTAAAAATGTAATTAGTAAGAATGAAAAGCAATTATTTTAGTATAGAATGTTATTTCATACAAATATTTAATAACAACTTAACTATTTATGCTTCTCTCATCAGAATTGGCAAAGATAATTATATAATGACGTGTTTATATATGGAGGTGAAAGTCTATCACTAAATCAAGTTTTTTTTAAATTCTCTTTGAAAATGTATTTATAATATGAACAATTTTAGACTGATCAAGTCAAGCAATAATGTTATACTATATTTGTCTCAAGAATAGTTGAATTCATATATATATATATATATATATAAGGGCCAGGTTAGCTCAGTCGGTAGAGCGTTCGGATAGAAACCACAAGGTTCATAGTTCGATACCGGTCCTCGCCAACTCAGCGTATGAGTAGCATAGGAATCTGTGTGGTAAAGTAAGGAGCTGACAGTAGGTGTTTATATGTGGAGGGGAAAGTCTATCACTAAATCAAGTTTTTTTTTATTCTCTTTGAAAAAGGTTGAGATTTTTTTGTTAATTTATGATAAGAACAATTTTAGACTGATCAATTCAAGCAATAATGTTATACTATATTTGTCTCATAATAGTTATTATATTTAGTGTATGAAATTTGTATGCAACCATTATGGTGGCAATTATTACAGCTTATTCATTCATGAGCTTTCAATAAGAAATATTTTAACTGATGACAACTTTTAAAAAGAAAATTATTTTTCAGAACGAGAAACAGATAAGAAATCGTAAAAGTGTAGATTTTCCAACCAAAGATAAATAGCAAATTTATATCAAATAGAAGAATTCTTCATTCATATGGAATAAGTTTTCCTTTTTTTTTTAAGGTGAACAAGTGGATAATAATTTCTATTAACGATCGGAAACAATGATATCACAGTTCAATAATCTAACCCTGTGTTTTCCAATATCTTAGCATAAATGCCAATTTAAAATGTTTAAATGTTTTATCAATAGCTAGGCATGATGACATCACAGATTCCCTTGATTCTCTCTAACCATCTGTCCCTATTAGTTCTCACTATCACTTGGTAGGTCCTCTAGACGGCACCCAGTGTCCACAGAAAGCTGATTAATATAAGTTTTTGCTAGTCAACAAACACTGGTTTTTCATCAACTTCATGTGTATAAACTAATTGGTAGAAATAATTTTCATTAACTTCAAATAGTTAATTCATTTTTCTTTACACTTGCATTTTGATAGCTTTCAAAACCAACCACCAAACCAATATAGGCACAATGCTTCAAGCAAATTATAAAACTCTTTATATATATATATATCTTATTATAATGGAGATTGTGTGTTTTTCTGTCTGTAACCGAAACTATATTACTACTCAAGTCACAATTCCCTTAGTTATTGACATCACATTCTCAATGATTTTATTTTTTATTTAAACGTCAATTATTAATAAAATTGTTTTACATTATTAATACTGGAAGGCTAATTTGCATATTGATATTAAAAATGTGATTTTAATAAATATGTGCTTAGTATTATTGATTTCTAACTGTCTGGTTTTATTTTAATGAATATAAGCAAAAATCTCTTCAATGAATCTTAAATGAAATCCATTAACAAGATAAAATAAGTGTCATTTTATTCTTTACTTCCTCTTATAACTAAATACTTAAATTAGAAAAAATAACAATGAAAGACTAGAGTGATGGAAGAGTAAGTTTCAGTTGTTCTAATTTTCGATTATATTCCCTCTGTTTCAAATCATTTTATCTGCCTTCTTATTTAGTTTCATTAGCCTTTCTAATTTAATACAATATTTTATTACATTAAAACTTAAATATTTGCACCCGGAGGGTGCATATATTTGCTAGTATATATAATGTCTATTACTGATAAAATTGTGGATGGAATTTTTGTTTAATTGCCCTAAGCTACTGTCAAATCAGACCTACCTGTCTGTCTTCTGTATAGCCAAACATTAAAATTTAATCTTTGTCTAAAAGTTCATTGATTTAGATCTATGCCATACAACTCAGAAAGTGACAAGCACACTTTCAATATGGCTGAAACTAGATTTAGAACAACAAAAGGGTCATTTCATTGTACTTAGTTCAATATATTATCAGTGGAGGCATTTACAAGTCCATTTAACCAAGGGGCAAGCAACAAAGTGGCTACTTATCAGATAGATTTGCAATGTTTGATTAGATTGAAACTGTGATATCTACTTGCTTTAGACTTGAGGCTATTTTCACGACAGTTTAGATGAGAGTACAGAATGAGATTCATGAACCATCATTCACCGAAAATAAAGAAACTTCAATTTCTAAACCAAACTGTTAGGGAAGATAACTCTCCCTAACAAAGTTGACACTGGTGTGCATAGTTGCAAATCAGAGAGACTAACAGGGTGAAGAACATGGCTGCCTGATAAACACATTATATGACTGATAGCTGAAATGTTTTATCCAACTCATCCTTCTGTATTTCCGGTCAGTAAGAAAAAATTGTAAAGAAGTGGGGGTAAAATATTTACATTTACTTAAGAAAAGACTCGGCTGGGGGTAAAATATTGCTTTCATATCACATTAACTTTTCGGGGAAAATACTTTCAAACAGCAAGGGAGTTCAATCGTAGTGCGGATTGGATTTTAAGCAGGCACCACTTAGCGTTTTTTAGGCAGGAGGTCAGTACACATTTATGCAATAATACCCCAATTCTGAATATATCCTTTTGTCCCCTATCATTACTGGTAAAATACCAGTCAATGCCCATGACAATGTTTGGTTTGATTTGATTTGATTTGTTTTACGGCATATCAACCTCAGTGGGTCATTTAATGCCGATAAAGTTTTGAAATAAATCAATTCTTAATAGATAATACAATATTTTTATAAATACATTTTTCTATTTAACCCATAGATGGGCCATGACAATGTGTATGTAATCATAAAGGATTATTCCTGAATTAAAAGCAAGTGATTGAATATCAAGTAGATAGAGATCATATCTTAGAAAAGCTCAGAAACCACAATAAACACATGAAGTAAAAACTAAAATGAATATCAAAAGGTAATCAGTTGTAGCCTGTATTTTTTAGGTGAAATACCAAGAGTTTATATTTATTAAAAAAATACAAATCTTCATCTGTATTTACAGAAATGCATGTAGCAATTGAAAAGCATTTTATACTGAGATTTCAGAAAACTGTATTTTTTTAAAAAGTTTCTTTCTTGTCTCTATAGTATTCGTATTATATAAGTTTATCTTATTTAAACTAATCAGTTATAATTCTGATGAGAGAAGACTATTGGGAAGAACTTTTATAAAATATCTTAAATATTCTTTGATAAAAGATTGAAAAAATTTAATTTTTAAGAATTTAAATTAGAGAATAATTAATTAATTTTTTTTATATGTATAGCAAATTAAAACAATATTACAAGTATTTCTTTTTTTCTTTTTTTTTTTTTTTAGCTGAAAAAAACAAATGTTTTCATTATACAGAAATATGTATATTCTACTGCAAAAAGGAAACATTTTTACTAACCTGAAAATATAAATGGAAACAAGAAAAAAAATAAAGACAGACAAAAAACAACAACAGAAAATAGTATGAAAACAATATCTGAAAAAATAAAAAAAACAACAACAGATAGACAAAAAAACACATAAAACACAAATTCTGTCCTATAACAATCAAACATATTCTGACTATATATATATATATATATATATATATATATATATATATACAATAGCAATAGACATATGAACATTTTACAGAACCAGTATCCCAAACCCAACAAAAACAGATTAAACATATTGGTCTAGAATCAAGAGAATCAATTTGTTAATAGTTACAATTATTCCTAGCTATGACTTTATAAACAATTATATGATTTCAATTAGTTACTTCTGTTTAATAATAATCATTTATTTGCACAAATTTATATGATCTCAAGTAACTAATAATAATAACCCTTAGTAAACCATTATAGCTTCAAGTAACTATTCTTAATACAAATAATTTACAGTTATATGATATCTAGTATTCCTATCACATACAGTTGCATGGTTTCAAGTATTTCTGTCTAATACTAATGATTATAGTATCAAGTAATTATTTCTGTTTAATAATTATCATTTGTTTGCTGACAGTTATATAGATTCATATAATTAATAATAATAACTCTTAGTAAACAATTATATCTTCAAGTAACTATTTTATATGCAAAATGGACTTTCTCATTGATGCATCCAATGAACAATCCACACAGTGGTTTTGTTTATAGTGGTGATGGCTTGTATTGGACCATCCACACTTTTTGGCATAGTCTATAGGAAATAATTGGTGCACAAGGAATGCCATAAATCCAATCAACGGCTGACCTCTGGTATTTCAGAGTTTTTCCTTCTCTTACACTGGTTACCTATACAAGGTTAAAGAGTCATGTTTGCCCTACTATTTTACCCATAGCTGGAGGGAGAATATATGGATTCATACCTTTCCCAAGGATATTAGCGCTATGTGAAATGCAAACAGACTTGTCTAGGATTTGAACTCGGGTCGACAGGTCCATTTCCCACAACCATTATGCCATGCACCTCCATAATCTCAATACAAAGATATTGATTGACAATATGACAAAAGATATCCTACTGTTTTATTGGACACACACACAAAAATAAAGAGTTCAGACAAAGACAATCTTTAGATATGATTCCTCTGAAAGTCTTCCTTTTTTTTAAAGTGCCAATGAAATGTTTTTAAGTTTTGTTTAAATCCCTTAAAACATTTTTTATCGTACTCCAATTAGGAAAAAAAAAGTAGAAAAATACAGAATATTTTGGCTGACTGAAAATCCATTGGGTAACCAAAATGCTCTCATAGAGTCTGACCAAATGAGGGTTATTTTTAACATAGTCCCCCTTGTGGAGCACACACTTCTTTTAGTGTTGCAGTACTTGGATCCCATTGATAAAAAAATTCATCAACAGCAAATATAACATCATACAAACTTTTCAGCCCCACCCTTGGAAGAATTTAATATCAACAAAGCTAAGAAATACTAAGAAATATCATAATGATTTTAATAATTTATTAGAAATGCATGTATTTAAAATGTTTACCAAAGACATAAATATTTACATACAGGAAGAACAAACAAAAAAATAGGTTTATATATAAATGTATATATCAGCATAAGTTTGTAAGAAGATAAGCTTGTAGATATGTCTCTATTTTGGTAGCAGCATCAAAGATTGTCCACAGAAATAGAAAATAAAGCTATTAAATTTTCTCTCATGCAATATATTACTTTTTAAGATGAAATTGATCTATAAAATCATCATCAGGTCATGCTGATAGCACAGATCTTCTTGACTCCTCCTCACAACCCATCCCTATCAGCCATCACTCCTTGAAGGTCTCTTGCACAGCATCCATGCAGAGCTGATCGATGTATGTTTTTTCTAACCAACCACACTGGTGTGTCCATGTGTAGACACCTACTGGAGAATGTCACATGAGCTCCAATAGTCCAGTATGTCTTGTTCATCTTACTTGGATGGTTTGTGTGATAGGAGGCAATTGGCCATATTATTGAGAATTCTGGGGTATGGGGGTTATCGTCCTTTGTCTGCGAGCCTCTGTTTCAAACCAACCGACTAATCATGAGCCAGCATACTTTGGCGGCAAAGCCGAATAAGCAAACTCATGTCTCTTCTGATCCAGCTAGCACTGGGGACAGACCTAAATTAGGGTCACTCCTCTTCCTCAACAACCAGAGGGCCGTAGCAAGGTCTCCGTTAATACCCCATATCTCAGGATACACCAGATAAGTTTATTACAAATTATTATTTGTGCAAACGAACTAAAGTTTGCAACTTTATTGTTATTCTGTAATACAGTCTTTTATTCATATTTCTAGTTGTTCGTTTTTTTCTTTAACTCTCAACCTGTCTGCCATACTCGTGGTTAACTCCATTACAAACCTCGGAGTATTGCCGTTCGTGTCTCCTTTTCTTTATAATATAGCTGCTCTTTTGTGGAGGACTGCTTCCAGGATTTGTTCCATGCAGCATCTGCGTACAATTTCTATCTAGCTTTTTATCTAAGCATTTCATTAAGTCCAAGTGGTGCAGCCATACAGTAGCACTAACACAGCTACAGCTTGGAAGAATTTTCACTTATCTTATCAGAGAGATCAGATTTCCATCCGTATGATCAATAATCTGAGATCCAAGAAAAGTGAGATGTATCTTTACTGAAAAAGCTCATAACCATATTGGGCAAATAAAGTTGTCATCTCATATCTATGCAAATCATTGTTCATCAACAGAATCTATTTTTTTGAGTAAATTTAATTCCCTCTTCTTTCAGGTTATTGGCAATCAGTTGTTTTCTTGAACAGTTCTTATAGGGTTTTATAGTTTGGAGTTGCCAAACCCATACTATCCTGGTTTTGAATTCAGCATTCTTTCTTCACTTAGACTGTTTGCCTTACCAAGGCTAAAGAACCCAGTCAACTTTATTATTCACTCATAGCTGGAGGCTGGGAGAAGAGAAGTGAAACCCATATAGCCTTATCCAAGATTTGAACTTGGTTCATAAAGTTCATGTCCTACAATGACGACTGTTTGTTATGCCACACACACACACCGCCTCACTGGCATATGATGATGATGATGATGATGATGATTATAAATTAGGAATAGAAGGTGTGCAAATGTTTACATTATGTCTAAGCCTTAATTCTAAACAAACCAAATAATTATTCTATACTGACTTTCTGAATTTTAAAATGTTTTTTTTTTTCTGAGGAATATGTATAGGATAGTCTAGAATCTTAATAGGCTTTCTAATATCGAATTTCAATTTGCTTTTTAAATTTGCAATATGTATAGAATAGCCAAGTCTATTGCCACAAATTCAAATACTTATTAAAAAAAAAAAAAACAAACAAAGACAAACAACTGTAACATTGAAAAATAAAAATAAAATACACTTACAAAAAATAAAAACATAGAAATAAAACAAAAATACTTAAACAACAAATGGATTTTAACGAATTCATTTTAAACAATCATTCAATATATATATACATATAGTAGCCAATATTACTCCAATGAAATTTTCTAAGTATAAAAATCAGAACATTTAATAACAAAGAACAAATAACATACAACAGAAATATTGGGCTACAACTATTTGATATTAATTTTATCAATATCTCCAGAATAAATTAATATGAAGTTTAGCTATCAAAAAATTAATTCTTTAGCATAATAAATACATTGTTTGCCTATATCTTTAACATCTTAATTACTATTTTTAATGAATCATGCTTAATTGAACACATCTTCACGAGGCGCCACAAACTGTTCCAAATTAGTGACAAGAATTTAACTAAAGTCTAAACAATGAACAGCTTATATATCCAAATAACATTCACTGTGATATAAGCTTTAAAAATATAGGACAAAATTTCTATTAGATTTATTAAAATTATATTAAATTTTGCTTCAAGTTTCCAAAATATAATCTAGATTAACTTTCACTAAAACAAAGTTTGGAATTTATAAGCTCTCAGAAAGTTTTAATCAAAAATTGAGTCATGTAAATAGAATTTGGCAATTTCATTATTGAAAAAATATATTAATTTCATCAACTATTTTAAATTAATAAAGTTCCAAATATTAATGAGATTATTCTTTTTTACATCTTAAATGAATTTACCATCTTAGACAGGTAAATTCCATATTTTCAAAGATATAGTTTCTATCATACATATTTTTCAGTAATTTCAGTGCAGTTAAAAAATTTAAAAACACAAAGAAAAAAAGTCTTCTATGAGTTTTTTGATTAAACAAATATGTGACATATATATATATATATATATATATATATATATATATATATTTTGGGGAGAATATGTGCTTAATTGAAGTCATACCTAATTTTGAAAGTTATTTAATTAATAATTAATTAATTAAGCGGGTATACCTATTAAATGTAAGGCTAAATAAATCAAGAAAAATCAATCTCTGTATGTACATTTCGGCCTATTATACAGAGATTGATTTTTCTCGATTTGTTTAGCCTTACATTTAATAGGTATGCCCGCCTAATTAACTAATTAATTAATTATTAATTAATTAACTTTCAAAATTAGGTACGTCTTCAATTAAGCACATATTCTCCCAAAAATTGTCGGCTAAAAGAAGCCATATCATAAACACATCACTAGTGTATCTACTTTTCATATACAATGATCATTTCTCCGGAAATTTGATCTCTCAGTGACCGAATGATACATACACTTTCTATGTATTTAATAGTTTAAAAACACCAGTCCCGCATCAGCTGTCAGTGGGCGAGGGGATAAGATATCGGACTACCATACGGTCAGTCTGAGTTCGAACCCTACCCAAGGATAGTTGTGTCTAGCCACACTGAGGAGGCATGATATGCCGAAACACGTGTCTGTGGATGACTTATTAATTATTAATATATATGCTCCCATAAATTTGGTAATGAGCTCTCTAAGTAATTTAAATTAACTCTCACTACTAAGCAAATAAGCAATGATCATTTCTCCGGAAATTTGATCTTTCAGTGACCGAATGCTATGTATTAATAGTTTAAAAACACCAGTCCCGCATCAGCTGTCAGTGGGCGAGGGATAAGATATCGGACTACCATACGGTCAGTCTGAGTTCTACCCAAGGATAGTTGTGTCTAGCCACACTGAGGAGGCATGATATGCCGAAACACGTGTCTGTGGATGACTTATTAATTATTATTAATTATTAATATATATATGTATATGTATATAGTTAAATGAGAATATTTTATATATTTATTTTCTATCAGATTGATTGGTTAGTTGGTTGGTGGATTTTAATGGAATATCAACCCATCTGTTTTTATCTTATGCACAATGGTCAGGGAATAATATACATTGTATGCCTATATTTACACTTTTGTAGTTAACAGTTTTAACGATGTGTTAGCATCATTAGATATCATGTTGAGGCATATCAACTCATCTGGGGTTATTTTATGCCTAGATGTTTGGGAATAATTTACATCTCTATTTACACTTTTGTAGTTAACAGTTTTAACGATATATATATATATCATGACTATATGCTGTTCAATTTCCTGACATTAGTATATTATTCTATGTAATATACATGCACCTAGTGCACCAGAGTACTGTACGCAATAATTTCCTTTTCCAATTATTTAGACTTTTTTTTTTCTTCATAAATTTTCATTTTCAGTTTTTTAAAATATCCATATTTAAAAATATCAATGAGGATCATGTTGAGGGGTTACTTTTGTATAGTAACATTCAGGTTTATGTTTATATTTTTGGGTATAATTTTCTTTTTCTCAAAAAGGACAGAATGTCACCTATGTTGACTTTTTCAAAGAGATCTTTCATATTATTTCTGTTAAAAAAAGCATTTTCTGGTGAGTATGAAAGCTCCAAATTTTATACATTTATGAAATTGAATAAACTTGTTGACGGTTTATGATTAAACTGAAATAAAAGAGAAAAACAATCATTTTCTTGCTAAAATTGATAATTTTCACAGTAGTAACAGCATTATTTATATCATAGCAATTGTGAACCCATTTTCACTGACAAAAACAAAAATAAACATGGAGACCAAGAAAATCCTTCATGATAAATGGCAACCGTCTACATGTGCTGCCCTCTTGCGGAGAATAGATGTTAACTGCTATGTACCAAGATAAGTGAGGATCTTTCATTATGAACAAGAACCTGGTGAACAACTTGGTAATGGGTTATTGAGGAATACGCACCGTACTCATCATCATCATCGCTGATGTATTCCAAATTGTCATAAGAAGAATGGCAACTGCCGTCTTGGAGATTGCTGCCTTCTCCGTCTTTTGGACACAATTTGGTGCCTCTGCAATGATAAAAAAAAGGTGTGGGTGGTTAGAAAAAATGGGGGATGTGTGTGGTAAAAGGAATCTCAAGAATGTGATGTGGCTAAGTGGTTATCTTGAAAATTAACCCAGTGGAATTCTGTGAAGTGGAATTTTTTCATGCAGCAGACATTCTGCAGATTGGAATGTAGTTCAAAGCAAGAACGATTATAATACCAGAATTTTATAGGGTCAAATTTGAAATTCTGCAACAGAAATAGGGAGACATTTGTAGAACAAAATTATATTTGCTGTGTGTATCTGCTAGTAACAATATGGTAACAATAAAATAAAAATTAATCAAGGTTTGTTCAAAAAGTATTGAGACTGAAGATCTAATCTTTTAAATAATATTTGAATATCAGAGTAATGTATAAAATTAAATGATGAGGAGTCAGTGCCAATTTGAAAATTTAAGACATTTTAACAAAAAGCAATTTTTAAATTTTTAAATCTTAAAATGTAAAATTTAAATGATGTTTGAACATGAGAGTAACTTATAAAATAAAGGGATGGGGAGTCAGTGACAATTTGAATAAGAGAAAAATTATCAAGCCAATCTCTATACTTTTTAATTAGCAGTTTTTTGTAGTGAAACACTGGATTGTGCAAGTGCAGCATCCCTTTATACTTACCACACATAACTCAATGCAACTTTCCCCCCTCCCTAAACTGAAAAATGTATCTCAACTGTAAGATTGGAAGATATGGGGGATATTGTAAAAAAATAAAAAAATAAAAATAAAAAAATAACAGGCACTCAAGAAAGCCTGGTAGAAACACAGCCAAAATGTAACCTACCTACAAAAAAACAAACAAACAACAAAGACAAGGAAATTAGTCTTAACTAACTACATACACTGACTTTAACATTTAATTTGGGTTCTCTCTCTTATTGTCCCAAGTACTTTCCACAGTATTTTCAGTAATTTTGACACTGCTGTGGTCTAAATAATCTCAATTCTTCCTGAAATATCTTATTATTATAATTATTATTACTAACTGGACCTGCGGATATACCACAGTATAATAATTTAATTATTACAATGTTTGATATGTTTACTCAAGAGCTATTGCAACTATTTAAATATGTAAAAAGTATAATAATCTTGATTTAACTAATTCTTTTTTATTTTATCTCTTTCCTTCTTTTCATCATGTTTGACTGAAACAGATTAGGATTATCACTTCCATGTGCTCAGCCCCTCTTTCTATCTTTCCGCTACTCTTTCCAATTATATTTTTTCTGTGGAGCATATTCTTTTTCTTTCCTTTCTTTCTTTATAATAAAAACAGAAAGGTCCATTATTTAGCTGAGGTGACAATACTCAAAAGAAATAAGATTTGGCAGATAAGTAATACCAGATAATCATGATTTACAATTTTTGCATTTCATTGGATGATTTGGATGGTCTCATTTTTAACCAGAAGGTGTTGCAAGATGATAACGGTTGTACAATTAAGGAACATGAGTATTAATATATAGATCATAGACTTAAGGAACAAATACAGAAATGTAAAAATCTTTCAAAGGAAATAAAGTTTCATCTATAGTAAGTAAAGTTATCAGAGCGGCCTAATGTCGGTTTCAGCCAGACAGTGAGGGAGTCTATCCCCCTTTCACTAGCGCTAGACCAAGGAGATTATATTTGCATCTGAGGTGGAGCGCCACACCTACCATCAGCTTCTCACTTTTACCACACAGTTCACTGTGCTACTCATACACTGAGTTGGCGAGGGCCGGTATCGAACCAAGCACCTTGTGATTCCTAGCCGAATGAATCATCATATATGCAGGAGTGTCAAAGACATTGGAAAATCGAGTGTATTTGAGTACAGTTGTCTCAAGACGATAAGGAGTTTCTCATATAAATCAGATCAAAATGGACAATGGACTCTCTCGTCGATTTCGATGCATGAGGGTTCATCCAGTGAACAACCCACACAGTGGTTTTGTTTATAGTGGTGAAGGCTTGTGTTGGACCATCCGCACTTTGTGGCAGTTGATAGGAAAGAATTGGTGCACAAGGAATGCCATAACCCAATCAACGACTGACGGTTTTTCAAATTCATAGTTTTTCCTTCCTCTAGACTGGTTGCCTACACAAGGTTAAAGAGCACAGTCGGCTCTACTATTTACCCATAGCTGGAGGGAGAATATATGGATTCATACTTTTCCCAAGGGTATTTGTGCTATGTGAAATGCAAACAGCTTTGTCTAGGATTTGAACTCGGCTAGATGAGTCCATTTCCTATGACTCTAACCATTATGGCACACGCCTCCACATGGACAATATAAGAAGTGACACTGGAATACCAAGTAAAATCACTGATAATATTAAGAAAAAAAGATTGAAGTGGTTTTGGTCATGTGATATGCAAAGACAATGACAGCTATGTCAATCATTCAGAAAATAATTACTTTACCAACAGAAGACTCAGAGGATGACCTAATCATTACAGTCAGGTTAGAATTTGCATCCTTCAATGCTGGTACCATGTAACCCATTACAACATGTCACATGTTATGTGTAGAGGATGACCTAATCATTACAGTCAGGTTAGAGTTTGTATCTGTTGTATCGCGAAGTGTAAAGATACACTGAAGAATGGTGTACTTAATACATTTATTAAGCACCAGCATCCAGTGCCAAACGGATACATCCAAACACAGAACAAATAAGTACAAACAATTAACAAGAGAAACATACACTAAATAGAGGAGAATCAGTTCGGTATACCCAATACAGCAAAGTCAGTTTGAATATTATTCAGCTAGTTAATCTACTTTAATCATAGGCTCTTTTATGGCTATGAGCCAGTCCATCTGGTAGAGTGCTGAAGGGGTGTTAGATACTCTACAACAGTATCCCTCAATGCTGGTACCATGTAACCCATTACAACTTGTCACATGTTATATGCAGAGGACATGGACATATCATGTAACCTGCATTGCCTTGAATGATGTCATTGATTACAGGTAACATTCATCACAAATTGTTTAATGAACTGATTTTTACACTTGATTGGGCTGTTTGTTTGTTTGCTTGTTTATTCTTAAAATGTCCAAGAATAGAACCTCCTTTTTTTTAGATTAAATTAAATTAAATTTTTTTTTTTTTTTTTTTAAAGAAAAAAAATCAAACTTTTTAACATCCGGGGAAATAAAAGCAAGCAAGAAACAACTGCTCCAAAATAAAATGCTAAGAATTTCAACATAAATTTCTGAGACAGGAAGTGATTTTTGAGAAGAAAAAAATGTTAATTTCTTGCAAGAACTTAGAAATAACAGGAAATGAAAGGATGACATGAAAATGATCAACTGCAAATAAATAAATAAACTAAAACCTACAAATAAATAAAAAATAAATACTGAAAAAGAATCTCTATACTTTTCTCTGTCTTATATTAGTTCTTTCCTTTAACTCTGTTATTATTATCTCTCTCTCTCTCTCTCTCTTTCTCTCTTTCTCTCTCTCTCTCTCTCTCTCTCTCTCTCTCTCCTCTCTCTCTCTCTCTCTCTCTGTGTCTGTATGTATGTATGGATGTATGTCTGTAATTCTTTTCCTTCGTTTTTCTCTTTAGCTTTCCATCTCTCTGTATATATTTTTCTTATTTTTCATTTCCCATTTAGCTTTTTCTCTCTCCTGTCTCCCTCCCCCTCTTTCTCCCTCCCTTTCTCTCTCTCTCCCTCCCTTTCTCTCTCCGGTGATATTCTTTTCATTCATTTTCTCCCCTATATTTTTTATCCATTCTAATCTCCATATTTTCTCTTTCATTCTCTTTCTTATTTCAATTTTTTTCTTAAATTCTCTTTCTCCTTATCTTTGTTTTTTTCTTAATCTTCCACTCTTTCTCATTCTGTCATGCACACTCACTCTATATTTTCATTCCCTATTTTTATCTTACTCTCCCAGACTCTCTAAATTATTCTGTCTCATATCTCAGAGTGTCAGTCTGTCCTGTCTGTCTCTCTTTCTCTGGGCCTAACTTATTTTGTGTATATATCACTATTTCTAAATGTCACCTTGTCTTCTTGATTTCTCTTTCCCCCAGTTAAACTAACCAATGATATGGATTCAAATTTCCTGCAAAGACCCAAAGAAGGAAGAGTTATTTCCCTTTTATTCAAACAGGAAATATCTTAAAAGACAAACTAATGTAATTACTTCTTTCTTTAGCTATGCTATTTCTTGAAGTATTAAACCTAATTTAACAATGATGAAACGTCTTTCTTCTTCATTTTCACTCACACTATCCCAGTGGCATACCAAGAGAGGGGAGGGGTGGAGGTCAATCCACCACAGACTGCACAATTTACGGGGCGGCACATTCAAGTTGAGGATGCTAATGAAAATAAAGGAAATTTTCTTGCGCTTGTTCAACTGATTGGAAAATTCGACCCAGTGCTACGTGAACAGTTGGTGAAAGTAAAAATTGATTTACACATTCCTATCTCTCACCAAAAGATTCGCACTGTCCTATCCAGTAACATGCAATTTTAGCAATATTATCCATAGAACAAGTTCTTGTGGCCAAAATTGATTTTCATGAAATCATTCAAAATTTCTCAAAGAGGAAGGCGCATAAAATTCATTTGTAAATCATTTATTTTTGTAATTTATTCATCTGTTCTTAAACATATCTTTCCTATTATTTTTTATGAATAAACATTATTGTTAGAATATTTCTGATATAAGGTGTGCTCCAATTCCCACCCTGGATTTATAGACTAGCCGTAGTCACGTGGTTTATTCCTTCGCCAATCACAAGCCATACTGCACGGCTGAAGCACTACTTAAACACTGATACTGGCCATAGTTCTACTAGCACTCATTGAGACTCTTTACCAGAAGAACCAAGGGTTCTAAACTAATTCTTAATGGGAAAATAAATAATTTATCAGTCAAGAGTGGTTCCCCTTTGTTTATGTTGGAGTTATAGGAAATAACCGAATGATCTATAAAATACATGCTCTTCAGTAATACACATAACAAGAGACAGACAGAAATAAAGAAAGATATATAAAATATATGATTTATTGTAATACAAGAACCAAATGAAAGTGGTTCATAAAATATATGCTATTCAGTGTTGAAATTTGTATAAATGTATCAGTAATGCACTGAGAGAGATAAAGAAAGTTTTATAAAATACACGCTTTATTGCAATGCAAGAACCAAGAGAGAGGGGGCCATGAAAAGCCTGCTTTTAAAAATCTCTAACCAGTAGGCTATTGGTTTGAAACTTTTCAGACAAGAGATCAGCCAATGGACTACCCAAATATCCTCTTAAGTAATATAAACTTAAATAGATCTATAAATAATGCAGAAAGCACATTTTATTTTCTGCGGGTTACAAGGTGAGTGCTATTCTGGAAAATCCCCAAAATACACTTCTGCCTTCCTAAAACATATATAGCCCAACAGAAAATACTTTTTTTTTTTTAGCTTTTGTTAAATCTATTGAGGCAGGCCAGTGCTGTGAAGACACATGAAGACAGTTCAACTTTAATAGGTTAGATCTGTATTAGGGGTGAGTGGGAGGAGGGCAGTGTAAGAATCTGATTGAAAGAAATTTATTTCATATACACATATATTTACCAACCAATGGAGGCGCGTGGTCTAATGGTTAGAGTCATAGGAACTGGACACGTCGACCTGAGTTCAAACAAGAGTAGGTATTTACCCAACCTGTTCAATATATTTGATGGTAAGCTTAACCCATAGATGATACCCTAACAGGTACTACCATTCGTCAGGGTGGACCAGGGAGCAATGGTGATGAAGGAGTGCTCCACATTTCCCAGACCTCCAGAACTGGAACCTCACCATCAGATAGAGTTTAACGTCATTCCTAGGACATGAAGACCCTCAGCCACCTCCTTCTAGCACCTATATGATAAAAAGGGTTGGGGCTTGCCATAAGTGCAATAGGGTTGGGGGCAATCATATAGGTGCTAAGGCTTGACATGACCAGCCGATTAATCGGAGGGGGCCTCCCCGGCAGCCCATCTAGCCCAAGTAAGGGCCAAAGTGGAGTGTTGCATGTCATGGACTACTCAGCCATCTTGGTTCCATCCTTAAGCATCACACGTCGCCACCTACAGCTAACAGGTGGCCCCATTGGGGACTATCATTCTCTGCTGAGGTGTAGTCAGTGTATTCTAACACCCCAGCTGACAGGGCAGGGTTTGGTTTCTTTGTTTAATAGCATATCAACCTTCATGGGTTATCCAATGCCAAAGCCATCCTTGTAGAAGAACAGTAGTGGTACTATTTACCCATAGCAGGAAAGATGAGGGAGTTCATACTTTTCTCAAAGGTATTAGTTTGAAAGTGAACGTAATAGTGCAACTGGTGTTTGAACTCACTATGACGTCGCAGTCCAGAATGTGATCGACCACACCATAAGGACTCCCCCTCAAGTAAGACTTGAATTTATTTCAAGTATTTCGGTTTTATCTAACTGATGACTAGGGATCTGAATTTGATACTTATTATTTACCTCCCATCCCATGTATGCAGGTATGACACATGGTCTTTTAGTGTGGGGCCACCCACAAACCTAAGCTCATGGGATGGCAGGTGCAAAAAATGTGTAGATCCCATTGGCATTCTCTCTCAAGTGGGGGGGGGGTCTTAGGCATTGGGCAATAAACCTAGTCCTGCCCCTTTAAATCAAGGGGGTAGGTGTTGCCTCGGGGGATAGCCCTCTGGGATCACGCTGTTGATTTATGTTAATAGTCCAGTGGCTGAAGCCACCGGACCCTGGCCCCAAAGGCCGGGTTATTAATGTGGAAACTTGTCATTTATTTTAGAATGAACATCTGGTAATTGCAATGAAAAAACAACAGAAATTAAGAAGAAAGAAATACTGGCCAAAATATTAATAATAACTGAATATTATTAGGTTTTTTTTCTGTTAGTCATTCCTGAGCAATAGATTAGTTATAATCAATACTTACGGTCGTACAACTAATTCAATTTCTCCATTGGGTTGTGATATGATTTGTTGTACTTCTTCATAAGTCTTCCCAGTGAGCTCAATTCCATTCCATTCTAATATTTGATCACCTGAAATACAAAAGAAAACAGTAAATATTTTCACTTTTTAATCTATTAATAATATAAAGGGCAGTTGTGTGTATTTATGTATGTATGTCCAGATAAAAGTACGAAAATAAAACAATTAATGACAAAGTAAAATATATATAGACATTCACTATCACCAGAGCTTGCTTTTTGTGCAAAAATAATGAAAATTTTATTTATATTTGTGAAGATATTTAAAAATTAAAATTTTAATAGTAAGAGAGGGGAAAGTCATTTAGTTGTTCAGGATTAAAACATAAATCAATTGTTAAAGACCAAAACAATCAATAGATCTGCAAGAATAACTTTTTATTATCCCCCTCTACCCAGGTAACCTAGTTTATTAATAATGGAGATTTGCTGTCTAATTATCTGTAACCGAAACTGTAAATGCAAGATAATTATCTCCCTTGTTTTGTTCGGCCATCCTATTGTGTGGGTACAGGCACCATTAGACACCGGTAAAAGTCACATGTTTGCGTGGCGCTGGTTTTGAATTCTTTTAGCAGCAAGATTTGAGGCGACAAGAAGGTAAGTACATGCTTGGAACTTTTCCTCCTCTTTTTCGATTTTATTAGTTGTATATTAGAGAAACTATATATCCCTTTGTATTCTATTGTAGTTTCACGTTGAAGACCAGTTGCGAAGCAGGAGGATAAGTAACAACTCCCGTTTTTACCTAAATAAAAGTGTTTTCACCAGTCGACTCTGTCATTACTCATTTTCTTGCTTGGGCGGCTGTCACAGAAACTACATCACTGCTAATATCACAAAACCCAATACCAACATACTCTCGCTCTTTTTTCAGTAAGAAGAAGTTAACTAAAAGGTTTACAAGTAAATAAATACCTATGATTTTGTGTAAAATTAGATGTAAAATATTCAAAATAGTTATCTAATTAATTTTATTTGAGGAGAACAGAACTTGTTTTATTTTTTACTTCTTTAATAAATTTGATGATTTTCCTTATGATACAAACGCTCTGACATTGAATTTTTAGCTCCCACCCCCTTAGGCAATATCTTTCAAAAATTAATTTTGCACCGCCCGGAGGCCATTTATTTTTGCTAGTAGATATAAAAAACAATCTTCAAATAATTTTCAAATATAAACAGAAAAAACTATCAACAACTGGCAAAAAAAATGTTGATGAATTACAAATTTGTGAGGTGATATTGTAGGAATTAAAATAAAATAAAAATAAAAAAATAAAAAAATAAACTCCCATAAGTCTTCACACCAGAAGAACCCTCCGAGCATGTACAGGTAAAAGGACCCACTTCCAACACTCAAAATGATCTCTTGGAAATTCAAACTTAGGCCTTAACTGGGACGAGACACAACTACTTATCAGGAAGGAATTTCCTTACCACGTGGTGGCTATGACCCGAGAATAAAGTGAAAATCATAAGACAAGCTTTTATCTTTGTCTCTTCCCTTTTCTTCCCTTGAATTACTTTTTCAGCATAACCACCAAATAAAATAGGCCTAAAAGCAAGCTCTAGGAACACACACCAAGAATAACCAGCTATCCTTTTAACCTAAAACATTAAACCTCTTGCCACCTCACAAAATATATCAGTAAATCTATAGACTAATTATGAATAAAAGCAAAATCTTCATTTTTAGTAGGATATGGCAAAATGTCAATTTCTTAAGCAAAGTTTAACAGGTTTGAATTCAGAGTTTTTCTTCTCCTGGACTGGTTGCCTAACCAAAGTTAAAGAGTCTAGTCTGCTCTACTATTTGAGAACAGCTGGATGCATACTTTTCTTGAGGGTATAAACACTATGTGAAATACAAACAGCCTTGTCCAGGATTAGAATACTGTTCTCCATTGTTCATTTATCATAATGATAACCATTACACCACATGGGCTTCCAAAAAACTGTTTAAACAGTGAGAGATACTCATTTAAGAAGTAAATATCTAACATCCATAAAGCCTAAAAATGTTATCATCATATAACATTTTACAAAGCAGTACAGAATCCCCAATATGCACTACACGCCAAGAGAGATTTAGTGAAACATATACAGCTTGAGTGTGTAGACTTTGATCTAGTGCAAACAAAAGACTACCCAGCAAGGAGTTTGAAAAAACTTTTCTCGAAAATAAGACCATTCAGGATTTTACATTTCCTAAAAGAAGTGGGATTGGATTAAAAAATATGAGTAATTGAATAGTTAAAATCTATACATATATACATGTATTTTTCTACCAAACTACTGCTACGAATTCAAAACTTAGTCGACATTAAATGACCCACCGGGGTTGATATGCCACAAAACAAAACAAATCGAACAAAGCAGTGAAATCCATTAACATAATAAAGTATTGATCAGGATAACATTGGCTTAGTACTGACAAAAGTAAAAAATCTAGTATTCAGAATTTTACTTATTTGAAAAACGGTAAGTTTTATCAGAAATGTTTTAATTTACTTTTCTTAGTGATAATTGCCCTCGTGTTATGTCTAATACTTGGATGAAAAAGAAAGAAAAAAAAGCTGCCAGACATATTCTTTCCAAGCAGAACATGATTTTCTACTTAATCTACTCATGCAAATCAAATCAATTATTCTTTCAATAGATATCATTCAGTTATTTGAACTTACTAGTAAAGATAATGGCATCAGTCTGTAAAAATGGCTGTCACAAAAAGTACTAGCAAATATATACACCCTCCAGGTGCAAGTATAAGTTTTAATACAATAAAATATTATAGGTAATTTTCACCTTTAGTTGTCAAAATTCCTAGCATAAAATTGTGCATGCGCATTATCTGAAATGAACTTAATTGTTATTAAGAATACATTTTATGATATTTTTGTGTTGTATTATTTTCGAAACGATTCTAAGATTTGTATATTTCACACGGACACATTCAAAATGGCTACTGTCTTGTTTCAAAGTGAAAGTCAGTTGGCTAAATTACTAGCATAAAATTATCTGAAATGAACTTAATTGTTATTAAGAACACATTTTATGATATTTTTGTGTTAAAGCATGCAGTTGTATTGTTTTCGAAAAAGTTTCTAAGATTTGTTTATTTCGCACAGAGACTTTCAAAATAGCTACTGGCTTAGTTCAAAGTGAAAGTTAAGGGAGGTTACTCTAATTGCCTTATTTGCTAGGATTTTTGACAACTAAAGGTGAAAATTACCATATTATATTAAATTAGAAAGGCTAATGAAACTATATAAGAATGTAGATAAAAAGATTTGAAATAGAGGGGGGTATAATCAAAACCAGAACAACTTAATCTTACTCTTCCATCACTCCCGTCTTTCATTGCTAAATTTTCCTAATTTAATTTTTCAGTTAATATAGGAAGTAAAGAATAAAGCTACAGTTATTTCTTCTCGTTAATGGATTTCTTTTAAGATTTATCCCTGAGATGTTTGCTCATATTCATTAAGATAAAAACCAAACAATTAGAAATCACATAAGCACATATTTATTAAAATCAAATTTTTAATATCAATATGCAAATGGTGACTGCTATTAATTTAACTTCAATTTAAAACATTGTAGAACTTACAAGAACATTTTTTTATGCAAAATATTTCAGTATCTTCCATTTTTAAAAGTAATTTTTTCAACTTCCATAGGATTGTGGAGATATGTGGATTTTTTCAACTTCCATAGGATTGTGGAGATATGTGGATTCAATTCTTTACTAATTGATTCAAAAATACCAATATGATTTGTTCTTCGTTATATCTGTTTTTGCTAGTGAAGCTATCAATTCAACATATCAGTGATACACCAAGTGAACATTCCAAGGGAATACAACTAAATTTTTAAATTTTTTATTAGGAATCAATATCAGTTATCAATATTTTCTAAAGTTCTTAAAAAAAGAAAAAAGAGAAAAGAAAAATCGTTTAGCATAACCATTATATAAAAAGGAACACATTAATAAAATAGATCACTAATTATGACTGAGCCTATTCTAGTAGTGACCACCTCAAGCAGAGTTTAACAGGTTTTAATTCAGAATTTTCCTTCTCCTAGACTGGTTGCTTAATCAAGGTCAAAGAGCCCAGTCAGCCCTACTATTTACCCATTTCTGGAGGGAGAGTAGTTGGATTCATACCTTTTCCAAGGGTATTAGCACTATGTGAACTGTAGATTTGTCCAGGGTTTGAACTTGGGTTGGCGAGTCCGTTTCCTACAACTCATTAGACCACATGCCTCCAATGATATAAATTTGAAAGCAACATCATTAGATTGTTATATACTGTAGTTGTTCCTTTTGCATTCTGGGAAAAATTAATCTTCTAATTACTATAAAACCCTGACTCATTGGACCATTTGATATGTTGTTTCCTGCAAGGAAAGAACACCTTGCCAATGTTGGATTTGCCTATTTGGAACTTTGCCCTTTCTGGATTTAATGCTGAACTGGATTGTGTAATCTTTATTGACTTGATATCAATCTTTTATGAGTTAACTGGAATTAAAATCCTTTTCACAAGTTTATTCTATGTATTACCATTTAATATATCACAACTTCCAACAATGTTTAAGTCTTGTGTGACCAATGCACAATCAGAAAGTAGTAACTTGTTCCTTTCTGGACTTTCTGAAAATTGGTTCCAATTCTGCTAGCATGGGTTTTATCAGGAAAAGTTTGTGTATGTGACCATCAAACACTCAATAATGTCAAACATTTTCTCATAGAATGTGGAGTTTTAACTCTCAGTAGACATTTTTAAACACAATATAAAGGACCTACTGGAAATAAATTGACATTAATGATGTTTCTATACTAAAAATTATAAAAGTAAAAACGAAATATTTAAAAGATCCAACTACATAAAATGTAAATATACATAAACCTACAATGTATATGATTCCCTAAACTCTAGGTATAAAATAACCAACAGGTAAACATGATCATTACTATACAAAGTGATTATTAAAATACTATCCCAGATGATTTTGACATATCATTAAAATGAAATATTAAAAAATAAACTGTTAAACTACATAAAAATGTAAATATAGATGTACAATGTACATTATTCCCTAACCTCTAGGCATAAAACATCCCCAGATGGGTTGACATGCCATTAAAATCAATCAATCATTAGATAAAGAAATTTTTAAAAAATTGTTACTTACCCTCTTCCAGCTCACCATGTAACTGTTCAGCAATGCCTCCCGGGTAAATAGCTGCTACATAGGCAACCATCTCTTCATCTGGACTTTGGTGTTTACCTCCGACAATCTTCATTCCTATCCCATTTCCTGTTGGAACATGGAATTATTAGAAAATTTTAGAAAAATAATAGGAAAAAGGAAAAAATAAATAAAAGGGGGGAAAATTTAATAATTCAATCTCACTCAAATTTTATAGACAGCCCTGCAAAATTTGATTTCAGAATTTATTTAAATTTTACACCTGTCAAAAAGAAATAAAGTAAAAATATGAAAATAATGAATAAAATTGACATGTATGAATGTTTGTTTTTTTTTTTTTGTTTTTTTTAATCTAATTTCAGAAATGATTCTTGCATGAAAAATTTATCAAAAATAAAAAACAAAAATTAACAAATTGTATAAACAGAGAAAAAAAGTTTTTTCTGAAATGATTTTCTAAAAAGTAATTCTTCTAAAATAAAGCATTCAATTTATTTTTTCTAAAATACACAAAATAAATACAACCCCTTGGAATTAGGTTTGGTTTAGTTTAGTTTATTTGTTTAATAGTACATCAATTCTTATCAGTTATTTAATACTGAAATTTGATTCTTTTATAAATGTTTGATCATAATTATAAGCATATGTTCCATTATATTTTTAATAACACATTTTTGTCTGTAATCACACATAATACACAGTGTGTAAAAAAGAAAGAATTGAGATTTTTTGCACTTTTTGACACACCTCGTATTCTGAATAAAAATAACATTTCATTTATTAACTTTTTTCAGAATACAAGGTGTGTCAAAAAAAGTACCAAGTTTAAAACTGTATTTACCAAGATAGGAATCAAGAATGAATGGAATGTTATTTTTTTTTAAATACAAGATGTGTCAAAAAGTACCAAAAATCTCTATTTTTTTTACACACCCTGTATAATATCAAGTGTTCCTATTGAATGCTAATAAGTTATACACATATGGTTTCAAGTAACTATTCCTATTAAATAATAATGATGATTCGTTTGTATACACTTAAATGGTTTTAACATTTTAATGTTTAAGCATTCCTATCCAATACTAATAATTTTCAAACAGATCTATTTGATCCATATATGGGACAATAACAGGTACTACCATTCTAGGTCACAGTGGACCTGGGAGTAATGACAGAACAATGTACTCCTCAGAGCTCTAGAACTATAGCCTCAACACCAAAAAATAAATTTTCCAATTTTTGTATTAATATTAATCTTTGATTCAAATTATGTTAATTTTGAAGCTGTATAAAAAAATGTTAGTAATGTATTAGTAACCTGGTCTCACAACTGAGCAACAAAGAATTCTACTTTTTGTAAAGTGTAATCAACCAGTTGGAGTCTTGGAGAAATGTCAGAAATGTTTATATATTTTACTAAGATATATCATTTTTATAAACAGCTAATAAAAAAATGTCACACAATAAAACTGACTTTTTTTTCTTTTTTTTGCAAGTAACTTCAAATCAACTATCATCATTTATGATTGAATTCCTGCCAAAAGTTGCCATGGAATCAATCTTAATATTATTTGGATTATTTGGACTATTGTCCTTATCTTTATTGTTATATGTACAACATTTGGGCCAATGTGAACTTCAGGCTTCTTTAGGTATTGTCAGACTGGGGAGTCTTCTCGAACTTAGGAACCTTCTTGTCAAAGGCTCCCGAATCTGACAAGAAATGTCTGAAGAAGACCAGAGGGCACATCGGCCAAAACATTGTACAGATAACAATAAAGATGAGGATAATAGTCCGAATAATCCAAATGATACTAATTATCAAGCCTCATCTAAAAAATTCAGAAAATCAATCTCAGTTTTAAACAAGCCAAAAATGTTTCTGAATATTTAATGTTCACCTTTTTTATTCCGCAAGAATGTTCCCAAACCACTCAAGTCAAATGCTGTTGAAAACAGTAAAGTTCTTTGAGAATGTCTTTTAAGAGGACATTTTCACTACTATCATTCATGATGGCACCAAGATTCTTGGAGCAACTGAGATCAGGTGATTTTCTGGCCACCTGCTTAATCAATTTTTTTCTTTATCCAACCTGTGATGCAACACGTGATCTGTTTTATTCACTAATGAGGCAGCCAGAAAAAAGCCACTAAAAAGAAGCAAATATTTATGTCTTTACATAGATTGCATGGTATGGATGACACATACAAAAAAACAAGCCAGGGAAATCCAATGAGATTCTATATATGAATGTCAATATCATTAGGTTTCATCAAGCAGACAACTGTGAAAAAAGTCAGTTTTCTCATGAGACATCCTTTAAGAAAAAAAAAGAGAAAAGTACGACCTCTACAAAATAAATGATTCTACAAATTTTACGTTAAAACATTTTTCAACTATGATGTGTCATTTAATTGAAAATGTTGAAAGTGCTAAATTCAAAATTATTACCAGCAAAAGTTTTATAATGTGACCTCCATTTTAAAGACTGAGTATTTTAAATTAAAAAAAAGGAATAACATAGAAATGTCCTATAATGTTTGTTATATTCACATATAAGGTTTATCACTAGATATTGCAACTGTTATGAAACATAGGTTGTATATAAATATTAAATCAACTGAAGCATAGATTGATAGAATTTTAAATTAAAATGTTCAAGCAGGAATATGATCAAATAGACATTGATGAAAAGAAAGAGAAAGAGCTAATTGGGGTGGGTGGGTGATATAAGGAGGGAAAAACAAGATAGAGCTCGATTAGGTAATAAGGAGGGAAAAAATAGAGAATGAGGAGACAGAATTGAGTCAGCTAACAAATGAGAGAAAAATAAAAAATAGGTAGAAAAAGAAGTGAAAACAGTTCAGGGAAAATATAGATTTAGAAAAGAAATAATATCAGAAAAAGAAGTGAAGTCAGTTTAAGAATGAATAGATAAAAAAAGAAGTGATATCTTATTATAATAGAGATTGTGTGTTTTTCTGTCTGTAACCGAAACTATATTCCTACTCAAGTCACAATTCTTAGTTATTGACATCACATTCTCCATGATTTTATTTTTATCTAAACCTCAATTATTAATAAAATTGTCTTACATTATTAATACTGTTAACTAAGTCTACATACTGACAACATGCAATTATATCTATATATACAACAATATAGCGGTTTACAATGTGAACGGGAAGGCTAATTTGCATATTAATATTTAAAAATCGAAATTTAATAAATATGTGCTTAGTATTATTGATTTCTAACTGTTTGGTTTTATTTTAATGAATATAAGCAAAAATCTCCTCAATAAATCTTAAATGAAATCCATTAACAAGATAAAATAACTGTCATTTTATTCTTTACTTCCTCTTTTAACTAAATACATAAATTAGAAAAAATAACAATGAAATATGAGAGTGTTGGAAGAGTAAGTTTCAGTTGTTCCATTTTTTATTATACTCCCTCTGTTCAAATCTTTATTATACTCCCTCTGTTTCAAATCTTTTTATCTGTATTCTTATTTAGTTTCATTAGCCTTTCTAATTTAATACAATATTTTATTACATTAAAACTTAAATACTTGAACCCGGAGGGTGCATATATTTGCTAGTAAGTTTAAAAGAGAGTAGGTAGAAAAAGAAGAGATATTAGTTTAAGAATACATAGATAGAAAAAGAAATGATATCAGTTTAAAAGAGTGTAGGTGGAAAGAAAAGTGATATCAGTTTAAGAGAGAGTAGGTGGAAAGAGAAGTGATATCAGTTTAAGAAAGAGTATGTAGAAAAAGAATTTATATCAGTTTGTGAAAAATATAGATAAAGAAAAGAAAAAATAAGAAAAAAAAGTCAGATGAGGAGAGAAGAAAATGGAAGGGGGTGAGAAGGTGGTGAAAAGAGAAGATGAACTGGACAAAATGATTTTAAAAAACAAACAAATAAAAAAAAGAAATGAAATCTTTCAAAAAAGATGCTTGAAGGGGAAACAGAAACTTGTTCATAATTTTATAATGAAAAATAATAAATAAAAACAAATAATTTTAAAAATCATTCGAAAAATGAATTTACCACAAATTATGATAATGTTAATAACAATAAAAATATACATTGTAAAAAGATAAGAAATATTGTTTATACGCAAGCATATAAAAAAAATAGCAAACAAAAATATAGAACGGATCACAAGAAGCAGCAATACTTATTTAGAATAAAACAAAAAAGAACAAAAATATGTTTGTTTTGTTTTTGGTGGGGGGAGGGTTGTATTTTAACAAGAGCAGAACAGTCTTTATAGATGTACACACTGAAGAAGTGAGTACAACAGTCTTTATAGTTTAAACTAATTAATTTCTCATTATAAAAGTTTTGTGTTCACTATTCCCTCCTAAGCTAGGAATTATGGCACTACCAAATTTGTCTAGAGTTGTTAATCAAATTCCAAAGATGTTTTGAAAGATGTTTGTACTTGGTGAATATTACCTGGAACAAATGCACACCTAATCATTTTTTATTTTTTCTGTGTGTGTCATCTGGTACTGTTATTTGATGATAGAAGAGATAGCTGTTACTTTCTGTCTGAATGTCCACGATAAAGAATCAGAATTCTTATACAATTGGTTTATTACAGGATGTATTTAAAATGATATGTCATTAAATATTGAATACTGTTTATTGACATGTCCAAAATTTTTGCATGTTACTTTCTAATCTTTTTGTAAGTAACAAGTTTATATGATATTTTGTTTCTAGATAAGTTTTTCATAAAAAATCTATGTGTTAGAAAAACTTTAAACATTAGAATAAAACAAGCTGTATATAAATCAGTAAAACTGTGCATGTATTTATTAAAACTTGTTTTTCTAAAATACTGCGACCATCCTTTCTATCATCCTATGTTCAGAGCATATATAAATAATACAGCTTTTCACTACTTTATGTAATAATGATATTGATTATAAATTAACTATTTGTTGATAAAGTTATTTAATTCCTGAAATTACCGTGACATAGTTTCAGTTATAGGCAAATAAAGACTGAATCTCCACTATATATATATATATATATATATATATATATATATATATATATCAACATTTCTTCATTTCTCCTTATACATAGTATACTCTAAGTATTCACTTTGTTTAGCTCAAATTTTAGATTAATAGAAACAGTAGAAATTATTTTCTTCTAACATCCTGACTCTTTTCTCTCTCTCTCGATATATAATATATATATTATATATATATATATATTTATATACATACATATAATATAGTTTTCTATATTTTTTATAATAGAGCATTCAGTATCAGTGATAGAGAATATATAAGTTAGGATACTGTAGATATAGAGTCAATTGTGTTTTAATAATAATCCAGTGATCACATAGGTGAAAAACTAACAGTTACCAAGCACTATTGACTACATCTATGCTATCTTAATATTATATATATATATATATATATATATATATATATATAAAATGGCTGCAATGCTGGATTTGAGTATGGTCATAACATTTAGATATCAATTTTGTAAAATAATAATTAACCATACCATGAATGGAGGGATGTATTTATCTAATACCTCTGGCATGGGAGGATGTGGCACAAGGTCAATTTTCAAGTGGAGTAATGCTAGTTTGAATTCAGAGCTTTTTTTTTAGACTGATTGCCTAACCAAGGCTGAAAATCTGTTGACCTATCATTACCCCATAGCTGGAGGGAGAAGGCATGGATTGATGTCTTTCTCAAAGGCATTAGCATGAAGTGAATTGCGAATAGCCTTGTCCAGGATCACCAATTCCATTTCCTACTATGATAGCCATTACACCGAGCACACCATGAATGGATGTAACTTTTTAAACCAGCAAAAAGAGTTTCTGTTAAATCTGCTATTTATAAACTTGTAGGAATTTTGAGAAGTAAATCTTTTATTCAGTCCACAGAGGAAAGTTGTTCTCATTCTACTTACCAAGTTTCCTAATTGATTCATTCTTGTGATCCTGCTTTTTCTTATTCTACTGAATATGATTTATATTGCCTGACCAAAGGATTGAATTCACAACCCAGGTAAAGTAGATGTATTTAACCAATGGTTTTTAGCTTATTGTCTCCTGGCAATATTGGAATATCAAGTTGTCTTAATGTCTGTTCTTTGTTAATCAAACATTCCTATAGAGTGCTTATTTCTATTCTTATCCTGGCTGAGAAGGGGAATTAGAGGATAGGATAGGAGAGGGAGTTAAATTAATTTCAATATAGTACTAATACCCTTGGAAAAGGTTATCAAATCGCATCTATTCTGCCCTCCAGCTATGGGTAAATAGTAAGGCAAACTGGGATCATTAACCTGGTATGGGACCAAACTTGGAAAAGGAAAAGCTTTGATTTAAAAACTAGTTAATACCTGCTCCATCAAGGTATTTTCTGCCCAAGACAGCACTAAAAGTAAACAAGTAAAGTCGGCAGGGCGGCCTAATGTCGGTATCAGCCAATCAGCGAGGGGAAGTCTATCCCGCTTTTCACTAAGCGTAGACCAAGGAGATTGTTTTTTTGCGTGCTGAGGTGGGGAGCGCCACAACACTACCATTCAGCTCCTTCCTTTACCGCACAAATCCCTGTGCTATCTACGCTGAGTTTGGCGGAGGACCGGATCGACTAGGAACTTGTGGTTTCTAGCCGTAACGCTCTAACCGACTGAGCTGACCGCGGCCCCACTAAGAGTAAATAACCAGGTTATGGGACAGTGAGTGAGAGATTATGCCATATATTATCATGAAGTTTGAGATGGGGAGGTGGCAGATTTTTACAAATTAAATGTTTTGAATTATCATCATCTTTTGTCGTGCATTGTTGTAAGGAACCTGTTAGTTTTCTTCTTCTTTCTGGATTATGTTCCCTTTCTTCTCTTTGTGCAATGTCTGCAAGATTTACTGATGACTAGCTTGTCTGTAGCGGGACAAAGTGCCCACAGCAGCATGCTGAACGCGCAAACATGAACAGCATGTCCGTCATCATCTTGGCGAGAGATGCTTGTGCTGGCTCAGTCACGTCCTGGAGGATGGACAAAGCCACATCCCCAAGACCTAACTGTTATGCTGAATTAGTAGAAGGCCACCCGACCAGTAGGGAGAACGCACGACTGTGCTTTAAAAGATGTCTGCAAGAAAGACCATGAAGCATGCCACAATCAACCCACCAACACACTGGAGTTGGTGTAGAAACTGAGTGAACTGGGCGCGCTGCCTCGTCAAATAAGGGAACGAAAAGGAGTGAAAAAGAGAAGAAAGAAACTGCCAAGAAAAGAGAGCCAGAAGAAAGGAGAGACACATCAAACTCAACAGGCATCAACTGTTTGCAGTCACTGCCGCAGAGATTGCCATTCAAAAAGTTGGACATCTTGTTTAGCCACTCACAGCAAATTGGCAGATAGAAAACAAAGTGGACACTATGCCATCGTCTTTAGTAGAGCGGAAAGGATGCACAAGCAAGCCTCTCAATAAGGATTTATTCCCTGTTTATACTTGTATAGAAGGGGGGGGAAATAATATGGGACAAATAGACCTTTCGAATCAAACATGACGATTATTTTATTATTTTTCGCCCTCTATTTTTTTTTTTCTCTCTCATTGTAGAATTGAACTCCGCTTCCTTCAGAATGCAAACATTGTCACAGGAAGTCGGGAAGCTACAGTCCCCTGATGTAGCGCAGGGTGGCCCGGATGATAGCTATGAGGATTCCGGTGGTCGCGGTTGGCTTGAGAATCTCGTGTGTGGGGCGCAGACAACCGGATGTTGATTCGAAGTCTATTTTGCCCTATATTGTCCCCCCCTTCTAGTACAAGTATAAAGCAGGGGAATAAATCCTTATTGAGAGCTTGCTTGTTGCGATCCCTTCGCGTCTACTAAAGACGATGGCATAGTGTTCCCCACTTTTGTTTTTCTATCTGCAATTGCGTGAGTGGCTAAACAGTCCAACTTTTTGAATGGCAATCTCTGGTGCAGTGACTTGCAATACAGTGATGCTTGTTGGAGTTGATGTTGTCTCTCTCCTTCTTTCTGGCTCTTCTTTTCTGTGGCAGTTTCTTTTCTTCTCTTTTTTCAACTCCTTTCGTCCTTATTTTGACGAGGAGGCGCCCAGGTCACTCAAGTTTTCTACACAACCTCCCATGTGGTTGGTGTTGATGTGGCATGTCTTCATGTCTTTCTTGCATGACATCTTTAAAAGCACAGTCGTGGTCTCCCTAACTGGTCGGGTGCCTTCTACTATTCAGCATAACAGTAGGTCTTTGGGATGTGGCCTTTGTTCCATCCTGCCAGACGTGACTGAAGCGCAGCACAAGCAATCTCTCGCAGATGATGACGGACATGCTGTTCATGTTTCGCGTCCAGCATGTCTGTTGCTTGGGACTTTGTCCGCGCTACAGACAAGCTAGTCCCACAAGTAAATCTTGCAGGATCATTGCACAAAGAAGTAAAGGGACATAAACCAGAAGAAGAGAAGAAAAACTATACAGTTTCCTTACAACAATGCACGACAAAGATGATGATATTCAAAACATTTAATTGTAAAATCTGCACCTCCCCCATCTCCACTTTCATGCTAATATAGATATCCTCTCACTCACTGGTCCCATAACCTGGTTTATTTACTCTAGTAGGGGCCGGGTCAGCTCAGTCCGGTAGAGGCGTTTCGGCTAGAAACCACAAGTTCCTAGTTCGATCGCCCGGTCCTCGCCAACTCAGCGTATGAGTAGCACAGGGATTTGTGCGGTAAAGGAAGGAGCTGAAATGGTAGGTGTGGCGGCCTCCACGCTCAAGACGCAAAAAAACATCTCCTTGGTCTAGCGCTAAGTGAAAAGGGGAATAGACTCCCTCGCTGATTGCTGATACCGACATTATGGCCGCCCTGCGACTTTTACTTTTTTACTTTTTAGTGTGTCTTGGCAGAAAATAACCTGATGGAGCAGGTTATATAACTAGTTTAAATTCAAAGTTTTCCCTTTTCAGTTTGGTGCCCCATACCAAAGGTTAATGATCCCAGTTTGCCTTACTATTTACCCATAGCTGGAGGGAGGTATAGATGGGATTGAATACCTTTTCCAAGGTATAGTACTATATGAAATTAATTTAACTCTCTCCTAGTCCTATCCTTCTAATTCCCTTCTCAGCAGGATAAGAAATAGAATAAGCACTCTTAATATGGATGTTTGATTAACAAAGAACAGACATTAAGACAACTTGATTATCCAATATTGCCAGGAGAAATAAGCTACAAACGCATTGGTTAAATACATCTACTTTACTGGGGGTTGTGAATTCAATCGCTTTGGTCAGGCAATATAAATGCATATTCAGTAGAATAAGAAAGCAGGATCAAAGAAATGAATCAATTTAGGAAACTTGGTAAGTAGAATGAAGAACAACCCTTCCTCTGTGGACTGAATAAAGAGATTTACTTCTCAAATTCCTACAATTTATAAATAGCAGAATTTAACAGAAACTCTTTATGCTGGTTTAAAAAGTTACATCCATTCATGGTTGTGCTCGGTGTAATGGCTATCAATAGTAGGAAAATGGAATTGGGTGATCCTGGACAAGGCTATATTCGCAATTTCACTTCACGCTAATATGCTTTTGAGAAAGACATCAATCATGCCTTCTCCCTCCAGCTTATGGGTAAATGATAGGTCAACAGATTTTCAAGCCTTGGTTGGCAATCAAGTCCTAAAAAAGCTCTGATTCAACTAGCATTACTCCACTTGAAAATTGACATTGTGCCACATCCTCCATGGCAGAGGTATAGAAGTAAATACATCCCTGCCATTCATGGTATGGTTAATTATTATTTTACAAAATGAATAATCTAAATGTTATGACCAATAACTCAAATGCCAGCATTGCAGCCATTTTAATATATATATTATATATATATACTATATATATATATAATTTTTAAGATAGCTTAGATGTAGTCAAATAGTGCTTGGTAACTGTTAGTTTTTCACCTATGTGATCATGGATTATTATTAACATTGGCTCTATATCTAAGCAGTATCCTAACTGTATATATTCTCTATCACTGATAGCTGATGCTCTTTATTTATAAATTAGAAATTATTATATGTATGTATATATATAATATTATATATATATATATAGTATAATATATATATCGAGAGAGAGAGAAGAAAGAGTCAGGATGTTAGAGAAAATATTTCTACTGTTTCTATTAATCTAAAATTTGAGCTACAAAGTGAAACTTAAGAGTATCACTATGTATAAGGAGAAAATGGAAGAAATGTTGATAAATATATTATATATATATATATATTATATATATATATATATATATAGTGGAGATTCAGTCTTTATTTGCATATAAAACTGAAACTATGTCACGGTAATTTCAGGAAATTAAATAAACTTTATCAACAAATAGTTTATTTTTATCAATATCATTATTAGCATAAAGTAGTGAAAAGCTGTATTATTTATATATGCTCTGAACATAGGATGATAGAAAAGGATGTCGCAAGTATTTTTAGAAAACAAGTTTTAATAAATACTGCACAAGTTTTAACTGATTTATATACAGGCTTGGTTTTTATTTCTAATGTTTAAGTTTCTAAACACATAGATTTTTATGAAAAACTTATCTAGAAACAAAATATCATATAACTTGTTTACTTAGCAAAAGATATAGAAAGTTAAGCATGCAAAAATTTTTGGACATGTCCAATAACAGTATTCCAATATTTAATGACATTGCATTTTAAATACATCCCTGTAATAAAACATTGTAATAAGAATTCTGATTCTTATCGTGGACAATTCAGACAGAAAGTAACAGCTATCTCTTCTATCATCAATAACAGTACTCGGAATGACAACACCAGAAAAATAAAAAATGATTAGGTGTGCATTGTTCCAGGTAATATTCACCAGTCAAACATCTATTTCAAAACATCTTTTGGGAAATTTGATTAACACTCTAGACAAAATTTGGTAGTGCCATAATTCCTAGCTTAGGAGGGAAATAGTGACACAAAAACTGTTTATAATGAAGAAATTAATTAGTTAAAACTATAAAGACTGTTGTAACTCACTTCTTCAGTGTGTAGCATCTATAAAGACTGTTTCTGCTCTGTTAAAATACAACCCTCCCCCACCAAAAAAAACAAAACAACATATTTTGTTCTTTTTGTTTTATATTCTAAATAAGTATTGCTGTTCTTGTGATCCGTTCTATATTTTGTTTGCTATTTTTTTTATATGCTTGCGTATAACAATATTTCTTATCTTTACAATGAATATTTTTTTATTTGTTATTAACATTATCATAATTTGTTGGTAATTCATTTTTCTGAATGATTTTTAAATTATTTTGTGTTTTATTTTAATTATTTTTTCATTATAAATTATGAAGCAAGTTTCTGTTTTCCACTTCAAGCATCTTTTTTGAAAGATTCATTTCTTTTTTTTATTTGTTTGTTTTTAAAATCAATTTTGTCCAGTTCAATTCTTCTCTTTCACCCCTTCTCAACCCCCTTCCATTTTCTTCTGCTCCTCATCTGACTTTTTTTTTATTTTTTCTTTTCTTTATCTATATTTTTCAGCCAAACTGATATACAATTCTTTTCTACATACTCTTTCTTAAACTGATATCACTTCTTTCCAACCTAACTCTTGCTTAAACTGATATCACTTTTCTTTCCTACCTACACTCTTTTAAACTGATATCATTTCCTTTTTTCTATCTATGTATTCTTTAAACTAAATATCTCTTCTTTTCTACCTCTCTCTTTTAAACTTACCTAGCAAATATATGCACCCTCCGGGTTCAAGTATTTAAGTTTTAATGTAATAAAAATATGTATTAAATTAGAAAGGCTAATGAAACTAAATAAGAAATGACAGATAAAAAGATTTGAAACAGAAGGGGTAGTATATAAAAGAATTTGAAACAGAGGGAGTATATATATAAAAATGAACAACTGAAAACTTACTCTTTCTCAACACTCTCAAATTTCATTGTTATTTTTCTAATTTATGTATTTAGTTAAAGGAGGAAGTAAAGAATAAAATGACAGTTATTTTTTTATCTTGGTTAATGGATTTTCCATTTAAGAATTTTTGAGGAGATTTTTGCTTATATTCATTAACAATAAAACCAAACAGTTAGAAATCATAATACTAAGCAATATTTTATTAAATTCGATTATTTTTATATTTAATATGCAAATTAGCCTTCCCGTTCACATTTAAACCGCTATATGGTTTTGTAATATATAGATTAATTGCATGTTTGTCAGTATGTAGAACTTAGTTAACAGTATTAATAAAATGTAAGACAATTTTATTATAATTGAGGTTTAGATAAAAATAAAATTCAATGGAGAATGTGAATGTCAATAACTAAGAGAATTGTGAACTTGAGTAGGAATATAGTTCGGTTACAGACAGAAAAACACAATCTCTATTATATAAGAATAATCACTTCTTTTTTTATCCTAATTCATTCTTAAACTGACTTCACTTCTTTTTCTGATATTATTTCTTTTCTAAATCTATATTTTCCCTGAAGCTGTTTTCAGCTTCTTTTTCTAGCCTATTTTTTATTTTTCTCTCATTTGTTAAGCTACTTCAATTCTGTCTCCTCATTCTATTTTTTTTCCCTCCTTTATTACCTAATCGAAGCTCTATCTTTTTTTCCCTCCCTTATACCCCACCCACCCCAATTAGCTTCTTTCTCTTTCTTTTCATCAATGTCTATTTGATCATATTCCCTGCTTGAACATTTTAATTTAAAATTGCTACAATTATGCTTCAGTTGATTTAATATTTAATAATACAACCTATGTTTCATAACATTGCAATATATAGTGTAAACGCTTATATGTGAATATAACAACATTATAAGTACATTTCTATGTTATTCCTTTTTTTAATTTAAAATACTCAAGTCTTTAAAAATGGAGGTCACATTATAAAACTTTTGCTGTAATAATTTGAATTTAGCAGCTTTCAAACATTTTCAAATTAAATGACACATCATAGTTGAAAAATGTTTTAACGTAAAATTTGTAGAAATCATTATTTTGTAGAGGTCGTACTTTCTCTTTTTTTTTTCTAAAAGGATGTCTCATGAGAAAACTGCTTTTTTCAACAGTTGTCTGCTTGATGAACCTATGATATTGACATTTCATATATAGAATCTCATTGGATTTCCTGGCTTGTTTTTTTTTGTATGTTGTCATCACATACCATGCAATCTTATGTAAAGACAATAAAATATTTGCTTCTTTTTATGGCTTTTTTTTCTTGGCTGCCTCATTAGTGAATAAACAAGATCACGTGTTGCATCACAGGTTGGATAAGAAAAAAAATTGATTAGCAGGTGGCCAAAGAAAATCACCTGATGCTCAGTTGCTCCAAGAATCTTGGTGCGCATTGAATGATAGTAGTGAAAATGTCCTCTAAAAGACATTCTCAAGAACTTACTGTTTTTCAAGCAGCATTTGACTTGAGTGGTTTGGGACATTCTTTGCGGAATAAAAAAGGTGAAGCATTAAATATTCAGAAAACATTTTTGGCTTGTTTAAAACCGAAGATTTTGATTTTCTGAATTTTTTAGATGAGGCTTGAATAATAGTATCAATTTTGGGTTATTCGGACTATTATCCTGTATCTTTATTGTTATCTGTTAGCAATGTTTTGGCCGAGTGTGCCCTCCTTGGTCTTCTTAGCATTTCTTGCAGATTCGGGGCCTTTGACAAGCAAGGTTCCTAAAGTTCGAGAAGACTCCCAGTCTGACAATACGCTAAGAGCCTGAAGTTCAGCATTGCCCAATGTTGTACATATAACAAATAAAGATAAGGACAATAGTCGCAAATAATCCAAATAATATTAAGATTGATTCCAATGGCAACTTTTGGCAGAATTCAATCATAAATGATGATAGTTGATTTGAAGTTTACTTGCAAAAAAGAAAAAGTCCAGTTTTATTGTTGTGACATTTTTTTATTAGGCTTGTTTTATAAAAAATGATATATTTAGTAAAATATATAAACATTTCTGCATTCTCCAAGACTGCCATACTGGTTGATTAACACTTTACAAAAAGTAGAAATTCTTTGTTGGCCTCAGTTGTGAGACGCAGGTTACTAATACATTACTAAACATTTTTTTTATAGGCGCTTCAAATTAACAATAATTTTGAAATCAAAAGATTAATATTAATACAAAAATTTGGAAAAATTTTATTTTTTGGTGTTGGAGGCTAATAGTTCTAGAGCTCCTGAGGAGTACATTTGTTCTGTCATTACTACCCAGGTCCACTGTGACCTAGAAATGGGTAGTACCTGTTATTGTCCATTATATGGATGCAATAATGATCTGTTTTTGAAAATTATTAAGTATTTGGATAGGATGCTTAAACATTAAAATGTTAACAACCTATTTAAGTGTATACAAACGAATCATCATTATTATTTAATAGGAATAGTTAGCTTGAAACCATATGTTGTATAAACTTATTAGGCATTCAATAGAACACTTTGATATTAATACAGGGTGTGTAAAAAAAATAGAGATTTTTTGGTAACTTTTTGACACATCGCTTGTATTTAAAAAAAAAATAACATTCCAATTCATTCTTGATTGCCTATCTTGTAAATAGCAGTTTTTAAACTTGGTACTTTTTTTGACAGCACCTTGTATTACTGAAAAAAAGTTAATAAAATGAAATGTTATTTTTATTCAGAATAAACGAGGTGTGTCAAAAAGTGCAAAAAATCTCAATTCTTTCTTTTTTACACACTGTGTATTATGTGTGATTACAAGACAAAAAATGTGTTATTAAAAAATATAATGGAAGCATATGCTTATAATTATGATCAAACAGTTTATACAAGAATCAAATTTCAGTATTAAATAACTGATAAGATTGGATGTCTCATTTAAACAATAAACTAAACTAGAACCAAACCTAAT